>CM062807.1:430003268-430603268 GCA_031772625.1 Pinus tabuliformis
CCCTTCCCCCTTTGTCCCTTGGGATCAGTTAACCCCTAGTTACACTGATAACCATTTTATTTCCCTTCATCAGCCATTTTCTTCACACTACATGTTCACATTTTGGAATATAATTGCTTTAACCCACACCCATGTTGCATTAACCAAAAAATCCCTTCTTTATTAAAGTTCCCCCCCCCCCCCCCGCCGTAAGAATGAACTAATAAAAGGCACGTGGGCCCCATATCTATCCATCCGCCGCGTTAACTACCCTGCCGACCGGCAGATCTGGCGCGCCCAAGATCTACGGTGGCGGGTCTTTTGGTGCCCCACATGCCGAGGGTTAGCGTCCAAGAGATGGGCGGTTTTCCTGTCGTACTCCGGCACACATCGCCCTCTCGGCTGTGGCGAAGCCCCTCCCTTCGAAACCACCTGCGCACAAAAGCGGTGTGCCTAAAACCAAATACTGCCCTCCCCTGTGTGACGTCGGTGCCACGTCTTCCCCATGACGTCACCTCCATGCTTCTGCTGTTGTGCCACGATTGCCGCTATCTCATCCCTTCCATGCCCACACCCTGCCACCGTGTCATTGCCACGTCACCGCCCCGTCAATTGCCATGTCACCTCCGTACCTGGGACCCGCCGATGACGTCACGCTGACGTCACCCGAAAAAAAAGCGCCAAAAATTTTGTTTTCTGCATAAAAAGCGCGCAAATGACCGTTGTATTTCATTCCTATTGGTTCATTTGCAAAGCTCTGGCTCGCTGTTGTTACCATTTCTCATTCCCAAAGCTTGAAATCGACCGACCAAACTGCTGCGGCCTGTTATTCGACGCCATAGCTTGCCATTGCACCAGCTCGTCCACTCTCGGTGCCGTTTCAACCAGGTATTTGCCAATTTCTCCCCTCTTCTCTCTGTTTCTTCTATGCTTTTCCATTGTGCATGATGCAAACCTGCAAAATTCCTCAATTGGCAACTTTTCTACACCTAAGACTTCATTAAAACCCACTGGTAAGCCCTTATTTCAAATGCAATCTCGTAAACCCGCACCCGTTTATAGTTTCACCATCAAAAACTTCATTTAAAGCTTGGCCCCAGACAAAACCTTGTAAGAGCTCAGCATTGCCCAATTTCACCTCATTCCACTGTATACATCAGTCCATTTGAAGTCATAGTAACTCCTTCCCCTTCTGCATTGCTCCTCATAGTCTTTAACTCCAGAAAGCTCACTAAGAGAAGGGAAGTTGGCTCACAAACTTTGCAAAGGTGGTCTCTCTCATAGCATAAGTGCCAAGCAATCAATCCATCGTTACATTTGAGTTCAGTCCTAGGTTCCTCTGCTACTCCTTACAAACAACTTTGTTAGCCGGCTATTGCATCGATCTTCCTTCCAAGCTCAAACAGTGAAAGGTTCCATAATGGCCACTCCATCACAGCTGAGTGTCGCTCCCATGAATCCAGCAAGCAAAGAGCTTGAGTCAATTCCCTTAGCTGACACAGATCATCTCATTCAAGACCTAATTGGGAACAGGAATCATTTGCATACCAACTGCCAACTAAGAAACAACTTCATAAACAACACTGACATGTATGGCATATGGGAGTCCAATTTGCCACATTATTTCCTCCCTCTGTCAATATTTTTCCTGAGATTATTCACCTGTGTGCTGCCAACTATGATCCAAATCAGAGGGTTGTTAAGTCTCCATCTGGGAGCATACTTTTCTACATCACTCCTGATTCCCTCAACCAGATGTTAAATTTCAAACAAACTGAGCTATTACTACCCTTCTCCATGAAGCACTTGCTGGATGAGGCCTCCTGGCTCCTTGGCCCCAGGATTGAGAGAATTGCTAAGACATTTATGATGGCAGATTGCCAACCCAAGGAACCACCTCCATTCCTTTATGTCCATTTCAATGAGGTGGGCAAGCTACTTGTAGACATGATATCCTATGTGCTAGGCTTCAGAACAAGTGAACATGTGGACGAGACAGACAGTGCTGGTTCTGTTGTCTTCATTCAGCCAAGGACAGCCTTCTGCTGTCAAGTATAATTATGCCAAGTTCATAGCAAACAAAATCATGACCAGCTCACTAAGCTAGATAGGCAGGGAATTTTCAAATATTCCTCATACATCTATCATTTGTTCATGTATTACCAGTCTGAATGCTTCCAATGCCCTATCAAAAAATTGGATTCAAAGGGAGAAAGAAGATCTGTTGTATTCTGGTCATCAGTATTCCATCAAATCCAGCATTCTCCCTACTCTTACTGTGAGTTCATTGACCAGTTTGTTTATCCAGTCTCCTGCCTCTTAATGAAGGCTCCTCCTCCCAGAATAACTTATGAGATGCAAAAGATACTGCAGCTATCTAAGAGATACAAAGTAGGTGATTGGTACCTATACCAGAATCACACTGTCCTCAGAATCTATGGCTGTGAGCTTTGTCCCTACAGGCTCCCAAGATATGTACCAATGAGGCTGTTTGCCTTGGAATACTACAGGCAGCTCATCAATTCAGATCTGACTCATTTTCACAGCACCAAGAAGAAAGCTCGACTGAAATTTAAAGACCACCTAGGCCCTTTATCATGAACAAGAAGGAAGGTTGGTAGGATGCTGACCTAATACAAAAGGATCAACTTAAGCTAAAAAGAAGTTTTTGGTTGGTTCCTTATGACCCACTTGGCTTTATTAATGCCAGAAGAGTCAAGTATAGGTTGACACCCTATGATCACTGCAAAACCCACACATTGAAAAATATGCTAATCAAGATGCATGGGCACCAGGCACCTTAGTTGAAGAATTCACTCGGGAGGAAATTTTGGAGCAAACTGCTAAAGATCTTGAAAAAACTCTTGACTTGGATTCTACTGACCAAGTAACTTTCAAGCTGCCATACCAAGTTGAAGAGGGCGCATCTACAGCTGCAGCTCTTCACAAGCTGCCCAAGGAGCTTCTACATCAGCAACAGGTACAGCTAAAGGAAAAGAGCCAATGGAGACAGAGCAAGGAGTTGTCACAGATCAGCCTGCCACTTCAATAGAACAAACTCAAGGGCAGGCCCCTTCTCAACAAACAGAGGCGCTACAAGTGCCACCTTTGCAAACTCTGGTCAATGAAGAAAGGAGCAAGAAGCAAGATAGGGAAGAATTTACACCAGCTAGTGGCTCTACACAGCAGCCCGAAGCTAAAAGACAAAGAGTTGATCCTCCATTTGAGGAGGAAGTCAGTGAGGAACTTATAGAAATCCTGAGAAGGGAAGCAAGCCAGCATATAGCTAAAAAATCGTTGTTTGCGTTATAGTCCTCAGAAAGATCTTTTCAACGGGCTATCATGCGCGTAAAACGGAGATCGTATGCCAAAGTTACGACCCCGGGAAGTTGATGTACCAATTTACCCAAACGGGGCCCATAGTTTGGCGTTTTCACCTTCTAGGGTTAGGTTTTGGAATGTTAAGGGTTTTCCATTGTTTCTCAATAATAAATAGGCCTTCGAGCCTCATTGTAAAGACAGTTCGGAACAGTTCAGAGGCATGTAGCCGACACATCTCTTCTCAGAGATAAGCTACCATCGCCCTAGCTGGGTCATTTCTATTTGTAAGCATATTTCAGTATTCTCCATTAGTGAAATGAAGTATTATTTCCGCTGCATCTCTGTTTTTATGGTTATTGCATCTCTGTATTTATGGTTATCTCTGTAATCTATTGCGTTCCTGCTTAAATCCGGATCAGTTCCTCCTTTGCAAGCGGCAGCTACCCCTCCAATTATTCCAGCTACTACAATAGTTACAGCGGCTACAACGACAGCTCTTGACTCTAGCATGAGTGTGGATGAATTGACAAAGTCTGTCAAGGAGCTAGAGCTTCAAGCAACAGAGATAAAAGAGGCCAAAGAGAAACTGGCCAATCTTGAAGGAAAATATGATAAGTCCAAAATGACAGTAGCTGAGCAAACAAGGGAAATTAAAGCCCTGAAGGACAAGATAAAGACCTTGGAGAAAGAACTATCTTTGGACAAAGCCCTGGCTGAAATAAAAAAGATTCTGTGGGCCAAGGTTAATTAGTCAATCACAAGCCAATGGAGGTCAATTCAGGCCATGTATGAATAGGTAGAACTAATTGGCCTAGCTCAGTTTGAAACTCAGAGAGCCAAAGCAGCATTGGGAAATATGCCTGAGTAGGCCAACAAAATGATCAACTTTTTAAATCATCAGACTAAGGAAGAGCTAGCAGCACTCCATATCATGAACAGAACAGACACCATATTGACAGCAAAGAGGGTGCTAGTATTAAGAGGCTTTGTGCAAACCCTAGAAGCAAGATGTCAGGAAATACAAAGGGATGTAGACAATTTTGAAATAAAGCTTGCAGCACTACAGACTAAAGGATTTCCCAGCCTACTGACCAGCGCTGGGAGGTTATTGACACGTGACCAATATGCAACCAGGATCAATAATTATGTCACAAATCAGCTTACTGCTTCATCAAGTTCTCCAGCACAAGGAGAACCTCCTTCAGGATAGACTCTCTACGACAAGCTGGAAAACTTATTTTACATAGAACATGAAGTTAACCATCTGTTTGAGATGCCACCCAACTATTACAAGTACACAGAGGCTGATGAGACACTCATCAAGATACAAAAGCATCAGTTGCCTCCCGAGGATTGGTG
The DNA here is from genome assembly GCA_031772625.1 of Pinus tabuliformis. Lineage (NCBI taxonomy): Eukaryota > Viridiplantae > Streptophyta > Pinopsida > Pinales > Pinaceae > Pinus > Pinus tabuliformis. The sequence goes on from CM062807.1 coordinate 430,007,928, forward strand.
GCAGGCAATGCTGGCCATTTTGCCCAGGTAATTTTCAGTTTTTGCCCTTTTTGTTTATTTCAAAATCTCGGTCAGCTATGAGTCAGCGAAAAGAGGAACGAGAGCACCGGACAGAGCGGTCAAGGAACGCACAGAGCAGGTTGGAGCAGTGAAAAAGAAAATAGCTGGGACGGCAAGCCTAAAAGCGCGGATTTTTTTTGAAAGCGTAGCCTAGCAAACTCAATTCGACTCAAAAGTCAAATTTTTCTGACAGAATGAACAACTGTTGCATGCATAATTACTGCAACACTTATTTCCTTCAGCTACTACTCCTTAAAAGTTGGCAAGGAAGTTATGAGCTATTAATTCATCATCTAGATATTTTGTATGTTGTTTTTTGTATATATGCGACCCTCTGCATTGTAAAAGGGTTGATTGGTTGTATAGCTCCAAGAGAGACTCGCTCTGTATACATGATGTTTTACTTAATCAAAGACTGAAAAAGCTTGGAGGAATGACTGTGTGCTATGTATCAATGTTTTGAAGAATTGAATGTGGAATTCTTGTGCTGCAACATGACTCAATAAGTGTTTCTTACCTTTGTTTTCCATTGATGTACCATCCAAAATAGCAGAAAGAAAGAATAGTTTAGATTTGGTTTAATTTCACTCTATGCTCAATTTCTGTTGTTTCTATATGTTTTCATCTAAATTAGTAATGAATATGAATTCCCTGTGGCTCATATTCCCCTAATTCACTATGTTTCACAGTTATCTATGGGATTCTTCACTGCTCCTAGATAGAGCTCATTCACCTTCCCTCTGTTAAGCTGAACGAGAGATTCTTAACTGCCTCTCATTCCTAGCCTTCACTCCATCCTTTAGCTTGAATCATTGTTTCATGTGCAGCTATCTTGCTCCATATTCCCTCTTGTGACCAAGAAAATGCACCAGCAATCCTACTCCTTGACTCCACGCCCAATGGTTCTAAAACTTTCATGCTATCCCTGCCTCTTTACTTGAAAGCATCATCCATCCCACCAAAACTAAAACAAAACCCCTTGTACTCAATAACTAGCCTAAAATCATTATTAACAAAGCTAAATCCTAAAGAGAGAGCCCTCTCTGACTGCTGGTGGGCTAGCACCTGCAGTCCAAAGATTGGTTTGTGGTTACCTCGGCCGTATCCCTCAAGGAGCTAAGGGACAACCTGAGTGATAACATAATGGCGACTCCACTGGGGAACATCCTCAGTTAAATCTCACAAATCAAGTTGGAAAGCTCCACTGAGAAACTTCTCATAGAAATCCAAGAAGCAACTTGGAAGGTTGCTTCAAAGAGGAAATCTTGTTATTTGATCTGTGATGGTGGACAGGGATCAGACACACCAAAAGATAAATCATCCACCTGGCGACTCCACTTCATTTTCAATCAGGACTCAACTGGAGGATCGAACCTGAAAGAGAGATAGGATCCAGAGCTTCACGTTTTTAAATCAAGTCTACAACTAAATAGTTCATATGCCAAAGAATTAATAGCCAATGGAGGATGACCAGGTGTGTGGAAGATCTTGCAATAGATCAAGCCTTAGGTGAATTCAGGAAGTTGTTATCTAAATACGAGCTTGATGAAATTTTTTTGAGATTGGTGTTGTTAGGTCAAAACAATACAACAGCCTCAAATCAGGATGTATTTCCTTGATTTAGTTGTGGAAGAGCATGAAAATGAAATTCAAATTGTGCATTCTCAAATTCAGTCATTTGATTTTCGTGATCCTAAAGAAATCTTTCAAAATCTTCCTTCTCCGAGGCATGAGGAAATTGTACTACCTTGTGACTTACAGATTGAGGATAATCTGGCTTTCAAGACAAAGACTGAGGTGTTGGTTGCAGGGTCTGTTGCTGAGGATGTAGTTGTTCCATCAGACCAAGAAGGTCCAAGAGAAACTATCCCACATAATGTTTTTGTGGATCCTGTAGCAGATTACATGGAGGATCTTCTCAACTCAAAATCTTTAATATGTTTTCTCTATAAGAGCCAAGTATATCAGCAGTGGCCTTTATATGTCACAATTTTGATTATGGGGGCAAATGACCGAATAATGTTTCTGATTTCACCAAACGTTGATCAAGCATTTCGTTTCTTTCTACAATTGCTTAAGTGGTTGCACTGGTTGTTTCATTTTACCTAACCAGCAAACAAAAGGCTGATTAGTGTAAATAGGTAGGATTTTGGTTTTTAGTTTAGATAGCAACTTGCTGTGGTTGAAGCCCGAAGTGAAGGCCCTAAGCTCTTCAAGTCTGTTGTCATATACATAAATAAAGCAGCCAGCAAAGGAAAGTTTTCAGAGTACAGAAACAGTTGAAGATCAAGGCAATCTGACCTGATGTTCTTGACTTTTCATAGGAAAGTCATCCCGTGGAGCCACTGTTAGCCTCCTGTTGCAACAGGTTTCATATTTCATGATTGACAGTGGAAGTGCCAAAAATGTTCATCTTTTCCATACTGCAAAAGTTCCATTTTTGAAAATTTCTCGGTTAAAGGAAGGCCAAACAGCTTAATCTTGGCTTCCTTAGGTTTAAATTTCTTGTTTTAGAGATAGAGAATAAATATCTGTCCAAACAGCTTAAGCTTGGCAGATTAATAGCTAGGTAGAGAATGAAGGTGCCCAACTGTCTAATGTGGGCTCTTGGAAGCAATAAGGGTAGTTTCTAGATAGGATGGCAGTTTAAAAAAAAAAGAAAAAAAAAAAAAGAAAAAGAAATCAGGGTTTGCAAGTCTAAGTGAACCCTTCCTGAAGTAACAAAAAATGCTAGGAATATTAAGCTGGGTAGGTAGCCTGGGGTTGCAGAAACAAGATTATCTTCAGTTTTTTCCTTGGCAAAGAAGGCTCATCTCATCAGTGGCAGAGGTACCAAAGCAGTGTTTATGGCAGAATTCTGAGAAGCATGTTTAGTTTCCCTTCACCCCCCCTAAAAGTCTCTTACTAACATTCCCCTAAAGGACCTTGGGATCTGCCCAACAAGTCCTGTTTTCAGTCCATTTATGTGAAACATTAAGTCAAAGTTTTGGCTTTCTCCATGAAAAGAAACCACATTTCTTGTGTAAAAATCATTTTTCCACTTTTTATGCAAATCCTATGTATATCACCACTTCATAAACTTATCATTGTTCCCTTTCCATTTGCACTTCATAAAGTCATATTAACTTCTAATCCTTCTATGCAGCTCCCTAACTACTTTCCTATCCCTATTTAGTAATAATATATAATATCCCCACCCCATGGCACTATAGCCATATATTCTAAAGGTTTGGGGAAATGTCAAATCCATCTGGGACTTGCATTTAACCCTTCCCCCTTTGTCCCTTGGGATCAGTTAACCCCTAGTTACACTGATAACCATTTATTCCCCCTTCATCAGCCATTTTCTATCACACTACATGTTCACATTTTGGAATATAATTGCTTTAACCCACACCCATGTTGCATTAACCCAAAAATCCCTTCTTTATTAAAGTTCCCCCCCCCCCCCCCCCCGCCGTAAGAATGAACTAATAAAAGGCACCGTGGGCCCCATATCTATCCATCCGCCGCGTTAACTACCCTGCCGACCGGCAGATCTGGCGCGCCCAAGATCTACGGTGGGCGGGTCTTTTGGTGCCCCGACATGCCGAGGGTTAGCGTCCAAGAGATGGGCGGTTTTCCTGTCGTACTCCGGGCACACATCGCCCTCTCGGCTGTGGCGAAGCCCCTCCCTTCGAAACCACCTGCGCACAAAAGCGGTGTGCCTAAAACCAATATACTGCCCTCCCCTGTGTGACGTCGGCGCCACGTCTTCCCCATGACGTCACCTCCACGCTTCTGCTGTTGTGCCACGATTGCCGCCACCTCATCCCTTCCATGCCCACACCCTGCCACCGTGTCATTGCCACGTCACCGCCCCGTCAGCTGCCATGTCACCTCCGTACCTGGGACCCGCCGATGACGTCACCCCGAAAAAAAAGCGCCAAAATGTTGTTTTCTGCATAAAAAGCGCGCAAACGACCGTTGTATTTCACTCCTATTGGTTCATTTGCAAAGCTCTGGCTCGCTGTTGTTACCATTTTCTCATTCCCAAAGCTTGAAATCGACCGACCAAGCTGCTGCGGCCTGTTATTCGACGCCATAGCTTGCCATTGCGCCAGCTCGTCCACTCTCGGCGCCGTTTTAACCAGGTATTTGCCAATTTCTCCCCTCTTCTCTCTGTTTCTTCTATGCTTTTCCATTGTGCATGATGCAAACCTGCAAAATTCCTCAATTGGCAACTTTTTACACCTAAGACTTCATTAAAACCCACTGGTAAGCCCTTATTTCAAATGCAATCTCGTAAACCCGCACCCGTTTATAGTTTCACCATCAAAAACTTCATTTAAAGCTTGGCCCCCAGACAAAACCTTGTAAGAGCATTGCCCAATTTCACCTCATTCCACTGTATACATCAGTCCATTTGAAGTCATAGTAACTCCTTCCCCTTCTGCATTGCTCCTCATAGTCTTTAACTCCAGAAAGCTCACTAAGAGAAGGGAAGTTGGCTCACAAACTTTGCAAAGGTGGTCTCTCTCATAGCATAAGTGCCAAGCAATCAATCCATCGTTACATTTGAGTTCAGTCCTAGGTTCCTCTGCTACTCCTTACAAACAACTTTGTTAGCCGGCTATTGCATCGATCTTCCTTCCAAGCTCAAACAGTGAAAGGTTCCATAATGGCCACTCCATCACAGCTGAGTGTCGCTCCCATGAATCCAGCAAGCAAAGAGCTTGAGTCAATTCCCTTAGCTGACACAGATCATCTCATTCAAGACCTAATTGGGAACAGGAATCATTTGCATACCAACTGCCAACTAAGAAACAACTTCATAAACAACACTGACATGTATGGCATATGGGAGTCCAATTTGCCACATTATTTCCTCCCCTCTGTCAATATTTTTCCTGAGATTATTCACCTGTGTGCTGCCAACTATGATCCAAATCAGAGGGTTGTTAAGTCTCCATCTGGGAGCATACTTTTCTACATCACTCCTGATTCCCTCAACCAGATGTTAAATTTCAAACAAACTGAGCTATTACTACCCTTCTCCATGAAGCACTTGCTGGATGAGGCCTCCTGGCTCCTTGGCCCCAGATTGAGAGAATTGCTAAGACATTTATGATGGCAGATTGCCAACCCAAGGAACCACCTCCATTCCTTTATGTCCATTTCAATGAGGTGGGCAAGCTACTTGTAGACATGATATCCTATGTGCTAGGCTTCAGAACAAGTGAACATGTGGACGAGACAGTGCTGGTTCTGTTGTCTTCATTCAGCCAAGGACAGCCTTCTGCTGTCAAGTATAATTATGCCAAGTTCATAGCAAACAAAATTCATGACCAGCTCACTAAGCTAGATAGGCAGGGAATTTTCAAATATTCCTCATACATCTATCATTTGTTCATGTATTACCAGTCTGAATGCTTCCAATGCCCTATCAAAAAATTGGATTCAAAGGGAGAAAGAAGATCTGTTGTATTCTGGTCATCAGTATTCCATCAAATCCAGCATTCTCCCTACTCTTACTGTGAGTTCATTGACCAGTTTGTTTATCCAGTCTCCTGCCTCTTAATGAAGGCTCCTCCTCCCAGAATAACTTATGAGATGCAAAAGATACTGCAGCTATCTAAGAGATACAAAGTAGGTGATTGGTACCTATACCAGAATCACACTGTCCTCAGAATCTATGGCTGTGAGCTTTGTCCCTACAGGCTCCCAAGATATGTACCAATGAGGCTGTTTGCCTTGGAATACTACAGGCAGCTCATCAATTCAGATCTGACTCATTTTCACAGCACCAAGAAGAAAGCTCGACTGAAATTTAAAGACCACCTAGGCCCCTTTATCATGAACAAGAAGGAAGGTTGGTAGGATGCTGACCTAATACAAAAGGATCAACTTAAGCTAAAAAGAAGTTTTTGGTTGGTTCCTTATGACCCACTTGGCTTTATTAATGCCAGAAGAGTCAAGTATAGGTTGACACCCTATGATCACTGCAAAACCCCACACATTGAAAAATATGCTAATCAAGATGCATGGGCACCAGGCACCTTAGTTGAAGAATTCACTCGGGAGGAAATTTTGGAGCAAACTGCTAAAGATCTTGAAAAAACTCTTGACTTGGATTCTACTGACCAAGTAACTTTCAAGCTGCCATACCAAGTTGAAGAGGGCGCATCTACAGCTGCAGCTTCACAAGCTGCCCAAGGAGCTTCTACATCAGCAACAGGTACAGCTAAAGGAAAAGAGCCAATGGAGACAGAGCAAGGAGTTGTCACAGATCAGCCTGCCACTTCAATAGAACAAACTCAAGGGCAGGCCCCTTCTCAACAAACAGAGGCGCTACAAGTGCCACCTTTGCAAACTCTGGTCAATGAAGAAAGGAGCAAGAAGCAAGATAGGGAAGAATTTACACCAGCTAGTGGCTCTACACAGCAGCCCGAAGCTAAAAGACAAAGAGTTGATCCTCCATTTGAGGAGGAAGTCAGTGAGGAACTTATAGAAATCCTGAGAAGGGAAGCAAGCCAGCATATAGCTAAAAAATCGTTGTTTGCGTTATAGTCCTCAGAAAGATCTTTTCAACGGGCTATCATGCGCGTAAAACGGAGATCGTATGCCAAAGTTACGACCCCGGGAAGTTGATGTACCAATTTACCCAAACGGGGCCCATAGTTTGGCGTTTTCACCTTCTAGGGTTAGGTTTTGGAATGTTAAGGGTTTTCCATTGTTTCTCAATAATAAATAGGCCTTCGAGCCTCATTGTAAAGACAGTTCGGAACAGTTCAGAGGCATGTAGCCGACACATCTCTTCTCAGAGATAAGCTACCATCGCCCTAGCTGGGTCATTTCTATTTGTAAGCATATTTCAGTATTCTCCATTAGTGAAATGAAGTATTATTTCCGCTGCATCTCTGTTTTTATGGTTATTGCATCTCTGTATTTATGGTTATCTCTGTAATCTATTGCGTTCCTGCTTAAATCCGGATCAGTTCCTCCTTTGCAAGCGGCAGCTACCCCTCCAATTATTCCAGCTACTACAATAGTTACAGCGGCTACAACGACAGCTCTTGACTCTAGCATGAGTGTGGATGAATTGACAAAGTCTGTCAAGGAGCTAGAGCTTCAAGCAACAGAGATAAAAGAGGCCAAAGAGAAACTGGCCAATCTTGAAGGAAAATATGATAAGTCCAAAATGACAGTAGCTGAGCAAACAAGGGAAATTAAAGCCCTGAAGGACAAGATAAAGACCTTGGAGAAAGAACTATCTTTGGACAAAGCCCTGGCTGAAATAAAAAAGATTCTGTGGGCCAAGGTTAATTAGTCAATCACAAGCCAATGGAGGTCAATTCAGGCCATGTATGAATAGGTAGAACTAATTGGCCTAGCTCAGTTTGAAACTCAGAGAGCCAAAGCAGCATTGGGAAATATGCCTGAGTAGGCCAACAAAATGATCAACTTTTTAAATCATCAGACTAAGGAAGAGCTAGCAGCACTCCATATCATGAACAGAACAGACACCATATTGACAGCAAAGAGGGTGCTAGTATTAAGAGGCTTTGTGCAAACCCTAGAAGCAAGATGTCAGGAAATACAAAGGGATGTAGACAATTTTGAAATAAAGCTTGCAGCACTACAGACTAAAGGATTTCCCAGCCTACTGACCAGCGCTGGGAGGTTATTGACACGTGACCAATATGCAACCAGGATCAATAATTATGTCACAAATCAGCTTACTGCTTCATCAAGTTCTCCAGCACAAGGAGAACCTCCTTCAGGATAGACTCTCTACGACAAGCTGGAAAACTTATTTTACATAGAACATGAAGTTAACCATCTGTTTGAGATGCCACCCAACTATTACAAGTACACGGAGGCTGATGAGACACTCATCAAGATACAAAAGCATCAGTTGCCTCCCGAGGATTGGTGGCAGGCAATGCTGGCCATTTTGCCCAGGTAATTTTCAATTTTTGCCCTTTTTGTTTATTTCAAAATCTCGGTCAGCTATGATTCAGCGAAAAGAGGAACGAGAGCACCGGACAGAGCGGTCAAGGAACGCACAGAGCAAGTTGGAGCAGTGGAAAAGCAAAGAGCTGGGATGGCAAGCCTAAAAGCGCGGATTTTTTGAAAGCGCAGCCCAACCGACTCAATTCGACTCAAAAGTCAAATTTTTCTGACAGGATGAGCAACTGTTACATTCATAATTACTGCGGCACTTATTTCCTTTAGCTACTACTCCTTAAAAGTTGGCAAGGAAGTTATGAGCTATTAATTCATCATCTAGATATTTTTGTATGTTGTTTTTTGTATATATACGACCCTCTGCATTGTAAAAAGGGTTGGTTGGTTGTATAGCTCCAAGAGAGACTCACTCTGTATACCTGATGTTTTACTTAATCAAAGACTGCCGAAAAGCTTGGAGGAATGACTGTGTGCTATGTATCAATGTTTTGAAGAATTGAATGTGGAATTCTTGTGCTGCAACATGACTCAATAAGTGTTTCTTACCTTTGTTTTCCATTGATGTACCATCCAAAATAGCAGAAAGAAAGAATAGTTTAGATTTGGTTTAATTTCACTCTATGCTCAATTTCTGTTGTTTCTATATGTTTTCATCTAAATTAGTAATGAATATGAATTCCCTGTGGCTCATATTTCCCCTAATTCACTCATGTTTGACAGTTATCTAGGGATTCTTCACTGCTCCTAGATAGAGCTCATTCACCTTCCCTCTGTTAAGCTGAACGAGAGATTCTTAACTGCCTCTCATTCCTAGCCTTCACTCCATCCTTTAGCTTGAATCATTGTTTCATGTGCAGCTATCTTGCTCCATATTCCCTCTTGTGACCAAGAAAATGCACCAGCAATCCTACTCCTTGACTCCACGCCCAATGGTTCTAAAACTTTCATGCTATCCCTGCCTCTTTACTTGAAAGCATCATCCATCCCACCAAAACTAAAACAAAACCCCTTGTACTCAATAACTAGCCTAAAATCATTATTAACAAAGCTAAATCCTAAAGAGAGAGCCCTCTCTGACTGCTGGTGGGCTAGCACCTGCAGTCCAAAGATTGGTTTGTGGTTACCTCGGCCGTATCCCTCAAGGAGCTAAGGGACAACCTGAGTGATAACATAATGGCGACTCCACTGGGGAACATCCTCAGTTAAATCTCACAAATCAAGTTGGAAAGCTCCACTGAGAAACTTCTCATAGAAATCCAAGAAGCAACTTGGAAGGTTGCTTCAAAGAGGAAATCTTGTTATTTGATCTGTGATGGTGGACAGGGATCAGACACACCAAAAGATAAATCATCCACCTGGCGACTCCACTTCATTTTCAATCAGGACTCAACTGGAGGATCGAACCTGAAAGAGAGATAGGATCCAGAGCTTCACGTTTTTAAATCAAGTCTACAACTAAATAGTTCATATGCCAAAGAATTAATAGCCAATGGAGGATGACCAGGTGTGTGGAAGATCTTGCAATAGATCAAGCCTTAGGTGAATTCAGGAAGTTGTTATCTAAATACGAGCTTGATGAAATTTTTTTGAGATTGGTGTTGTTAAAGGTCAAAACAATACAACAGCCTCAAATCAGGATGTATTTCCTTGATTTAGTTGTGGAAGAGCATGAAAATGAAATTCAAATTGTGCATTCTCAAATTCAGTCATTTGATTTTCGTGATCCTAAAGAAATCTTTCAAAATCTTCCTTCTCCGAGGCATGAGGAAATTGTACTACCTTGTGACTTACAGATTGAGGATAATTTGGCTTTCAAGACAAAGACTGAGGTGTTGGTTGCAGGGTCTGTTGCTGAGGATGTAGTTGTTCCATCGGACCAAGAAGGTCCAAGAGAAACTATCCCACATAATGTTTTTGTGGATCCTATAGCAAATTACATGGAGGATCTTCTCAACTCAGAATCTTTAATATGTTTTCTCTATAAGAGCCAAGTATATCAGCAGTGGCCTTTATATGTCACAATTTTGATTATGGGGGCAAATGACCGAATAATGTTTCTGATTTCACCAAACGTTGATCAAGCATTTCGTTTCTTTCTACAATTGCTTAAGTGGTTGCACTGGTTGTTTCATTTTACCTAACCAGCAAACAAAAGGTTGATTAGTGTAAATAGGTAGGATTTTGGTTTTTAGTTTATATAGCAACTTGCTGTGGTTGAAGCCCTAAGTGAAGGCCCTAAGCTCTTCAAGTTTGTTGTCATATACATAAATAAAGCAGTCAGCAAAGAAAAGTTTTCAGAGTACAGAAACAGTTTAAGATCAAGGCAATCTGACCTGATGTTCTTGACTTTTCATAGGAAAGTCATCCCCGTGGAGCCACTGTTAGCCTCCTGTTGCAACAGGTTTCATATTTCATGATTGACAGTGGAAGTGCCAAAAATGTTCATCTTTTCCATACTGCAAAAGTTCCATTTTTGAAAATTTCTCGGTTAAAGGAAGGCCAAACAGCTTAATCTTGGCTTCCTTAGGTTTAAATTTCTTGCTTTAGAGATAGAGAATAAATATCTGTCCAAACAGCTTAAACTTGGCAGATTAATAGCTAGGTAGAGAATGAAGGTGCCCAACTGTCTAATGTGGGCTCTTGGAAGCAATAAGGGTAGTTTCTAGATAGGATGGCAGTTTAAAAAAAAAAGAAAAAAAAAAAAAGAAAAAGAAATCAGGGTTTGCAAGTCTAAGTGAACCCTTCCTGAAGTAACAAAAAATGCTAGGAATATTAAGCTGGGTAGGTAGCCTGGGGTTGCAGAAACAAGATTATCTTCAGTTTTTTCCTTGGCAAAGAAGGCTCATCTCATCAGTGGCAGAGGTACCAAAGCAGTGTTTATGGCAGAATTCTGAGAAGCATGTTTAGTTTCCCTTCACCCCCCCTAAAAGTCTCTTACTAACATTCCCCTAAAGGACCTTGGGATCTGCCCAACAAGTCCTGTTTTCAGTCCATTTATGTGAAACATTAAGTCAAAGTTTTGGCTTTCTCCATGAAAAGAAACCACATTTCTTGTGTAAAAATCATTTTTCCACTTTTTATGCAAATCCTATGTATATCACCACTTCATAAACTTATCATTGTTCCCTTTCCATTTGCACTTCATAAAGTCATATTAACTTCTAATCCTTCTATGCAGCTCCCTAACTACTTTCCTATCCCTATTTAGTAATAATATATAATATCCCCACCCCATGGCACTATAGCCATATATTCTAAAGGTTTGGGGAAATGTCAAATCCATCTGGGACTTGCATTTAACCCTTCCCCCTTTGTCCCTTGGGATCAGTTAACCCCTAGTTACACTGATAACCATTTATTCCCCCTTCATCAGCCATTTTCTATCACACTACATGTTCACATTTTGGAATATAATTGCTTTAACCCACACCCATGTTGCATTAACCCAAAAATCCCTTCTTTATTAAAGTTCCCCCCCCCCCCCCGCCGTAAGAATGAACTAATAAAAGGCACCGTGGGCCCCATATCTATCCATCCGCCGCGTTAACTACCCTGCCGACCGGCAGATCTGGCGCGCCCAAGATCTACGGTGGGCGGGTCTTTTGGTGCCCCGACATGCCGAGGGTTAGCGTCCAAGAGATGGGCGGTTTTCCTGTCGTACTCCGGGCACACATCGCCCTCTCGGCTGTGGCGAAGCCCCTCCCTTCGAAACCACCTGCGCACAAAAGCGGTGTGCCTAAAACCAAATACTGCCCTCCCCTGTGTGACGTCGGTGCCACGTCTTCCCCATGACGTCACCTCCATGCTTCTGCTGTTGTGCCACGATTGCCGCTATCTCATCCCTTCCATGCCCACACCCTGCCACCGTGTCATTGCCATGTCACCGCCCCGTCAATTGCCATGTCACCTCCGTACCTGGGACCCGCCGATGACGTCACGCTGACGTCACCCGAAAAAAAAGCGCCAAAATTTTGTTTTCTGCATAAAAAGCGCGCAAATGACCGTTGTATTTCATTCCTATTGGTTCATTTGCAAAGCTCTGGCTCGCTGTTGTTACCATTTCTCATTCCCAAAGCTTGAAATCGACCGACCAAACTGCTGCGGCCTGTTATTCGACGCCATAGCTTGCCATTGCACCAGCTCGTCCACTCTCGGTGCCGTTTCAACCAGGTATTTGCCAATTTCTCCCCTCTTCTCTCTATTTCTTCTATGCTTTTCCATTGTGCATGATGCAAACCTGCAAAATTCCTCAATTGGCAACTTTTCTACACCTAAGACTTCATTAAAACCCACTGGTAAGCCCTTATTTCAAATGCAATCTCGTAAACCCGCACCCGTTTATAGTTTCACCATCAAAAACTTCATTTAAAGCTTGGCCCCCAGACAAAACCTTGTAAGAGCTCAGCATTGCCCAATTTCACCTCATTCCACTGTATACATCAGTCCATTTGAAGTCATAGTAACTCCTTCCCCTTCTGCATTGCTCCTCATAGTCTTTAACTCCAGAAAGCTCACTAAGAGAAGGGAAGTTGGCTCACAAACTTTGCAAAGGTGGTCTCTCTCATAGCATAAGTGCCAAGCAATCAATCCATCGTTACATTTGAGTTCAGTCCTAGGTTCCTCTGCTACTCCTTACAAACAACTTTGTTAGCCGGCTATTGCATCGATCTTCCTTCCAAGCTCAAACAGTGAAAGGTTCCATAATGGCCACTCCATCACAGCTGAGTGTCGCTCCCATGAATCCAGCAAGCAAAGAGCTTGAGTCAATTCCCTTAGCTGACACAGATCATCTCATTCAAGACCTAATTGGGAACAGGAATCATTTGCATACCAACTGCCAACTAAGAAACAACTTCATAAACAACACTGACATGTATGGCATATGGGAGTCCAATTTGCCACATTATTTCCTCCCCTCTGTCAATATTTTTCCTGAGATTATTCACCTGTGTGCTGCCAACTATGATCCAAATCAGAGGGTTGTTAAGTCTCCATCTGGGAGCATACTTTTCTACATCACTCCTGATTCCCTCAACCAGATGTTAAATTTCAAACAAACTGAGCTATTACTACCCTTCTCCATGAAGCACTTGCTGGATGAGGCCTCCTGGCTCCTTGGCCCCAGGATTGAGAGAATTGCTAAGACATTTATGATGGCAGATTGCCAACCCAAGGAACCACCTCCATTCCTTTATGTCCATTTCAATGAGGTGGGCAAGCTACTTGTAGACATGATATCCTATGTGCTAGGCTTCAGAACAAGTGAACATGTGGACGAGACAGTGCTGGTTCTGTTGTCTTCATTCAGCCAAGGACAGCCTTCTGCTGTCAAGTATAATTATGCCAAGTTCATAGCAAACAAAATTCATGACCAGCTCACTAAGCTAGATAGGCAGGGAATTTTCAAATATTCCTCATACATCTATCATTTGTTCATGTATTACCAGTCTGAATGCTTCCAATGCCCTATCAAAAAATTGGATTCAAAGGGAGAAAGAAGATCTGTTGTATTCTGGTCATCAGTATTCCATCAAATCCAGCATTCTCCCTACTCTTACTGTGAGTTCATTGACCAGTTTGTTTATCCAGTCTCCTGCCTCTTAATGAAGGCTCCTCCTCCCAGAATAACTTATGAGATGCAAAAGATACTGCAGCTATCTAAGAGATACAAAGTAGGTGATTGGTACCTATACCAGAATCACACTGTCCTCAGAATCTATGGCTGTGAGCTTTGTCCCTACAGGCTCCCAAGATATGTACCAATGAGGCTGTTTGCCTTGGAATACTACAGGCAGCTCATCAATTCAGATCTGACTCATTTTCACAGCACCAAGAAGAAAGCTCGACTGAAATTTAAAGACCACCTAGGCCCCTTTATCATGAACAAGAAGGAAGGTTGGTAGGATGCTGACCTAATACAAAAGGATCAACTTAAGCTAAAAAGAAGTTTTTGGTTGGTTCCTTATGACCCACTTGGCTTTATTAATGCCAGAAGAGTCAAGTATAGGTTGACACCCTATGATCACTGCAAAACCCCACACATTGAAAAATATGCTAATCAAGATGCATGGGCACCAGGCACCTTAGTTGAAGAATTCACTCGGGAGGAAATTTTGGAGCAAACTGCTAAAGATCTTGAAAAAACTCTTGACTTGGATTCTACTGACCAAGTAACTTTCAAGCTGCCATACCAAGTTGAAGAGGGCGCATCTACAGCTGCAGCTTCACAAGCTGCCCAAGGAGCTTCTACATCAGCAACAGGTACAGCTAAAGGAAAAGAGCCAATGGAGACAGAGCAAGGAGTTGTCACAGATCAGCCTGCCACTTCAATAGAACAAACTCAAGGGCAGGCCCCTTCTCAACAAACAGAGGCGCTACAAGTGCCACCTTTGCAAACTCTGGTCAATGAAGAAAGGAGCAAGAAGCAAGATAGGGAAGAATTTACACCAGCTAGTGGCTCTACACAGCAGCCCGAAGCTAAAAGACAAAGAGTTGATCCTCCATTTGAGGAGGAAGTCAGTGAGGAACTTATAGAAATCCTGAGAAGGGAAGCAAGCCAGCATACAGCTAAAAAATCGTTGTTTGCGTTATAGTCCTCAGAAAGATCTTTTCAACGGGCTATCATGCGCGTAAAACGGAGATCGTATGCCAAAGTTACGACCCCGGGAAGTTGATGTACCAATTTACCCAAACGGGGCCCATAGTTTGGCGTTTTCACCTTCTAGGGTTAGGTTTTGGAATGTTAAGGGTTTTCCATTGTTTCTCAATAATAAATAGGCCTTCGAGCCTCATTGTAAAGACAGTTCGGAACAGTTCAGAGGCATGTAGCCGACACATCTCTTCTCAGAGATAAGCTACCATCGCCCTAGCTGGGTCATTTCTATTTGTAAGCATATTTCAGTATTCTCCATTAGTGAAATGAAGTATTATTTCCGCTGCATCTCTGTTTTTATGGTTATTGCATCTCTGTATTTATGGTTATCTCTGTAATCTATTGCGTTCCTGCTTAAATCCGGATCAGTTCCTCCTTTGCAAGCGGCAGCTACCCCTCCAATTATTCCAGCTACTACAATAGTTACAGCGGCTACAACGACAGCTCTTGACTCTAGCATGAGTGTGGATGAATTGACAAAGTCTGTCAAGGAGCTAGAGCTTCAAGCAACAGAGATAAAAGAGGCCAAAGAGAAACTGGCCAATCTTGAAGGAAAATATGATAAGTCCAAAATGACAGTAGCTGAGCAAACAAGGGAAATTAAAGCCCTGAAGGACAAGATAAAGACCTTGGAGAAAGAACTATCTTTGGACAAAGCCCTGGCTGAAATAAAAAAGATTCTGTGGGCCAAGGTTAATTAGTCAATCACAAGCCAATGGAGGTCAATTCAGGCCATGTATGAATAGGTAGAACTAATTGGCCTAGCTCAGTTTGAAACTCAGAGAGCCAAAGCAGCATTGGGAAATATGCCTGAGTAGGCCAACAAAATGATCAACTTTTTAAATCATCAGACTAAGGAAGAGCTAGCAGCACTCCATATCATGAACAGAACAGACACCATATTGACAGCAAAGAGGGTGCTAGTATTAAGAGGCTTTGTGCAAACCCTAGAAGCAAGATGTCAGGAAATACAAAGGGATGTAGACAATTTTGAAATAAAGCTTGCAGCACTACAGACTAAAGGATTTCCCAGCCTACTGACCAGCGCTGGGAGGTTATTGACACGTGACCAATATGCAACCAGGATCAATAATTATGTCACAAATCAGCTTACTGCTTCATCAAGTTCTCCAGCACAAGGAGAACCTCCTTCAGGATAGACTCTCTACGACAAGCTGGAAAACTTATTTTACATAGAACATGAAGTTAACCATCTGTTTGAGATGCCACCCAACTATTACAAGTACACGGAGGCTGATGAGACACTCATCAAGATACAAAAGCATCAGTTGCCTCCCGAGGATTGGTGGCAGGCAATGCTGGCCATTTTGCCCAGGTAATTTTCAATTTTTGCCCTTTTTGTTTATTTCAAAATCTCGGTCAGCTATGATTCAGCGAAAAGAGGAACGAGAGCACCGGACAGAGCGGTCAAGGAACGCACAGAGCAAGTTGGAGCAGTGGAAAAGCAAAGAGCTGGGATGGCAAGCCTAAAAGCGCGGATTTTTTGAAAGCGCAGCCCAACCGACTCAATTCGACTCAAAAGTCAAATTTTTCTGACAGGATGAGCAACTGTTACATTCATAATTACTGCGGCACTTATTTCCTTTAGCTACTACTCCTTAAAAGTTGGCAAGGAAGTTATGAGCTATTAATTCATCATCTAGATATTTTTGTATGTTGTTTTTTGTATATATACGACCCTCTGCATTGTAAAAAGGGTTGGTTGGTTGTATAGCTCCAAGAGAGACTCACTCTGTATACCTGATGTTTTACTTAATCAAAGACTGCCGAAAAGCTTGGAGGAATGACTGTGTGCTATGTATCAATGTTTTGAAGAATTGAATGTGGAATTCTTGTGCTGCAACATGACTCAATAAGTGTTTCTTACCTTTGTTTTCCATTGATGTACCATCCAAAATAGCAGAAAGAAAGAATAGTTTAGATTTGGTTTAATTTCACTCTATGCTCAATTTCTGTTGTTTCTATATGTTTTCATCTAAATTAGTAATGAATATGAATTCCCTGTGGCTCATATTTCCCCTAATTCACTCATGTTTGACAGTTATCTAGGGATTCTTCACTGCTCCTAGATAGAGCTCATTCACCTTCCCTCTGTTAAGCTGAACGAGAGATTCTTAACTGCCTCTCATTCCTAGCCTTCACTCCATCCTTTAGCTTGAATCATTGTTTCATGTGCAGCTATCTTGCTCCATATTCCCTCTTGTGACCAAGAAAATGCACCAGCAATCCTACTCCTTGACTCCACGCCCAATGGTTCTAAAACTTTCATGCTATCCCTGCCTCTTTACTTGAAAGCATCATCCATCCCACCAAAACTAAAACAAAACCCCTTGTACTCAATAACTAGCCTAAAATCATTATTAACAAAGCTAAATCCTAAAGAGAGAGCCCTCTCTGACTGCTGGTGGGCTAGCACCTGCAGTCCAAAGATTGGTTTGTGGTTACCTCGGCCGTATCCCTCAAGGAGCTAAGGGACAACCTGAGTGATAACATAATGGCGACTCCACTGGGGAACATCCTCAGTTAAATCTCACAAATCAAGTTGGAAAGCTCCACTGAGAAACTTCTCATAGAAATCCAAGAAGCAACTTGGAAGGTTGCTTCAAAGAGGAAATCTTGTTATTTGATCTGTGATGGTGGACAGGGATCAGACACACCAAAAGATAAATCATCCACCTGGCGACTCCACTTCATTTTCAATCAGGACTCAACTGGAGGATCGAACCTGAAAGAGAGATAGGATCCAGAGCTTCACGTTTTTAAATCAAGTCTACAACTAAATAGTTCATATGCCAAAGAATTAATAGCCAATGGAGGATGACCAGGTGTGTGGAAGATCTTGCAATAGATCAAGCCTTAGGTGAATTCAGGAAGTTGTTATCTAAATACGAGCTTGATGAAATTTTTTTGAGATTGGTGTTGTTAAAGGTCAAAACAATACAACAGCCTCAAATCAGGATGTATTTCCTTGATTTAGTTGTGGAAGAGCATGAAAATGAAATTCAAATTGTGCATTCTCAAATTCAGTCATTTGATTTTCGTGATCCTAAAGAAATCTTTCAAAATCTTCCTTCTCCGAGGCATGAGGAAATTGTACTACCTTGTGACTTACAGATTGAGGATAATTTGGCTTTCAAGACAAAGACTGAGGTGTTGGTTGCAGGGTCTGTTGCTGAGGATGTAGTTGTTCCATCGGACCAAGAAGGTCCAAGAGAAACTATCCCACATAATGTTTTTGTGGATCCTATAGCAAATTACATGGAGGATCTTCTCAACTCAGAATCTTTAATATGTTTTCTCTATAAGAGCCAAGTATATCAGCAGTGGCCTTTATATGTCACAATTTTGATTATGGGGGCAAATGACCGAATAATGTTTCTGATTTCACCAAACGTTGATCAAGCATTTCGTTTCTTTCTACAATTGCTTAAGTGGTTGCACTGGTTGTTTCATTTTACCTAACCAGCAAACAAAAGGTTGATTAGTGTAAATAGGTAGGATTTTGGTTTTTAGTTTATATAGCAACTTGCTGTGGTTGAAGCCCTAAGTGAAGGCCCTAAGCTCTTCAAGTTTGTTGTCATATACATAAATAAAGCAGTCAGCAAAGAAAAGTTTTCAGAGTACAGAAACAGTTTAAGATCAAGGCAATCTGACCTGATGTTCTTGACTTTTCATAGGAAAGTCATCCCCGTGGAGCCACTGTTAGCCTCCTGTTGCAACAGGTTTCATATTTCATGATTGACAGTGGAAGTGCCAAAAATGTTCATCTTTTCCATACTGCAAAAGTTCCATTTTTGAAAATTTCTCGGTTAAAGGAAGGCCAAACAGCTTAATCTTGGCTTCCTTAGGTTTAAATTTCTTGCTTTAGAGATAGAGAATAAATATCTGTCCAAACAGCTTAAACTTGGCAGATTAATAGCTAGGTAGAGAATGAAGGTGCCCAACTGTCTAATGTGGGCTCTTGGAAGCAATAAGGGTAGTTTCTAGATAGGATGGCAGTTTAAAAAAAAAAGAAAAAGAAATCAGGGTTTGCAAGTCTAAGTGAACCCTTCCTGAAGTAACAAAAAATGCTAGGAATATTAAGCTGGGTAGGTAGCCTGGGGTTGCAGAAACAAGATTATCTTCAGTTTTTTCCTTGGCAAAGAAGGCTCATCTCATCAGTGGCAGAGGTACCAAAGCAGTGTTTATGGCAGAATTCTGAGAAGCATGTTTAGTTTCCCTTCACCCCCCCTAAAAGTCTCTTACTAACATTCCCCTAAAGGACCTTGGGATCTGCCCAACAAGTCCTGTTTTCAGTCCATTTATGTGAAACATTAAGTCAAAGTTTTGGCTTTCTCCATGAAAAGAAACCACATTTCTTGTGTAAAAATCATTTTTCCACTTTTTATGCAAATCCTATGTATATCACCACTTCATAAACTTATCATTGTTCCCTTTCCATTTGCACTTCATAAAGTCATATTAACTTCTAATCCTTCTATGCAGCTCCCTAACTACTTTCCTATCCCTATTTAGTAATAATATATAATATCCCCACCCCATGGCACTATAGCCATATATTCTAAAGGTTTGGGGAAATGTCAAATCCATCTGGGACTTGCATTTAACCCTTCCCCCTTTGTCCCTTGGGATCAGTTAACCCCTAGTTACACTGATAACCATTTATTCCCCCTTCATCAGCCATTTTCTATCACACTACATGTTCACATTTTGGAATATAATTGCTTTAACCCACACCCATGTTGCATTAACCCAAAAATCCCTTCTTTATTAAAGTTCCCCCCCCCCCCCGCCGTAAGAATGAACTAATAAAAGGCACCGTGGGCCCCATATCTATCCATCCGCCGCGTTAACTACCCTGCCGACCGGCAGATCTGGCGCGCCCAAGATCTACGGTGGGCGGGTCTTTTGGTGCCCCGACATGCCGAGGGTTAGCGTCCAAGAGATGGGCGGTTTTCCTGTCGTACTCCGGGCACACATCGCCCTCTCGGCTGTGGCGAAGCCCCTCCCTTCGAAACCACCTGCGCACAAAAGCGGTGTGCCTAAAACCAAATACTGCCCTCCCCTGTGTGACGTCGGTGCCACGTCTTCCCCATGACGTCACCTCCATGCTTCTGCTGTTGTGCCACGATTGCCGCTATCTCATCCCTTCCATGCCCACACCCTGCCACCGTGTCATTGCCATGTCACCGCCCCGTCAATTGCCATGTCACCTCCGTACCTGGGACCCGCCGATGACGTCACACTGACGTCACCCGAAAAAAAAGCGCCAAAATTTTGTTTTCTGCATAAAAAGCGCGCAAATGACCGTTGTATTTCATTCCTATTGGTTCATTTGCAAAGCTCTGGCTCGCTGTTGTTACCATTTCTCATTCCCAAAGCTTGAAATCGACCGACCAAACTGCTGCGGCCTGTTATTCGACGCCATAGCTTGCCATTGCACCAGCTCGTCCACTCTCGGTGCCGTTTCAACCAGGTATTTGCCAATTTCTCCCCTCTTCTCTCTGTTTCTTCTATGCTTTTCCATTGTGCATGATGCAAACCTGCAAAATTCCTCAATTGGCAACTTTTCTACACCTAAGACTTCATTAAAACCCACTGGTAAGCCCTTATTTCAAATGCAATCTCGTAAACCCGCACCCGTTTATAGTTTCACCATCAAAAACTTCATTTAAAGCTTGGCCCCCAGACAAAACCTTGTAAGAGCTCAGCATTGCCCAATTTCACCTCATTCCACTGTATACATCAGTCCATTTGAAGTCATAGTAACTCCTTCCCCTTCTGCATTGCTCCTCATAGTCTTTAACTCCAGAAAGCTCACTAAGAGAAGGGAAGTTGGCTCACAAACTTTGCAAAGGTGGTCTCTCTCATAGCATAAGTGCCAAGCAATCAATCCATCGTTACATTTGAGTTCAGTCCTAGGTTCCTCTGCTACTCCTTACAAACAACTTTGTTAGCCGGCTATTGCATCGATCTTCCTTCCAAGCTCAAACAGTGAAAGGTTCCATAATGGCCACTCCATCACAGCTGAGTGTCGCTCCCATGAATCCAGCAAGCAAAGAGCTTGAGTCAATTCCCTTAGCTGACACAGATCATCTCATTCAAGACCTAATTGGGAACAGGAATCATTTGCATACCAACTGCCAACTAAGAAACAACTTCATAAACAACACTGACATGTATGGCATATGGGAGTCCAATTTGCCACATTATTTCCTCCCCTCTGTCAATATTTTTCCTGAGATTATTCACCTGTGTGCTGCCAACTATGATCCAAATCAGAGGGTTGTTAAGTCTCCATCTGGGAGCATACTTTTCTACATCACTCCTGATTCCCTCAACCAGATGTTAAATTTCAAACAAACTGAGCTATTACTACCCTTCTCCATGAAGCACTTGCTGGATGAGGCCTCCTGGCTCCTTGGCCCCAGGATTGAGAGAATTGCTAAGACATTTATGATGGCAGATTGCCAACCCAAGGAACCACCTCCATTCCTTTATGTCCATTTCAATGAGGTGGGCAAGCTACTTGTAGACATGATATCCTATGTGCTAGGCTTCAGAACAAGTGAACATGTGGACGAGACAGTGCTGGTTCTGTTGTCTTCATTCAGCCAAGGACAGCCTTCTGCTGTCAAGTATAATTATGCCAAGTTCATAGCAAACAAAATTCATGACCAGCTCACTAAGCTAGATAGGCAGGGAATTTTCAAATATTCCTCATACATCTATCATTTGTTCATGTATTACCAGTCTGAATGCTTCCAATGCCCTATCAAAAAATTGGATTCAAAGGGAGAAAGAAGATCTGTTGTATTCTGGTCATCAGTATTCCATCAAATCCAGCATTCTCCCTACTCTTACTGTGAGTTCATTGACCAGTTTGTTTATCCAGTCTCCTGCCTCTTAATGAAGGCTCCTCCTCCCAGAATAACTTATGAGATGCAAAAGATACTGCAGCTATCTAAGAGCTACAAAGTAGGTGATTGGTACCTATACCAGAATCACACTGTCCTCAGAATCTATGGCTGTGAGCTTTGTCCCTACAGGCTCCCAAGATATGTACCAATGAGGCTGTTTGCCTTGGAATACTACAGGCAGCTCATCAATTCAGATCTGACTCATTTTCACAGCACCAAGAAGAAAGCTCGACTGAAATTTAAAGACCACCTAGGCCCCTTTATCATGAACAAGAAGGAAGGTTGGTAGGATGCTGACCTAATACAAAAGGATCAACTTAAGCTAAAAAGAAGTTTTTGGTGGGTTCCTTATGACCCACTTGGCTTTATTAATGCCAGAAGAGTCAAATATAGGTTGACACCCTATGATCACTGCAAAACCCCACACATTGAAAAATATGCTAATCAAGATGCATGGGCACCAGGCACCTTAGTTGAAGAATTCACTCAGGAGGAAATTTTGGAGCAAACTGCTAAAGATCTTGAAAAAACTCTTGACTTGGATTCTACTGACCAAGTAACTTTCAAGCTGCCATACCAAGTTGAAGAGGGCACATCTACAGCTGCAGCTTCACAAGCTGCCCAAGGAGCTTCTACATCAGCAACAGGTACAGCTAAAGGAAAAGAGCCAATGGAGACAGAGCAAGGAGTGGTCACAGATCAGCCTGCCACTTCAATAGAACAAACTCAAGGGCAGGCCCCTTCTCAACAAACAGAGGCGCTACAAGTGCCACCTTTGCAAACTCTGGTCAATGAAGAAAGGAGCAAGAAGCAAGATAGGGAAGAATTTACACCAGCTAGTGGCTCTACACAGCAGCCCGAAGCTAAAAGACAAAGAGTTGATCCTCCATTTGAGGAGGAAGTCAGTGAGGAACTTATAGAAATCCTGAGAAGGGAAGCAAGCCAGCATACAGCTACAAGCTCTTTCCAACAAGAGCAAGACAGACAGCATGCCATGGAGGTATCTTCCTCCACACAACAAAGCAAGAGACCAACTAGCGTCAAAGCTAGTTTTAAAGAAATTAAGGCTCAAAATGATTTACTGAGAGTGCAACTGTATGACCAATTCCTGAAGGCAACACCTGCCAAGCAGGAAATGTTGATGGCAGCATATGACATTAAAGAAGAAAGGATGATTCTCACCCACTTCAAGCCCAAAGTTCGGCAGCCACAATCAGTTGAAGACTATGTCAGGACAAGATTAGAAGTCCTAGCCAAGGACATTCACCCCATGGATCAAACAGAGTTGCATAAGCAAACAGGGGAAATGGTTTATGCCACCCTGGTAGACAAGGCCACATTGGCCCATGAGTTGAAGGAATTGCTGAAGAATACAAACACCCAGCTGGATTTAGAAAGAATGTCCTCCACAACCAAAGACAACAGAATTAAAACATTGGAGGAGATCATTATTGACTTAGGACACGATCCTAAGGATCCTAAAGGTGTGAGGGCACTTATGAAAAAGAAGGATGATGATATTGTTGCCTTAAAAAAGGGATTGAGGTTGCTTCCCACTGAGCATCCTCAAACAGCAGAACTGGTGAAAGAGAAAGAAACTGAGGATACATTGGACCTGTTAATGCAAATGAACCAGAGAATAATTGAGATGTAAGGGGAACTGGAGAAAGCACTACAAGGCAGGCAGGGAGAGTCAATTTCCCAGCCACCTCACACAGTTCCAACTGTTGTTATTGTTACTCCTTTGCAAGCGGCAGCTACCCCTCCAATTATTCCAGATACTACAACAGCTACAGCGGCTACAACAACAGCTCTTGACTCTAGCATGAGCGTGGATGAATTGACAAAGGCTGTCAAGGAGCTAGAGCTTCAAGCAACAGAGATAAAAGAGGCCAAAGAGAAACTAGCCAATCTTGAAGGAAAATATGATAAGTCCAAAATGACAGTAGCTGAGCAGACAAGGGAAATTAAAGCCCTGAAGGACAAGATAAAGACCTTGGAGAAAGAACTATCTTTGGACAAAGCCCTGGCTGAAATAAAAAATATTCTGTGGGCCAAGGTTAATCAGTCAATCACAAGCCAATGGAGGTCAATTCAGGCCATGTATGAACAGGTAGAACTAATTGGCCTAGCTCAGTTTGAAACTCAGAGAGCCAAAGCAGCATTGGGAAATATGCCTGATAAAGCCAACAAAATGATCAACTTTTTAAATCATCAGACTAAGGAAGAGCTGGCAGCACTCCATATCATGAACAGAACAGACACCATATTGACAGCAAAGAGGGTGCTAGTATTAAGAGGCTTTGTGCAAACCCTAGAAGCAAGATGTCGGGAAATACAAAGGGTTGTAGACAATTTTGAAATAAAGCTTGCAGCACTACAGACTAAAGGATTGCCCAGCCTACTAACTAGAGCTGGGAGGTTATTGACACGTGACCAATATGCAACCAGGCTCAATAATTATGTCACAAATCAGCTTACTGCTTCATCAAGTTCTCCAGCACAAGCAGAACCTCCTTCAGGACAGACTCTCTATGACAAGCTGGAAAACTTATTTTACATAGAACATGAAGTTAACCATCTGTTTGAGATGCCACCCAACTATTACAAGTACACGGAGGCTGATGAGACACTCGTCAAGATACAAAAGCATCAGTTGCCTCCCGAGGATTGGTGGCAGGCAATGCTATCCATTTTTCCCAGGTAATTTTCAGTTTTTGCCCTTTTTGTTTATTTCAAAATCTCGATCAACTATGAGTCAGTGAAAAGAGGCACGAGAGCACCGAACAGAGTGGTCAAGGAATGCAGAGAGGAGGTTGGAGCAGTGGAAAAGCAAAGAGCTGGGACAACAAGCCTAAAAGCGCGGATTTTTGAAAGCGCAGCCCAGCCGACTCAATTCGACTCAAAAGTCAATTTTTTCTGACAGATTGAGCAACTGTTACATTCATAATTACTGCAGCACTTACTTCCTTCAGCTACTACTCCTTAAAAGTTGGCAAGGAAGTTATGAGCTATTAATTCATCATTTAGATATTTTTGTATGTTGTTTTATGTATATATATGACCCTCTGCATTGTAAAAAGGGTTGGTTGGTTGTATAGCTCCAAGAGAGACTCGCTCTATATACCTGATGTTTTACTTAATCAAAGACTGCTGAAAAGCTTGGAGGAATGACTGTGTGTTGTGTATCAATGTTTTGAAGAATTGAATGTGGAATTCTTGTGCTGCAACATGACTCAATAAGTGTTTCTTACCTTTGTTTTCCATTGATGTACCATCCAAAATAGCAGAAAGAAAGAATAGTTTAGAATTGGATTAATTTCCCTCTATGCTCAATTTCTGTTGTTTCTATATGTTTTCATCTGAATTGGTAATGAATATGAATTCCCTGTGGCTCATATTTCCCCTAATTCACTCATGTTTGACAATTATCTAGGGATTCTTCACTGCTCCTAGATAGAGCTCATTCACCTTCCCTCTGCTAAGCTGAACGAGAGATTCTTAACTGCCTCTCGTTCCTAGCCTTTACTCCATCCTTTAGCTTGAATCATTGTTTCATGTGCAGCTATCTTGCTCCATATTCCCTCTTGTGACCAAGAAAATTCACCAGCAATCCTACTCCTTGACTCCACGCCCAATGGTTCTAAAACTTTCATGCTATCCCTGCCTCTTTACTTGAAAGCATCATCCATCCCACCAAAACTAAAACAAAACCCCTTGTACTCAATAACTAGCCTAAAATCATTATCAACAAAGCTAAATCCTAAAGAGAGAGCCCTCTCTGACTGCTGGTGGGCTAGCACCTGCAGTCCAAAGATTGGTTTGTGGTTACCTCGGCCGTATCCCTCGAGGAGCTAAGGGACAACCTGAGTGATAACAGCTTCCCCTGATACATTCAGCAATACTGAATCTGAGACACACAATCGTATTGTGCTCTTTGCCTTTCAATCCAACTTCTTCTATTCTTCATCGGACACTGCCGTTGGTTTAGTACCCGGATCTACCATGATCCACTAATCTTTATCCACCAACAAATCCTCCATCTTGAGTTTCCACAACTCAAAACTCTGACCATTAAATTTCTCGATCTCTATCTTTCCACTGCTCGGCATCTTCTTTCACCACCAGAATCGATCTCGCAGATCTCCCACTGAACAGGGTCTACCATAGGCCCAAGCAAAACCCCTCAGCAAAAAAGGCATCCCCTTGAAGACAAAAGAGCTCTGATACCAAATGTAGGTTTTAACCCCGTACAAAAATTACCTGCATACGAATTCTAAAACACAGAAAATAAACAATGCGAGAGCATAACACATAAAACACATACACAGAGATTTTCCCCTGGATCCAAAAACCAGGACTACCAACTTGATTTTTCATTATTTTCCTTTCAATGTTACAATACATATTTATACATTCTGAAGCATCCAATACAATGGACCTAAAACCATCGTGTCCAACCCCCCAGTTAACTACGTGGGCTAGTCGTGGAAAGAATATAACACAACCCAACACATGGTTTTGGACACGATGGTTGTTCGGTCCATGGTATTGGATGCTTCGACATGTATAAATATGTATTGTAACATTGAAAGGAACATAATGAAAAATCAAGCTGGTAGTCCTAGTTTTTGGATCCAGGGGAAAATCTCTGTGTATATGTGTTATGCTCTCGCATTGTTTATTTTATGTGTTTTAGAACTCGTATGCAAGTAATTTTTGTATGAGGTTAAAACCTACAGGGGTATCACCCACGAAGTGGTGGGTAACATCTAGCTCCAACTAGGATGTGATCTCTCAAAGAAGTGGATGAGGCTGCTCAAACAGGAGGTCATGAGAACTCTAGAAATCTCTTGGTCGCCGTAGATTTGTTATCTGCACATGTCCAAGATCAAAGCCATGGGGCAACATGTTTTTCACGGTGTCTTATTATCACCCATGCTTAATGTTAGCCCATAAACCAACAAGAAATAAAATATGCAATTTTTTATTGTTATTTTTTAACCTAAATGCAATCTAATCTATCATGAGAAACATCATATGTGGTTAGTTCTAATGCAGAAATCAGCATGCAATGCATCCTACACTTTAAACATGCATGTGATAATTCTAATGCTAATTGTAATCGTAAATCCAGTGCAACCAACATATGATCACATCAATATACATATTCCTGCCAATATGAGTACTCATGCAGCAAACCCCAAAGCGAATGCAAACCCAAACACGTGGAGGATGTTGCGAGGCGGGAGGTGGGAAAATATGATGCCCACACATGGATGATCATGCGAGAAGAGGTACAAAAAGGATGTAATCTAGTCCATTAGATCTTCTCTTGCAACCAAAATATAGAGATGTCAAAACCAAGCTCATAAACTTCTAATGTATAGCAACCCCTAGCATATCACTTCTACCATTGTTCTTATCATTTATGTCATGGCTTATAGCCTTCATTGGATTATTATTAGTGGGAAAGAGAGGTCAACGAGATGGAGAAACACAAGTAGGTTGCACACGATGTTTACATTGGAGAGGGGAGACTATGGGGTAAACAAAACCCTAAGGTTGCATCTAAGGAGGAAGAGTATAATCAATGAAGGGATTTTCCTTGAAACTGTACTCGGGCAAGGGGAATGTCTCACAGTTACTTGACATCAAATGACCAGGGGTGAGGGAATCACATGAAAAAGACTCAAGATGATGACCAATAGGAAAAATGGAAAAAGAAATATTGCATTCAACGAGTTGTGCTTTCCCAAAATCATAATCTAAAGGCTCAAGTGATTTGAACATTGAATCATACTCAGGAGAAGTGGGAGCCTTATCAATTTCCTTAGTATCAAAGATTGGGTCTCTCCTAAAGGGAAAATTGATCTCTTCCAACTGCCCCTCTTTATGCAAAGGAAAATGGAGATTCTCCTTCCCAGGGGTATCAATGGGTATGTCATCATAAGTAGTGCTTGAGGGGAAGGGAAGACCGATCTCATCCTCATCCTCCATGTCAGTGTCATAAATGGGAGCACAATAAAATTGAGGACCAACAATTTTCCATTTCTCCTTTTCAATGTGGAAATAATATTCAATGTCATATTTCAAGGGGCTAATGGGATCATCTCTCTCAAGTTTTTCAAAAGAAGATTCATCGGGAGTAATATCCTTAAGAAAGGTAGGGTTGGTCTCAATTTCACTTTCTATAGATTCATCCTTCCTAGTGCATGGGTCCTCAAAATCATTATTTTTATCATGTGGACCCAAAGAGGACTCATCTTCTTTCTCATTACCTAGATTATAAATTTCTTGATGATGCTTGATGAGGGATTCTTTTTGGATGCTTAATGCAGGATGTACTTGAAAATGTCTAAGAAAGCCATCAACAAAATCTTCAATAGATGAGATTCTCCTAGGTTCATGATCATGCATCCATTAGTTATGACCATCAAGAGATCCATGTATAATAACATAAGGACATCTTGGTGTACAACCTTCTCTCTTTAAGTATGTGCATCAAATCTTTCTACGTGGTTAATTGTGAAGGGTGGATCACCATCAAACACGAGTATCCCACATAGCATTCTTCTTGTGACATGATTAGGATATCCAGGGATACTAGAACTGTCCAAAGCGACAAATTTATGAAATAACAACAACCTATTTGAGGTATACATGACACATCTGTAGGAGTCGCTAGGGTGAAATTGAAGATGCCTAGAAAATTTCTTGCTTCACCCTACAAGCATCGACTTTAAATTTCAATGAAGAATTAGGGCTTCATTCATCCAATGGAGTCGCCAAAAATGATATGTTGATATGTCGTACGGGGAAAAAAACACACATCTCGTGCCCCCAGCAATGGCACCAAAAAATGTTACCACTCAAACCAACAGGGGACCTAAAAGGAGTTCCTAAGAGGGCAATTGCTAGATTAAGGGCAACAGTGGAGACTTAGCCCACTGCATAGGGGCTTCACTGGGGGAGAAATACCATACCATGTGGGTTCATATTGGGGAATATTTATTGAGGAAAAAAACACATAATATATTGGAGGATATATACGGGGTAAAGGGTTTTTATATTGGGAGGTATAAAAAATGGAGCTCAAAGTTAATGAAAAAATATAAAGAGGTATAAAAATTGTTAATGAAAAATTGAATACATACAATATCTATTTGAAGTTGGGGTTTTTAAATTGGAAAGGTGTATTGGGTTCATATTGGTAGGGGGTTAAATAATGTGATTTTTAGGGTTATTTTTCAATATGTAGTCAAATTAAGGGTATTGTTTAATATGCCACGAACACACGTGACAGGTCAGAGATTCATTGACTGAAACCCCCATGGCCCACTGTCACCACAACTAAGTCTCCCTTCTCTTTACGGACTTTCACCGATGGGAGGATTCCCGGTAGTGTAGGGATCACTTGTAAAGTATATGTCAATGGATAGGTGGAAACTAACCCTAGAAGCTCTTTCCCAAGGATGGAGTGAAGAATGGAACTTGCTTGCTCTTTAAGAAAGGGACTTGGTCCTCCAAGGGAAAAGAGTGATGATTGGAGGGTTGAGGGAGAAGGAATAGGATTATAGACGAGGTTCTCAATACCTATAATCCTTGGGAAAATTGGATTCACAAATGGTCCTTGACAAATAATCTTTATTGAGAAGTGGGATCACACGGGGCCAAGTGGACCCAGTCTAGGTTCGGGGATGGAATGTAGCAATCAATTATGTTCCTATCTTAGACAAGGCAAAAAGAAAGGACAAAACAAGAATATTTACTTCAAAAGGTTGAATTGATCCTGTTGAAGTCTAGCCTTAGGGATAGCTAGGCAGAATTCGATGCTAGAGCTAGGGCTTGGGATTCTCGAAGATTCCACCGTTCGAATTGCCTCAAATTTGGAGGAAATGGAGGGAACCCACTAGCGCAGTAACCTGTAGCAGATCAAAAATTTTCCTTGGGTCAATTCCTAGGAAATTGATGCCCTAGCTAACCTAATGGGGCTAGACCTAGGGAAAAAAGGGGAAAAGGGTAAAGAGGGTTAAAATGATCACCCTTTTTACGGGATCAGTGCCTAATTCACTTGCGGATATGGAATCAAGGATGATGATGAGTAAGAATTTGTTTTCTTGATCAAGGAGGCCCAGAAAGTCAGCTTCATGCAATATTGAAAGAAAGAAAAGAAAAGTGACCTTCAAACATTTATACTTTAAAGAAAATGATGCAAGATTATTGAGACAAATAATCTCTAGGAGATTTCATTCATATAACATTGGCCCATACATTAAATTGGTTAAAACATGCATAATTCCACACTTCAATTATGCAACAATTATCCCTAATTTTAGCAGCATGCAACAACAAGAATAAAAATGTCAAAATTTTACTTACAATGTTATAAAATATATCTAGCTAGCATTTCATTTGCAAGACAAAGCTCCAAGATAAGAAAAATAGCCCAAATCCATACGTCAAAATTCATCCATCCCCAAAAAATATCCAGCAAGGAAAAAATGTGAATTTCCCTATGATTAGAGAGATCCCAAGTCAAGTGATGATTCAAATGAATGTATCTAACATCAATATATAACCTCCTAAGGAGTTAGGAATAGCCTATGGGCCTACATTAGCCCCTAATGAGAAAATAATGTGCAAATAGAACCCCTATTGGTGACAAGCCCACCAAACTAGCTTACAAGTGTAAAAATAAGCCTCACAAGGGGCCAAATAATAGTATGTACATGTCGTGGGGTCCTCCAAAGGCCTAATAATGTCCTGAAGTGCCATAATGAGCAATAAATTCCTCAGAATATGATGGACAAGGGGGTGGCCCCTTATTCTCCAAGTAACAGACCCATGGTGCTCCTAGTGGGTCTAAGGGCACATAAATGACCCCATGGGTTTCCATATGAATCAGAGATACTTGTAGATCCTCTGCAAGGGTTTGAGTGGTGGAATGAATGCTTCCATGACATCATACAAGTCCTAGGACACCTGCCAAGAGTGTGGGGCTCATGTGGGGGACTGTTGGGCATAATGTACCAAGCATATCACCATCATCCCAAAAGTGGATCATTAATAGTCTCTAAGCATCGATGAAGATCTATGGAGTGTTATCTATTGCTGTGGAGGCCAATGGCTCTCTATGCACACCCTATAGGTTCCAATGTAGACGTCTGGGGGTTAGGATCTCGTATGGGAAGACCAAACCCAAATGGGAACCACCTGTAATCCTGCATAAGATCTAATGCATCCCCTAGGCTTCCAATACAACTAGTCATTAAAATAATCGAGTAAAAGAGTTTACGAACCATAGATAACAAAGTGGGCACTTCATAATGGCATGCCCTTCCGTAGTGGGCTTTAGCATGTGCTAGTGTCTCCAAGCTCCAATGGGGGTTGACCAAGAACCTTATTAGGTGATGTTAGCCCTTAAAGGGGATAGTATGTCCAAGGTACATCCATCTAATGGGGTTGGAAAGTGATAAATAAGTGGAATGGAGTAGGGAATGGGAGGGGAAATCATGGGTCACATATTGAGGCATAGGGGTAGCTAGATAAGGGGAATCCCACACTTGGGTATGTAATTTGTATGAGAGAGAAATCTTGGTACATGAGGTGCCCCGGTCTTTATTTTTTCACCATTATTTATGTGCCTTTTGCATTTTATTTTTTTCTTTAATTAACTGCTCGGGGCTCAAAGGACAAGAGCATGATGTGTAAGATATAGAAATGATTACCCCATTTTAGGTAGGGTGGTTCATTTCCCTCTAGGGATTGGGACAATCATGGGTTCCTGGATGATAAAGGAGGCTCATCTAGGGCCTATGGAACCAGGGTGATGACCATAGATTGGGGTAGAGCTCATGTATTGGATTTTTCCCACAAGCTAATTATTTTGTCCCAACCATATTTTGTATTTTGTGGTACAATTTCCTGTTAAATGTGGCCAATTATGTTTTTCTCTTTTTCTTTTAGTTGCTTCAAACTACGAAGCATCATTCCAAGCCTAACCCAAGGTGAAAGGAAGGGGATAGGGAGGCTAGCCCTATGTGGACCCAAAATGGAAATATGGACCTAGGTGGGAGAAATGATGAATGGGTTATAGTGAGTGGAAAGGGAGTAATATATGTGGATAAAGGAGTGGGACCATGCACCTATAAGTATCCATGATAAGTAAAACCAATACTCAATTACCAAATTACAATGCATACCTTTAGATTTGGGAGGCCCACCTTCAAACATACGATCAATAAAAGTGGGTGAGGGACTACATCGCTGGCTCAGGTAACAGAGAAATGGCACAACAAGCTAGTGAGAGGATGTAAGGGGTTGTTGGCTGCCGGCTGAGGTTCATCATGGAGAAAAATTTCTCCTGGGGATATCACCCACGAAGTGGTGGGTAACAAACCCTAAATTCATAATTTAATAGGTTTTAACAAATTCATGTTTAGAATATCTCTGAAGCCCTAAATTAGAAAATGTGAAGCCCTAAATCTAGAATTTAATAGAGTTTAACAAAATTTTGCTCACAATATACCAGTATATATAATTTTAATACATAATTTATCAATTCTTCTATTGATTACCAACCTGTCTATTTTGACGCGACTCTTGCTCCCGCTACGTTACCAAAATGTCCCTGCCAAACTAAGCGCAACTTCAGTACCCATCTCCAAAGTACTTCAATTTCGAGGTACTCTGGCCCCCATGTCCAAAATTTCAAGAATAATTAAGTTAAGAATGCCTTCTATTAGTAACATTGTGAGAATTTCATATTGTCTCTTTGTTCATTCCCCCAAAATTCCTCCTTGCACTTCACTCCAAAGACCCAAACACCCTTCTAAGTCGCACCCCTTCTCTTTATATCTCTCAGAACCACCGTATTTCTACCCTTTCACCGTCTCAGTGTCTCAGTGTCCTGTTACATGGAACTCAACATGCTCTTCAATCCGCTTTAACCTTATGTTATTTGATAAGTTCTGATTTAGTAGGTTATTCACCTTTAAAGGATATGTTTAGTCGACAAGTTTAATCCATAGGCTTTATTTAAAGGTTATAGTTTATTCAAACATTTATGTCTTATGTCCCTTTAATTATATTTCTTATATTTCCTTAAATTCCTTTATATTTTAATTAATACAAAATACATAATTTCATTATTATACTTAATAATTAACAATAATTAATATAATATTAAGCTATAGTTATTATTTATTTAATTTAATTCATAATATTATAGTTAGATTTTATTTTGTATAACACTTTGTATTTACTTATATTCTCGATAATATGTTAATGGTAGTTTACATAGTAAGTAACCCATCTTAATATATACATTATATTTTGTCGAGTTTGGTATTTACTTAGTATCTCAATAATTCATTCATTGGACTTTTCATAATTAGTTAACACATATACTTAGTGCATGCGATGCATGCAAATGTAGCTATCATATGCATGTCTTGTATGCATGCTAATATTCACATTCTATTTTTAATTTTAAGTGGGTCATTACATACACCCCCCGCACTTTAGAAAACTTTGTTCCGAACCTATGGTTTATATAGTATATAATTTATTATATAGTGATTAGTATAATCACGTAAGAATTGTGTTTTATAATTTTATTTTATTTTATTTTATTTTTAGCATGAGGGCACTTAAAATTTGTGTTCTGAACATTTATAATTTTACAACTATAATAGTCATGCCCCGCTCCAATCAGGGTCCCAAGCTATTCTAGAATCATCCTATCCTTCTTAATCTCTTCCACTCCCATCCTATCCGTCCTCTACAGGAATATGACATGGCATCATTTATATTAATCTAACCATTCATAGACACCAAGGGTAACAACATCGACTATATTGACCTAATTTCCTAGTAGGCATCCGACAGTCATCATCACATGTCTAGGGGAATGTGATTTTCACAGTCCTCCCATGACTCCAGGTTTTGGAGGATAAGCGGTGGGTAATACCTCCACCCCTCCTAGTGGGACCATGGTCAATACCCTATCTTGGAAACTTATTTAGCTTCAATTGTTCTTGATGTTTTTTCATCACGTGGTTAGTTTGGTAATGATGTTATCTGCAATGTAATCACTTTTCCACATATTATAACATATACATCAATATACTCGGAATAAATTGTATTTAAATAACATTTTTTTGTGTATTTCACATATATTGTTATCTATGACATTGATCTTTGCGTTCACATAATGTACTTAGCCATATCCAGTCCATATATCTGTAAGTTAACTTTCATATTAAGATGTAGTCATTTTTTTATCTCCATCTCATCAATCATGTCAATATGCAGAAATTAAATAAAATTATAGCTCTCTCATCCATAACATAATTTGTAATTTACATTTCATAACAAGGTTAATCAATTACTAAACTTCATATTGGTATTCATAATTCAACAATTTTAATTTAAATAACATATTTCATATTGGTATCCACGTACCAGTAGAATTAAGAAAATAACATATATCATGTTTCAGTAACAAAAATATTATTTTTACATGTGATCATCTCAAAACATTTTTAAGTATCTTATTTAAAGTAAAGTAAATATATACAAAATGTGGCTTTAAGTCCCTCAAATTTAACACAACTCAGGGTATTTTTGACATATGATCTGTGTATCTTCCCAGGTAGTTGATCCACAACGATACTTGTCTCACTAGACCTTAACTTGGTCTACTAGATGGTACTGAGTTGTCGAACTTTACGTTCTAGTATACGTAATGGTTTGACCGAAATGGTTCCTTCATCTAATACCTGCAGTTCCTTCCATTGAAGGTTACAAGATTTTTCAGTGATGTAATGTCTTAATAAAGATACATAAAATACATTATGAACTTTATGCAAGTGGGGTGGCAGTGTAAGACAATAGGAGATAGGTCCAACTTTTTCCAGGACTTTGAATGGCCCAATAAATCGGGGTGACAACTTTTTCCTTTTTCTGAATCGAATACTGCTTTTATTTGGTCTGATGTGGATGAAAACCTGATCTCCTACTTCATAATTACTATCTATCCTGTGTGCATTAACATAACTCTTTTGTCTATATTGTGCCTCTTTCAATCGTTGCCTAATTTGTTTCACCTGTTTTTCCATCTCTTGAATTAATTGCGGTCCTACTATTACCCAATCTTCTAACTTGTCCCAACTTAACGATGTTCTACAAAGTCTATCGTACAATGATTCAAATGGAGGCATCCTAATTGAAATGTGGTAATTGTTATTGTATGCAAGTTCAACTGAGGGTAAGTACTTTTCCCAGTGTGTCTTCTCGTCCATAACATTCATCCTCAACATATCTTTTGTACTTGGTTCACCATTTATGTTTGGCTATCAATCTTAGGATGATAAGCTATACTTAAATTTATTTGAGTTCCTAAGGTTGATTGCATGCAAGTCCAGACTATTGAAGTAAATCGTGAACCTCTATCTAATATTATTTTCTTAGGTACTCCATGAAATCTGATAATTTCACTTATAAATACCTAAGCTACATCAAAACCTTCGTAAGTATCTCTTACGGGGATGAAATGGGCGTTTTTCGTTTATTTATCCACCACAACTAGGATGGAATTAGTCCTTTGTGGAGTAAGAGGTAGACCGATGATAAAATCCAAGGAAATTATCTCCCATTTAGTCATAGGAATGTCATGAGGTTGTAGGAGACCTGTTGGATGGTAATGATCAGCCTTCACTTGTTGACATTTGAGACATTTTGTAATGAACTGGACCATATCATGTTTCATGCCTGCCCAAAAGAAGAGTTTCTTTGTATCAGCATACATTTTATTTACACCAGGATGTGCACAATACAATGCTCTGTGGGCTTCCTCAAGTATGGTGATTAAGAGATCCCCACTATCAGGAATGTACATCCTTCCATGAATTCGCAAAATTCCATCATCTTCTAGTTCATATCCCTCAAACTTAGGTTCTTTTGGCTTTTTACTATTAATGTCGTATCTCACTTTTAAATATCAACTATCTCTCAAGAGATGTTCTAGTACTTACTTTCTCAAATCTACCTTGATAGGTATGAGGAAAAATATCAGTGGTCTTCTACTTAAAGCATCTGCTACCACATTCTCTTTTCCTTTAATGTATGAAATTCCAAAGTCATACTCACTTAGGAATTCACTCCATTGTCTTTACCTAGCATTCAAGTCTCTTTGCGTAAATAAATATTGTAGACTTTGATGGTCAATTTTGAGCATAAAGCTTCTCCCTACTAGACAGTGTCTCCATATCTTTAAAGCTAGCACTACGGTGACTAACTCTAAATCATGTGTGGTGTAGAGTTATTCATGAGTATTTAACTTTCTTGAGGCATATGCTATTAATCCTTTGTTCTGCATTAATACTGCACCTAATCCTTGCTTGGATGCATCAATACACACAGTAAAATCTTTTTCCATTTCAGGTACTCGTAAGATTGGTGCGCTAGTCAAAAATATTTTAGTTTCAGATAATACTCTATGACATTCTTGATTCCATTCATACCTCACTCCTCTATGCTAGAGTGTCCTAATAGGCTTTGAAATTTTGGAGAATCCTTCTACAAACCTTCAATATTAGTCGACTAAACCCATAAAGCTTCACACTTCATGTGCATTTTTTGGTATCGACCATTCCATGATTGCTTTCACGTTATCAGGATCTATTGAGATCCCTTCACCAAATATAATATGTCCCAAGTAATAAATCTTTTTCTGAAAGAAGGAACACTTGGATAACTTTCCATATAATTGGTGTTCTCTGACGCAAGACAATGCTCTTTCTCATTTTTGGAGTAGATGAGAATATCATCTAAGAAGACTTGTACAAATTGATCGAGATATTTCTGAAAAATGTTGTTCATAAGGTTCATGAATAGTGCTAGTGCATTGATCAACCTAAATGGTACCACAGTGAACTCATAATGCCTGAAATGTGTTCAGAATGTAGTATTAGATATATCGCTTTCCTTAATCCTTAGTTGACGATAACCTGATCACAGATCGATTTTTGAAAAGACAGTAGCTCCATTCATTTCGTCGAATAGGTCATCAATTCTAAGAATTGGATAGCAATTTTTTACTATAGCTCGATTTAAGTCTCGGTAGTCTATGCATAATCGCAAGGAACCATCCTTCTTCTTGACAAAAATTATAGGAGCACCCCAAGGTGAAATGTTGGGTCGAATGTGTCCTATATCCAATAGTTCTTCAACTGAATTTGTAGTTCTTGAATTTTTGGAGTTGTCATTCTGTAAGGTGTTTTAGAGATTGGTTTTGTACCAGTTTTCATTTATATTGTGAGATCTAGCTCTCTTTTGGGAGGTAATTTTGGTAGTTCCTTCGGAAAAACATCCAGAAATTTGGATAATACTAGATATTGTTCTAAGGATGGTCCTTTCTCTTTTATTACTTCTTGAATTGCATATAACTGACAAAATTTTATTAAACAATGCTTCATTTTCATTGCTAAGATGAAGCGTAAATATATTTTTCTCTTAATACCTTGGATTTGGATCGTCTCCCCTTCGTCATTTATACAGAGAATTTTTTTCCCGTAGCAGTCTACCCATGCTTGATGAGTTTCTAACAAGTCCAACCCTATGATGACGTCATAGTTTCCTAGGGTTGTGACATAAACTTTTAACTTAGTCAAACAGATCCCTAGATCAACTTTGCATTCCTCAACACTTAAATCTACAGATTGGAGTTCTCCTGAAGCCATTTCCACCTGTCTGAAATCATTTTGCTTGCGAGCTCCCAACCCACATTTATTTAATGGATATGATGAAATGAAACTATCAGTGGCACCAGTATCAAATCAGATTTTGAGTGTTATGTCGTTAATAATACCTGAGGATTCCACTACTGTTAAAATTGGCAACTAGGGCCAAACTCCATGTGGGTCATCTTATTCATGGCTGATAATATTTTTATTAGAATCCTCTCGTCGAGAGGTGTAGGATTGATCCAAATATCGTCCAATTCTGATAAGTATTTATGCAGATATGAATTTATTTTGATTATGGAATAATTATCAAGCCAACCAGCAACTCATGTAGGCTCAGAAGCCCAACGGTCGCATCTATTCAATCATCAACAGTTGTGTATAAATATAGGAATTGTACTCATTTGGACACACTAATCATCACATCTCTCTCTCTCTGTTGTGCAGCGAAATCTTGCACTGGTGCACGGCAAAATCTTGCACTGGTGCGCGACGAAATCTTGCATTGGTGTGCAGCGAAATCTTGCACTGGTGCGCAGCAAAATCTTGCACTGTGCACGGCGAAATCTTGAACTGGTGCACGGCGAAGTCTTGGACTGGTGCACAGTGAACGACCCACTGGTGGAGACATGACAAGTTCGACCTAGGGTTTGCTGCCCTATTTTAGGGCTAATCTAGGGTTTGCTGCTACTGATATAAATCAGATCTTTGTACTATTTCTCTCTGCTGAATTATTGAAGATAAAGGAAGATTTGATCAAAGGGTTTCCCCGTACTGGGGTTTGTCCCTGGCTAGCCACCACATCTTGTGTCTCTTGTCTTGGCTTGTTTTCTGTCAATCGTTAAATGTTCTATCTGCATTTTACTTTATGTACATGTGATTGCTAATCTATGGATAATAATAATAAAAATAAGTAAATTGCTCTAAGCATAGAACATACCATAACTCAACATGGTATCAGAGTTGAGGTGAAAACAAAGCCCGAGCAAGAGCAACAACGATCACCGAAGAGAATATTGGCAAGGCTATCCTAAAGAACTATAGGGTCCTCAACACTCTTCCCTGTCGAAGACAAGCTCCGTGAGAAGTCTGACTATCATGGATGGAAGATGTTTCTCGATCTAACCTTAGAAGATCAAGGAGTGTTGGACCATGTGAGAGGCATATTGTTGAGCCTCCATCAAACGCACCCGTTGCTTCCAGGAACAAATGGAAAACCGGTAAAGTCAAAACAAAGAAGATCATCCAGGACTCTATCGACAAGTGCTTGGTGGCCTATGTTTCTGAGCTGAACACCTCCAAGGAAATCTACGATAGACTGGTAAGTTTATTTAAAGTTAAAGATGCCTTTACTCTTGGGTTTCAAGTTGATTCATTATATTAGGTTGGTGGAAGTCCGCTAGGTGTCATGTCTTGTGACATATCTCTTCAGTCCGAACTTAGGCATTGGAGGTTTTCCCACCTTCATTATAAAGCTCTACTCGATGTAAGACAAATGGTGACAGGGATGCCCAAATTCTGAGTAGAGAAAGAAGGTGTATGTCTGGGATGTGCCGAAGGAAAGCTCAAAAGGGGACCATTCCCCTCAAGCCAAAGCAAGACCTCCGATATATTACAGTTGGTTCACTCAGACATATCTGGTATGATGCCTGTGAACTCCTTGGGAGGATATTTATATTACCTTACTTTTACAGATGACTATTCTTGAAAGACTTGGATATACTTCTTGAAGAAGAAGGATGAAGCGTTCCCTTGGTTTCGACACTTCAAAGTCTTGATCAAGAATCAAAACGAAAAGAATATCAAGATCTTAAGGACTGATAATGGAACTAGATATGAAACTAACGAGTTTCATGAATTTTGTAAAGAGGCTGGCATTAAGAGGGAGACTACTACATCATATACTCCTGAATAGAATGGTGTGGTAGAAAGGAAGAACCGTACGATTGTGGAAGCTATCCGTGCCATGCTCCATGATCAAAGACTTCCGAAGTTTCTATGGGTTGAAGCTACAAACACCGCCGTATATGTACAAAACCAATGCCCTCATCAAGCATTGGGTTCCAATATTCCTGAAGAAATTTTCACTGGTAAGAAACCTAACATATCTCATTTTAGAATTTTTGGAAGCCCTGTATATTTTCATGTGCCGAAAGAAATTGGGTGCATCTAGAAAGAAAGGAATCTTCGTGGGCTATGGAGAAAATACTAAGTGCTATAGAATCTATGTAGCCGGTCAAAGGGAAATCGTGATTACTCATGAAGTCACCTTTGACAAACATATGGCCCTCAGCAAGGTGAACAATCTTCCTACAGTGAGGAGCTCTAAAGAAGCCGACACCAGGGAACCGAAAGAAAAGGATGATGAAACAATGCCTGATGTGGAAGAACCCATGGATCCTATTGATCCACCTGATCCCTCCTCTTCTAGGAAGAGGCCCTCTTGGCTTAGGGGACTACTCGATGATGCTGAAGGACACACTGCACCCCAAGGAACCTTCCGTGAAAGTAAGAAACCCAATAGGTATCAGGGATACCTGACCATCATGAGCACGAACATACAAAATGAGCCTTCATCATTCTGAGATGTCGTCAAACATCAAGTATGGAAGGATGTTATGACCAAAGAATATGAGTCTATTATGAAGAATGATGTCTGGGAAGTAGTTCCCAGACCCCATGACAAGACAGTTGTCACTTCTAAATGGCTTTACAAGATAAAGCATACAACAGATGGAAGTACGGAAAAATATAAGGCTTGTTTTGTCGCTTGTGGCTTCTCCCATAAGGAAGGTATAGACTATGACGAGATATTTGCACCTGTTGCCAAATATACTACCATCCACTCAATCATAGCCCTTGAGGCTTCACAAGGATGGAACGTACATTAGATGGATGTCAAGATAGCATTCTTGCATGGTTCAATCAAAGAAGAGGTCTACGTGGAGCAGCTCGAAGGATTTGAGATTCATGATTGAAAATCTCATGTATGTAGGTTGAAGAAGGCTCTCTATGGGCTGAAGCAAGCACCCCGAGCATAGCATGAGAGGATCAATAGCTACTTGATGAAGCTGAGATTCACTAGTAGTGAAGCCGATTCTAACCTTTACTCTAAGGTTGAAAACGAAAAAACTCTCATACTGGTGCTCCATGTGGATGACCTCTTTCTAACAGGTGCATACCCTCTCATTCACAAATGTAAGAGGGAGTTGGCTTCTGAGTTTGAAATGAAGGACCTAGGATTGATGCACTATTTCCTAAGACTTGAAGTCTGACAGAAGCCAAGGGAAATTTTCCTATCTAAAGGAAAATATGTGGTGAAGATATTGGAAAGATTCGGTATGGTGGACTGCAAGCCTGTGACTACCTCGAAGATCTTAACTTTCAAAAGTTATTTGGTAGTGATGTCAGACCAGATTTGAGAAATGCCTCTGAGTTTCATAAAATCATTCGCATTGATGTTCTTGGTGAACCTCTGTCCGGACATATGTTTTGCAATGAGCATGGTGAGCTCATATTTGGTTGAGCCTCACTTGATTGATGCCAAGAATCTTCTGAGATGTCTTTGGGGCACAATCTCTAATGGATAGAGATACACTGCCGAAAATATGAAACTGCATGATTATTCGAATGCTGAGCGAGAAGGAAGTGTGGAGAGCACTTCTCAGTGCTGGTTCTCTTTGGAATCTACCTCGATATCCTGGATGAGCAAGAAGCAAAAGTCGGTGGCTCTGAGCACTGCCAAGGCAGAATACATTGCTACTAGCATGGCCTCCTGTGAGGAAATCTGGTTGCGGAAGCTCTTCAGTGAGTTGTTTGTACACATGATGAATACCACTGTGATTCTCTGTGACAACCAGAGGTGGGATTCGATTATAGAGGAATCCTGTATTCGATGATTGCTCCAGCAGATAGACATTAGATGCTGCCTTATCTGGGATGTGGTAAGTCGATGAGCAAGGAGGCTCCATTGCATTGAGACTGATGTATAGGTCACTGACATTTTGAAAAAGCCCCGGGGAAAGATCAAATTTGTGATTTTCCCGAACGACTTGGAGTCGTCGAGAGACCCTTGTAAAAGGGTCCTGCATGTTGCATATATTGAGCTCTATGAGATCTGGGGGCTTTCGGTTCTTACTGGAGCAACATATGACCACAGGGTGACTCACCCTCCCCTAGTGGTACGCACTGGGACAAGATGATTCTCTCTCTTGTGAGACAAGATGATTCACTCTCCTGTGGATAGGATGATTTGCTCTCCTGTGGACAAGATGATTCGCTCTCTTGTGTAGCAGGATGATTAGTTCTCCTGTGAGGTCTGGATGATGTGTTCTCCATGACAAAATGTAGCAGGATGATTAGTTCTCCTATGAGGTCTGGATGATGTGTTCTCCATGACAACTGTAGCAGGATGATTAGTTCTCCTATGAGGATGGGATTGATTAAGTTCTCCTATTGAGGCATCCCACCCATGCAATCCGGGACTCCTGGGAAGTACCTCTCATCTGATCAATGAGCAGGGAAATGAAGATAGGGACCATAGTAGTACAGATGGACGCATCATTGTATCTACCGTACTCCATATGCTAGGATGACCTTCATTGATCTGGGATCAATGATACTAGTCTAGGACCAGTGGTAGGAGTTGTACCCACTATGACACTGACTTCGGGTTGGTTGAGATTGGTCTAGGACTAGTGGTACATACTCTGAGACTGACTTCGAGTCAGTGAAGGACTGGTCTGGGACCAGTAGTAGGAGTGGTACATACTATGACGCTGACTTCAGGTTGGTTGAGACTAGTCTGGGACTAGTGGTATGCACTCTGAGACTGACTTTGAGTCAGTGGAGGATGATACTGGTCTGGAACCAGTGGTACGCACTCTGAGACTGACTTTGAGTTAGTGGAGGATGATACTGGTCTGGGACAAGTGGTAGGAGTTGTACACACTATGACGCTGACTTCGGGTTGGTTGAGACTGGTCTGGGACCAATGGTACATACTATTGACTTTGAGTCAATATGATACATCCTCAATCATTTCTTCTTCTTCATAATTCAGACAAAAGCAGAGTAGAACAGAACAAAGCAGAGCAGAGCAAAACAGAGCAGAGCAGTGCAGATCAGTAAAGAACAAAACAAAACAGAATAGTACAAATCAGTACAAGGTAGAACAAGACAGAGCAGAGTAGGCATAATAGAGCAGAGCAGGGCAGGGATCAAGCTATACAGGGTAGTGCATTTGATGGATGAATAGTAGCGACCGACAGACAGATTGCAAATGGAGTTCTCCCTATTTGAGAGGGAGTGTTAAAATTGGAAACTAGGACCAAACTCCATGTGGGTCATCTTATTCATGGCTGATAATATTTTTATTAGATTCCTCTCATCGAGAGGTGTAGGATTGATCTAAATATCATCCGATTCCGATAAGTATTTATGGAGATATGAATTTATTTTGATTATGGAATAATTATCAAGCCGACCAACAACTCATGTAGGCTCAGAAGCCCAACAGTCGCATCTATTCAATCATCAATAGTTGTGTATAAATACAGGAGGAATTGTCCTCATTTGGACACACTGATCATCACATCTCTCTCTGTTGTGTAGCGAAATCTTGCACTGGTGCACGGCGAAATCTTGCACTGGTGCACGGCGAAATCTTGGACTGGTGCACGGCAAAGTCTTGGACTAGTGCATAGTGAACGACTCACCAGTGGAGACTTGGAAATTTCAATCTAGGGTTTGCTGCCCTAGTTTAGGGCTGATCTGGGGTTTTCTACTGCTAATATAAATCAGATATTTGTACTAATTCTCTCTGCTGAATTATTGAAGATAAAGGAAGATTTGATCAAAGGGTTTCCCCATATTGGGGTTTGTCCCTAGCTAGTTGCCACATCTTGTGTCTCTTGTCTTGGCTTGTTTTCTGTCGATCATTTAATGTTCTATCTGCACTTTACTTTATGTACATGTGATTTCTAATCTTTGGATAATAATAAAAAGAAGTAAATTGCTCTAAGCATAGAAAATACCATAACTTAACAATTATAGTGGATTGATGTGCTGCCTAGTTGTTTTTGACTACAACATGGATTCTATGATTGCCTTAGGTATTTGATGATGGCTCTTTTCCTACTCTATGCATTATACTTGATGAAGCTTCCAGAAAATAACGTTGAACATGCGCTAATCCACATCCCCAACAGTTAACTTGGGGTGATCCCCTTGAGTCAATTTGTGAATTTCTAGACAAGGAGATTCGTCCTCTTGTGCCACTTCCTCTTGTGTTTCTTCTTCTATTAGCAGTTCCTCGAGATTTCCATGGACTCATGTTTGATGATTCAACAACTATAGTGTTAACTGTCATGGGATCTCTTTCTCCTACTCCTCTTAAGGTAAATCTATTACCATAAGGAGGTGGTCTTGAGCTACTTCCCCTGAAGAAGTTTCAAGGAGTCTTTCCTAGAAATCTTGGTTGTAGGGGTTTTGTTGACCTAATATCCCTTTTTATCCTTAGATGCTCCTCAGCATAATAGCCACATTCAATTGGCTCAGCTACTGATGATGGCTTCCACATCCTAACCATGGCCCTGATTCGAGGATTTAATCCATATACGAAGCGCTCAACTTGACGTTCGTTAGTATCTAGATAATGAATATATTTCACAAGCTCCATAAACCTTATCTCATATTCCTCCACTGTTTTGTTACCTTGGACTAGCGTATGAAAGGCCCCAACTTGCTTCTCTTGAAAATATGGTGGTAAGTACTTGGTGCGGAATCTTTCCTCGAACAACTCCTAGGGAACATTATCCGTTGTGAGGTGTAATTGTTTTTCCATATTTCCCCACCAAATCAAGGCACTTTCCCTTAACTGAAATACGACAATTTTCGTCTTGGAAGTAGAAGAGTACTTTCTTAGCACAAAACATTTGTTCATTCCTTCTAGCCATGCTTCAGCACATTCTCCATCTCGTCCTCCTGAAAATTTTGGGAGTTTAATCTTCTGCAGCTCCCTAGAAATATCTTCCTTTGATTGTCTATAATCAGAACCTTTGGGCTCTGCTGGATTTATTTCTTCAAGTTGAGGTTTCTCTTCTTTGGTATTAGCTATTAGCGGCCCTTTTAATTCTTCCAAGATGGCTTCCAACGAGTGCATTATAATGGTTAACTCAGGTGCTGAAGTAGTTGTCATTGTTGATGGTCTTGGTGGTGGTGGTGGTGGTGGTGGTGGCGATGGTGATGGCGATGGCAATGGTGATGATGATGGTGGTGGCGTCATCGATGGTGATGCTACCCGATCATGTCATCATTGTTGATATGTCTTTCAAATCGTACCTTTTCCTAGATACATAATAAAATTATGAGAATATGAGGTACAATTTAGATTTAATAAATATTTTTTTTGTAAATTCAAGCTTACATAAAGGTATATTTTTTCTACTATTGTTACTTGGAGGCAGGTCTTAATGGTATC
Source organism: Pinus tabuliformis (assembly GCA_031772625.1). Taxonomy (NCBI): domain Eukaryota; kingdom Viridiplantae; phylum Streptophyta; class Pinopsida; order Pinales; family Pinaceae; genus Pinus; species Pinus tabuliformis. The sequence continues at coordinate 430,052,760 of CM062807.1, forward strand.
GAGGTCAAGGAGGGTGTTATCGCTACCTCCTTGTCCTAACGCATGGTGTCCTATCTTGATGCATAATAATACCTATTAAAATGGATGGGTATAATATCACTTCAGTATATTTTCCTAGTGTTTTCTAATCCTGAATGCAGTTATGGAAGGGGCTAATTATCTTAATTCACTTACTTATGTGTTAATTTATTTTAATTCTAAGGGTAGTTTTACCCTAAACTGGTGTGAGTTTATTTCTGAGTTAAAATTGGTAATTATAGAGTATGGTGGTTTTGACTTACAGAAAAATGCAGATTATAGCTCTACCATATCAATTCAAAAAGCTAGAGAAGTTTACTAATAATATCAAGAAAATTGTTCAGTTTACTTCCCTTAAAGACAATATTACGTTCATCTCACATTTTCAAATCTTTCCGACAAACATCATTTATACCAGCTACGTACAATTATTATTTCAAATTATTTACAATTTTTTATATATAATATTATCACATAATTCCAATAAAAATAGTTAAAATATTAAAAATTAAACTACATCTTCAATTAAAATTCAATACCTATCACTTAATACAAATTCATAACCGTACATATATAACAACAACACAAATCAAGATGTATCCATAATAACAAATTGCAAAATCCACTTCTTTAAAAACTACAACCAAAATATTAAAACTTCCCAAAAGATTACAAGTTCCCCGTAAGACAAAATTATATTCCAACATTTCAATGAAAAAAAACCAAAAACCTAAAAGAGTCGAACAAAGCCATGTATTATTGATAATGTACAACTGACTACATTTATTTTGTAGATACTTCTTGGATAGAATAATTAATCCTAGTTATCAAGCCATAAGATGTCTCAATTTCGAAATCATTGACTGAATTAAAAATTTAAGCAGGGCATCTATGTAAAGAGAGAAGGGAATATACTGGAGTTGAAATCATTTAGATATACTGAATTTAATTAAAGTATCGAAGCAAGGTATTTATGTTAAGAGAAAAGGGAATATATTGAAGATGAAATTCTTTAGATCCACAGTTAGCTTTATGTTGTTTCTCTTTTGATTTCGTTTTCTTAAATTGTACATTTTATCAAGGATTAAATCAGTGGTATGACACTTTAATACCACCGCCTATAAAACTATGATACGTGATTCAATGTGCTGGGTAGTCCAATGTGTAAGCAAGGAATTTAAAAACCCTCCTAATGTCGATTTTCATGCCTATTATCTTCTCGGTTTGACATAAGTGGATGCAATTTTGTGAGAAAGCATTGCTCCTAAATGTTAAATGTTGAATTTAGGGCCTTGTTAATGGCTACATATGTATATATCACATGCACTACACTAATATACATATTAACTAACTATGAAAATTTCAATGAATGAATTATTGATATATTGAGTAAATACCAAATTCGATAAAATATAATGTATATATTAAGATGGGTTACATATTATCCAGAATAAAAGTAAATACAAAGTGTTATACAAAATAAAAGGTAACTATAATATTATGAATTATATTAATTAAATAACAACTATAGCATAATATTATATTAATTATTGTTAATTATTAAGTATAATAATGAAATTATATATTTTGTATTAATTACAATATAAAGGAATTTAAGGAAATATAATAAATATAATTAAAGGGACATAGGACATAAACGTTTGAACAAACTATAACCTTTTAAATAAAGCCTATGGATTAAACTTGTCGACTAAACATATCCTTTAAAGGTGAATAACCTACTCAATCAAATCTTATCAAATAACATAAGGTTAAAGTGGATTGAAAAGCATGTTGAGTTCCACGTAAGAGGACACTGAGACAGTGAAAGGGAAGAAAGACGGTGGTTTTGAGAGATATAACAAGAAGGGGTGCGACTTAGAAGGGGTTATGGGCCTTTGGAGTGAAGTACAAGGAGTAATTTTGGGGAAATTGACAGAGCGATAGTAGGAAATTCTCACAGTGTTATTGATAGAAGGCATTCTGAGCTCAATTGTTCTTGAAGTTTTGGGCAAGGGGGCTAGAGTACCTAGAAATTGAAGTACTTTGGAGCTGAGCACTAAAGTTGTACCCAGTTTGATAGGGAGGTTTTGGTCATTTTGGTAACACAGCGGGAGCAAGAGTCGCGACAGAGAAGATAGGTTGGTACTCAATAGAAGAATTGATAAATTTAACAAAATTGATAAATTTAGCAAAATTGATAAATTTTGTTAACAAGGTTTAACAAAAGTTTGCTCACAATATGCAAGTATATGTAATTTTGTACAGTTTCGAATTTAGGGGTTCATAGTTATTCTAAACATGAATTTGTTAAACCCTGTTAAATTCTGAATTTAGGGAATCTAAGGGCCCTAAATTCAGAATTTAATCGGGTTTAACAAAAAAATTCTCAAAATATACCAATGTATGTAATTTTAATACACAATTTATCAATTCTTCTATTGATTACTAACCTGTTTGCTCTGTCGCGACTCTTTCTCCCGCTGCATTACCAAAATGACCAAAACCTCCCTACGAAACTGAGCACAACTTCAGTACCCAAATCCAAACTACTTCAATTTTGAGGTACTCTGGCCCCCTTTCCAAAAAATTCAAGAACAATTGAACTCAACATGCCTTCTATCAGTAACACTATGAAAATTTCCTACTATCTCTCTATCAATTTCCCCAAAATTCCTCCTTGCAATTCACTCCAAAGGCCCATACCCCCTTCTAAGTCGCACCCCTTCTCCTTATATCTCTCAAAACCACCGTCTTTCTTTCCTTTCATCATCTCAGTGTCTTAGTGTCATGCTACGTGGAACTCGGCATGCTCTTCAATCTACTTTAACCTTATGTTATTTGATAAGATTTGATTGAGTAGGTTATTCACCTTTAAAGGATATGTTTAGTCAACAAGTTTAATCCATAGGCTTTATTTAAAAGGTTACAGTTTGTTCTAACATTTATGTCCTATGTCCCCTTAATTATATTTATTATATTTCCTTAAATTCATTTATATTGTAATTAATACAAAGTATATAATTTCATTATTATACTTACTAATTAACAATAATTAATATAATATTATGTTACAGTTCTTATTTAGTTAGTATAATTTACAATATTATAGTTACCTTTTATTTTGTATAGCAATTTGTATTTACTTTTAATTTGGCTAATATGTTAATTATGGTTTACAAAGTAAGTAACCGATCTTAATATATACATTATATTCTATCGAATTTGGTATTTACTCAGTATCTCAATAATTCATTCATTGGACTTTTCATAATTAGTAACACGTACATTGGTGCAGTGCATGTGATGCATGTATATGTAGATATCATATGCATGCTAATATTCACATTCTATTTGTAATTGTAGGTGGGTCATTGCATACACCCCCCTTCAGAAAACTTCATCCCAGAGTTATGGTTTATAGAGTATGTCATTATTTATTTAGTGATTAATATAATCATGTAAGAATTTTGTTTTATAACTGATTTATTTTTTTTTAGCGTGAGGGAACTTAAAATCTGTGTTATGAACATTTATAATTTTACAACTATAATAGTCATGCCTTGCTCCAACTGTGTTCCCAATATATTCTAAAATCATCCTATCCTTCCTAATCTATTCCGCTCTCATCCTATTCGTCCTCTACTAGAATATGCCATGGCGTCAGTTATACTGACCTAACCATTCATACACCCCAAGGGTGATAACGTCTACTATATCGACGTGGTTTCTCAGTGGGCATCTGACAATAATCATCACACGTCTATGAAAGCGTGATTCGCACAGACCTCTCGTGACTCCAGTTTTTGCAGGATAAACGATGGGGAATACTTGCACCCCTCTTAGTGGGACCAGGGGCAATACCCTATCATGGAATCTTATTGAGATTCAATTGTTCTTGAAGTTTTGTCATCACGTGGTTAGTTGGGTAACAATGTTATCTACAATGTAAATACTTGTCCACATATTATAGCATATGCATCAATATATTTTGAACACATTTCAGGCATTATGAGTTCACTGTGGTACCATTTGGGTTGACCAATGCACCAACAGTGTTCATGAACCTTATGAACAGTGTTTTCCGCAAATATCTCAATCAATTTATACAAGTCTTCTTAGATGATATTCTCAACTACTCCAAAAATGAGAAAGAGCATGAAGAAAATTTGTGGATAGTATTATCTTGCCTCAAAGAACACCAAATATATGGAAAGTTATCCAAGTGTTCCTTTTTCAGAAAACTAATCATTACTTGGGTCATATTATATCTAGTGAAGGGATCTCAGTAGGTCCTGAGAAAGTAAAGGAAATCATTGAATGGATGATACCGAAAAATGTGCATGAAGTGCAAAGCTTTATGGGTTTAGATGGCTACTACCAAAGGTTTATGGAAGGATTCTCCAAAATTGTAAAGCCTATCTCAACTCTCCAACATAAAGAAGTAAGGTATGAATGGACGGAAGAATGTCATAGAGAATTCTCTAAACTTAAAAGATTGTTGACCATTGCACCAATCTTGCGAGTACCTGATATGGACAAAGATTTTATTGTGTGTACTGGTACATCCAAGCAAGAATTAGGTGCAATATTAATGCAAGACATAGGAGTAATAGCATATGCCTCAAGGAAGTTAAAGCCTCATGAAGAACTCTACACCACGCATGATTTAGAGTTAGCTAATGTAGTGACAGCTTTAAAGATATAGAGAAACTATATAGTAAGGAGAATATGTATGCTCAAAAGCGACCATCAAAGTCTAAAATATTTATTTACTCAAAGAGACTTGAATGCTAGGAAAAGACAATGGAGTGAATTCCTAAGTGTGTATGACTTTGGAATTCCATACATTAAGGGAAAAGAGAATGTGGTAGTAGATGCTTTAAGTAGAATACCACATATATTTTCCCTCATACCTATCAAGGTATATTTGAGAAAGCAAGTACTAAAACATCTCTTGAGAGATAGTTGGTATTTAAAAGTGAGATCTGGCCTTGATAGTAAAAAGCCAAAAGAACCTAAGTTTGAGTGATACGAACTAGAAGATGATGGAATTTTGCGATTTCATGGAAGGATGTACATTCTTGATAGTGGGGATCTCCAAATCACCATCCTTAAGGAAGCCCACAGAGCATTGTATTTTGCACATCCTGGCGTAAAGGAATGTATGTTGATACAAAGAAACTCTTCTTCTGGGTAGGCATGAAACACGATATTGTTCAATTCATTGCAAGATGTTTCGAATGTCAGCAAATGAAGGTTGACCATTGTCATCCATCGCCCTAAATTCAGAATTTAATAGGGTTTAACAAATTCATGCTCAAAATAACTGTGAAGCCCAAAATTTGAAACTATGGAGCCTAAATCCAGAATTTAACAGGGTTTAACAAAATTTTGCTCACAATATACCAGTATATGTAATTTTAATACATAATTTCTCAATTATTCTATTTAGTACCAACCTAACTACTCTATCGTGACTCTTACTCCTGCTACGTTACCAAAATGACAAAAACCTCCCTGCCAAACTGAGCACAACTTCAATACCCAAATCCAAAGTACTTCAATTTCGAGGTACTCTAGCCCCCGTGCCCAAAACCTCAAGGACAATTGAGCTCATAATGCCTTCTATCAGCAACACTATGAGAATTTTCTACTGTCTCTTTATCAATTTCCCCAAAATTCCTCCTTTCACTTTATTCCAAAGGCTCAGACCCCCTTCTAAGTCGCACCCGTTCTCCTTATATCTCTCAGAACCACCGTCTTTCTTCCCTTTCACCATCTCAATATCTCAGTGTCCTATTACGTGGAACTCAGCATTCTCTTCAATCCGCTTTAACCTTATGTTATTTGATAAGATTTGATTGAGTAAGTTATTCACCTTTAAAGGATATGTTTAGTCCATAGGCTTTATTTAAAAGGTTATAGTTTCTTCAAACATTTATGTCCTATGTCCCTTTAATTATATTTATTATATTTTCTTAAATTCCTTTATATTTTAATTAATACAAAATATATAATTTCATTATTATACTTAATAATTAACAATAATTAATATAATATTATGTTATAGTTCTTATTTAGTTAATATAATTCATAATATTATAGTTACCTTTTATTTTGTATAACACTTTGTATTTACTTTTATTCTGGATAATATGTTAATGGTGGTTTACATAGTAAGTAACCCATCTTAATATATACATTATATTCTGTCAAGTTTGGTATTTATTCAATATCTCAATAATTCATTCATTAGACTTTTCATAATTAGCTAACACGTATACTAGTGGAGTGCATGTGATGCATGCATATGTAGCTACCATATGCATGCCTCGTATGCATGCTAATATTCACATTCTATTGTAATTGTAGGTGGGTCATTACACAATGTTTAAATGTAAATTTTAACCTCGTACATAAATTACCTGCATACGAATTCTAAAACACATAAAATAAACAATGTGAGAGCATAACACATAAAAAACATATACATAGAGATTGTCCCCTGGATCACAAAACCGGAACTACTAGCTTGATTTTTCATTATATTCCTTTCAATGTTACAATACATATTTATACATGCCGAAGCATTCAATACCATGGACTGAAAACTATCGCGTCCAAAACCCTGGATCGAAAACCATCGCGTCCAAAAACATGTGTGAAAATCATGCACAAAACCATTGGTGGGTCCGCCCAACCTAACATAGGGTCCATTGAAACCAAAAATTTTCGGGGCGCTACCTCAGACCCCATAGAGTGGGGTTACAGGTACCCCTCAAACCCCCTATGACGCCTTGGTTAACTACGTGGGCTAGTCATGGAAAGAATATAACACAACCCAACATTCTCCCACTTGTTGTTTTCTTTCCACAAGGGGCCACAAGAGATCTTAGTCATTTATCCAACCCTGCAATGCCCATTGTTTCTCTACACAAAGAGAACTTCTTAGAGCTCACAGATTTTGTCAATGCATTTGCAATATTCTTCAAAGTGTCCACCTTTACCAGCAACAACTTTTTGTCTTCTATCATATCCCTCACAAAGTGATACTAAACATCAATGTGCTTTGTCTTTGAATGATATGCAAGGTTCTTTGCTAAGAAAATTGCACTTTCGCTGTCACAGTCTATCCTTTTAACTCCCTGTACTAACCCCATATTTGAACACAATATCTGCAACCAAACTGCTTCCTTTCTTGCATGAGTGGCTGCCAAGTATTCTGCCTCTGTAGTTGATAGTGCCACTATAGATTGTTTCTTACTCATCCAACTGACTGCACCTCCAAATAGGTTAAACACATACCCACTTGTAGATCTTCTCTGATCTAGATCTCCATCCCAGTCAGCATCAACAAAGCCATGAATATCCAACACTCTGTCCAATCCTAGTCTTCGTTGGTAGCACAAACCATAATCACTAGTGCCACGCAAATATCTGAAAACCTGCTTCACTGTTGTCCAGTGCTCCTTCCCTAGTTTTGACATAAACCTGCTCAATACTCCCACTGCATGTGCAATGTCTGGTCTCGTATAGACCATTGCATACATCAAGCTATCAACTGCACTTGCATATGGAACACGGGACATGTCCTCTTCCTCTTCTTGTGCCTTGGGACATTGTTCAGTAGATAACCTCACACCTACAAGAATAGGAACCTTCACCGATTTACTATCCTGCATATTAAACCTCTGCAGTATTGTCTCGACATACTTCCTTTGGTTTAACCAGAGCTTCCTCTTTGCCCGATCTCTTTTAATTTCCATGCCCAAAATATAGTTTGCAGCACCAAGATCTTTCATGTCAAATTTGGAGGACAATTGGGTCTTCAAATACTAGATAATTTCTTTCTCATTTCCAACCAGCAACATATCATCCACATACAAGACCAGATAAATAACATGGTCACCAATTAATTTAAAATACACACAGTGATCTGCTTTGCTTCTAGTGAAGCCAAATCCCCGTATAAATGTATTAAATTTCTGATACCACATCCTTGATGACTGTTTTAACCCATACAGAGACTTCTTTAACTTGCATACAAGTTCTTTCTTACCCTTCACCGCAAAGCCTTCAAGTTGCTTCATGTAGATTTCCTCTTCTAGATCCCCGTGAAGAAAATTTGTCTTCACATCCATCTATTTTACCTCAAAATCAAAATCAGTAGCAACAGATAAAAATAATCTAATAGAAGCTACCTTGGCAACAGGAGAAAAAATATCACCAAAATCAATTCCCGACACTTGGGAATAACCTTTTGCTACCAACCGAGCTTTGTATTTCTCCATCTTTCCTTCTACATTTGTCTTATTCTTGAACACCCATTTGCTGCCAATGGGTTTCCTTCCAGCCGGCAACTCCAAAAGATCCCAAGCTTCATTTTTGTGCAAAGATTCCATTTCATCAACCATGGCCTCTTTCTAGAGTTTTCCATCCTCTGAATCTATTACTTCCTTCACAGTTCTGGGATCATCATCAGTAATAGATAAAGCAAATTTTGAACAAAAAGCAGATGGACTATACCATTCTGACTGCATTCTTTCTCGAACTGATCTTCTCACACCCGGAGTTTGTGGCTCTTCATCTTCTGATTCCTCCTCTACTGTAGAGTTTGATTCTTCTTCCTTTAGCTCAAATTCTATCTTCTCAGGTTCCTTTGGTTGGAATTCATGTTTAATAACATCTTTCACCTCTCGGAACACCATATCTTAGCTGTACACAACCTTCCTTGTTACTGAGTTACAAATCTTATAACCCTTTAAACCATCCTTATACCCAAAAAAGATGCACTTTTCAGATTTACTATCCAACTTGGTTCGTTTATCCTTTGGAACATGTACATATGCATCACATCCAAATACCCTCAGATGTGAAAGAGAGGGTTTCTTACTAGTCCATACCTCTTGTGGAGTTTTATCCTCCAATGCTGATGAAGGTGATATGTTGACCAAGTAACATGTTGTCTCCACCGCCTTTGCATAGAATTCCTATCCTAACCCGGCACCACTGAGCATGCTTCTTACCCTTTCCATCAACGTCTTGTTCATTCTTTCTGCAACTCCATTTTGCTGAGGTTTATATGGAGTAGTCTTTTGCCATGCTATACCACACTTCTTACAGAATTCTTCAAATTCCTTACTGCAAAACTCTCCACCGTTATCTGTCCTCAGCACCTTTATCTTCTTCTCTATCTTGTTTTCCACCAGAGCCTTAAATTCTTTAAACCTCTCAAAGACTTCAGATTTCTTCTTAAGGAAATATATCCATGTATTCCTTGAGAAGTCATATATAAATGATACATAGTACACAGACTTACCTAGTGATGGTGTTGGGTTGTGTTATATTCTTTCCACGTAGCTAACAGGGGGTTTGAAGGGCACCCGTAACCCCACTTTATGGGGTCCGGGGTAGCGCCCCAGAAAATTTTTGTTTTGGACCCTATGTTAGGTTGGGCGGACCCACCTATGGTTTTGTGCATGATTTTCGCACATGTTTTTGGACACGATGGTTTTTCGATCCATGGTATTGGACGCGATGGTTTTCAATTCAAGGTATTGGACACGATGGTTTTCAGTCCATGGTATTGGATGCTTCGACATGTATAAATATGTATTGTAACATTGAAAGGAACATAATGAAAAATCAAGCTGGTAGTCCCGGTTTTGGGATCCAGAGGAAAATCTTTGTGTATATGTGTTTTATGTGTTATGCTCTCACATTGTTTCCTTTATGTGTTTTAGAATTCGTATGCAGGTAATTTTTGTATAGGGTTAAAACCTACATTTTGTATCAGAGTTGTTTTGGCTTCAAGGGGATTCCTTTGTTGCTGAGGGGTTTCGCTCGAGCCTGTGATAGACCCTGTTCAATGGGAGATCTGCGAGATCGATTCTAGTGGTGAAAGAAGATGGCGAGCAGTGGAAAGATAGAGATCGAGAAATTTAATGGTCAGAGTTTTGAGTTGTGGAAACTCAAGATGGAGGATCTGTTGGTGGATAAAGACCAGTGGATCGTGGTAGATCTGGGTAATAAACCAACGGGAGTGTCCGATGAAGAATGGAAGAAGTTGGATTGAAAGGCAAAGAGCACAATATGATTATGTGTCTCAGATTTAGTATTGCTGAATGTATCAGGGGAAGCTACGGCGAAGGCTTTGTGGGACAAGATAGGGACTTTGTACCAATCTAAGTCTCTGGTGAATAAACTATTCCTATAGAAAAAGTTGTATAACCTGAGGATGAGAGATGGAGACTCGGTGATAGAGCATCTGAATGCATTTAATGTTGTGGTAAGTTAGTTAGCATCTGTTGATATTAAAATTTCAAATGAAGATAAGTGCATCAGTTTGTTGTGTTCTCTACCAGATTCGTGGGATAGTCTGGTTATTGCAATAGTTAGCAATGCAACTGCCTTGCATTTTGATGAAATAGTCTCATCCTTGCTGACGAAAGAGATGAGATGGAAAAATATGGAGAGCCAAAATGGTGATGCCTTGTTTGTATGAGGACGGCCCCAGAACAGAAACAAAATAAGTCATCGAGTGGGAGATCTAAATATAGAGGGAGATCTAAATCTCCAGGGAAACCTGTAAAGGTGGTCTGCTGGAAATGTGAAAAGGAAGGGCACTTCAAAATGGACTGTAAATCTAAAGCTCCTAATAAAGGAAAGGGATCTGATGATGCTCCTTCTGTAGAGGTGAAAACCACCTTAGATGAAGGTGGAGATGTGTACTTAGCTTCTTCAAGTACACATGTAGATCATAAGGCATGGTTGATTGACTCAAGTGCATCCTTTCACTTCACTCCCCATAGAGAGTGGTTTTGCGAGTATGAGAAATACGATGGTGGTGATGTCTTCTTAGGGGATGACAGGAAGGCTAGAATCGTTGGTCATGGAAAAGTAAAGTTGAAGTTGCAAGGTGGAAGGGTTAGAATGCTTCCAGGTGTTCTACATATTCCTGCATTAGACAGAAATCTGATTTCTGTTAGCAAGCTAGATGATGCAGGTGTAAAAATCGTGTTCGAGAAGGATACCTGCAAGATGGTTCGAGGAGCACTGGTATTGATGCAAGGAGTTCGGATTGGAACTCTGTACAAGCTGCAAGGTAGCACTGTTATTGATGGGTGCAATAGTTCTGTGGTTCCTGAAAGTGGAGCAGAAAATCTAGTGGTATTTGGAGAGAAGACCATGCTGTGGCATCAAAGGCTTGGAAATATTGGGGAAAAGGGCCTTCAGATACTTCATGGTAAAGGTATGGTAGAAGGTATGAGTAATAGCTCTCTGGATTTTGATTTCTGTGAAAATTGTGTATATGGGAAACAGAATTGGGTGAGTTTCTCCTCTGGTAGAGTGTGAAACAGATATTAGAACTTGTGCACAGTGATGTGTTTGGACTTGTGAAGGTTTCATCACTGGGTAATTCTGTGTACTATGTATCATTTATAGATGAATTCTCAAGGAATACGTGGATATATTTCCTTAAGAAGAAATCTAAAGTCTTTGACAGGTTTAAATAATTTAAGGCTTTGGTGGAAAACCAGACAGAGAAGAAGATAAAGGTGCTAAGGATAGATAACGGTGGAGAGTTTTGCAATAAGGAATTTGAAGAATTCTGCAAGTGTGGTATCGCACGACAGAAGACTACTCCATATACACCTCAGCAAAATGGAGTTGCAGAAAGAATAAACAAGACGTTGATGGAAAGGTAAAGAAGCATGCTCAGTGGTGCCGGGTTAGGACAGGAATTCTGGGAAGAGGCGGTGGATACTGCATGTTACCTGGTCAACAGGTCACCTTCATCAGCATTGGAGGATAAGACTCCACAAGAGGTATGGACTGGTAAGAAACCCTCTCTTTCACATCTAAGGGTATTTGGATGTGATGCATATGTACATGTTCCAAAGAAGAAATGAACCAAGTTGGATAGTAAATCTGAAAAGTGCATCTTTATTGGGTATAAGGATGCTTTAAAGGGTTATAAGTTTTGGAACCCAGTAACAAGGAAGGTTGTGTACAGCCGAGATGTGGTGTTCAGAGAAGTGAAAGATGTTATTAAACATGAATTCCAACCAAAGGAACCTAAGAAGATATAGTTTGAGCTAAAGGAGGAAGAACCAGACTCTACAATAGAGGAGGAATCAGAAAATGAAGAGACACAAACTCCGGCTTTGAGAAGATCAGTTCTAGAAAGAAGGCAGCCATAAAGGTATAGTCCATCTACTTTCTGTTCAAATTTTGCTTTGTCTGTTATGATGATGATCCCTGAACTGTGAAGGAAGTAGTAGATTCAAAGGATGGAAAACTCTGGAAAGAGGCCATGGTTGATGAAATGGCATCTTTGCACAAAAATGAGGCTTGGGATCTGGTGGAGTTACCGGATGGAAGGAAACCCATTGGCAGCAAATGGGTGTTCAAGAAGAAGACAAATGCAGAAGGAAAGGTGGAGAAATACAAAGCTCGGTTCGTAGCAAAAGGTTATTCCCAGGTGCCGGGAATTGATTTTGGTGATATTTTTTCTCCTGTTGTTAAGGTAACTCCTATTAGATTAATTTTATCTGTTGCTGCTGCTTTTGAATTTGAGGTAGAATAGATGGATGTGAAGACAACATTTCTTCACAGGGATCTGGAAGAGGAAATCTACATGAAGCAACCTAAAGGCTTTGCGGTGAAGGGTAAGAAAGAACTGGTATGCAAGTTAAAGAAGTCTCTGTATGGGTTAAAATAGTCACCAAGGATGTGGCACCAGAAATTTGATACATTTATACGGGGACTTGGCTTCACCAGAAGCAAAGCAGATCACTGTGTGTATTTTAAATTAACTAGTGACCGTGTTATTTATCTAGTCTTATATGTGGATGATATGTTGCTGGTTGGAAATGACAAAGAAATTATCCAAGATTTGAAGACCCAATTGTCCTCCAAATTCGACATGAAAGATCTTGGTGCTGCAAACTATATTTTGGGCATGAAAATTAAAAGAGATCGGGCAAAAAGGAAGCTCTGGCTAAACCAAAGGAAGTATGTCGAGACAATATTGCAGAGGTTTAATATGCAAGATAGTAAATCGGTGAAGGTTCCTATTCCTGTAGGTGTGAGGTTATCTGCGGAACAATGTCCCAAGACACAAGAAGAGGAAGAGGACATGTCCCATGTTCCATATGCAAGTGCAGTCGGTAGCTTGATATATGCAATAGTTTGTACTAGAATAGACATTGCACATGTAGTGGGAGTATTGAGCAGGTTTATGTCAAAACCAAGAAAGGAGCATTGGACAACAGTGAAGCAGGTTTTTAGATATTTGCATGGCACTAGTGATTATGGTCTGTGCTACTAAGGAAGACCAGGATTGGACAAATTGTTGGATATTCGTGGCTTTGTTGATGTAGACTGGGCTGGAGATCTGGATCAGAGAAGATCTACAAGTGGGTATGTGTTTAACCTATTTGGAGGTGCAGTCAGTTGAATGAGTAAGAAACAATCTGTAGTGGCACTATCAACTACAGAGGCAGAATACATGGCAGACACTCATGCAAGCAAGGAATCAGTTTGGTTGCAAAGATTGTGTTCAAGTATGGGGTTAGTACAGGAAGCTATAAGGATAGACTGTGACAGCCAAAGTGCAATTTTCTTGGCAAAGAACCCTACATATCATTCAAAGACAAATCACATTGATGTTCAGTATCACTTTGTGAGGGATATAATAGAAGACAAAAAGGTGTTGTTGGTAAAGGTGGACACTTTGAAGAATACTGCAGATGCATTGACAAAAGTTGTGAGCTCTGAGAAGTTCTTTTGGTGTAGAGAGACAATGGGCATTTCAGGGCTGGGAAAATGACTAAGCTCTCTTGTGGCCCCCTGTGGAAAGAAAAAAACAAGTGGGAGAATGTTGGGTTGTGTTATATTCTTTCCACGTAGTTAACAGGGGGTTTGAGACCCTATGTTAGGTTGGGCGGACCCACCTATGGTTTTGTGTATGATTTTCGCACATGTTTTTAGACACGATGGTTTTTCGGTCCATGGTATTGGACACGATGGTTTTCGGTCCATGGTATTGGACGCGATGGTTTTCGGTCCCTGGTATTGGATGCTTTGGCATGTATAAATATGTATTGTAACATTGAAAGGAACATAATGAAAAATCAAGCTGGTAGTCCTCGTTTTTGGATCCAGGGGAAAATCTCTGTGTATATGTGTTTTATGTGTTATGCTCTTGCATTGTTTACTTTATGTGTTTTAGAATTCGTATGTAGGTAATTTCTGTATAGGGTTAAAACCTACAGATGGAACCTTCACATGTCCAAACACATCATTGTGCACAAGATCTAATATCTGTTTCGCCCTCTTACTACCAAAGGGGAAACTAACCCGATTCTGCTTCCCATATACACGATTTTCACATAAATCAAAATCTAGAAAGTTATTACTCATACCTTCTACCATACCTTTACCATGAAGTATTCAAAGACCCTTCTGTCCAATATGTCCAAGCCTTTGATGCCACAGCATGGTATTCTCTCCAGAGACCACTAGATTTTCTGCTCCACTTTCAGGAACCATAGAACTGTTGCACCCATCAATAACAGTGCTACCTTGCAGCTTGTACAGAGTTCCAATCCAAACTCCCTGCATCAATACTTGTGCTCCCTGAACCATTTTGCAGGTATCCCTCTCGAACATTGTTTTTACACCTGTATCATCCACCTTTCTTACAGAAATCAGATTTATGGCCAATGCAGGAATATGTAGAACACCCAGAAGTGTTCTAACCCTTCCACCTTGCAACTTCAACTTTACTTTTTTGCAGCCAACGATTCTAGCCTTCCTATCATCCCCTAAGAAGACATCACCACCATCGTATTTCTCATACTCACAGAACAACTCTATATGGGGAGTGAAGTGAAAGGATGCACCTGAGTCTACTAACCATGCCTCATGATCTACATGTGTACTTGAAGAAGCCAAGTACACATCCTCACCTTCATCTGAGGTGGTTTTCACCTCTGCAAAAGGAGCATCATCAGATCCCTTTCCTTTATTAGGAGATTTAGATTTACAGTCCCTTTTGTAGTGCCCTTCCTTTCCGCATTTCCAGCACACCACCTTTACAGGTTTTCCTGGAGATTTAGATCTCCCTCTAGATTTAGATCTCCCACTCGATGACTTATTTTTGTTTCTGTTCTGGGACTGTCCTCGTACAGACAAGGCATCACCATTTTGAATCTCCATATTTTTCCGTCTCATCTCCTCTGTCAACAAGGATGATACTATTTCATCAAACTGCAAGAAAGTTGCATTGCTACCTATTGCAATAACCAAACTATCCCACGAATCTGGTAGAGAACACAACAAATTGATGCGCTTATCTTCATCTTAAATTTTAATATCAACATATGCTAACTGACTTACCACAGTATTAAATGCATTCAGATGCTCTGTCACCGAGTCTCCATCTTTCAACCTCAAGTTATACAACTTTTTTCGCAGGAACAGTTTATTCACCAGAGACCTAGATTGGTACAAAGTCCCTAACTTGTCCCACAAAGCCTTCGCTGTAGCTTCCCCTGATACATTTAGCAATACTGAATCTGAGACACACAATCGTATTGTGCTCTTTGCCTTCCGATCCAACTTCTTCCATTCTTCATCGGACACTCCCGTTGGTTTAGTACCCGGATCTACCACGACCCACTGATCTTTATCCACCAATAGATCCTCCATCTTTAGTTTCCACAACTCAAAAATTTGACCATTAAATTTCTCGATCTCTATCTTTCCACTGCTCGCCATCTTCTTTCACCAACAGAATCGATCTCGCAAATCTCCCACTGAACAGGGTCTACCACAGGCCTGAGCAAAACCCCTTAGTAACAAAGGCATCCCCTTGAAGCCAAAACAGCTCCGATACCAAATGTAGGTTTTAACCCCGTATAGAAATTACCTGCATACGAATTCTAAAACACATAAAATAAACAATGCGAGAAATAACACATAAAAGACATATACACAGAGATTTTCCCCTGGATCCCAAAACCGGGACTACCAGCTTGATTTTTCATTATATTCCTTTCAATGTTACAATACATATTTATACATGCCGAAGCATCCAATACCACAAACCGAAAACCATTGCATCCAAAACCATGGACCGAAAACCATCGTGTCCAAAAACATGTGTGAAAATCATGCACAAAACCATAGGTGGGTCCGCCCAACCTAACATAGGGTCCAAAACCAAAATTTTCTGGGACGTTGTGCCAGACCCCATAGAGTGGGGTTACAGATTCTCCTCAAACCCCCTGTGACCCCCCAATTAACTTCGTGGGCTAGTCGTGGAAAGAATATAACACAACCCAACATTAACATGAACATACTCAATTCTGTAAACCAAGGTAGACTAAAAATTATGTTAATCTCTTTATTAAACATAATTATGACATTAAATCGAGACATGCATTCATAATGATCATTTGTCACTTGTAAATCATTAATTTCATACTTTTTCTTGCCAAAAATATCTTTTCGTTCACATATACTTGGCTCTAGAATTTATAGTTGATTCGCCAAATTAATATTAATGTAATTTTCCTTATCGCTTGTGTTAATAATGATATTAATATCTTTCCCTTGGATACTCCCTTTTAATGTAATTAATATGTGATATGTGATTGAAAGATCATTATAGGAAAATATCCGTTCCTTCATTTCCAAATTATAATTCATTCATTTCTTCAGAGATTGACTCCCTTTTTTGTTCGTCAAAACTCATAATATCTAACCTTAATCTAGATACTTATATAATTTTTACCCTTCAAACATGAAAACTCTTTCTATTAAATCCCTTCAAAATTTATTTATTATATTTGATATACCTATTTCCCTTCAAAAAATATATATAGAATTTTAAGAGTAACCCCTTTTCTTTTCTCTTAAAATTCTTCCTTTCCTAAATAGGGTTTGCGCAAGTATGAATAACCATCCATATATATATATATATATATGGCCAAAGTCTGGACAACAAAATGGCAAACCTCCAAAATCTTTTTGTGGCTAAAAGCTTCAATCGCAATGGCAACAAAATTAATGAAGAGTTGATGTTCAAAGGTCAAATCATACTTGGATCTATGCAACGATTGAGTGGCTAGAGGATCGAATAGGTCTGATACAAATGTGACAAACAAAGTTCGTATATGCAAATCAAATAGTCCAAGATATTTGGAATGCAATGAAAGAGCTGATTTTAAGAGTTAAGAATATATTCTATAAATGTATGAATGAAGAGTATGGTTGGTTACAAGTGAGGACCCTGCATATATACTAGAAAAGGTGCCCCTTCATGAATATCCATGTCCTTTGGGACATGTCTCTTTGTTGAGAAATCAATGCTAGTAGTAATTAGGGTTTGATTCCTCTTCTTTGATAATTACTTGTGAATTATGTTGGCTTCTTTTACTTCTTTATTATATTATGTTTCATCAAGAAATTACCAATTTATGTGTATATGAAGATCACAAGAACAAGAGACACAAGATGTAGGTGGACAGCCAGGGAAAAACCCCTATAAGGGGAAACCCTAGTTAGAACTCTTCCTTCAGTAGATTCAAAGACAAGATGAGATAGTCCAAGACTCTTTTGACCTAGACACAGACTTCCCCCAATCACCAAGTCAACCCTTCCTTCTTCTTCAAGTGATGTTCTCCCAGTAGCAACTTTGACCTAGAATTTCGACCTGGCAGCAACAAAATTTCGGCCTCCCCAGCAGCAAAACTTTGACCCCAACAACAGAACTTTGATCTGCAGTAGAATTCAAAATTTCAGCCCCAAAAATATCCTAGTAACTTTGCACATGTGAGAGAAAGATAGCCCAAAACTTTGACTTTGTCTTCTTCTTCAATCTTCTTCCTTCTCTTGGAATTTCACACCTTTTTCTGCCTCTCTTTCTTGTGTATCGAACTTGTTGAGTGAGTGAGCAAATGGATCAAACTGCCTGTCTATATATAGCCTCTTTTGTGGGTTGAATTGCCCTAATGTAGGCCAACTTCATCATCATAGGGCCGACTTGGTGTGGAGGTGTCAAATGACCTATTTGACTCAAAAATAATTCTTTTTACATGATACAAAATCCCAAGAAGGGTCTAATAAAATTGACAATGACTCTATTGACTCAATATAAAACCTAGAAGCCTACAATGGAGGCTTTGACCTATAAACATGATGACCCAAGCATGAAACCCATGCTTTAATAAGTCATTATAAAATTTCTTTTGACAAATAAATTACATTATACAATTATGAAGACTGAACCTAGTTACATTCTTCAACACTCCCTCTTAACTAGGAGTATATATAGATATATATATGTGTGTGTGTGTGTGGCGTGTGTGTGTGTGTGTGTGTGTGTGTGTGTGTGTGTGTGTGTGTGTGTGTGTGGAAAATCTCAAAAACACATGAACTAGGAAGAGTTCATGCACACTCAGTGCCACGAATTAAATAGCTGACCAGGGTTATCTATCTAGGTGGGACTAAGATGGACTAAAGTTTTCAGCCAGTCTAAGTACCATCAGGCTTACTAACTAACCATCAACCTAGGTATCTAGGTGTGTGTCCAAGGTCGAAGCTCCAATACCAATTCCACCCTCCCTCTTCAGGATCAAGACATCAAACACACATAGGCCAGCCAAATGTCCTCCCAAGCATCTACCATTAGATGCTTCATCTCTCTTTATCAACTAAACCTGCAATTCCAACCAAACCAAGCATGCTTCTAAAATACTCAAACTTTTGATTTGGAAGAGACTTTGTCAGCACATCAACTACATATTCATTTGTTGGAATATATTGTAGCTTTATGACCCCATCTTGTACCAAACTTCTAATGTAGTGGTACTTCTTGTTGATATGCTTCGTCCTTGCTTGGAATACAAGGTATTTTGACATCTTGATGTTGTTTTGATTATCACAATTTATTATAGTAGGATCCAGAGGCTTTCTAAAAAAAAATATAACAAGAGTTTTCTTCATCAAACAACTTCCTTTCCTACTTCACATGCAACAACGTACTCAAATTCAGAACTACTTAATGCAACATGATCTTGTTTTCTACTCATCCATGAGATCATTGTAGCTCCCAAACTAAAACATCCACCGATAGTGCTTCTGCTATCAGTCTCACTGCCACCCCAATCTGAATCTGTGAAACCTGTCAACTTAACTTCCTTTCCATCATATTTTAGGCAGTGATGTATAGTGCCACAGAGATATCTAAGAATATGCTTAGTAACTATCCAATGGTCATGACGAGGATACAATTGAAATTGACTAAGAATATTTACAAAAAAAACATATATCAGGTCTTGTATTTACCAGATACATTAAAGATCCCACCAACTTACGATAGCTAGTAGGATCGACGAGATTGGAGTCGGAGCTTCTTAACTTCTTGAGATTAGTGATCATCAGAGTAGTCAGAGGTTTGGAATCCATCATATTGAATTTCTGTAAAATCTTGATTATGTATTTACCTTGACCTAGATATATTTCTCCAGGTTTCTACCAAAATTCCAAACCCAAGTAATAGTGCATAAGTCCCAGATATTTCATTTCAAATGTTGTTTCCAACATCCTTTTTCATTCTTATATTTTGTGGTCCACACCTATAATAAACGAATCATCTACATAAAGTAGTATAATGACTAGTTCATTGTTCACTACCTTAATGTAGAGATTTGGATCTGCAGGACTTTTAACAAACCCAATTCCTAAGAGATGTGCATCCATCATTGCATACCGCCCTAGGAGCTTGCTTTAAACCATATAGGGATTTCTTAAGTCTTCAAACATGTGTGTCCTTGTTATTTCTTTCAAAGCCTTCCAGTTTTTAAATTTACACTTGTTCATTGGTGGTCCCATTCAAAAAAGTTGTTTTTACATCCATTTGATGAATATTCCATCCCATTGTAACCACTAGCGAAACCAAAGATCTTATAGTAGTATACCTAGTAGTAAGTGCAAAGGTTTATTCATATTCTATATCTTCCTTTTGAGAGAAACCCCTTGCAACAAATCTAGCTTTGTATTTATCTATACTACCATCAATTGCGTATTTTATTTTGTAAATATGTTTTGAAGTGACAATTGATTTGTCCCTTGGCCTAGGAATGATTTGCTGGACTCCATTCTTCATGATGGATTGATATTCTTTTTGCATTGCCTTCTTCCATTATTCTTGATGAGCAGCTTCTTCAAAAGTAGTTGGTTCAACTTCTATCAATTTTGGCATGTATGTTGCATATCCTTCAAATATTTTTGGTCTTTTTCTTTCTCTAAAATTTCCTTTAGCAGCTCCATGTCCTTTGACATATTCAAGAGTAGCTTTCAACCAATTTGGTCTCTTCCTTGTTTTAGGTATGATCATAGGTTGAATCGATTCACTTGGTCCTTCATCTTCTTCTTGGTTAGGAGTTGTCTCATCATGATGTTTTTCTTCTTCAAATAGTGGTGTATCTTTGTCATCGAAATCAATTGGAATATCTTTGGATATCTTTTAGGCATGATTCTCATTGAATATAACATTCTTGCTTACTTCAATTTGTATTCCTTAATGTAGATTCTATATGCCTTTGAAGAAAGATTGTATCCAATGAAGATCCCTTTGATGCTTGTAGAATCTAGTTTCTTTTGCTTGTCCTTTGGAACATGGATGTATGCAAGACACCCAAAGATTTGAAGATGGTCCACACATGGCTTCTTCCCTGTGAATGCTTCTTCAGGTGTCATATTCTCAAGAATCTTTTGAGGACTTCTATTTTGTATATACATTGTTGTCACAGTTGCTTCACCCCATAGAAACTTTTGAAGGTATTGGTAAAATATCATACTTTGTATGCATTCTTCAATTGTTCTATTTTTCCTTTCTGCAACTCCATTTTGTTTGGGATTGTAGGGAACAATGAGCTCCCTCTTAATACCTACTTATTTACAATATGCAGCCAATTATTTTGAAGTGTATTCCCCACCATTGTCAAATCTCAAGGTCTTTATCTTTCCTTCAGTTAAGGTCTCTACTTCATATCTAAACTCGAATTTTTCAAATAATTCATCCTTTGACTTGAGAAAATAGATCCATGTCTTTCTAGAGTGATCATCAATGAAGGTCACATAATAAATATGGCCTCCAAGTGATTTGTTATACATAGGGCCACACACATTGGAATAAATGAGGTCTAATATTTCTTTAGACCTTGTATCATTGCTTGTGAAAAGCTTCCTTGTATTCTTTCTCAAAGCACATCCCTTATATACTCCTTCAATTCTTTGATGTTATGGATTTCATTTACCATTTTATTGAAAGATGGAATGATATTGTAGTGTATATGCCCATATCTTCTATGCCATAGTTTGATGGGATTGATTTCCATGTAAGTTAGAGCTTGAGGAGATGGTGTTATTGTTGAAGGAAATGTAACCAGGTTCGGTCTTCATAAATGTACTTTTGATATTTGTATTTATTCAACAAAATAAATAGTATTCTTATAATATATGTCAATGAGTTTCTTGCTCATTAAAATAGGTCTAGCACTAGTTAAAGTGCTATAGGTGAGTCAAGTAGCCAAAATAAAAGGTTGAAGACCTTAAGGGCTTGTTACACCATGCAATAATATGTATTAGGGTCATAAGAAGACCTCCAAGAAAATTCATAAGCCTCCTCCAATCAATGGAACCATCAAAAGAAGCAATCTGAATTATATCAAGCAAGTCAGCCTCAAGTCTTCATGTCGACCTCTAGTTGGCCTAAAAGAAGAACACAAGCTCCTATATAAGGAGCCATTCGATCTCCTCAAAGAAAAATGATATCATCTCTGAAATTAGTGAGAAAGAGGATGAGTAAAGGGTATGGAAAATTCAAGAAAAGAGCTCTCCAAGTATAGCGAAGGAGGAAGAAATACTGAAGCTTTGGAAGTCTATTCTAGGGATAAAATATATTCACACATGTGAAGAAGGAGAGGGTCTCTCTACTGTCATAACAACCCTCTATCATAGTCACACAAACATCATTATTTGGGCTAAGATCATAGGCCTAAAGGGCCTCCCACTCAAGCGAAGAAGCAACGAATAATAGTGAAGTTAATAGGGTTGAACTGAAGCATACTACAATCACACGTGCGAAGGCAAACAAGGCTATTATGTTGTCATATCAAACTCTCTTATTGCAGTAATAAAGGGGAAGTATTTTGGCTAGAAAAGAGTGCCTATAAGGTCACCCACCCAAGAAATGAAAAAGGCTATACAAGTGAAGGAAGAAGGAGAAGTCTAACAGAGTTCTTGTGAGGGTATTCCCTCACATGAGCCAAGAACTAGGACTGCAATACTATTGCTCTAAGTCTGCAATGTTTTTGAAAGAGAAGAAGGCTTAGTTGGGAGGAAACAAGGTCATCTTCTCAAGTTAGGAAGGCTCCATCTCAAGTGAAGGAATAAAAGGTCAAGGTTCATCCTAGAGCATACAATCTAAGGTCTCTACAGTTGCCGGAAGAAGTTTTGAAGGGAGGAAGACAAAGTGCTGGAAGGACAAGGACGAAGTGTTGCAAGAGGAAGTAATCTTGAAAGGACTTGACTTGTTCTTGGAGGATATTATTATCAAGGGTCTAGGGTGGCATTGATCAATAGAATCTTCAATAAGAGAAATTCATGAAAGGGTTTTCCTCTCAAGAGAAGAGAGGTTTTGGCCTTGACAGAGAGCCAATATCTTGTGTTCGTGTTCTTATGTTTTGGTAGCAGTTTGATGAAGTACACACACATGCATTAATAATAAGAAGAATAATATTAAGCCAACAATAAAAAGTAAAAATACTCCACAAATTGTTATCAAGTAATGAGGAATCACACTACACTTATTTTCCCTAGATTCTTCAATAGTTATAACTCTATATAGTCTTCCTTCACGAACTCCAATAAATTTTTCCCTTTCAATGCTTGAATCCTTTCCGCAAACCAAGACTTTACCATCTACAAAAGAAACCATATCTCCTTTATCTTCTAAACAATAAATTGAAAGTAAATTCTTTTTCAAACCTAGAACATAAAGTATATTATTGAGGTGTAGCTTTGTTCCATTCTCTAGCTTCAAAGATGTATATCCAAGGCCATTGACTACATACTTTTTATTGTCTCCTAGCTCCACTGCATGAGATTATTGTTCCTCTGATAGAGTATGAAGTTGTTTGATTTCTCCTGTCATATGTCTTGATGCTCCATTATCAATGATCCATGCATTGTCATCATCAAGGGTACCTGGAAGTGCATCCATGAATCCTTCGCTTTTGACCTTCTTAAATAGGTTGTAGAAGATCCCTCTAATCCAGCTTCCTGCAATTCTTATGATATTGAAGCCCATCTTCAAGTAACTTGTTATATAGGTAGTAGCCTTCCTTTTCAATCCAACAAAGCAATCTCCAACCTTTTTAGACCTTAGCTTTGATACCATGTTGACAAATCAATGCTAGTAGTAATTACGGTGTGATTCCTCTTCTTTGATAATTACTTGTGAATTATGTTGCCTTATTTTAATTCTTTATTATATTATGTTTCACCAAGAAATTACCAACTTATTTTTATATGAGTATCACAAGAACAAGAGACAGAAGATGTAGGTGGACAACCAAGGCATGACTCCTATAAGCGAAAAACCTAGTCAGAACTCTTCCTT
Source organism: Pinus tabuliformis (assembly GCA_031772625.1). NCBI lineage: Eukaryota > Viridiplantae > Streptophyta > Pinopsida > Pinales > Pinaceae > Pinus > Pinus tabuliformis. Next base: position 430,076,479 of record CM062807.1, read on the forward strand.
CAGTAGATTCAAAGACAATATGAGATAGTACAAGAATATTTTGACCTAGAGATAGACTTCCCCCAATCACCAAGCTATCCCTTCCTTCTTCTTCAACTGATGTTCTCTCTGTAGCAACTTCGACCTAGAATTTCAACCTGGCAGCAGCAAAATTTCGGTCTCCCCAGCAACAGAACTTCGACCCTAGCAACAGAACTTTGACTTGCAGTAGAATTCAAAATTTGGCCCCATCAAAATCCTAGTAACTTTGCATGTGTGAGAGAAAGACAACCCAAAACTTTGAATTTGTCTTCTTCTTCAATCTTCTTCCTTCTCTTGGAATTTCGCACCTTTTTTTGCCTCTCTTTATTGTGTATCGAAATTGTTGAGTGACTAAGCAAATTGATCTAACTACATGTCTATATATATCCTCTTCTATGGGTTAAATTGCCCAAATATAGGCCGAATTCATCATCATAGGGCTGAATTCGTGTGGAGGTGTCAAATGACCTATTTGACTAAAAAAAATTATTTTTACATAATACAAAACCCTAAGGGTCGATTAAAATGGAAAATGACTCTATTGACTCAATATAAAACCTAGAAGCCTACAATAGAGGCTTTGACCTATAAACATGATGACCCAAGCATGAAACCCATGCTTTAATAAGTCATTATAAAATTTCTTTTGACAAATAAATTACATTATACAATTATGAAGACGGAATTGAGTTACATTCTTCAACACTCTTCAATAACTAATTATTATTTGATTAATCAGTATTATAATTATTAGTATTTATATTATTTATGTTATTATATTCATAACACCTTCACATAGATTTCATCACATGAATGGTGATATTTCACAGGGGAGGAAGGATTTAGATGTATATATCAAGATAAAGCATTCCTTGATGAGGTGGAGGTGACCTTCATATATTTTTCCACTAGAAGTGGTAGATTTTGGAGGCTATGATGTGTCACGGGCCTAAGATGTAATATTCATTTAATTATTTCTTAAACTTTTTGATAAATTTGCTATTTAGATTTCTTCAGAAAATTTACATAGATAACTTTGCTGAAAATTTAAATAACAGCTGGCACTTTGCATAAACTTATCAAAATAATACTTATAAAAAATTCAGCCTTAATATATAAAATATAGATTTGGAAATACATACCAAATATGGTTCTAAGAACTTCTTAAAACTCCAACAAGATATATGCATGGCTAATATTAGCTCCTCCAATGTTATGCCCCTGCAAAAGATCTGCTTGACCTCTCCTCATGTTCTCCACATTAAGCCCAATGAGCGGATTTGATTTGATCCCTCCTATTTCTATTGGATAAGGTATATGTCTTAACACTGAAACCCCTCATCACTAGATCAGCTAGGGTGGACCCCTAAACATAGAAACTAACCCTCTACATAATGTGGGATCTCACCCAGACAAGATCCAACAACTCAACTCAACAACAAAACAATAATCTGAAATGCATTCTTAAGGAGTGAGATCTCATTTCCTTTAATAGTCATGGACTATCAGAATACCATGGGCCATCTGAATACCATGTGTTTTCTTCTTTTATTAGAGTGATTTATAATATTTCTTTTTCTTTAGTCACTTTTAATTAATTAATTCTCCCATAGCCAATAATTGATTTTAATTTGTAACCCAAGATAATGAGATGCTCACCTTTCCCAATGTTTGGACAAAGGGACATTATAGTCCTCCCTTCCTGAAATTGCTTTACCCCAAGCAATTCTAACCTTAATACCAGGATCCCAAATAATCTGAAAGGTCCTTGTTGCATCACTAAGATGGAATCTTGAATATGTATGTCAAGACCAATTCTTGGATCCCACTACCAAATAGAGAATCTAACATCCCCAATGTTTGAACATTCCAATTGAGTTGTACCCTTGGCTAGATGTAATTTCCCATAAGTTTCTCATTTGATATGGTATTAACTCATAATCTCCCTCTATTCTAACTACTAGGGTCCTCTATCATAGAAAATGTCAACTTCCACCATAAAATCGTAGGAGTCCATGACTTCCTAAAGAGTGTCTCTACCACCTGTCATCAGCAATCCCTGAAACAAACCACCATGTTAATGTTGTGCTACTCTGATTATAACTAAGATGCCAGAATTTTGAGGTATAAAATGGGTCTCCTAAGGAAATTATAAAATAATAGTGGAAATAATAAAATAAGATTAAATTACATCATCAAATTTTAGAGGGAAAAAAGAAAAAACTACTTTTTCAACTCGTATTTTCAACTTATCTCCCTATGGGTTTACTCAAATTTTGAGTAGGAATACTTGTAGGATGCATAATTTGATTCCTCATCCAAGGAGTACCCATGTTGAATACTTTCGATGGACCCTGCAACATGAAAAATGAGAAATACATGAAAAAACGTTATTACAATCACATTTTTTTCATGTATTTCTCATTTTTTGTGTAGCGGGGTCCATCAAAAGTACGCAACATGGGTACTCCTTGGATGAGGAATTAAATTTTTCATCCAACGAGTACTCATGCTTGAAATTTGAGTAAAAAATTAGGGAGATAAGTTCAAAATACAAGTTGAAAAAGTAGCTTTATTATTTTATTATTTTTTAATCTTTTGACTTTTTTACTCCAAAAATGGTGAATCGTCCCCCATGGTTGAAATCACATCTTGAATCTTATTGTTTCTTATAAATTTTATTTTCGTTGTACATTTTTCTTAGGAACCCCATTTAGACCTCAAAATTTCTCTAATTTGACTTTTGAGTTTGCATCTCGATATACTTACCATCTTGTTCTAATAACCTGTAAGACTAGATTCCTGCTTCCTTATACCATCAATCCATCACCTTCTCCTTATGTGGGTTGAGAAATAATGTGCAAGGTCTCTCATTACTTGCATTTTTACTCCTTTGTGATTGTGAACTTCATGTGTTGTAAGCCTTGCTTATTTACCTCTATAGAGGGTTGTTGTACGTCTCACCTCCTTCTTTCAATAAGAGCAACTTAAGAGCACATTTTTATTGTTTCCCTCTCAGGGGTTTTAACTACTCCTCAATACTAAAAAGCTTGATAGTTGACCTTGAATTCCTGATCCTCCATTCTTCAAGCTCATTATCCTTCTTTAATATTGTGCCTTTTAGCCTCTTGAGTTTTTCTTTTATTTCTAAGATTCCTCTTGCAAGCTCCTGTGAATATACAACTTCTTCGTACTTATTCAACTCACCCATCTAGTCTTGAGTGTCATTGCTTATGTCACCCTCTTATGCTATGGTTTTTTTAGATGACAAGGATTGTGCTTCATCAACTCTTTCTTCTTCTACCAGTTCTTCATCAACTGTCGTGTTTTCTTCATGGGGTATAACATTAACTCCATGCTCCACATTTTTATCTACTCATTTTTCCTTAGCACCCTTTGAATCCAATAAATCTTTTCCTTCACCAATTCCTCGCCAGTGACCAATCGTCCTCCTTTCCTACTATGATGGGTAATTTTTCTTCCTTCCCTTTTAGTTCTTACCCTTGTTAGAATACATGTGATTTTCAACCCCATTGAATTTAGATTTCTTTCAATTAGTTTCCTTTTGAACCATTTAAGGTTCAGCTCAATCAATCTTCCTAAGATTTCATGAGAACCAAGTGAAACAACCTTCTATTTCCTCCAAATAGACAACACCTTCAATTGTAGCTTCTTGCAAATGATATCGTCATATCCTATAATCAAAGAAAAAATATTTTGCATGCTGGTTTTTACAATTCCATGACGATATTCTCTAATGTTCATAAAGAAGTAGTGGAATATTTGAAAATCGAACCATTATAATCTAGATTGAACATAATGGTACACACTCTTGTTCGAGCCACCATATCCAAAATCTTGAGATCCTTACCAAAGGTAAGGTCCGTGATAATGTAATCCTTGGAAGCACTCTACAATCAGCTGTAACACCCTTCTTAGAATGTAATCGTTGTAGGGGGGAACAGGAGAAATTATCCTTATGACCTCACAGAGGCAAGAAGTAATTAGAATTTTTACCTCCTTAGTAGGGTGCTCAATAAACCTATGTCGAATCAAAGAAAGAATTGATTCCTTAATTACCCAACTTAATATCCTCCAATCAAATTGGGCTAATTTGTACAAGCATGTATCTAACTCCTCCAATTTAAAGAGGACATCCCCTATCTTCATAAACTATAAATCTAATCCAAGTACAAAGAGACAATTCCCCACTTCTTTTTCTTTATGTAGGTCCCTTGACTGCTTCTACTGAAGAGTAATATGGACTCCATTGGAAAAGGGTTTGCCAATCTATCTTGTTCTTTTCTCCATAAGAACGTCACTGCCCAAAGAACCAATTGTTGTATTGTTGAACTATTGTTTCCTTCTTGCCAAATTATTTATAGAATTTGTGATGCCTTCTATGGCATGTTTCCATCTATCGTACATGACTAAATTTTCAAATTCCACCTTGATAAATTCTTATCTTCTCAGCAAAATATTGACTCTATTATTCATTTCATCTTTCTTCAAAACACCCTAAACATCCATCAAAAGGTCAATACAAGGGTCTCCAAATCATGTTTAAAAACATTCAAACACCAATCACCCTCTATGATGACATAGATCAGCCCAAATGAGGGTGATTGGTGTCTGCTTTAAAACAATGTAGGTTGGCCCATGATTTCCACATTTTGGGTTTGCTCAGCACTCATATTTACTTTATTACAACTTCACATATTAAATACAGTGCTCCAAGAGTATATATGTAGAATTTTTCTGTAGATTCATAACTCATGTAATTTCCTAAAACACAAGACAATAATCTACTCTACTCTTTACAACGGAAACCCATAAAGATCGATGAAAACAATAATTGACAATAGGAAGATAATCAATGGCACATAACAGAATATGTATATGGTGAAAGCCACAACTCAAAACCCCTACTATCTATATTACATTAATCAGAAATACAAGATCAAAATACAATGTTTGTTCTCACAAGAAAAATCTCTGCACAAGTATAATCAACTCTCATCTCACAAGCTAGCTCAAGCCAAATCCTTAACCTATTCTGCAGCTTTCCAAGCCCCTATTTCCTTGCACAATTCCCAATATGAATAGCCCATATTTAAAGGGAATTCATGCTTCCAAAACTGCACAATCCTAGTTAGGTCCTCTTCCTGATTGCATGCATGATATTTACAACTCAGTAAATCATACAACTAATAGTACATTGTCCCTGCACTCTAGTCTCAACTAGGTCTTTCTCAGAACTAACATGCATGAGTTTTCAATGAGTGAATCTTCAGTTATCTGGAGTAGCACTTGTGGATGCACCAGTGCACTAACTGGCTGCTAATCCTCTACTAGTTCAACAAATAGTTAGAACTAGTTTAACTGCCTATAATTGAGTTATCTAATTACAACTCAATCTAAACTCATATTGGACCCCTAAAATTTAGGGAGAACACTTACATGACTTCCAAACGACTTCCAACTTGAAATTTCTAGGCTAATTAAGTTAATTAAACTTAAGTGACTCTTACAAGTTGCTATGAGAAAAGAATTACAATTTTAATTCACAATTTAATTCAAGGAAAAATTAAATTGGAATTTTTTTATTCTATTTTTAACATTTCTTGTTGCTATTTTCAACACTCCCTCTCAACAAAAAAGGTATTCAACTCTATCATGATCCTGAACCTTTGGAATGTTCTGCATGCAACACTTCTCTCTAGTGTTGTTGCTACTGCAACTCTAGAAACAAAAAAATATCCAACCTAAATCAGTATGATGCATCTGTCATCAAAGTCTCTGACTTTTATTGCCTTTATTGACTGAAAACCTTTGTACTTCTATTGACTCTCCCTTTCTGCATTGTTTTCAACTCTTCTCTACATTCTTCAGTATCCAAATTCTCTAGCCTCTGTCACTTTGATCTCTTACTGCATCAATCAAGGTACGATCCATGAGATAAAACCTATCAATGGACCCTACCCAATTTCAACCCTCTTGGGACTATCATTTCACATTGCCCCACCTCACACCTAGAGGTATGGATGTATGCACTCCCTATTCCCACTTAGCTCGAAATTCCCCCCTACTGAAGGTCACTACATGAGTGGATGCCTCCACTCGGTCTCCTCTCTACTTCTCCAATTGTGGCTACTGCAAAATTGTCTGAGACTGCTTCTAAGACTACTTCTTCTCTGTTTGAGTGGATCTCTCCACTTGGTCTCCTCTTAGCTTCTCCAATTGTGGTTGCTCCACAATTTCCTAAAGCTGCTTTTGAGCTTCTTTTGGGGCTACATGTTGAGAGGTAATTTACTCTCCCTCCCATTGACCACCAAGTCTCTGACCTTGACCTTTCTCCTCAAGGATTTGCATGCATATTGTACCTCAAGAGCATACAATTTCTTGACCCATGCACCTATCTGTTTCACCTGTCCCATGGCGATGTGTCTAAGGAAAACCTTTCCCTTACTAAAAATCACACCATAGCCACGATCTTCCAATACCACAACTGAAACATGATTCTCTTTAGTCCTGGAACATACATCGCATTTGTGATCATGAGAGGGGAAACAAACTCCCTCTGAAAGGTAATTGTACCAATCCCGATAGCTCTATACCTCCCATCATCTCTAAAATCTATATTCTTCTTGAGGTATTTCTCCTCAAAATCACTAAAGAGATCTTTGTTCCCCATCATATGGAACAAGGCAGTGCTGTCAAGATACCACACGCCTCCCATAATAGTGCTAGCCATGCATGCAATGAGAGTGAAAACAAGTTCGAATTGTGAAGCTAGAGCTTCACCTACTGCAACTATTACAAGCTCCTTCTTTCTTTCTTTCTTCTGTGGGCAATTCGTGTGATCGAAATCTAGATTATGGGCAAAAATTTGCTCAAAATAAAAGTGCTCAGAATCGCTCAAAAACTGAACGACCGCATCCATCTCAGCGATATGATCCCAACACAACTTGTTTCACTCAAAACGGAGCTCGTATGAGAAAGATAGAGATTATGTATGCTTTGTCAAACATGTAACATTTTGGCTACAAGTTGACTTAGATGTTGACTAGGCATCCATATAGCCCAATCAGCAAAATGAATATTCCAAGGAATATTCTCGAAATATTCCTTGGAATATTTCGACAAGTGGCTCAATCGAATTGTGACAAGTGTCAACATGTTATTGGAGAAAGGCATTTGAGGTGGACCAATGAGAGGCTGACATGTGGCAAGCCCAAAGGATGCCACATGCCCTCTCAAAGGTCATGTAAAATGTTTTGGTAGGCTAGCAAAGTCAAACCCGTGACCTCACCCACACAAGCCCCACACTTTACCACTATGCAGCGACCATATCACTTAACAAACAAGGGCACGACTTGTATTTAAAGAGGCAACACATGGTGGTTGGGGAAGGAGAGGGCCAGTCCCCCCCACATATGACTAACACCTCAAAACCAAAGGCCAACGCTTAACACTAACCGCATGATTAACACGTTAAATAGGGATTAGCACTAACTAAAATATGCTTATCCCTTAATTAATTATGGATTAAGTTGGTAGTGGTTTTAGCAGGCCCGATAAATCCGGCGCTACTCCAATTTTAGCAGGGCTAACTAGAGTTTCTCTAGATTTGGGGGAGTTTTCCTAGGGAAAACTGAAGAGACCATAAATTTTGCAAAATTCGACCAATTTTGGCTCAAAAAGAGTCATTCATAGATGATTTGGATGTCCAAAACACAATGGAATAGTGAGCAAGAGGCGGAAAAGTACTTTTGTACACGATTTTTCTATGTTGAAGTTTAGGGAAGCCTAAGGCCACTAGGAAAGGAGGTCAAGTCTGGATCAGCTGAAGTCCAATTGCAGAGCTTGGATAGTCCATTTTGAGGGTTTTGAGTCTTGTGAATCCAATGGAGCAAGTTGCAAAGCCATTGGAGCACTGTAGGTGCATGTAATCAAAGAATTGACCATTAATCCAAAGAGGGCCTAGCCATTGAAGCAGATCCAAGGAGATGTAGCCTAGAAGGGGTGAAATCCTTTTTCAACTTTGTATTATGAGTTGTTTTGTTTTACTTCTCTACAATTTACTTGTTGTATATGTGTTTTAAATAGCTAATTAACCTCATAAATTTCTCATAAAAGACACTCAACACTTGACACATAATTCCTCACATTTTGGTTAATTCAAGACAATCCTAAACACATTTTTTTTAATACTATTGAGGGAGCTTGCAAAGCATTAACAAGTTTTCCCAACATTCAGATCAATTTGGTATCAGATCCAAGTTAGCTCATTTTAACCCTAAGATGGTTTGCCAGGGTTAGCTAGAAAATTAGCTATTGGTTTTGTATTTGTGCAAGGAGAATTTAACTGTGTGCAATTTTATGTGTGTAAGCTGAAGAAGGGAGATGGTCTGAGATGCTTCTTTGTTGATAAACTTTTTGAAGCTTTGTGAAGCTTTTTGATGCATTACAAGTGTGATGCTAACTTCAACAAGTGATTTTTCTAATCCATGTTCCTTAGCAAGACTCTTTGATTTAGAGATATTGCAAGAGGTTATCATCATGAGAGATATGGTGCAAGAGATGAATGAAGATAGAAAGGAGAACACTATACTTCAAGAGGATTTTATGGCCATGAAGGAGGAGAAGCAAGAGCTTCTTGAAAATATGCATGAGATGGAGATTCAACTCCATGATTCCAAGGAAACCCTAGCCAAGTGTGTGCATGAAAATGAGTTATGCAATTCAATTTTATCTTCAATTCCCTCTCAAAATAAATGTTTTGGTGCTTTTGAAAGACACACTAGAGGAATAGGGTCCAAATTATTGATGAAGATGGGTTATGAAGGTAAAGGGTTAAGAAAACATGCACAAGGCATAGTTGAGCCAATTGTTGTTGAGGAAAGGCCTAGGTATTTGGATCTTAGTTAGGGACAACGTGATGGATAATGCTCCAAATTCAAGGAGGCATATGAAGGTGTTCCAAGAAGGACTTTCATTACATGTTCATTACCTCAAACTTGTGAACTTTTTTTTCATGAGGAATGAAAGTTTTATACCCACTTTGAAAGAAGATGCTCATAAGCATGCAACTAGTGGAAATGGAAAACAAGAGGATGTTGAAAGCTCTAAGGTCATTGAAACCATTTTTGGTATTCCAAGGAGAGCCATTACCTCATCAAATTCACCTCTTTGAGAAGGCGACAAAGGTGAATGTGCAAGGTATAAATATGCCTTTAATCAAGTTTCTTTTGATTATGATAAACATGGTAAATCTTCACAAAAGATTTGGAGAAAATTTACATGTTCCTTTTTGGTTTGAATAACCATACGGTTTCGAGGTGTTGGAAAGGGATATCCATACACAGGAAACTTTCAAAAAAAAGAGACAGAAAGCCAAAGGTCCATTGGATAATGGAAACCATGTTGAAAAGAAGATGCAATTATTTTGCACTCATTTCCATAAGCCTAGGGTCATCTTGTAGACAAGTGTTGGACTTTACATCCAACAAGTCATCCACGACATTTGAAGAAAGTGGAGAGAGATTTTGGTAAGAATGGAAAAGAGGATTCCATAATTGATGTGGGTCAGGATGATACACATGATGAAGTGCAGCTGAAAGAAGCACCATTGAAATGGTTTGGAAAGAGATGGTTAGATTTCTTAACCAATTAATGCCTTGCAATTCTTTTGATAGTTGATGCAAATCTTTCCTTATTGATGCATTTCCTTGTTATTTGGATGCATTTCTTTTCTCCTGAAAGTATGTTGCATATTGCATGAAGCAAGATGTTTGAAAAGTAGAGTTTCGTTGACTCACTTAAATGCAGCAAAGATGGAAATTTGCAACTACAAATTTGCATGCATGTTGCATTCTTGAACTTGCATGTTTATGCCGGGAAGGTGTTCGAAAGTGGAGTATGTTGACTCACTTTATTGCAGCAAATTTGGTCATTTCAGCTATTTAAGTACTCATACATACCAATGGGATTCTTGTACTTGTGATTGTACTTGTGAGAGAGCTGATAATTGTCATACATGCATGAGAATTTGTGTGTGTGAACAGTGGAATTTTTAATAGTTTCATTGTACTTGAACATGCAAGAGTGATTGACTTGTGTTGGTTGATTGCTCTGTTAACATGTATGTTGTCAACTTGAGAATGTTAATCATTTGGAGATGCATGAGTGTCGGCTTGTGTGGTCAATTAATTGTTACATGTATGTTATATCAACTTGGAAGAGTTGATTTTGTCTCCAAAGATGAAAGGGAGATGTGACGAATTGTTTCATGAGAATGTGGAATTCTTGTTGTAAATCGTCAAGTTGGTGTACATGCTTTTGCTTGACTTTAAAGTCAATTGTTTGAAGAATCATGTTTTCTTGACTTGTGTTTAGTCGATGGTTTATACATCAAGATGTAAGAGTACATGGAAATTTTCACATGATGTGACATTTGTTGCTTTGAAGAAGGAAAAGGAAGAGGTCGTTAAATTATATTCTTGCATGAGTGTTATTCAAGGTTAATGGTGTTTCTTGTGACAAGATGTCGCAAGATTTTGGAAGGTCCACGCTTGAGCAAGAGGCTCATGATTAGCCTTCATTCTCAAATCATGACATGAGTAGCATTTTAATACTGGTGGATGATGGAATCAAGAAGCGAAAGTGGACAAAAATGCCTAAAATAATTGTAGCCATTGTAGACCATTTGATGTGTTGACTCCAAGAAGCGAAAAAGATGGCGAATGCATTCTTCTAGATGTGAAATTTGGAACCGTGGAGGTAAAAGAATGGTAATTTCTTTTCTTGTTATTATTGATATTGGAACTCATTGCTATAGTTCACTAAGATGGGCTTAACTTGGAAAAGTGGTTTCCAAGGAGAAGCTTGCATCGAATGCATGTGTTTCAGAGGAACATGATTCTTAGTGGGAAGGCCATCAGACAGCTTTCCAAGCACTGAGGGATCACTTTGGTACAACAAGGTGTTTAATCAGCAAGCATCCAGCAAGTGTTAGATTGGGTCAGCAGCAAAAGGAGAACATTGGTTGAAGTACCAAGCCATTTGCAAGGCAAGGAATGTCAGTGAACCCAAGTGGTTGTCATGGAGATTTCTCCAAGTAGAATCAATTGATAAACTTGGGAAGGAGAAGAGTATTCAGATCTCATCAAATAACTAGTTTTTGTGGGTCCAAAATCCTGTCAGTGGGACTGAGTTATCAGAATCTGGATTAGGGGAAAACATTTGCTCAAAAATCAAAGAGCTTAGAATCACTAAAACACTAAACTTCCGCCTCAGTGATATGATCCCAACGCAACTCATTTCACTCAAAACAAAGCTCGTATGGGAAAGATAAAGACTTTTGTCTGCTTTTTCCAATAGGGAAAATTTTGGATACAGGGTTGACGAGGATGTTGACTAGGCATCTTGTAGCCCAGTTAGCAAAAAGAATATTCCTTGGAATATTCCCAGAATATTTCGACAGGTGGCTCAATCAAATTGTGACAAGTGTTGGCATGTTATTGGTCAAAGGCATTTGAGGTGGACCAATGAGAGGCTGACATGTGGCAAGCCCAGAGGCCACCGCGTGCCCTCTCAAAGGTCATGTAAAATGTTTTGGCAGGTCGGTGGAGTTGAACCCACAACCTTGCCCACACAAGCCCCACACTTTACCACTGTGTTGCAACTGTATCACTTAACAAACAAGGGGTGCGACTTGTACTTAAAGAGGCCGCACATAGTGGTTGGGAAGGAGAGGGCCAGCCCCCTTCGCATATGACCGACACCTCAAAACAGAGGGCCAGCGCTTAACGATAACCACACGATTAACACGTTAAGTGGGGATTAGCACTAATTAAAACATTCTTATCCCTTAATTAATCACGAATTAAGTTGGTGGTAGTTTTAGCATGCCTGATAAATCTGGCATTGCTCCAATTTTTGCGGGGCTAACTAGAGTTTCTCCAGATTTGGGGAGAAAAACTGAAGAGACCATAACTTTTGCAAAATTCGACCAATTTTGGCTCAAAAAGAGTCATTCCTAGATGATTTGGATGTTTAAAACATAATGGAACAGTGAGCAAGAGGTAGAAAGGCACTTCTGTACGTGATTTTGGTACATTTAATTTTAAGCCTAGGGCCACCAGGAAAGGAGGTTAAGCCTAGATCAATTGAAGTCCAATTGCAAAGCTTGGATAGTCATTTTTGGGGTTTTTGAGTGTTCTGAATCCAATGGAGTAGGTTGCAAATCCTTTGGAGCATTACAGGTGCATGTAAGCAGAGAATTGACCATTAATCCAAAGAGGGCCTAGCCATTAAAGCAATTCCAAGGAGATGTAGCCTAGGAGGGGTGAACTCCTTTATCAACTTTGTGTTATAAGTTGTTGTGTTTTACTTCTCTGTAATTTACTTGTTGTATATGTATTTTAAATAGCTAATTAACCTCATAAATTGCTTATAAAATACACTCAACATTTAACACATAATTCCTCACATTTTGGTTGATTTGAGACGATCCTAAATGTAGAATTTTCTCTACAAATCAGCTAGCTCACTGATATCATGTAGAAATTTCCCCTGCAGATCAAACTGATATATGCAATGTACTAAAGCATAATACTAGATCTACATCTACCATAAACTTTGCGTAAGTTATTCAACCATAAGCAACATCAAGCATGAACATCTATAAATGATAAAAATGAATCAATCACACATAGCACAGAAGAATTTATCCAGGAAAAGCACCAGCCTAAAACCCCATCTCTGTATTATCAATCAAGCGGAAATCCTCAACAACATACAAAAAGAATCAGCTCAAACGCTATCCTACTCACTCTGTACTTTGATGATGTAGCTCATGGACTATCTAGGCATGTATATATAGGCTCCACAAGTCCTCCAAGCCCCTATTTCCTTGCGCAGTTTTGATTGGGGTCCAATTACATAACATGTGTGAATTGGCCCAAAGCATACCTGCTGTCACCTCAGGTCCAACTACGCATTACTAGAAGGAATAATATTCCTTCCTCATGCAAGGAATATTCACTAGGAATATCCTAGCAACTAATAGTTCATTTGATCTCAATTGGGTCTCTATCTGAATTGCCATGCATCATTTATCCATGAGTGAATACTCAGTTATCTGAAAATACCAGCTGTCACATGCATGCAAGCATCAACAAACTGAATCTCATTAATTTAACAACTTGTTAAATTAATCTAACTGGACTTGACTAAGTTAAACTAAGTCAACTGATCCTCTCAATATAGAACTCATCCTTAATTCCTCAATCAGTGGAGCAAATCAAGGACACATTCCCCAATCAGTGGAGAAATTATTGCATGTTCTCACAAAGACTTCAAGTTTGATTTTCCTTAACTAATTAACTCAAACTGAATTAATTAATTAATATTCAAACTACTCGTAAGACCAAATTCGAATTTTACTTCCTATTTCTAGTCCAGGGACTGACTAAAATAGAAATCCACACTGCACTACTAAAAATAGAACTTCTATTTTTAGCACTTCCATTTTTCATTCCGTGTTGCCAAATCCAGCATTGATGCCCAAACTGTTATTTTTAGCACTTCTATTTTTAGCAATTTCTTGTTGCTAATTTTCAACACTAAACACATTGTTTTTTAATATTGATGAGGGAGCTTGCATAGCATTAACAATTTTTCCCAACATTTAGATCATCATGGCATAGTGTCCGTGCTCGTGACAGTGAAAACACTTAAATTTCAATAAGTCCATCTTGCCGCCAACCTCTCCTTGGGTCTTCTTTCCGTTGGCCTTATTTTCCTTACTCGCTAAGGAAAAATCCTCTTCCACTTCCTTAGAAGAGGTCCCATCTCTGGTGTTCCGTTGAAACTCCTCTTGTACCAAATCCGACCACAGTCATTCCCAATCTGGCAAATTCTCCATTCCATTGACAAAGTCCTGATAACTATGCCAACTCTTGGGAAGTCCTAGAAGAGTTAGGTTCACCATATCATCCTCGACAACAGTGATTCCAACACTTCCAAGCTCATCCCAACAATGAGTAAACTTGGCCAAGTAATTTGGAATTGAGTCGCCCACCTCCATCTTGATTTTTAAAAGTTTTTCCTTCAGTGCCAACTTCCTATAGCCACTGTTGTTATGAAACAGGTTCGTCAATGCTTTCCACATAGCATGCGGAGTTTCCTTGCCATGACGACTCAAGACAATGTGGTCTTGAACTCCCTCAAGAATAATTCACCTCGCCCTTGCCACACACTTCTTCCATTAGGCAAAATCTTTTGCATCCAACGTTAGTGGCTTAGGAATGCCTTGATCAATGAATTCCTTCAAGCCATTATCCTCCAACATAGCCTCCATTCTTTCCTACTAGGCTATATAATTTGAGCTGCCATCCAAGGCATACTTGAGCCACAAACCACGGAATGCCATCTGCCGATCTTGAATTATGTAATGCAAATTTGAATTTCATTTGTAACCCTGAACTCAAATCTTTTTAAATCTCCTCTACTTTACTATAATCAGCTCTGATACCATGTAGAATTTCCCTATAGATTCACAACTCATGTAATTTCCTAAAATAGAAGACATGAATCTACTCTACTCTTTACAACGGAAGCCCATAAAGATCGATGAAAACAATAATTGACAAGAGGAAGATAATCAATGGAACATAACAAAATATGTATATGGGGGAAGCCACAGCTCAAAACCCCTACTATCTATATTTCAGTAATCATAAATCCAAGATGAGAATACAATTCTTGTTCTCAAAAGAACAATCCCTGCACAAGTATAATCAACTCTCAGCTCACAAGCTAGCTCAAGCCAAATCCTTAGCCTATTCTATAGCTATCCAAGCCCCTATTTCCTTGCACAATTCCTAGGATGAATAGCTTGTATTTAAAGGGAATTCATGCTTCCAAAACTATGCAATCCTAATTAGGTCGTCTTCCTGATTGCATGCATGATATTTACAACTCAGTAAATCATACAGCTAATAGTACATTGTCCCTGCACTTTAGTCTCAACTACGTCTTTCTCATAACTAACATGCATGAGTTTCCGATGAGTGAATCTTTAGTTATATGGAGTAGCACTTGTGGATGTAACAGTGCACTAACTGACTGCTAATCCTCTATTATTTCAACAAATAGTTAGAACTAGTTTAACTGACTATAATTGAGCTATCTAATTACAACTCGATCTAAATTCATAATGGACCCCTAAAATTTAGGGAGAACACTTAAATGACTTCTAAAAGACTTCCAACTTGAAATTCCTAAGCTAATTAAGATAATTAAACTTAATTAACTATTACAAGTTGCTATGAGAAAAGAATTACAGTTTTAATTCACAATTTAATTCAAGGACAAATTAAATTGGAGTTTCTGGATTCTATTTTTAACATTTCCTGTTGTTATTTTCAACAATATATAATATTATAATATGTGCTAGATTCTTTGTGATGGTGTACCTCATACCCAAACAAATGTAATTACAACCTTCACAATCCAATCAAGTAGCCTACCAATTTTTTTGGAATATAAGACCGCTATAATTTTGGTGTAATTTTTATATGCAACCAGTGGTGTTAATAAGAGTCATGACCTCAACAGTTATAGTTTCTTCTAATCGATTATCCTATCTTCAAATGCAATTCGTCCTAACTAAAATATATCAAACCTTCTCTATTTCACATAGGATTTCTGAGGAAAATTTAGCATGTTATATCCCTGCCTCCCATAACAACAAATTGGTATGAGGTGAAATTGATCCCTTTTCCATGACTGCTACAGACAGTGGAAATTCAGCATCACAACATTTTGAACTCAGCCTCAGTGAATTGGTTTCTTTCAATTCCTACGAACTTGGCCCTAGGCAATGGATCAATGAATGTTCATTTTTGTGTAGCATCAGGAGGTAATCTTGCATGCCCAAAGGCCCCCGCAAGTTGGCCAAAAAATTATTGAAATGAAAAATTAAAATTATATATTTTTGGGCTTCATGTAGGCCCCTAACGGTCAAGTCAACCCCATGAAGAAGGGGTGTTACTTTTGGTTAAAAATTCACCATTTGACTCATACAAAAACACAAGCTAACCTCCACATTTGAACCAATTCAAATCACAAACATTCTTCTATTTTATGATCCACACACGTGAAGTCAAGAGGAGGAAATTTGAAGGTTGACCAAAATAAAGACACTGTCATTTTTTAGCGATATTGACTTTCTCTGTTTGATCGAGAACCTATTGTGTTTGGCCAAGAGTTTGACTGAATTTGACAACATAAAAGGGGTAAGTTTGACTACAGAAGCAAGGAGAATTTGACTACGGATTTGGGTCGAAGTCAACAATAGTTGACCACAATTGACTGCAAACCCTTTAACCACAAGACTGAGCTACCCTAAGGTCAAAATTTTATAATGTTGAATAGCATTGACTAACACTAATTTCTCTATTTTTTGGAGGTTTGACCAGAATTGACTAGCTCGTATTTGAGCAGGTTTGACTGGCATCTTGGACTTGGATTTTGTTAAATTGGAAACTAGGACAAAACTCCATGTGGATCAGCGTATTTATGGTAGCTGATATTTTTATTGGATCCCTCTCATTGAGAGGTGTAGAATTGATCTAAAGATCATCCGATTCCGATAAGTATTTATGAAGTTATGAATTTATTTATGTTGTGGACAAATTGTTAAGTCGGCCAGCATCTTACGTAGGCTCAGAAACCCAATGGACGTGTCTATTCATCATCTACATTTTTAGTATAAATAAAAGAGGATTTGATGTCATTTGGTAGATACATTCTTCATGTGATCTCCTCCTCTCCACGTCTTGGGTTTTTGGAGCAGGAGAGAGACACCATGAAAATGTATGCTGGCCTATGATGCCCTAGTTCTAATGCACAACATACACAGTAAAACATGATGCCATATACACAACCACAATAGATGGAAGACGCAGTAGAAGGGAGCCATGGAAGACGCAATGATACGTTGCCCTAATCTGCTCCTGAAGAGCCGCACATAACGTTGTTCATGATTCACGATCAATGGAACGTAGCATGGCACATAGCAATATAGAACCCGCAGATATATGGAACACTGTCAATGGCACGCAACAATGGAAATAGATATTATATGTAGATATTACATGGATTTCACATTGATATTACATGCAGATGTTACACGCAATATTACATATTAATACGCAAATACTACATGGATTACACGCAGCAACTCAATAAATATATATGCACAACACAGGTGGATACGCTAGGCACTCATAGAAATATATACGCTAGGCATTATATATATACGTTGAACATTATATATATATGCTGACGTTGGGCATTCATAGAAATATATATGCTAGGCAGTCATACAATATACCATGCAGTCACATAATACGCAATATGGGAATGATGGAACACAGTCATGGACATATGCAGGCCCTAATACGCATAGCATGGATAGAGGCATAGGATTCAAGAATATATATACACGCGGGTGTAATCATACGCAACAACTTCATGAATGGTTATACGCTGGGCAGTCATGGTTATATATACGCTAGTCAGGAAGTCAAGGGTGCCACTGCCATCAAGCCGCGGTGATGAAGAGGTAAACACAGTCATGGTTATATATACACTGTGTATAATGGGATTGCATGGAACTATAGCCTAGCTGCTTTGCTAGGATGCAAGCCATAGCAAGCAGCTAAGGTTGATATGTATATGACCTCCATAATGAAGCAACAGAGGGTATTATGAGCAACATGACGAGCTGCATGATGGGCAGTATTATGAGCAACATGGTGAGCTGTATAATGGGAAGTAGTATGAGCAGCATGATGCATGATGTATGAGATCATGAGCATCATGGTAAATGTAATCATGTGCATGGGCAGCACAATGATGCATATGGGCAGCTCATGGGCAGCATGATGTATGGGCATCGTGATGTATGAGATCACGAGCAGCATGACAATGCATGATGCAGCATGATGGTGCTACACGGTCAACTGATCTCATCGTTATACGAAATGATCTATGCTAGATCTAGATAAGTCAAAGTGTCGACTTCTGTTGTAAATGTATTAGCTCTCTCTCTTTCTCTGCTGAACTTTGAAGAACATAAAATAAGAATTGATCAAGGGTTTCCCCACACATTGTGGGGTTTGTCCCTAGCTAGCACCACATCTTGTGTCCTCTTGTTTTTGCTTGTCTTCTGCGATTTATATTTATGTTCTATCTGCAGTGTATCTAAATATTGATGTGATTACTAACTGTGAAAATTTAAATAAATTGCTCTAGCATAGAACATACCTAAAATTAACATGGTATCAGAGATGAGGCGGAGACAATGCCCAAGAAAGAGTGAAAGAGCAATCACCAAAGACAGTGGGGACAACGACGAAAGGATCAATGGGTTCCTCATAATTCACCATGGGAGAAGTCGAAGCAGAGAATGTTATCAAAATGACGCAGTGGAAGTTTCTAATGGCCTACCTAAATATCACTTCACTGGGAAGTTCGAATCTAACGGTGGAAGGAAAGGTAGATGTCTTCAGCCCTTATGCGAAGGAGTGTCCGAATGGCAAAAAAAGCAGGTCATCAAGGACACGGTCGACTCTTCAAGGAAGCCAGGAACCCCAGGAATGGAAGTCAAAGGTTTTAAGGTGGCATTCGTCGATGGAAAGGTACGTGTTTGAAAATAGAATTTTCAAAGATACTTTGGAGTTCAAGGTTGTATTAAGTTACAGGAAGTCCACTAGGGACCATGTCCATTGACACATAGCATGGAGGTCTGTGAGTCAGATGGTGACAAGGAAGCCTAAATTCAAAAAAAAAAAAACATGAAAGTACATATATGAGATGTGCCGAAGGAAAATATTACAAGGGGACCATTCCCCTCATGTAACAGGTCCACAAGTTTCAAAACAACCTGTGGAGTTTGAGATTCATGAACGGGAATCTCATGTATACAGGTGGAAGAAAGCCCTCTATGGCTTGAAGAAAAACACCCCGGTCGCAGTATGAGAGGATTGATAGCTCTTTGATGAAGCCGAGATTCACTAAGGAGTGAAACCGATCCAAACCATTATTCGAAGGTTGTGGATGATATACCTCTCATACCAAAACCTTACAAGGACAACCCATGCAGACCCTCTCACTTCCAGAAGTAAGAGGGAGTTGGATTCCGGATGTGAAATGATAAACTACTAAACTATGACTACCTCGAGGAAGTTAAACAGTAGTGATGTCGGACCAAACTTGGGAATATTCTTGGTGAACTTCCGTCCAAACATATGTTTTGCAATTAGCATGAGGAGCTCATATTTGGTTGAGCCTCACTGGATTGGTGCCGAGAATCTTCTAAGATGTCTTTAGGGCACAATCTCTCATGGATTGAGATACACTGCCAGAAATATGAAACTGCATGATTATTCGAATGCTGATTGGGCAAGTAGTGTGAAGGATCACTGGAGCACTTATTAGTGTTGTTTATCTTTGGATTCTGCTTCGATATCATGGATGAGCAGGAAGCAGAAGTCGGTTGTTATAAGCACCGTCGAGACCAGATACATATCTACGAGTATGATCTTGTATGAAGCTGCCTGGTTGGGGAAAGCTCTCCAGTGAGTTGTTTGTACACATGATGAATACCACTGTGATTCTTTGTAACAACCAGAGGAGGGATTGGATTATTGAGGAATCCAGTATTCAACAATTGTTCCAGTAGATAGACATTAGATACTACCTTATACAGGATATGGTAAGTCGATGAGCAAGGAGGCTCCATCGCACTGAGATGATGTACAGGTCGCTAAAACCTTAGGGGGAAAGATCAAATTTGTGATTTTCCCGAACGACTTGGAGTCGTCAAGAGACCCTTGTACAAGGGTCCTGCATGTTGCATACATTGAGCTCTGGGGGCTTGTAGTTCTTACTGGAGCATCATACGACCACAAGGTGACTCACCCTCCCCTGGTGGTGCGCACTGGGATAAGATGATTTTCTCTCTTGTGGAACAAGATGATTCGCTCTCCTATGTAGCAGGATGATTAGTTCTCCTGTGAGGTCTGGATGATGTGTTCTCCATGACAAATGTAGCAGGATGATTAGTTCTCCTGTGAGGATGGGATTGATTAAGTTCTCCTATCAAGGCATCCTACCCATGCAGTCTGGGACTCATGGGAAGTGCCTCTCATCTGATCAATGAGAAGGGAAATGAATATAGGGACCATAGTAGTACCGATGGATGCATCATTGTATCTACCGTACTCCCTACGCTAAGATGACCTTCATTGATCTGGGATCAATGATACTGGTCTGGGACTAATGGTAGGAGTTGCACCTACTGTGAAGCTGACTTCAGGTCAGTTAAGACATGTCTGGGACCAGTGGTACATACTCTAAGACTGACTTCGTGTCAGTGCAAG
Organism: Pinus tabuliformis; assembly: GCA_031772625.1. Lineage (NCBI taxonomy): Eukaryota > Viridiplantae > Streptophyta > Pinopsida > Pinales > Pinaceae > Pinus > Pinus tabuliformis. The sequence goes on from CM062807.1 coordinate 430,096,956, forward strand.
ACTGGTCTGGGACCAGTGAGAGTGGTACATACTATGACACTGACTTCGAGTCAGTTGAGACTGGTCTGGGGCCAGTGGTACACTCTCTGAGCCTGCGATACTAGTCTGGGACCAGTGAGAGTGGTACATACTATGACGCTGACTTCAGGTCGGTTGCGACTGGTCTGGGACCAGTGGTACATACTCTGAGACTGACTTCGTGTCAGTGCAAGACTGGTCTGGTACCAGTGAGAGTGGTACATACTATGACACTGACTTCGGGTTGGTTGACACTGGTCTGGGACCAGTGGTACACTCTCTGAGCCTACGATACTAGTCTGGGACCAGTAGTAGGAGTGGTACCCATTATGACGCTGACTTTGGGTCGGTAAAGACTGGTCTGGGACCAATGGTATGCACTCTGAGACTAACTTCGGGTCAATGGAGAATGGTATGAGACATTCTCGATAAATTCTTCTTCTTCATAATTCAGCAGAGCTAAGTTGAGCAGAGCCAACAGAGCAAGAGTAGAGTTGAGCAGAGCATAGCAGAGCTACCAGAGCCAACAGAGCTGAGCAAAGCTGAGCAAGAGCAAAGCAGAGCCAGCTGAGCTGAGCAGAGCAAAGCAGAGCTAGCAGAGCCAGCAGAGCTAAGCAGAGCAAGATCAGAGCCAACAGAGCTGAGCAGAGCAAGAGCAAAGCCAGCAGATCTGAGCAACACTGAGTAGAGCTGGGCAAAGCAGTGCAGGGCACTGATGGCAGAGATAGTATAGTCGAACATATGGATCAGCGGATGGAGTTCTCCCCAGTTGAGAGGGAGTGTTGAATTGGAAACTAGGGCCAAACTCCATGTGGGTCAGCTTATTTATGGCAGCTGATATTTTTATTGGATCCCTCTCATTGAGAGGTGTAGGATTGATATAAAGATTATCCAATTCCGATAAGCATTTATGAAGTTATGAATTTATTTATGTTGTGGACAAATTGTTAATTCGGCCAACATCTTACGTAGGCTCAGAAGCCCAATGGATGTGTCTATTCATCTACATTTTTAGTATAAATATAAGAGGATTTTATGTCATTTGGAAGATACATTCTTCATGTGATCTCCTCCTCTCCACGCCTTGGGTTTTTGGAGCATGAGAGGGACACCATGAAAATGTACGTTGGCCTATGATGCCCTAGTTCTAATGCACAACATAGAGAGTAAAACATGATGCCATATAAACAGCCACGGTAGATGGAAGACATAGTAGAAGGGAGCCATGGAAGCCGCAGTGATACATTGCCCTAATCTGCTCCTGAAGAGCCGCACATAACGTTGTTCATGATTCACGGTCATTGGAACGCAGCATGGCACGTAGCAATATAGAACCCGCAACTATATGGAACGTTGTCAATGGCACGCATCAATGGCAATAGATATTATACACAGATATTACATGGATTTCACGCTGATATTACATGTATATGTTACACACAATATTACATATTAATATGCAGATATTACATGGATTACACGTAGCAACTCAATGAATATATATATGCACAACGCAGGTGGATACGCTGGGCACTCATAGAAATATATACGCTGGCATATATATATATATATATATATATATATATATATATATATATATATATATATATATACGCTGATGTTGGGCATTCATAGAAATATATACGCTGAACAATCATATAATATACCACGCAGTCACATAATACGTAATATGGGAATGATGGAACACAGACATGGACATACACAGGCTCTAATACGCATAGCATGGATAGAGGCACAGGATTCAATAATATATATACACACAGGTGGAATCATATGCAACAACTTCATGAATGGTTATACGCTGGGTAGTCATGGTTATATATACACTGGTCATGAAGTCAAGGGTGCCACTATCATCAAGCCGCAGTGATGAAGAGGTAAACGCAGTCATGGTTATATATACACTGTGTATAATGGGATTGTGTGGAACTATAGCCTAGCTGCTTTGTTGGCTGCAAGCCATAGCAAGCAGCTAAGGCTGATATGTACATGACCTCCATAATGAAGCAATAGAAGGGTATTATGAGCAGCATGATGAGCTGCATGATGGGCAGTATTATGAGCAGCATGATGAACTACATAATGGGCAGTAGTATGAGCAGCATGATGCATGATGTATGAGATCATGAGCATCATGGTAAATGTAATCATGTGCATGGGAAACACAATGATGCATGGAGCATGGGCAGCTCATGGACAGCATGATGTATGGGCAGCGTGATGTATGAGATCATGAGTAGCATGATAATGCATGATGCAGCATGATGTTGCTACATGGTCAAGTCCAACAAATGGACGAGATGCAACACGATGATAGGTGAAGGAGTCACCTTGGAGAATCAGTTGAAGCAGAATGTATTCAACTGATCTCACTGTTATACGAAATGATCTATGCTAGATCTAGATAAGTAAGTGTTGACTTCTGTTGTAAATGTACTATCTCTCTCTCTCTATTTCTCTGTTGAACTTTGAAGAACATAAAAGAAGAAATGATCAAGGGTTTCCCCACAAATTGTGGGGTTTGTCCCTGGCTAGCGCCACATCTTGTGTCCTCTTGTCTTGGCTTGTCTTCTGCGATTTATATTTATGTTCTATCTGCAGTTTATCTTAATACTGATGTGATTGCTAACTGTGAAAATTTAAATAAATTGCTCTAGCATAGAACATACCTAAAATTAACAGATTTCATGGCACATATTTTTAGAATTATTTTGGATTTGTAAATATTGTTGAAAAGCATTTTTTCCTTGAAAGAAAAGTTGTTGGGTTTTTCGCGAGGTTTGGTTTTCCCAAGGTAAATTGGTTCTCTATTGTGCTTGGTTGTCTCTTTATGATCCTATTGTCTTCATTGCATTGTTGTTGAGATTTTTTATGTGTAATTGTTTAATAATATATGTGACATAAATTGGAAATCATTGGAAAGTAATTATCAAATTAGAAGATTAGTTTCTACTATGCATTATTCTAGAACATTCAACAATAAACACAACTCAAACTTAGTGAATTTGGCTCCCATAACAAGGGAATTTGGCACCTTGCACAAATTCGACCCTTCCATTAGATAAATTTTGAGGTATAAAATGGGCCTCATAAGGAATATTATAAAATAATAGTGGAAATAATAAAATAATTTTAGATTAGCTCATCAATGTTTGGAGGGAAAGAAGAAAAAACTTCTTTTTTTCAACTCGTATTTTCAACTTTTCTCCCTACAATTTTACTCAAATTTCGAACAATGACACTCATTAGATTCAGAAATTAATTTTGCCTCAAATGAGTAGCCATGTTTCATACTTTCGATGGACCCTACTATACAAAAAAATGTGAAATACATCAAAAAACATGATAGCAATCACGTTTTTCATGTATTTCACAATTTTCATGTATTGCAATCACGTTTTTCACACATTTCACAATTTTCATGTAGTAGGGTCAAAGTATGCAACATGGGTACTCCTTGGATGCAAATTAAATTTTGCATCCAACGAGTGCTCCCACACGAAATTTGATTAAAATCATAAGGAGATAAATTGAAAAAATAGTTTTCTTATTTTTTTTATTTTTTTACATTTTTACTCTAAAAATAGTGAATCACCCCATGGTTAAAATCATCATATTGAATCCTATTGGTTTTTATAAAGTTGATTTTTGTTGTACATTTTTGTTTTGAGACTCATTTTTTACCTCAAAATTTCTCAAATGTTCAACAAATATAATAAATCCCACACAATAAACTCGACTACGACTATAAACAGTTCGATATGCTCCAAGACAATTCACTTGATATGAAGGTGGTTGCTTAAATATTTTTGTCTCCCCGATTTTCTACTTAGAATGAAAAATGTGGCCTCAATGAATAAACTTAATAGTGATCAATGAACACAACATATTTCAGCCCCTGATCTGCTACATGGAATGGAGATTCGGCCTCAATGAATGGCCCAAACAAAAACAAAAAAACGTGACCCTTCAAAATCAGCCTCAATCAAATAAATCAGTATGACCTTTGTCAAAACAATGAACATGTTCTCTTATAATGGATCTAGCTGCTACAATGATGTGGTTTTTCACACAATCACTTGTTCATGCTAAGGTTTCTAGCTTCCATGATCTAAAATCAACCCTACATAAGAAATTTGGTTGCATGAACACTTACGGATCCAAGCATTGATGAAATTATTCTTTAAACCCTTTGGTTGATAGGCAAATCATCTTTGATACCACTATAATAATCCTTTTGATTATTTCCTAGCATTCTCGAAAAATTTCCTCTTCAAATTTCTTCAAAAAATTTACATAGATAATTTTGCTGAAAATTTAAATAACACCATGGCACTTTGCAAAACTTATCAAGAAAATCACAAACAATACTTATCAAAAAAACATCCTTATTATATTAACTATGAATCTAGAAATGCATGCCACATATAGTTCTGAGAACCTATTAAAACTCTAACAATATATTTGTATGGTTGACAATAGCTTTGCCACCTTGTGAGAGATATGATTGACCTCTCCTTATGTTCTCCACATTAATCTCAATGAGTGGATCTTATTTAATCCTTCCTCTTCATATTGGCTAGGGTATATGTCTCAATACTGAATCACATCCTCACTAGATTTACAAGGGTGGACCACTGACCACTGAAACTAACCCTCTACATAATATGGGCTCTCACCCAGACAAGCTCCAAGAGCTCAACTCAACAACAACAAAACAATAATCCCAAATGCATGCCTAAGGAGTGAGACCTCATCTCCTTTAATAGTCATGGATGACCAAAATACCATAAGTGAATACCATGGGTTATCAAAATACCATGGGTCTTTTTCTTCCTTTATTAAAGTGACTTATAATATGTATTTTTCTTTAGTCACTTTTAATTACTTAATTCTCCCATATCCCATAATTAGTTTTAATTTGTAACCCAGGCTAATGAGATATTCTTCTTTCGCATTTTTCGAAAAATGGGACATTACATAAGAAGCCCTATGATTGGTTGGAAACTCTTGGGGCAACATGCTCTCTTCTATAGTAGTTATCTGAGAGGATCCTCTCTCAAGTTACTTAATCATCTTGATGTGATATTAATAGAAGCACATGTTAGAATTTGTGTATTTTGAAGTAACACAAGTTTGAGCAATCCAAGGTAGAGGCAATGGTATATGTGCACACTAGCCTTCGTCTTATTTGCAAGCAAAGGGGAATGGTTGAAGGGATAAACAAAGATATGGGATGTTTTTCCTAATGATATGAGTTTGGACAACAGTGTTATGTTGGCATTTGCCAACTTGGACCTTATTAAACCAATATTAGAGCCAATCACTTTTGATGATCCTCTTGAGATGTCATCCTCCACACCAGTATATTCAAAGATTTGGTTGGATATATAGGAGTGGATATAGATGGAGATAGTGCTAGTAATGTTGATTTTGATAATGATGACATGGAACAGTATTGACAGTGACAAGCTATGTGATTCTTCTATCTATAGTTCTAGTATCTACCCCATTTTGTATCACATAGCTTGTCACTGTCAATAGTGCTCCATATAGTAGCAATGACTTAGTATTTATGTATATATTTTGATTTTGATAACTTAATGAGAAAACTGCAATTTATCATCATTGATGTAGTACTAGTTGTATAATCGAATATGTATCATGATGATGTAAAATTGTAAAGGTTTTAGTTTATAAATTCTCAAAAGCTTTGTATATGTTTATGTTGTTGAAAAATGTAACTAGGTTTGGTCTTCATAAATGTATTTGAGTCATTATGTAATGTACTTGTCTAAAGAATGAAAAATAAAAAAATAAATATTATTATCACAATAACTTATTAAAGCATGGGTTTCATGCTTGGGTCATTTTTTATTAGTCAAAGTCCTCAGTGAGGACTCCTAGGATTTATATTGAGTCATTAGTGTTAGTGTACATGTTATGAGACCCTTCTTGGGCTTTTTAGTCATGTAAAAATATTTATTATTGAGTCAAATTAGGTATTTGACACCTCCACACCAAGTCGGCCTCAAGGAAATCAAGTTGGCCTCAAATAGGGAAATTCGACCTCACCTCAAGCCTATATATACATGGAGATCAAATTCATTTGAAGCACTCTCTCACTCACAAGTTCGATATCCAAATAAAGAGAAGGAAAAGTGTGAGGAAGGAAAGGAGGCTAAAATAAGTGCAAAGTTTGAGAAAGAGGAAGGAAAAGAGAAAATTGAAGTTTTGGGCTCTCTCTCTCTCTCTCTCTCTCTCTCTCTCTCTCTCGTTTGGATTGCTCTGGGAGATTGAAGTTTTTCTTGTCTAGTCGAAGTTGTTGCTACTTCCGTTTGCTAGGTCGAAGTGTTGCTACTTCAAGGTCGAAGTTGCTGGAAGAGGAGGCTGACTTGGTGGTTGGAGGAGGTTTGTGTCTAAGTTGAAGAGTCTCAAGAAAAACTATTGAAGGAAGATATTTTGACTGGGTTTTCCCTTATATATGGGTTTTTCCCTGGTAGAGTGCCTACATCTTGCATCTTGTGTTTTTTTTATCTTCATACACACATAATTTGGTAATTGCTTGATGAAAGATAATATAACAAATAAGTAAAAGAAGCCAACATAATTCACAAGTAATTATCAAGAAAGAGAAATCTAACCCTAATTCTACTAGCATTGATTTCTCAACATGGTTTCAGAGCTAAGGTCAAAGAAGATTGAAGATCACTTCATTGGCTTGAAGGAATACTCCCCCTATGATAAGAATGGGATTCAATATTGCAAGAAGTTGGATCAATAAGATCTTCTACTACTTATTCAACAAGGTCAAAAGTCAAGGGTTATTAGTTGCACTTACAAGTTCACTTAATGATGATAATGCATGGATCATTGATAGTGGAGCATAAAGGCATATGGCAGGGAAAAGTAAACAATTTCAAACTATATCAAAGGAACCATCTTCTCATGCAGTGGAATTGGGAGACAACAAAATATATGTTGTTAGAGGCCTAGGATCAACATCTTTCAAGCTGGAAAATGGAGCTAAACTACATCTCAACAACATACTATATGTTCCAAGTTCGAAAAAGAATTTGCTTTCAATTTCTTGCTTAGAAGATAAAGGGGAAGGAGTTGTTTTTGTTGATGGAAAGGTCTTTGTTTTTGGAAAAGATTCAAGTATTGATAAAGCTAGGGTTATTGCATTTTGTGAAGGAAGCATATATAGAGTCATTACACCACCTTCTCAAGCCCTAGTTCATATGGAAATCAATCCCATTGAGTTATGGAATAGAAGATATAGTCATCTTCACTACAAGATTATTCCCACTCTTAATCAATTAGTTCATGGCATCCCCGATATCAAAGAAGATCGTGAAGGAGTTTGCAAGGGGTGCTCTTTGGGTAAACATATAAGAAAACCATTTTCAAATAGTGAAACAAACTCTAAAGAAATATTGAACCTCCTTCATTCTGATGTATGTGGGCCTATGCTTGACAAATCACTTGGAGGTCATCTTTACTATGTAATGGATGATCGCTCTAGGAAGACATGGCTCTAACTTCTCAATAAAAAGAATGAGGTATTTGAGAAATTCATGGAGTTTAGATTTGAAGTGGAAACCCTAACCGAAAGAAAAATAAAGACTTTGAGATTCGATAATGGTAGGGAATATACTTCTAAAGAATTGATTGCGTATTGTAAAGAAGCACGAATTAAGAGGCAGCTTATTGTTCCCTACAATCTCGAACAAAATGGAGTGGTCGAAAGAAATAATAGGACAATTGAACAAGGTATACGAATAATGCTCCTTGATCAAGAGTTGCCAAAATTTCTATGGGGAGAAGCAACAATGACAATAGTATAGATTCAAAATAGGAGTCCTCATATAATTTTTTAGAATATGACACCTAAGGAAGCATTCACAGGGAAGAAACCAAGTGTGGACCATCTTTGAATTTTTGGTAATCCTGCCTATATCCACATTCCAAAGGACAAATGAAAGAAGTTAGATTCTACAAGCATCAAAGGAATCTTCATTGGCTATAGTCCCTCCTTAAAGGAATATAGAATCTACATCAAGGAAGGAAGACATATTGAAGTAAGCGGGGACGTTATATTTGATGAAAATCATGCATACAAAAGATCCAAGGACAATCCTATTGATTCTAATGACAAAGATATACCTATATTTGAAGAAGAAGTACAACACAATAATCCATTTACAATTCAAGAAGAAGAAGGACCAAGTGAGCCTATTCAACCTATGACTATACCAAACACAAGGAAGAGGCCATATTGGTTAAAAGATACTCTTGAAGATGTTGAAGGACATGGAGCTACGAAAGGAACCTTTAGAGAAAGTAAAAGGCTGAAAATATATTCTAGATATGTTGTATATATGACAAAACTGATTGAAGTTGAACCATCTACATTTGATGAAGTTTCTCATCAAGTAGTATGGAAGAAGGAAATGCAGAAAGAATATCAATCCATCATGAAGAATGGGATTTGGGAAATCGTTCCTAGACCTAGTGACAAATCGGTTGTCACCTCCAAATGGATCTACAAGATCAAACACATTATTTATGGAAGTATAGACAAATACAAAGCTAGATTTGTTGTAAAGGGTTTCTCTCAAAAGGAAGCAATAAATTTTGAAGAAAACTTTGCATCCACTACAAGGTATACTACCATTAGATCTTTGATTTCATTGGCTGCTACAATGGGGTGGAATATCCATCAAATGGATGTGAAGACAACATTTCTGAATGAGATCATCGATGAGGAATATACATTGAGCAACTGGAAGACTTTGAAGAAAATAGCAAAACACTAATGTTTGTAGACTCAAGAAGACCCCATATGGTTTGAAGCAAGCTCCTATGGCATGGTATGCAAGAATGGATGCATATATTCTAAGAATTGGGTTCGTGAATAGTTATGTTGATCCAAATATCTACATCAAGGTTGTGGATAATGGACCAGACATTATTATATTATATGAGGATGATCTATTCATTACAGGTGTGGAGCAAAGGATACAAGAATGAAAGAAGATGTTGGCAATCGAATTTGAGATGAAGGATCTAGGACTAATGCACTATTACTTAGGTCTGGAAATATGGCAAAAGCATGGGGAGATATATTTGGGGCAAGGAAAGTATATCAACAAGTTGTTGCAGAAATTTGGGATGATGGGTTCCAAGCTCATGACTACTCCTATGATCACCAATCTTAAGAAGTTCAGGAGCTCTGACTCAAGTCTCGTAGATCCTACCTCCTATCGTCAGTTGGTGGGTTCTCTGAGGTATCAAATAAATACTAGGCCAGATATATGCTTTTCTATGAACATTCTTAGTCAGTTTCAGTTGAAGCCTCATCGGGATCACTCGATAGTTTCCAAGAATATATTAAGATATCTTTGTGGCACTATACATCACTGCCTGAAGTACGATAGCAACGATTCAAGTTGATTAGCTTCACAGATTTTGATTCGGGTGGCAATGTGACTGATGGAAGAAGCACTGCAGGTGGATGCTTTGGTTTTGAATATGCCATGATCTCATGGATTAGTAGAAAGCAAGATCTCGTTGCTTTGAGTAGTGCTGATGCAGAATATGTGGTTGCATGTGAAGTAGGAAAAGAGGTTGTATGGTTGAGGAAGCTTCTGACAAATTTGTTTGAGAAGCCTCTGGATCCTACTGTGATAATCAAAGTTGCATCAAGATGTCTGGAAATCCCGTGTTTCATGCTAGGATGAAGCATATCAACAATAAGTTCTGCTACAATAGGAACTTGGTGCAAGATGGGATCGTGAAGCTACAGTATGTTCCGAAAGACGATCAGGTAACTGATATAGTGACAAAATCTCTTCCTAATAAGAAGTTTGAATATCTTAGAAGGATGCTTGGTTTAGTTGATATTGTTGATCTTATTGATGATGATAAAAGTTTGGAAGAGATCTATTGAGGCTTTGTGTGTGAGACACATTTCCTTGGAGGACATCTGGCTGAGACTATGTGTTGATATCTAAATCCTGAAGTAGGGAGGGTCGTGTTGGTCAACATAGTTACCGATCAAACGAGAAAATTACCAATTACCCATTTTTTTGAGGTAGCAAAAAAAGCCCGATTTTAAAGTGGTTATTCAAAATAAACATTTTTTTTAGCATATTTTTGGTGCTTTAAATTTTCTTATGTAACATTTCTTTTTAAATGTTACTGATTTTCATGTTGATTTTGAAAATTGTTGATGCAACATTAACCCATTTTTTTAGAGGGCTTATTTTTTACAATTTCAATTTTTTTTTATGTATAAGTATGAACATTTTTTTTTTAAATGATAGTGATTTTCATACTAATTTTGAAAAGTGTTGATACAACAACTCTTTTTGTTTAGAGGGTTTATTTTTTACAGTTTAAATTTTCTAGTGTATTAAGTGTTGATAAATTTTTTTAAATGTGTTGATTTTCATGTTCGTAAAAAAAAGCATGACAAAAATAAAAATAAAAATAAAAATTTAAGCAAAGTCTTTCGGTAGAAATCACATAAGAGAAATTTTTGGCCGATGCGTTTCTAACCAACAAGTGTGGTTCATCATCAAGACTAGATGAAGAGGCAAACCATGGCAAAGGCTTAAATAAAGAGCAATGTAGAGACATAATTTCAAGTAACGGCTATATTTGAACAATAATATTTAAATTATCATATTAATTTATTAATATATTAAAAACAAATATTATTAAAGAACGGCTATATTAAACGGCTAGTTTTTGAAAAATAATATTTAAAAAGAAGAAAAAGAAAGTCAAGGCCCTAATCGAAACAAGATCAATTAATAAATAAAATAGTTAATGGAAAAATAAATAAAATAAAACAAAAATATACAAGTATATATATATATATATATATATTAAAAGAAAAGTATTTAATAAATAAAACATGGTCAACAATAAAATATGGGGCTGAGGCTCATTAAACAAATAAAAAAAATTACTAAAAGGAGTTAAGAATGAATATGATGATAAATACACAAAAAATATGAAGGATCAAGAAAATAAACTCTAATGAAAAATAAATCAACAACAAATACTATAACAAGGACACCAATATCTCCATAAATAAAGAAACAAACAAAATAGATCTTGAAAAGAAGCCAAAAAAACTAGGAGGACAAGACAGGGACCCAACCTCTACTAACATTCCAACCATCATCTTTATTCAAAGTATTGGGTCTTATTTCAATTTCTAGGGCCTCCCTCAATTTACGATAATGGAAATGACTAACCCTAGCAACGACTTGGGCCTCCTCAATGCATATGTGATATCTGCATGCTCTGCCAAAGCAGAGGAGCGAGTCCTACCATGCTTAAAAAAAAAAAAAACAAAACAAAAAACAAAAACAAAACACATAATTTAAAGAGAAAAAACAACAACAACAATTTTTATTTAAAGTTCAAAAAAATGCATAATTAAAAAAGTTAATAAAAAATTTAATTAGAATAAATAATTTTAAAATAATTATAATTAAAATTAACAATTTAAAAATAATTAAAAAAACCATTTAAAAATAAATATATTAAAAAAAATAAAAACAACCTCCCTCCTAGGTGGCCGCGGGGGCTAGGCCCTATGCGAACCTAAGCAACTCCCCACAGCTCTGTGGCCACCTAGACAGGAGGTTCATATATATATATATATATATATATATATATATATATATATATATTTGTTTTTTTAACTTTTTTTAAAGATGTTTTTTATTTTATTTATTTTTTTAATTGTTTTTTTAAATATATATATATATATATATATATATATATAAAGTATTTTAAACTTTTCCTTCATTATTTTAATTTTTGTTTTTTATTTTATTTTTAATTTTTTATTGTTATATATATATATATATATATATATTCTTTTTTACTTTGAATTGTGTTTTTTTTAAATGTTTCCCTTTATTTATTTATTTTTGTTTTTTTCCTCTGGTTGTAATTTTGTCTTTTTCTTTCTACAAGTTAATTTTTTTTGGTCTTGTTTTTTATTTTTATTTTTTAATGTTTTTTAGTTTTTTCTTTTTTATATATTTTTTTATATTTGATTCTTTTGGTTATTTTTATAGTTTTCTTTTTAATGTGTTTTTAATTTTTTTATGTCTTAATATATATTTTAATTTAATTGTTATTATTTTTTAAAATGTTTTAGTTTTTATTTTTTCAATGTTTTTATATTCTCAATATATTTGAATAGATATATATGTCAAAATAAAAAACATGTAGAAGCAATAAGTGTACTTGGGATAACTACATTTTTTGCATAATCTTTAATATGAATATGTTTATTAGTTTCATTTATTAAATTAAAAATAAATATAATTTTAATATTAAATTATTATTATTATATATGAAAATAAAATAAAAATAAATATAATATTAATATTAAATTATTATTATTATATATGAAAATAAAATTAAAATATTGATGATGATGGTTAACATCCACTGAGACCAAACATTGGTCTATCCGACCTAAAGAAATGAATTATTTAGTTTGATTTAATATTTTATTCCTATGCTCAAAAAGCTTGGAGAGAAGCCTCCCGAGTTCACTATAATTTTGACATCGTAAAACGCTAGGGAGGTCAATATTGCAAAAAATATTATGAAACTAAGATCTAATGTGGTTGTGCGTTGGGCACTCTAAAAGGAAGTGATTTTCATCCTCGATGTTCATATTCTCACAGAGATGGCAGATCCTTTCCATCCATGGTGTTTTAGGAACTTCCCAACGACCCATTTCACTATGGAGGTCATGAGAATTCGTTCTAATATTGGCTATATTAATTTTTTTCTTTGAGCTAGTTAAAACAGAGAGATACTTTTGATCTTCTAGGGTGGGGTTGATGACCTCCTTATAATATCTTAATTTTCTTTTAGCTGCTAAATCTTTCTTACACCACCATTTTTCTTTGAACTTAGAGGTAACAATATTTTTAATGTTATTAATGTTTTGCAATGCAGCATTCTCGTCGATCTCTCAATGGTTTAACCAAGCCCTTTGCGTCTTTATACCAACCTCGTTTGAGCCTTAGGTGGTTTTGACTGGAATTTAAAGCTAGCTTAGGAAGTCTATGATCTCCTATTTTATTGGCTGGAATTGAAATCTAGCTTAGGAAGTCTATGATCTCCTATGTTATTGAGCTTGTGCTTGTACAACAGAAGCCTAGTCATAGCTAGGTTCTCGATAGGGGAAAGACCCACTTCTATAAGGAGAATAGGATAGGGTGTATTGCTTTTATTTTGGATTTGTTCAATCTTTCTCCGGAATTCTCTAGAGATGTTGCAACCCCAAACCTCACATCCATATAAGATAACAGGAGTGACTAAAGTTTCAAAGAGGAACTTCTTTCTATCCCACATTATGAGGTTTGTCGTTTTACAATTATTTTCAAGATCAAAATAACCTTTCCAGCCCCCATTAATCTTTTTCTCAATGCTATAGTTCCAGTTGAGCTTGTGATGAATATCAATTCCTAGGTACTTGTAAGAAGACACTTCCTCCAAGTTACTATTTTCATACATAAAATTAGCATAAGTGTTCTTCCTAGATTTGATAATCATAACTTTTGTTTTGTCAGTGTTAACAGTCATACCCATGGTAGAGCAGAAATCCTTAAGAATTCTAAGTTGCTTATCAAGATCATATGGGCATCTTGTGAGAAGAACAATATTGTCAGCATAGAGAAGAAGGATGATGACTATCCCAGCTAAGATCGTGCCAGCACAACCTGCTTCTTCTAAACAACCTTCTAGCTTGTCGATGTAAATACCAAATAGGATAGGGGAGGGGCAACCTTGTTTAACTCCAATATTACACTTAATATCTTTTGACCACCCCTCATTGCTCTTTAACTTGGCAATTACATTCTTGTATAACCTTATAGCGGCAACTCTCAACTTGAAAGGAACCTTTAGCTCTTCTAATATATTCCATAGGTTGTTTCTAGGAACCATATCGAAAGCCTTTATAAAGTCCACAAAGCAACAAAAGAGATTGGATTTATCATTGCGGCATTCCTCCACAATGATCCTAAGCGTAATGAGGTGGTTCGTTGTTGAGTGTTGCCTTCTAAAACTTGCTTGGCCTTTAGCCCACTTACCTTCACTTTCAAGCCATATGCTCAACTTCTTTTCCAAAATAATACCATATAACTTAGCTAAGAGAGCGCTGATCATAGTAGTCCGATAATTAGAGGGGTTATTTGTATCCCCACTTTTAAAAATAGGGATAATGAGGCTCTGAGTCCCTGGTTTAGGGAACCCTTGCTTGACTGCTTGATTGAAAAGCTTGTGGATGTGAGGGATGAGGACAGGACCTCTAATTTTTAAGATTTCCACCTAGTAACCTTCAATGTCCTTAGCTTTCCCATTTGCCAAGCGTTTGACCCCAAAATCAATGTCTTCTAATGATAAAACTTCTTTCGTTGTGAGCAGGGTTTCAAATTTATCCTTGACATTTGGAGATTCATAAAGCTTTTTAAGATAGGAATTCCAGTGGTGTAAAGAAATTTTATTATTATATTTAGTTTTCCTAGTTAAAATCTGCCTCCAAAATTTCTTAGGAGCTACCTTAGAGAGGTGTAAGAGTTTCTCTTGTCTTTTACGAATATACTACCTTTTTTTCCTTTTAGTTAGGGCTTTGTATATTTTTATCTTGCCAATTTTAAGAGATTCATCAACGACTTCCTTAATTGATCTCCTTGCACTTTTACAATCTTTGTCATACCATGGGTTGGTTTTTCTATTTCTTTTATTACTTGAAACTTCAATAGAGAACTTGTTAATAGACTATGAAATGATTGTAGTAAAATTATGATAGAGGTCTTCTATGTTGTCTATACTAGATAAAGGAAGCAAATTAGTTTTTAATTCATTTAGAAAGAGATCGTTTTTATTTCTATCAAAGATTAAGTTCTTTTGGCTATAAGGATTATCTTCTATGGGATCTCTATGCATGACAAAATTGAGAGTTATAAGTAAAGGCCTATGATCAGAGTCAGGCTCGTGGTCGTTTAAGATGTCAAAATTTATTATTTCGTTGTATAAAGGGAGATCAGAAATAACATAGTCTACCACGTTGCTACCAAGCCCATGGATGCAGGTCATCTGGCTAGAATTGGGCCACTTCTTTAGACTGTTACAAATTATGAGATCCTGAGCACTACAGAGCTTGACTAGCTTCGACCCAAACAAATTCTCCCCGAGGTCTTTAGAGCTCCTTTTGTATTGGCTAGCCAGAGTAAGGTCTTCGTCTAACCAAAGAGGATTAGGGTTGGAATGATTGCTTAGAAGAATAGCTTGGTTGCTTGAAGTTCGAGCATTAAAGTCACCCATTAAAAGGATATTACCTTCATTCCTTAGGCTAGAAATATCATTCTCTAAACCATTGTAAGGACTATATTTATCTAGATTCTTTTTCTTATAGAAGTTAAAATTGATGGGGGGAAAATAACAGATTGCTATGTAGGTCTTTTTATCATTAATTTCAATAATCTCTATCCAACTATATTGGTTGTAAGGGTCATTTTTATAAATCGTAGCATGGGGGAGATGTTCTTCTTAATGTAACAAGCTATAACCCCAATGCCTCTATGGGAGGATCGCTTGTTCTAGGTAGACCATAATGCAAAGCCATCTATGTTAGGGACCTTAGATTCTTGATGCTCCCAAGTTTCAACAAGTAATATAATATCAACATCATTCGAGATCCAACTTAGCCTGGGGCCTTTGTTCCATGGATAACCCCAACAGTTCCAAGAAAGAATCTGGAGCATGTTCAATTTCTATTTCTTACTATCTTTTTGGTTTCTATCTCGAATAACGACTTTTCTATTTCTGATTATTGCCCATTTTCCTTCCTTTCTAGCTTCTTTTACCTTTTGAACCTCCTTTATTAATTCTGCTTGATCTTCTGGAATGAGATCTTTATTTATAAATATTCTCATTCCTTTTAGACTTGAGGTTTTACTAAGAATTTAATACCTATGGTCAGTAGAGCTCACCTTTATTTGGATCAGCCTTCCTTTATTCTCAGTTAATTTCCCCAATCTTGTTTCTTCTAAGAGACACGTTGTTTCAATTTGTAATGTATTATGTAATTCTTTCTGGGCTATGGCTAAAGTATCATCGTCTACCTCCTCTTTCAAACTGAAGATTATAAGGTTCAAGGCCCTTTTGTTACGCTCATGGTCTAATTCTATCAATTTTTTCATTTCATCTTTAATTGGTTTGATATCTAATTTACCTGCCACACTATTTAGGGTGAGGCGGCTATTAACTTTTTCTTCTAATTCTTTAATCATGTCCTTCATTTTAAGATTCTCTAAAGTATCAACATCTCCTTGCTGGGATGTTTGGTTTGTATCCTGGTTTTGTTTTTCTATAACCTGCAACCTAGTCTCCCTTGCCTCTATTTTGTTCTCCAATAGTTCTATTTTATTTTCTATTTGTTTTTGGATCTTGTCTTCAAGAGATGTGAATTTATTTTCCAACATGGCTTCTAACTCTTTTTGTAGCTTGACTTCTCTTTCTTCTCTACATTTCTCTAAAGACTATATTCTCATAAAAGCTCTGTAGACTCACTGTGCTAGGTCTACCTTTGGTAATCTTTGGTAGTTGTGGTGAATTATTCATACTTGAAAATATATGAGCATATATGTATTAGAAAAAGATAAGGAATGTGTGCACCTGATATCAGCGAACCGGACAACAAACGCCTGGATTGAACCGTAGCCCGCAGACCGGATTGGATCTAGAAACATGAATGGCTGAGACCGCAAAGATTGGAAGAACCACGCAGAGATCTACAAATACACCCGCAAATTATTCGACGAACCACAGAGACCGCAAAACTAGGAAGAATCGATGGCCCCGATATGGTTTTTTGCATATTCTTTAATATGTTTATTAGTTTCGATTTATTAAATTCAAAAGAAATATAATTTTTTTTTGCTAAAGCAAGAGTAGGACCTTCTATTTCATTAATGATATACATTAATTACAACAATCCACAAGCAGTTGTCGATCAAGGGAGGGACTTGAAAACCCAAACGAAAACGAGCAAAACTCCCAACCTCTAAATTCAAAAAAGCTATACAAGGTTGAACAAAAAGGAAACCAGAAGCGGAACCAAAACCAAGAACTGAACCGAAGTCTAAAGTGAGAGTCCCATCAATTCGCGGGAATGATGAGCTGGCTTTGACTTAAGGACACCCACCCACTTTTCCAATCTGCCAAAAATAGAGGATAAGCGCATTTCCCGCCAACCAAGCAACCTAAACCTTTGATCTTCACCGTTGATCCTGCAAACCCAATCCAATAGCAGAGGACTATTTCACAACGGTAAGAAGCGCGACAGTTACCCAACCCGACCACCAACTAGCTCGATCATTCCTAGTCGTCGATCCACTGCGGATGATCCAACGGTCGACGATCATATCGCAATGACCAATGTCACCGAACATTAGCGTGCGATGAGGGCGGTTTTCAAACTGACCCCACTGCCACGTGTTGTGCTCTGTATGTGATCGCTTCAAAATTAGAAAAACCATTTTCCACCCGCAAGGCCCACAATCGCCTGAAAATCGCTCCCCACCCGGTATTTCGAACCCGCACGAAAAGCTCATGGTATTGTGGCCGTCGAGATTGCTTTCTGAAGTGTTTTTTCTTCCAGAACTGAGGGAAGAAGAGACTCCCCCCAAACTGCCCAACTTCTCCGAATTAGAGCCATCCAACTAGCTACAAAACGAATTGTCTAAATCACCTGGGATCCGTATCCAGGGCTTTCCTTCGAAACATGACTCTTCTTCTTCCGCCTTCTCATCACAGATCGCTTTTATCCTGCTCGGAGGCAGCTCCTTCCAGTTCAACACAATCCTATTATGTGTGTTGATAACACCTTGATTGGCTAGAAGATCTGCCATTTTATTCGCCGACCTTCAAACATGTTTAAAACTGACTGTACGAAGGCTCTAGAGGTGAATCTGAATCCATTGAAAGCCCTGGATCAGCCTCCAATTCTTTGAAACTTTTTCTGGCTTGGTTCCCCAGCTGATCCTTTTGACCGAGTTGATGATAAGCTTAGAATCAGCCTCAACTATCACATTTTGTCGGTTTTCCTATTTCAGGAGATCTAAACATTGTTCCATAGCCATCAATTCCACCATGTTATTGGTGGCTTTTCCTAAATGACTATGGAAGATGCAAAGGACACTTCCTTTCTCATCCCTTAACACACCTCCATAACCAGTGGTGCTCGGGTTTCCTTTTGAAGCCCCATCAATGTTGAATTTTAAAAAGCCCTTGGGGGGAGGATGCTAGAAATCATGCTCAGACACCGTGGAGATAATTCTCCTTTCCAGTCCTCGAGTAGTGAGATCCTGCAAACCTAAATCATAGAGAATTCTCAAATCAGCCATAGGAGGGTTCTTAGGAAGATTTCTCACAATGGTGCCAACATTTTCTTTAAGTTGTTTTAAGATCAGCTTAAATATGTGTTGGGATGGCCTCTTTTCATTCTTGAAGATTATATTTTTCATTTCTTTCCAAACATTCCAGATGATGAAACTTGGAAATATGGCCCATGCTGAGCCAAGAACTTCATTCTCTGAAAAGATTCTTCTCCAATTGCTTAGGGTGTTGATGATATTCCTTTTGTCTCTGTCAGTCGAGCGGAAAATGGTGGCAAAAGAATCCCACAAACTAGAGGTGAAAATGCAGCTGTTGAAAAGGTGTTCCATAGTTTCCTCCTAAGCTTCACAGAGCTGACATCTGGAAGGCCCCAGCATACCCCTCTTCCTAATGTTATCCCAGGTTAGAATTTTCCTATGCTGCACCAGCCACATGAAAAGTTTGATTTTCATCCAGCGTTGGTGTCTCAATAGTTCAAGCCAAATCTTGTCTGGAGCTTGTGTGTTCATGTCAAGGAGAATGAGTTTTGCTTCCTTGAGATTAAAGGCCCCCTCATTCTTGTAGCCCCATCTTAGCTGATCTTTCCCCTCTAACTTTAGAATCTTCCTTTGGTCTAACATTTTCTGTAGAGTCTCTACTTTAGCTTTTAGGGGGCTGTCCTCCCTGAAATCCAAGTTTCCCCGGGTTCTCCATTTTCCATTACTGTTGGCTTGATCCCAAAAGTCTTTTACTTTAGAAAACCCTTTGGTTTCTGTTTCATCCTTGAGATCCCTCCAGTCCTCTTTGAACAATATGGGTTCTTGTTGCCATCTATCCTCCTAGAATAGGGCTAGATTTCCATCTCTGATTTCCCAGAAGCTGTTTCCTTGGACTATGTCCCTGTTATCCCAGGCCTTACTCCAAACGTATGAGCCCATTCTATGTCCTGACATTCTTATGAGATCGTTGTTTAGCCAAGAGCTTGCATATTTTTATTTCCAAATCATTGCCGACTAAGCCTCTGGGTCTTTAACCCATCACCACCATAATTTAGCTCCTAAAACCCTACTTAGAATCTCAGGATCATCCAATCCAAGCCCACCGTAGATTTTAGGTTTGCAGATTTTTTCCCATGCTACCAAGGCCCATTTCTTTCGTTCTTCCCCCTTGCCCCAAAGAAAGTCTCTTTGAATGGTTCTGAGTTGTTGCAGGACTCCTTTTGGTGCTGGAAGAGCAGATAGCATGAAGACTAGTATTGATTGTAGTACCGCCTTGGTTAACACTAACCTACTAGCCAAATTTAAAGATCTCGTAGTCCATTTCTTGATTTTATCTTGCAGTTTGTTAATCACTGGCTCCCAGATGCTCTTGTGTAAAGGCTTGGCTGTTAGAGGAACTCCCAAATATTTTGAAGGGAGGGACTCACTTTGAAAGCCCAAAATTCTGGAAATATTTCTCTGAATAGCAATGTCAGTATTAAAGAAAAAATCCTTAGATTTGGAGGGATTAACTTCGATACTTGAAGCCATAACAAAGTCTCTCAGGATTTGCCTATAAGCTAGAGCTTCTTTGACCGTGGGGATACCCTGTAGCATGGTATCATCAACAAATTGCTAATGAGTTAAGGCCTAGCCGTCTTCAGAAAGTTGGATACCCTTGACCTCCCCCACTAATTTAGCATGCTTGATCACTCAACCCAGTCCTTCCATCATGAGTATGAAGAGAAAGGGAGAGAGTGGATCTCCTTGCCTGAGGCCTCTTGAAGAAGTAAAAGTCTCCAAGGGAGAACCATTGCCAAGGATAGAAAAACTGGGAGAAGTAACTAGGGCCATTACCCATCTGATCCAGTTATGATCAGAGGTGAAAATGAAGCTGTTGAAAAGGTGTTCCATAGTTTCCTCCTAAGCTTCACAGAGCTGACATCTGGAAGGCCCCAGCATACCCCTCTTCCTAATGTTATCCCAGGTTAGAATTTTCCTATGCTGCACCAGCCACATGAAAAGTTTGATTTTCATCCAGCCTTGGTGTCTCCATAGTTCAAGCCAAATCTTGTCTGGAGCTTGTGTGTTCAGGTCAAGGAGAATGAGTTTTGCTTCCTTGAGATTAAAGGCCCCCTCATTCTTGTAGCCCCATCTTAGCTGATCTTTCCCCTCTGACTTTAGAATCTTCCTTTGGTCTAACATTTTCTGTAGAGTCTCTACTTTAGCTTTTAGGGGGTTGTCCTCCCTGAAATCCAAGTTTCCCCGGGTTCTCCATTTTCCATTACTGTTGGCTTGATCCCAAAAGTCTTTTACTTTAGAAAACCCTTTGGTTTCTGTTTCATCCTTGAGATCCCTCCAGTCCTCTTTGAACAATATGGGTTCTTGTTGCCATCTATCCTCCTAGAATAGGGATAGATTTCCATCTCTGATTTCCCAGAAGCTGTTTCCATGGACTAAGTCCCTGTTATCCCAGGACTTACTCCAAAGGTATGAGCCCATTCTATGTCCTGACATTCTTATGAGATCGTTGTTTAGCCAAGAGCTGGCATATTTTTCTTTCCAAATCATTGCCGACTAAGCCTCTGGGTCTTTAACCCATCACCACCATAATTTAGCTCCTAAAACCCTACTTAGAATCTCAGGATCATCCAATCCAAGCCCACCGTAGATTTTAGGTTTGCAGATTTTTTCCCATGCTACCAAGGCCCATTTCTTTCATTCTTCACCCTTGCCCCAAAGAAAGTCCTTTTGAATGGTTCTGAGTTGCTGCATGATCCTTTTAGTGTTGGAATAGTAGATAGCATGAAGACTAGTATTGATTGTAGTACCGCCTTGGTTAACACTAACCTACCAGCCAAATTTAAAGATCTGGTAGTCCATTTCTTGATTGTATCTTGCAGTTTGTTAATCACTGGCTCCCAGATGCTCTTGTGTAAAGGCTTGGCTGTTAGAGGAACTCCCAAATATTTTGAATGGAGGGACTCACTTTGAAAGCCCAAAATTCTGGAAATATTTCTCTGAATAGCAATGTCAGTATTAAAGAAAAAAAATCTTAGATTTGGAGGGATTAACTTCGATACTTGAAGCCATAACAAAGTCTCTTAGGATTTGCCTATAAGCTAGAGCTTCTTTGACCGTGGGGATACCCTGCAGCATGGTATCATCAACAAATTGCTAATGAGTTAAGGCCTAGCCGTCTTCAGAAAGTTGGATACCCTTGACCTCCCCCACTAATTTAGCATGCTTGATCACTCAACCCAGTCCTTCCATCATGAGTATGAAGAGAAAGGGAGAGAGTGGATCTCCCTGCCTGAGGCCTCTTGAAGGAGTAAAAGTCTCCAAGGGAGAACCATTGACAAGGATAGAAAAACTGGGAGAAGTAACTAGGGCCATTACCCATCTGATCCAGTTATGATCAAACCCAAAAGCTATTAGAATTTTTCTAATATAGTTCCAATTCAGCTTATCATAAGCTTTTGTGATGTCCAATTGCATGATCATTCCTGCTTTCCTATTGATTGTCAATGAGTGCACCACCTCATGAGCTTGAATGACGTTATCGAGGATTTGTCTTCCTTCCACATATCCAGACTGTTAAACCGACACCAGGGTGGGAAGAAGAGGTTTGAGTCTATTGGCCACAACTTTGGATATTATCTTGTAGACCACATTGCATAAGGAAATGGGTCTAAACCTGTCAAGAGTTTGAGCCACATCTTGTTTAGGGATGAGGGATATAAAGGTGGTATTAAGAGCCTTCAATATAGTTTTGTCCCTCTTGGAGTCTTCCACTACATCCAGAATGTCCTGCTTCACTGTGTTCCAGCAAGCTTTAAAGAAATCTACATTAAATCCATCTGGGCCTAGTGCCTTACCATTTTGCATTTCTTTTAGGATCTCACTGACCTCCTCTTCCGACACTGGTCTGCTGAGGTTGAAGTTGTCTTCTTTGGAAACCAGATTAGGTATATATCTTGAAATAACACTGATGTATTGATCTCTGTCTGAACCGGGTTCTTGTGCAATACCCTGAAAGTGCTGAACCAATACTGCTTCTATTTCTTCATGAGAGTTGAGCAGGTTACCTCCCTCGTCCTTAATCGAAGAAATCCTGTTGTGAGCTCTGTTCGCCATAGTGGATCTGTGGAAGAATTTAGTATTACGTTCCCCTTCATTTAGCCATTGAACTCTGGATTTTTGCCGCCAGAAAATTTCCTCTTCTTTACATAAGTTCTCCCATTCTTGATGATATAGAGTTGCCTGATCATTTATATTTTTATCATAACCCTCTGTGATAAGGGTTTGGTTGAGCACCTGCATCTTTCCCTCAACCGTTTTTTTGCTTCAAAAATGTTGCCAAATTCCTTCTTGTTCCACTCCTTGAGCCGGAGTTTGATATGTTTGAGTCTTTTTTGAAGAAGGAACATTCTTGTGCCCTGAATATTCAAATATTCTGCCCACCAGATGGCAATGTTGTTGCAAAAATCAGGGTGGGAAAGCCAGATGTTTTCAAATCTGAAAGGTCAATTCTTGGGAGTACCAATGCCCTGAATTTCCAGTTGCACCGGCCAATGATCAGAGCCTCCAAAGGGGAGAACTCTTGCAACTATGTCCTTATCCTTGATCATAAGATCTTCTGAGATTATGAATCTGTCTAATTTGGATGCCACCTGAGACACTCCTCCTCCTTTATTGTTCCAAGTATAGGTACCATTGTTCATTATAATATCCACTAGCCTCATATTGTCTATGAAGGATTGAAATGCACAAGAATCCTTGTTCAGAATTCTGGCACCCCCTTTTTTCTCCGACAACGATTTGATCATGTTGAAATCGCCCCCTAAGATCCAAGGATTCTTCCATTCTTTCACTAAGATCTTGTAGGGAGTCTAGAAGCTTGAGTTTACCATCCAATCTTTGGGGGCCGTACACATTCGTGACCAGGAAAATTTCTTTATCTCCCACTGGTTGAATGACCACTGATAGATAGTCTCTAGATGCGTCTGCATCTATGATGTCAATTTTTTAGAGGTTCCAAAGTGTGAGAATTCCTTATGCTGTATTCTCTGCTTTGACTTCCAGAAACTCAAATTTATTGAGCCATTTACTGTGAATCTCTTTTATTTTTTGCATGGAACATTTTGTTTCCTGGATGAAGATCACATCCGGAGCTGCTTGTTTCATCCTATTACTAAGTAATCTTTGTTTTCTTCTACTGCCTAGACCTCTTATATTCCAAGAAGTGAACTTCATTATTAAAGATTTGTAAAGGAGTAACTGGATAGATCTTTCATCTTACCTGAGTCTATCATTAGCTTTCCACATTCCATCAACAGTTCGTTTTGCTTTTTCCAGCCTCGTTTCTTTCCTGGGATTCTGGGTGCTAATCCTGGTGTGGTTTTCATAGCTTTCACCCCTTCGCTACCCTGTCTTTCATTTTTCCCTTGCTTTTCCAGCCCTTTGGTCTGAGTTTTCCATAAAAACAGTTGTTGAACTCTGTTGAACTCTTCTAGAGGTAACGAATCCACTCCCTCCCTGGTTCCTTGTTTCAAGAATCCTTCTAGATCTAGATTCTCTTTTTCAAGAATCTCCTGTAGTTCATTGTCCTCCATTTCCATCTCACTCTGGGTCATTTCCTGGTCCATCTCCAGTTCTATGTCACTCATCATTTCTCCTTTCTATTTATTGATGTTTTGGGTTTGCTCATCATTTTCTTCATTCCCCTCCTCTACTGGACTGTCTCCCTTGACCTGATATGTTTTCATTATCACATCCTCCTCTTCTAGGGCTTGAAACCTGTTTTGACTGGCTCGTTGCTTTTCTGATTGAAGTTGCTTTGAACCCCTTTTGCTTCCCCTTCCTTTCTGGACCACCTTTTGAAAGCTTTTAGAATCTTTCATGGTGTTTGCTTTTCCCTTGTTTTTTGTTTTACTGAGAGGGAAATATCTGAATAGGTGCCCATGCTCATGGCAGTTATGACATCTGAATGGGATATGCTCATAATCCACTGTTTGCACCCATTCTTCATCAAACACTTCTAAAATTACCTCATCCGGCAAAGCTCCAAAAAGATCCATTTCCACACATATTCTTACAAAGAATGTGTATTTTCCTCTTTTGGTAGCCTCAAAGGCTTTGAAAAAAATCCCGGGCTTGTTTCCTATGGTAGATAAGGATTCCAGTTGCCAGCAATCCAAAGGTAGAGAGTAGAGTCTGACCCAAACTGGTACCGAGGTAAAAGTTTCTCGTTCTTGGACAAAATTCATAACCCACGGTCGCATGTACAGGCCTGTTGCTGCATAAAAGTAGGGCCCTCCTTCAAACACTTTGTCTTTATCCTCAATATTTGCAAACACTACAGTAAATAATCCCTTTGACCCCAGATGTAGTTCTATGCTTCCTTTTGGTTTCCAGTGGTATTTAATCCATGTTTTAAAGCTTTTTCAATGGGCCATAAGCCCATGAATTTACAAATGATTGCATAAGTCTGCATATGTTCCCTATGCGCCTGCAAAGCAGGATCATTCAAAACTACTCTGGGCGAGATTGTAGTTTTGGGCTTGCATGGTCCCTTTTGAGCTTCGTCTTTTGTTCCCTGTTCCTTGTCCACTTCCTTGCTTTCTGTGGTATTATTATTCTCCATCGATTTAGAGCCATCCTACTCCTCTTCCCTGTTACTTTGCCTTACATTTGAAGGACCTCTATTTTCTTCTATCGGTTTTTTACCTCTGCTAGTCACTACCTGTTTGTAGGAGGGAGTGGAGCTCCCTCCTTTGTGTCCCTCCATGGAGAACAATTCTGCAAACCTGTAACCCTAGCTCGAAAATCGCCTCCACGTTTCACACTCCAAAAGAAATATAATTTTAATATCAAATTATTATTATTATTATTATTATTATTATTATATAGGAAAATAAAATTAAAAAATTTACTTAAAAACAATTTGCAAATTTCAAAAATCTTAAAATAATTTTAAAAATAAAATATTTTGATTTTTTGTCCTTTTTATATTGTTTTTTTATTTGTTTTTTTTCATATTCTTTATTATGTTTATTAATTTAAATTCAAAAGAAATATAGTTTTAATATCAAATGATTACTATTATTATATATGAAAATAAAAATAAAATTTTTATTTTTTAAAAAACAATTTACAAATTTCAAAATCTTAAAATTATTTAAAAATATATATATTTTTTAATCTTGTCATTTTTTATATGTTTTATTTTTTTATTTTTTTATGTTTCAATATATAATTTAATTTAATTGTTATTATTTTTTGAAATGTTTTAGTTTTTATTTTTTCAATGTTTTCATATTCTCAATATTCTTTTTTGCTTAACCTTTAATATGTTTATTAGTTTTGATTTATTAAATTCAAAAGAAATATAATTTTAATATTAAATTATTTTTATTTTTATTATATATGAAAATAAAATTAAAATATATAAACCACGTTTCCAAAAAAAACAAATGTTTTAATGCAAAGATTAGCTAAAACTCCAAAATCAAATATAAATTCATTTGTTTTGTAAAGTTTCTCATCATCTTCATCATCATAATTTCAAAATCCTAAAATTATTTAAAAAATAAAATATTTACACAAATTTCCAAAAAAACAAATGTTTCAATGCAAAGATTATCAAAAACTCCAAAACCAAATATAAATTCATTTGTTTTGTAAAGTTTCTCATCATCTTCATCATCATAATTTCAAAATCCTAAAATTATTTAAAAAATAAAATATTTACACAAATTTCCAAAAAAACAAATGTTTCAATGCAAAGATTATCAAAAACTCCAAAACCAAATATAAATTCATTTGTTTTGTAAAGTTGTTCATCATCATCATTTTCCTATCTAGTCACTTCAATACATTATATTAAAAAAAACATTAAAGATTAGCAAAAACTCCAAAATCAAATATAAATTCATTTGTTTTGTAAAGTTTCTCATCGTCTTCATCATCATAATTTCAAAATCTTAAAATTATTTAAAAAATAAAATATTTACACAAATTTCCAAAAAAGCAAAGGTTTTAATGCAAAGATTATCAAAAACTACAAAATCAAATATAAATTCATTTGTTTTGTAAAGTTGTTCATCATCATCATCATCATCATTTTCCTATCCAGTGACTCCAATACATTATATTAAAAAAAACATTATATTTAATAAATGGTTATTAATATGATAACTTAAAACAAAAATGAATTAATATAAATTAAATAGTTATAATTCTTTTAAACTGAAAATTGTTGGAATTTTAAAGTTTTTGATAGTAGTGATATTTTATCTTTAATGTCATCCTTGGAATACATTATATTAAAAAAAAACATTATATTTAATAAATGGTTATTAATATGATAACTTAAAACAAAAAAAAATTAATATAAATTAAATAGTTATAATTTTTTTAAACTGAAAATTGTTGGAATTTTAAAGTTTTTGATAGTAGTGATATTTTATCTTTAATGTCATCCTTGGGATTTTAAGGTTTTTTCATAAACATGATATTTTATATATTTTATCTTTAATACCATGCCTCAAATTTTAAAGTTTTAAAGTTTTTGATAGAAGTGATATTTTATCTTTAATATCATCCTTTGAATTTTAAAGAGATCTGATATTTCATTTTTAATGTCATGCTTATATATTTTATCTTTAATGTCATGCCTATAGTAGGAATTTTAAAGTTTTCAATATTTTATCTTTAACGCCATTATTAAAAAAATGTTGACAATTTACCCCAACAAAAAAAAAATATTTGTTGCAACATCAACCCTTTAGATTTTCAAGGTGTTTTTTGCACACAAAAAAAGTGGCTTTTACTTCCCTTTTTAAAAAATGTTGAAAATTTACCCCAAAAAAAATTATTGCAACAACACTTTTCATTTTCAAGGTGCTTTTTGCACACAAAAAATGGCTTTTACATCCATTTTTAAAAAATGTTGAAAATTTACCCCAACAAATATAAAAAATAAAAAATAAAAAAAAATAAAAAAATTGTTTCTGTTCGTTTATTGCAACTAACACTTTCATTTTCAAGGTGTTTTTTGCACACAAAAAATGGCTTTTACATCCATTTTTAAAAAATGTTGAAAATTTACCCATAAAAAAATAAAAAAATTGTTCCAACTCTGTTCGTTTTTAGGTTTTTTTCATGTTTTTTTGAGGTTTTTTGGTTAATGTTCTCATTTTGAAATTATAGTTCTCGTTTGATCGATAACTTTGTTGGTCATGGAGCTTTGACCTCAGATACGCGCCTAAATCCCTTGGTTGATGGTTAGCAAATGGTACTTAGAAAGACTGAAAGCTTTAGTCCATCTTAGTCTCACCCAGATAGATTGCCCTAGTAAGGAATCTAGTGTATGTCATTGCAGTGTCTAAACTATTCAATGTTGATATGGTTTGAGATCTTCCTTGTACTTGTATATGTTATTATGAATACCTCCCTAGTTAAAAGAGGAAATGTTAAAAAATGTAACCAGATTCGGTCTTCATAAATGTATTCGAGTCATTATGTAATGTACTTGTCAAAATAATGAAAAGAAAAAAAAATTATTATTATCACAATGACTTATTAAAGCATGAATTTCATGCTTGGGTCATTTTTTATTAGTCAAAGTCCCCATTGAGGAATCCTAGGATTTATATTGAGTCATTAAAGTCATTATACATTTTATGACACACCTTTTGTGCTTTTGAATCATGTAAAAATTTGTATTATTGAATCAAATTAGGTACTTGACACCTCCACACCAAATCGGCCTCAAAGAAGGCAGTTCGACCTCACCTCAAGCCTATATACAAAGAGATCGAATTCATTTGAAGCACTATCTCACTCACTCACAAGTTTGATATCCAGAAGAAAGAATTGGAAAAGTGCGAAAAAAGAAAGGAGGATAAAAGAAGTGCGAAGTTGGAGAAAGAGGAAGGAAAAGTGAAAATCAAAGTTTTGGGCTATCTCTCTCTCTCATTTGGATTCGTCTAGGAGATCGGAGTTTTTTCTTGTCTAGTCAAAGTTGTTGTTTCCATTTGTTGAGTCGAAGTGTTGCTGCTTCAAGGTCAAAATTCTGGGTCAAAGTTGTTGGAAGAGGACGCTAACTTGGTGGTTGGAGGAGGTTTGTGTCTAGGTTGAAGAGTCTCAAGAAAAACTATTAAAGGAAGAAATTTTGACTGGCCTTTCCTCTAGATAGGGGTTTTTCCCTAACAGAGTGCCTACATCTTGTGTCTTGTGTTTTTGTGATCTTCATATATACACAATTCGGTAATTGCTTGATAAAAAAATAAATATAACAAATAAGTAAAAAAAACCAACATAATTCACAAGTAATTATCAAGAAAGAGAAATCTAACACTAATTCTACTAGCATTGATTTCTCAAAATATGTTTAATTTTTGTGTAATTTACTATTTACAATATATATATTAAATGTCCTATGTTTCTTGTTTCTGAAACTAACATATCATGTGTCAAACACTCATATTTCCATGTTCTATGTCATGTGACTTAGCTTCAATCCATGCAGCCTATTCTCTGGATATTAGCGAACAAATTTGTAGAGTTGCTTTGATAGATATTAAAGCACCATATGTGAAAACAAGCAGATGTAAATATTTATAATGTTTTATACCTGCACAACTGTATGTGTCATACTATCTCCTTATCTTGGTGGAATTCAACCATGGTCCTATCCTATGCAGTCCCCTATCATACTAAACTTCAGCCTATAATCTCACACATGTAAAAACATCCCAAGAGGTTAGGCTTGAAATGAAAGGGCATCGTAATGCTTTGTACGTGCACAATGGTGTGTCCTTATCATGGTGGAATTCAACCACGGTCCTATTCCATGTAGTCCACTATACTAAACCACAGCCTCTGACCTCACGCATGTAAACACATCTCAAGAGGTCGTTGAAAATTATTTTGTTCTTATCTTCTTTTTCCCATAGCATATACAGTTTGATAGTCACTCTTCCGTAAGTATTACCAGCGCACCTGTTAAATTTAACCACACAAACAAAATAACTGAACAACAAAATCACGTTCACTATGCAGATTATTTAGAAAGGACTTGCCTTTACACGAATAGTCTTGACAAGGAATGGCAAAGCATTTTGTATTGAAAATTGCTGAGCAAATTTACCGGGATATATTATAATTTTATAGATGTCATATTTTCTGAAAACTAGAATTAAAATTATATTGTGTTCCAACGTTCATGCTATTAGTATAATTTGGATTTGGTCAGGAAAAAGCCGAAAGCACTATCAAATGCAATCACACAAACAATCTCTTAGCAAAGCCAAAAGTATTATATTAATCATTCGCTCATGGAGAATTAAAAAAGAGGGGCAAGGACAATGTTTTTAAATGGTTTGTGCCATTGCTTGTCAAATTGCCAATGCAATTCACCAGAGAGCCATTGCGCATGAATGTGACAAATAGACCTACACATGAAACCAGACTTATGAAAAGAAAAACCAATTGTGTGAGATTTTTAGTCAAATTACAAATTGACGCAGCGCAAAATCAACAATTTTGATATAACCTGCTATTTGAATGAATTGAAAGAAGTGGCAATGACCATCTCAAACGCATTGAAACTTAGTCTAGTCAATTCCTAATAAATCAAACTAGAATATTTTTAACGGTTGAAGTAGATCTAAGACATGCAATGGGAATAGATAAATGTTCCAAATATAGATCTATAGCCTACCATAAATGTATTCAGAACCAAAATAGACTACCCCACGGATATACTTCTTTTCATTATATCAAGGCAATGTAAAGAAAACAACACAGAATAAGCGTAGGCTGGAATGCTTAAATATACAAGTTTTCATCAGCATACATCATTCACACCATAATCATCGTTCCTTGCAATTCTTCCAAGAATGTAGCGAATACGGCACATCGGGTTAGGGTAAATGAACTGAAGAGTGATCTCAAGATTTCAAAAGAAATTTTCTAAATTCTTCATTTGACTTGGGTGTCTCTTCAGCGTCTATGTTCCTGTTGTCTTGTACACCCCATCCTAGGGGTCTTGCAGCTCTTGCTACATTCCTTGGCATTGCAAATGTGTTTCTTCCTGTGAGTTTCACGTGTCCCTCTTGCTGATTTGATACCGCTGTGGGTGCAGATTGTGCTGAACTCCCACGTCTCTCGTCTGTTCTTGTGCCAATTCCCCTGCCTGACAGAGCCCGACCACCTGTTAAAAAACATATAGAACAAGTACAATAACTAATTACGAATAGACCTGCTGAAATAATCCTTGTTAAAGCAGCAAGAAGCTACGTAATTGAATGGGAAGAAATGCCTTTCATTTAACCAAATTATATGACATGGTAGAAGAATGAATATGTGCAATATTAAGATGAAACTATACATGAATGTTGAAAGTGTTTAGAAGTCGTCTTGTTATTGTTATAAAATTCATACCAAGTAAATAAATAAAATAAATGTAAATATTAAATAATTAAATATTGATTATATTAAATAGTCATTAAGTTAAGTGAAAAGGCATGTCTAAAAGACATGCCCAATCACGAAAGGACCCCTGCTTAGGTATATATATGCAGGCCCTCATTGTAACAATCATCACTTATACATTTATATATATTAATAATATTATTATCAAATATCTCGTGTATTTTTACATTCAAGTCTACAAGCTATCAATTTTTATGCTTCGGTGGTATTAGAGGCATGGCGCACAATATAATCATGCGAGTCTTTGAATGTTGTTCGCCGCACAATGTGCCATTACATTCACGTCCTAAATGCATAGAGTAGTTTACTAGAATTCAAGAAGCATTTCAATGTTTAGAAAAATCATTTGCAAAAGTTAAAGCCTGTCGAAAGGAAATCAATAATAAGGAAGATGATCTCCACAGTGAAGAAACAAAATAAAGTGAAGCAGAAGAAGATTATGATGAGAAAATGAAGATGATCTTAAAAACAGAGATGACTATGAAGATGATAATGATGAAGATGACCTTGAAACACTTGAAGTTGTGCAACATGTCCCCTTAAATGAATTTGGTAAACTTGACCCACCAATTGATGAGGAAGAATTTACATCTAAATTGGTTGACAATGAGGAATACAAGAATTAGGTGCTAGTGAAACACACCAACATTTAATATTAGTAGAAATTCCCGCTATGAAATTCAACTCTTGGAAAAACAGGATTCTGGTTGTCATGTGTTGCTTAGGGTTGACAAGAAAGACGACCTTTCCAGGTTGTATAGGTTCTTTGGTAATATACCCCAGGGTTTGGAACCAATGGCCAGTTTTTTAAAAAAACATGTAACTACCGAAGCAATAGTATTGATTAAATGGGCAAAGGATTCTGAGGATGATAAGCATGAATTTGTTCCCAAACTTATTGAAATCGATGACAATTATTTGGGTTATGTAAAGCATCTATTTCAAAATCATCAGGGTATTCTTATGGCTTTCAGGGAAGCATTTTCAGTAATATGCAATAAAAGAGTGGGAGGAAGCACAAGTGCAGAGGTGTTTGCAGAATTTAGTGATATAGTACTTAGGAAAGCTAAACTGATGGACGATCATATGTAGAGCATTTGCCAAAAAATCGGAGAACTTGTTCATCAATTCAACTTCTCACCTGATTATCAAGCTAAACGTAACTTTGCTTTGTGAGGACAGAATAAATAAAACAGATTCAAGATAAAGCAGTGAAGCTCTGCTGATAGTTTAGTCACAACTCACTAACAAACTTGAATTAATCAAAGGTGACAAAAAGCATCAGGGGTTGAATATAACTACATAGTTCAACACCTGGACAGAATCCTTCCATACATCAAAAATCAAATAGGGGTTGCAACCAAACAACCTTTATTTAAACAGACTAGCTACAGCGTACTAGTAAAACCACCTGTTAGCATAGGCCGAAGAATAAAATGACTTGGAATTCCAATATGTCCCAAGCTTTGTTACAAAAACTGAATTGGACCTGTTACTCATCCACATGGGTAACCCCTGAAGAAAACCGTTATCCTATGATGCAGATTTCCAGCCAGTAGTTGCACATTCTTCATTTCTTCACAACAGAGAGCATTGCAGAGGTGATTACTAGCATTCACCACATACAGCAGCCCGTCAAAGCCTCTTTTTGTTGTATGCTTAGCTCATTCATCTGATCAGCATGCTCATCCTATGATAGTGGTTCAACACAAGAAGTACATTAGCCATTGTTAGAGACGAAGTGTTTACATTTAATGTATTAGGCATCTAAGTAAGGATCATGGGTTGAATTCAAACAATCAATCCAGATGCTTGGGCGTTATGCATGTTGGTTTATTTCACGTCAATGGTCATCAATTCCTTCTAGTTGAGTGTAACCACCCTGGGGCTTTTGTCCAAGAGGGGCACGAATATGAAGCTTGTTATCCACCACCTTGTCGATGATATCCACAGGAGAAATTTTTCTCCTAGATGGTCCTCAGCGAGCAACCAGTAGTCCCTTGCAGCCCCTAGATAACTTGATGTGCCACTACCTCCGCCACTTGAGCCAGCCATGTGGTCCCTCGCCCATCTCTTATGATCGTATGTTTGAAGGTGGGCTTTCCAAACCCGAAGGTATGGCTTTTCATTGTGTAAGTTGAGTATTTTTGTTTACTTATCATGGACATTGTGGACATGAATTAGTGGGAGGATTCGGCGGAAAGAGTTGGTTTGGTTTGTAGTCTTGTCTCCTATGTCCAATTTGATGGTTAACCTTGTGTCCTAGCCCCGTGGGATCTCCTTTATTGGCTATTAGCTTTAGGGATGTCACTACATGGGAAACTCCAATTTTGGATGCATGGTCCCCCTTCCCGACACCATATATATCACCCCCCTTCTGCTCATTACAACCCCATTCATCATATTTTCCATCCGGGTCCACAATTGTCCATTGGGTCCATAAGGAATTAGCCTCCCCCTCCCCTTGTCCACACTTTTGGTCGAGCCCGGAACGATACCCCAAAGGATCATGCAGGTAAAAGAAAAAAAAAGCATAATTTGGCCACTCTCAATAGGAAAAGTACCATAAAATGCAAAAGATGGCCGCGACATACACATTTAGCATGTGGGAAAAAGCCAAACATGAGCTCTAACCCTTTTATCATGGCCATCACCCTAGTTCCTAAGGCCCTACACATTAGCCCCTTCATCATTTGGGAACCCATGATTGTCCCAACCCCTGGTGGGCGATGAACAGCCCCACCTAAAGGGGGTATTCACTGCTACATCCTACACATCATGCTCTCATCCCCTAGAGCCTCGAGCAATCATAAAAGAAAAACCAATCAAGGGAAAAAGGCATATGAAGAAGGGTGGAAAAACAAAGGTCGGGGTAACTCATGTAACATGACTGCTCCATCCTACATTCATACACCAAAGTGTGGGCTTCTCTTATTATGGCTACCCTTGTACTGTGGCATGTGGCTTGGAGCCTTCCCCTGATGCCCCACTCCATTCCATCATTATATCACATGCCACTTGCCATTTGATAGATGTACCATGGACATGTCACCCCCTTCGACACTGAAACCACCTAATAGGGTCCTGGGTTAACCTTCTTCTTGAACTTGGAGACATTTGTACATTCTAAAGCCCAATATGGAAAGGCATGCCACTATGAAGTGTCCATTTGGTTCCATGATTTGTAAGCTTTTTTAGTCGGTTGCACTAATGATCTATTGTATTGGAAGGCAAGGGGATGCATTGGATCTTTTACAGGATCGCAAGTGGGTCTCCATTTGGGGTTTGGTCTCCCTATACGGAGACCAAGCCCTCTAGAGCGTCATATTGGCACATGTAGGGTGAGCGTTGAGAGCCATGGGCCTCCACCACAACAGAGAGAAGATCACCACTTCATGGATCCCTCAGCACCATTCAATGATAGCTTGTGTTCCACCTTTGGACCACCATGCCCAACTAACTTCACACTTGCACCACATATTTGGTAGATATTCCAAGGCCCAAATAAGGATGTGTCACCAAAGGAGACAAAGGGAGGGCTTATGTCATCAGTCTAGCCCTTACAGATGGAATACAAACATTATCAATCCACTTGGAGACCCATGAGGATGTCATTGTGCCCCCACACCCACTTGGGGACACCACATGTGATGTGCTCGGATATCAAGGGGCCAACCCCTTGATCACTATGTTTGGAGCCTATTATCTCACCCTTTGGACTCCACTAGGCTCTTCAAGCGCCCAACAATTCATTGTATTTACTATTTTGCTCTCTTGAGTGGCTTATCTTTGTATTATGGAGCTATCTTGGTGGGCTTGTCACCAAGTCATGTCATTATTGTACATTATTTTATTATTTGGGGCTTAATTAGGCCTAATTAGGCAAATCAAACTCTTTAGGAAGGATATAAATTGATGAGAGCTCATTTGAATCTCATCATCACTTGGATTTGGATCATTTGTTTCTTCTGGAAATTTTGCTAAGCCTTTTGATGGATGAATTGGAGATTTAATGCATTTCGATGTTTGGAAGAGCTTAATTTCTTGTCTTGGAGCTTCGATTTTCTTGCATCTTGATGATTGGAATAATTTTGCTATACTTGTGAGTACTTTTTCATGTTTATCTTGTAATTTGTCTCATGAAATAATCTATGAAATATTTTCATTCATGAAGCTAGTGTAGCTGTTCTTTGGCATATGCGAAGTTGCCAATTTGTCTTTGTGAGAGATTTTTCTTGTGATTATTGTTAAGTATGGTGAATTATTGTCCTAGGGGTATAAATTTCAATTTGTAACCTAGTTGTTGTTAGGGCCAAACGAAGTTGTTGTGGAACTCCTTGATTGTAACTAAACCTATCTAAGCATTGATCTCATTTGACTCCATTTTGCCAATTGGCTAGGCACTAGTCTAGTCCTAAGGTGATCACAAAAGAATATTCTTCTCACCTCCCTTCCTTCTAAGCCCTAACCTAGTAGGCCTCCTAGGGCATCATTTAAAATCATTTCTAGCCATTGAAAATCTTTGAAAATTGGTTAACTAATGTGCTAAGTTCTTCTTGAGAGGTCCTCTAAATTTGAGGTCGATCCCACAATGGAATCGCAAAATATTTCAAGCCCTACCTTAAACACTGTTCCCATCCCTAGGTTCCCTTTGTTTGGTGGCTTCATTAGGATCATTGTGCTCAAATTCCAAGAGAAATTCAATTCCTTTGATCTTATTCTCCTCCCTAACTTGGTCAAGATCATCAATTTGTTGCTCCAATCCAAACCCTTGACCTCGTTTGGGCCCACTTGGGCTTCTTTGTGGTCTTACAACATTATAACTTCAATTTCACAAAGATCACTTAGAAACCTTAGTCTTCTAGGATTCCTCGATCTTGGGCACTTCTTTTCAAGTAACACTCTTCAAGCCCTAGGTCTAGGCATCCTCTTAGCCCTTCTAAGAGAGCCATCCATCTTGCTTCTATAGCAAGTAACCGAACCTTGTGGAGGAACCCTTAGGTTTTCGGGGCATTGGATTCTCACCAATGTTTGCATTATTCAAGCCGACATTCTCGCTTCCGCTTCGTCCACACCTGCTCGCGCCGGTGCTTCCCCCTTTGTCCGAGCCTCTCTTGTCAATAGCCTTTAGGAATCACCTCACATCCTATCATTGATCCATCTATTCTAGTGATTCCTCTCATACTGAGACTCCTCCCATCGGTGAAAGTCCATAAATAGCAGGGAGCTTTAGCTGAGGTGATAGTGGGTTATCGCTCCATTATTGCTCTACAGGATCCCCTCCTAGGACCCTTGCTAGTTTGAGCGGTAACAAGGCCTAGATAGAGATAGTGTGACAAATAGGGAGTATTTGCTAGATAAAGTTAATAGCCACTTGTAGAAGCTCCTTGAAAGGGCCAAGAGGGCCACAAACTTGCAAAGGCACATGGCTAGACATTATTACACCAGAAATTGTTAAGTTTAGGTATGTTCTATGCTTAGAGCAATTTATTTCAATTTTCATAGTTAGCTCAATATCTTTTCCAGATTAGCAATCACATCAACATTAAAGTAAATTGCAGATAGAACATAAACATAAATCGCAGAAGACAAGCCAAGACAAGAAGACACAAGATGTGGCGCTAGCCAGGGACAAACCCCAATGTCAGGAAACCCTTGATCAATTCTTCTTATATGTTCTTCAATAGTTCAACAGAGAGAGAGAGATAGTACATTTACCACTGAAGTCAACACTTTGACTTATCTAGATGAGAGCATAGATCATCTCTAAGAAGATGATAATGAGATCAGTTGAAGACACATTGCTTCAACTGATTCTCCAAGGTGATTCCTTCACCTATCATCATGTTGCATCTCGTCATCATGTTGCGCCTCACCGTGTTGCACCATGTTGCACCCATCATCACAATGCTGCATCTCATCATGCTTCATCAATCATGACGGAACCCATCACTGTACTGCATCATGTGCCATTGTTGCACCATGTTGCCATACTAACCTATGCGTTTGATGCACCTAGCTAGCTTGTTGTCCCTTGCTTGCTTGTTGTCTCGAGCATGCTTGTTGTCCCTAGCATAATTGCTGCACTAAGTATCATGCTGCTGTCCCAATGTGTTATGCTAGCAGCACTATGAACTTGCTATATCATACTGTTGTACCTCACCACTGTGATGCCCCTATTTATGCTATGATACACTTCATCATTGTACCCATCATGCTACAACATTCATCAACACAGTCCTAACATATGCTGCCTTGTTGGACAGACTTCAACGTATACCCTTCAGCATCCTTCTCCATGTCATACAAGCCGCTTTCAGACCTTCCTTCCTCCATGGTTGTGACTGGGGCATGCTTGAATAGTCTTCCTTTATATCACATGGAGGACTGCGGTTAGGGCAGCATAGAGCTTCTCCATAGGGTTTCATATAGGGCAACATAGGGCTCTCCATAGGGCTGTGTATAGGGCAGTGTAGGGCTCTCCATAGGGCTGCGTATAGGGCAGTGTAGGGCTCTCCATAGGGCTGCGTATAGGGCAGCGTAGGGCTTTCCATAGAGTTCTTATAGGGCGGCATAGGGCTCTCCATAGAGCAGTGTATAGGGCAGCGTAGGGCTGCGTAAAGGGCAACGTAGGGCT
The DNA here is from genome assembly GCA_031772625.1 of Pinus tabuliformis. Taxonomy (NCBI): domain Eukaryota; kingdom Viridiplantae; phylum Streptophyta; class Pinopsida; order Pinales; family Pinaceae; genus Pinus; species Pinus tabuliformis. The sequence continues at coordinate 430,134,543 of CM062807.1, forward strand.
CTCCATAGGGCTGTGTAAAGGGCAACGTAGGGCTCTCCATAGGGCTGCGTAAAGGGCAACGTAGGGCTTTCCATAGAGTTGTGTATAGGGCAGCGTAGGGCTTTCCATAGATATGTGTATAGGGCAGCATAGGGCTCTCCATAGAGCTGTGTATAGGTAGGCTTCCTTAACTGCGTTAAAATCTCCTCCATGATAGTGTTAGGATCTAGGGCATCCTCTAGGGCAGCGTATCCTCTTTAGATCTCTCCTCCCACCAAAACCCAAAGACAAGTGGAGAGGAAGAGATCACCAAGACAATGTGTGTCCAAATGATTTTCAAGGCACCTCTATTTATACTAAAACGTTGAGCACAACTGGGGTTTATTTGGTTGTTGGCCGACCTTGACGAATTGTCCCATAACACAAATAAATTCATATCTCCATGAATACTTACCGAAATCGGATGATCTTTAGATCAATCCTACACCTCTCGATAAGAGGGGTCCAAGAAAAATATCAGCTGCCATTAATAAGATGACCCACATGGAGTTTGGCCCTAGTTGACAATTTTAACAGAAACAGGGTTTCGCAAATCAGATTTCAGAACTTGAAGAGAAAACTAAAGGAAACCCTAACTCAGCAAAACAAGGGGGACAAGCTTGAGTTGTTCGTTGAGGCTTCACTTATAGCTTGAAGAATCATTACCAAGCTCCAAGGAACAAATTTCAAACGCTTTGAACAAATTATGGAAATTTTACACAGTTTTTGGGCAGACTGGAGGCCTCCAAATCATGAAAAGTTTGCATTTTTGGATTCCTTATGACCTGCACATTGAAGTTATGAAACAGGAGATCCATGTCAGCAGCTTTTGCTAGGTCAAAAAGTAAAAAAAGTACCAAAAAATCACCTTTTTGCCATGTTTTTCAGAGGCATGCTACATTTTTGGAGTAGTTGTGGGAGAAATGGCTTTTGGAGGTCTAGAAGCAGTCTTTTTCAGTGCTTGAAGATTCTATGGTGTAGTAGACAGGCAGAGCTTTCTCCAGCATTTTTCAGATCTTGATTTGGAGCTTGGGAACCCCTCCAAAAGTCACTTACAAGCAGCACGCTACGTTTTCTCCAGGCACACTATGTTTTCAAAGCAATTCGCTACATTTTTGCCTAGAACTCATTTTTCTCGGTTTGCTCAATCTAGTTCGACTTTTTCCGATGTAAGTCTTCTTTTATGAGTTGAAATGATGTAATAGGAGGTAAATAAGCTTGTTAGAGTAATTTTCATGTAATTTTAGGCCTCATTTATGAGGAGCAGTTTAGTCAAAGTTTTAAAGGAGGATTTGTTTTAACGACCCTAGACATTAGCGTTTGTTGAGCACTTCATGTAATCAGTTCCTAAACTGAAGGATTCGACCCTCAGAGAAGGGAAATGGTCATTTTCTCTATATGTATCTAGTTTTCAGTCAGATTCAGGTTTGGACATCAGTGAGTGGAACTCTTGTAGCTTGGACTTCATCACTTTTTATAGGAAATCAAAGGACAATTGCAGCTATTATTCAAGAATTCTTGTGTTGTGAGTTTGTGATAATGTTTTCTTTTTGTTATAGTTTTATATGAAGGATAATTTCATCTTCTTTCCATATCTATGCTTTTTAGTGATTTTTCTAAGAGGTTTTAAACAAAATTCTTAAATTTAAGTTTTGTTTTGTTAGGAACTTCATGTTTATGTTACCTATCTTCTGATAAATGAATTCATGCTTGCCATGCTCATTTTGATCTTTGCTTTTCCACCCTACACTACATCGACAAAACCCCAAAGTATCACAAAGGCATACCTACCTTTCTCCTTTATATCTCTTGCAACTGAAACCTTTGATCATTTGACCTAATTCCCTTATTTTCACTTTTGATCCAACGAAACCCTAAAATCTTTAAACCCTAGAGCTGAACATATCTAGCATAATATCTTTTTCCCACTCCAGTCATCATTGGCTATCAGCTCATAGAGAGAGCCCTCTCCGGTTTGGCAGGGCTAGCTGCTAAACCCTAAGTGGTCTGAGGTTACCTCCTTCGGTCTCCTTTCTCAGCCTTGGGATATTGTGGAGGATAACAGACACCATTCAAAAGCAATGTCCACGCTTGGATAGTAATCTATTTGAGCTTCTAAAACTGTAATTACAGGAATCTGAGAAAATCTGACACTACAAGTTTTGAAGCACTGAAATATCAGAGAATTGAAGCATAGGAACATGTAGAATATAATTCTGGTTGATTCTCAAAGCACCTGACAGGCTAACACAATTCTGAAAAAGGATTGAAGGATGAAATAAATACGTTTGAAGTTCCAATTTTCTTGTAAGGTAATCCTTACTTCCTAATACCACTTGTTTTTTCTTCTTTAAAAAAGAATATCCATAGTGGTTTTCCCCAGATATATTATTTGTATGAGTTGCAGTTCAGCAATTTCAGCCAACACACTAGAAGTTTGATAATCTTTCTAATTTATATCTATCACAACAGGGAATACAAATACTCTTGCTGGGAATACCCCACCTAAAGCTAATTTAGGTGCCCTGAGAGGGCTTGCTGCCAAAAACAGATCATAGAGGTAATAAAAAAGGAACATTTTTAGTGAAAATCCATGACAGCCCCAAACCAACAACTGAATTTTTTTTGACTTAATAATCTGTTCAATAAAATTAATTGAAGTCTTCTTTTGCCTCATCAGCCATGTGGCTACATACATCTACAGATATAACAAGGAACTAAAACATGAAATACTTATTTGTATCTTCTGGAAAATGTAGCATACTAGGTGGCTAATGATTGTGGACTTAACTTAAAATTTAAAAAACAAAAAAACAAAAAGGTTGTATTGACATTAATCTAAATAGCATGCCACAGAGTATTTTGAAGTTTTAATTGGCAAATATCAATATTAAATCGTCAACCTATTGCTTATTGTCTAGGTATATATAAAACTTAAAAGTTTAACCTAGTGATAATATAATGGAGAATATTAGAAAATATATTTATTGTGTTTTATGTTTATCATTAAAATCTACAGAATTCTACAGGCACAAAAGTATATGAATGTGTATAATGGTCACTAATGTTTACACGAGTACCAATTTGTCTAGAATTAATAATAAAATTGATAGGGAATGTAGATGGCTCGTCCAAGTTATTGTGCCTTGACAAATTAAAACCCGAGAAAGATATTATTACTAGTTTTCTCTACTATCCTTGATTTCAAATAAGCAGACATAAGGCTGAAAAATGAGATTTGAAACAATTTTGCATTCCTATTATTGCACACAAAGGTGAACAAATAGGTTATTGTTCCTAAACATTCATGCAAATGAACTAATGCCTAGGAAATACTGAATTATTCAATATGTTTTACACTGGCATGAAAATGGCACTCACAGTCTCACAGTCGGCACTCACTCACTCACTCGGCACTCACTCAGCGGCATCGAAAACGGCAGTCACTCCAGCGAAAATGAGAACCACAAGTCACAAAGGCTAACCGTAAAGGTAATACATTAGCTTCCGGCTCAGTAAAAAAGTTAATATGAAAAGAAAAATCAAAATTCGTTCTCGGCGGCCAGAAATCATGATACGTTTTCCTTTTAGGCGGATCCGTTTTAGCAAATCGTGATACATTTTCCTTTTAGGCGGATCTGTTTCCAACTACCGTAAAAGGTATTCATTGTTCACAGAAACGGGTCGATTTTCCCCAAAAATGCCTAAAAAACATTTCAAATGCTTGTTTAGGAAAAATAAAAATGCCCCAAATACGTATCCAAGCCGTTTTTCCGACATTTCGTACCAACATCCAGATCCGAAACGACGAACGACGTTTCTAGGGTGTTAGGTAGGCATTTCTGACAACTTAGGAAATTACTGAACTTGAGAAAGATAAGACACAAGAACTAGCAAAGTACAAGAAAGGGGAAGTAAGGGCTCAAAGGATCATAATTGAATCAATTAAGGATTCTCTTGTTCCATTTGTTGCAAATTTGAAAACTTCCAAGGCCATGTATGACAAGCTAGTGAATTTGTACTCAGTAAGTACAACAAGATAAAAGATGTTGGGGAACAAGTTGTATAGAATGAAGAAATCAAAGGATGAGTATGTGGCATCCTTTCTCATGAGAGTCTCTCAACTAAGAGACTATCTACAAGGACTTGGGGAACCAATTATTGATTCTGAAGTAACCATCTATGTACTAAATGCATTGCCACTAGAGTGGAGCAACTTTGCAACAAGCATCTACTCCAAGAAGGATTCAACTCCCTTTGATGAGTTGTCAGCGCAATGCATATTGGAAGAATCAAGGATTAAGGTCAAGGATGAAGTTGGATCAGATGAGAAATCTGAAACCTTTCTAGCCCGAGTCAAGAAACTGAAGAAGCGAAAGTTGGTAAGTCCAAGAAGAAAGACATGTCCAAGGTTCACTGCTTCAAGTGCAATGAATTTGGACACTATAAGAGGGACTATCCAAGCCTATAGAACAAAAAAAGAAAGGAAAGAAGTGAAGCTCATGTAGCCGAGGCAGTGGGAGAACCTGAGAAGAAGGCAAAAAGGAAGAAGTGAAGGATCTTTACTACTAAAGAAGGTTCATGGATTGTCAGCTTCTTTGTGAAGATTAATCTTTCTTTTAGGATAGTATGTTTTCCATAGCATCATAGATAGAAGCATATGATAGTAGCATGTCTAGAATTTACATAATTAAGTTGCTCTATAGAGATCATCTAGATAGATGGATAGATAGACCATTTTGTATGGTGATCATGCAGACAGTATCTAACATTATGTTAGAGGTAGTCATCTTGCTTAGATGGATCATCATGATCCTGGAAGAAGCATCATTATGGAAGGTTCTTGGGAAAAGCACTATGACAAGGTTAGTATGCATTCCATGTAATATGGAGTCAATACTAGTAAAGAGATGAAGGAATGCAATGGGTCTGGATGCAGGATCTTTGTGAGACATATGAATAGCTAGATGATCGGATGAAAGCATAGGAATGAATGTTGGATATAAAACTTCAGATAAGATTCATATGTACAAGAATCTTATGGAAGAAAGTTGGTTATGAAATTATGCCTTAGTATCTATGATGTTGGAGAAAGAATAAAATTTGATTTACTTAAGGATGTGTAAAATATTACGACTTTCTCTAGAATATAGTCTCCAGAAGAAACTGTGTAACTTGGTAATCAAGTTCAATCCTTGGACACTCTAATGCATGAAGGAAAAGTCATATGGATACAAACCATGAGGATATGGATGGATCGAGAAGGTCATCATCATGAGGTAACTTTGACTTTTTATTATTATTGGTTATCTGGTTAACATATTCTTTTGCTACCTAGAAGAATGTTGCAGGAATATATGATGGAAGTTGAGGCAGGTTTGACTGTATGGATGAAATATATTGAGGGAAGCTTGATATCTAGTACCTGGCAACTGTGAAGTCAAGTTGTGGACATCTTGGGATTAAAAGGTACCAGTATGAGAAGATAACCTGAAGGTAAAAGGAAGATCACTTTCAAGAAGAAGCTATGATCAACTTCATATCAAAGAAGAAAGTGATGAGCAAGAAGATTGGCTTGGAATCTGTCACAAGATTGAAGAGAAAAGGAAATAAATATTTAATAAATCTCGATGATGCAAAGGAAAGAGGGAGCCAGGGCAGCTATGAAGAATTGGTAATTGATTCTCTTATGAAGAAAAGTTGTAAGGCTTGTGATGATGACTTCCCAAATAGAAAGGAAGTCTAGATTTCCTCTGATTTTATGAGGGAGCAAAGGAGTCTCCTTTTATAGGAGCAAGGTTCTATTCTCAAGATTAAAAGAGAATAGAGATGTCCTCTCTTGTTGAGGGGGAGTGATGTTGGACATCACATGTGCATTCTTCTCTTTAGGTGATGAAGAGAGTGGCAAAGGATTGGATAAGCATCTATGGTTTTCTAACACTTTTTCGGAAGCATACGCTTCCTCCTCCGAAGCACCACGCTTCCGACGCCCGAAGCGACGTACGAAGTGCGCTTCGGCGCTTCCGTACTATGCTTCCAAATTTCCAGGAAGCGGCAAAAAATTCGGAAGTGGCGCTTCCGAATTTCGGAAGCGCGCTTTCGTACGGGACGCGCTTCGAGGCTTGGAACCAGGGGGGGGCGCTTCCGTACAGGACGCGCTTCAGGGCTTGGAACCGGGGGGGCGCTTCGTGCAACATTGGGCAGTGCATTTAGTACATAGATGGTCATTTCCGAGTAAGAAATAATCTCCCCTAGTCCTTGCAAGTGATCTCTTAATTGAAAGATCTTCATTAGAAAGGATGCCATATCCTCATCCTTTGACTTCTTCATTTCGTATAGCTTATTCCGCAAAGACATATTTTGTCCAGATGTACTCACAGAGTACAAGTTCACTAGCTTATCATACATAGCCTTGGAAGATTTCAAATTTGCAACAAATGGAACAAGAGGATCCTTGATTGATTCAACTATGATCCTTTGTGCTCTTACCTCCCCTTTCTTGTACTTCACTAGTTCTTGAGTCTCGTCTTTCCTAGGTTCAGTGATCTCCCCAATCAGAAATTCCATTACCTCATGCTCTCTCAACGCTAGGTCAATCCTTTTCTTCGATGCAGAGTAATTTGATGCTCCAACGAGCTTATTACTCTCCTTGCAAAAAGAACCCATATGACCACTAGATTCAGACATACTAAATATATGATACTTACTTGATAACCAAGATTCTCCTGTTTCTTGATGACGTCTTCACCCTTTATTGATGCCTTCAAGATCTTTGAAGAACCTTCAACAATGTCCTTGAACGATACCTCCTGCGATTCTTTCAATCACAGTTTTCTTCAAAGATAATACCAAGATTTCTTTTGATGCTTCCTTCAAAGATGCCTTTCAATAAGCCTTTATATAGATAACCTTCCTTGTAGTCTCCCTCTCAAGCCTTCCTTTGGTGAGAGCTTGATGTAACCTTGATCTTCTTTAATGTAGAAATCCTCCTTCCAAATCAATAGGTCTTCTACTTCTTTTCACATATGATTCCCTATGACAAGCAAGCCCTTCTTTGTTTCCACAAGATAATCTTTCTATTGCCTTCTTGTTCACCTTAGCTCTCATTCCATGTTGGAAAATTCACAGTTTGCAACTTATTATACAATTTTCCTTAACCTTAATACTTACTTGTGAACTTAGTTAATCTTCTTATGTTCTTTAGTTAGATCTTTTCATCAAACAAGTATCAAGAACGAAACAACAACAAAAGAGGACACAAAAATCAAGCTCTCAACTAGGGAAAAACCCTCCAAGTAGAAAACTCGGTAAACTCTTTTCTTATAGAATCTGCTTTCAATGAGACAAACGCCCAATCCCAAGACCTAGTCCTTCTCCAAGTACCAAGTCAGCCCTTCCAACAAGTCCTTCCTTGATTCTACGCCAATCAACTTCAGCCTGCAAATTTGACTTGCCAACTTTAACACTGCAACTCGACTTACAACTTTGACCCTTGGTGTTGCTGCAAAAACCTTGGATTACCTTCCACTTGAAACCTTCCTAGGGTAAGACATCTCCACCCAAGGTCAATGAGATCTAGATAGAATTTTTGCTCTTCCCAACAACAAGATATAACACTTCGTTTGATTGCAACACAATCCTGCAATTTTGGCCCTCTATGGAAGCTGTAAAAACCATAATCCTTTGCACATATGAGAGAGATTAAGCCCTAAAACAATTTTTTCATCTTTCCTTTCTTCTTTTGGATCTTCACTCTCTCTTGCCTTGCTTCCCCACTACAGATTGAGCTTTTTTTTTCTTGAGATCAAACTTTTTGGTGAGTGAGTGCTAAATGAGGTTGAACCGCTTCTTTATATCAATGTGGAAAAAGTCGCTGTCGGGATTAATTCGGCAAGGGTCCAAAAGTTGAAAAACTCGGCAAAGTCGGGAGTTTTTCGAAAAAGTCGGCAAAATTAAAAAAACACAAAATTATTCATTTTTTTTAATTTTTTTTAACATCTAGAGTATCCACAACATCAAATAAATGCATTTCCACATAAACATGTAAAGAAAGCTAATATATAATATGTATATGAAGTCTAGTGCTGCATCACATATCAAAATAGTGAATCCACTCCTGAATTTTGAGTCCTGTCTGAGTTTCAACTCTCAAGAGTCAAAATATCAACAAAAAATATAATAAATGTACATCATGAGTCATCTAAAAGTCATCAAGTAATCACTAATCAGTCACTGAGATCCTCTTCCCCTTTTACGGGAATAGGGAATGGCTTTGCCTTTTCCTCTAGAGGAAGAAGACCCTGCCCCTGGGGATACAAAAGGAAATGGACTCAATCGTCCTCTAGAAGTTGATGGAAGAGGTGGCCTCTGTGCTACGCTACCGCTGCTGTTGCCCACCCTAGATGGTGTCACCTCCTCCTCAGCATCCTCATCCAGCTCTGCTACTGCCTCCTGACCCTGATGTTGCTCCACCTCCTCCTCCTCTATCTCTAGCTCTCCCTCCTCTGCAACTGCTACATCCTCTAGATCCACACCTAACCAATCCGGGATCGTGTCCAAGATTGGCCTCTCAGTCTCGACTCTCCATGCAGCGGTGGTATCAATATTGTCCAATGAGATGGCTTCCACATCAGTAGGTTTCTGAAGCTATCTCACCCACAATCGAAGATTGTAGTAGACGTATACCATGTCATTGAGGCGTTTGGATTCCAATCTGTATTAGGGTCATAGATTGTAAATTAGTACTTAGAAAATTTAAATATTAAAATTAATCAAATGAATTCAAAAAATTTAATTTGAAATCTTTTTAGTTTTTACCTGTTGCACTTTTTGGAGTGTATTTTGTCAAATACACTCCAGTTGCGCTCACACCCAGAGGAACTGCATGTTTGGCTGAGCACTCGAATGGCAAGCTTTTGGAGATGTGGTACTCTGGCACCATAGCTTGTCCACCAAGCATCTACAAGTTAAAAGAAAAATGAGAAACATAAAAAAAAAACATTGAAATTCTAAACTTGAAAATTTGAAACAAACTGAAACTTACCTGGCATTTTGGTCGTCCTATTCTTAATAGCCATGTCAAAACAAAATGTGCCACCTGCCATCCTATAGACCTCCATTTCTTTAGAAATCTCCTCACGTTCTCGCCCAGATGACACCATCCTCTCGACACAAGAGAAGAATCCATCCATCACCTCGGCATCAAATCTGAAACCACAAGCATAAGAAAATGCAGGGTTGAGGTAGACACCTGCAGCATGAATGGGGCAATGGAGGGTATTGTTCCATCGCTGATCAATCACTCCCCATATGACCTGTTGTTTCTCCAACCCCTCGTCTCCCTTATCTGCATAATAAGCACGGATGGCTTCTTTGGCCCTATCCATGGCCTCATACAAGTAGCCCATTGCGGGCTTCTCTCCATCAACCAACCGAAGAACCTTTACCAAAGGTTCTGAAATGGCACACACCTCCTCTACTACTGCCCAAAAGCTCTGATCATATAAAACTAGTCTGCATATGCCCTCTCCCTCCGGTTTGCGGCTAATAGATAAAGAACGCCATTCCGCTGAGAGAAACATGCTCTTCACCTCCCACATAGAATTCAACAGAGACTGAAGAGATATGAAAGAAGTGGCAAATCGTGTAATGGCAGGCCGCACCAACTCTTTTTTGTTGGTGAATTTTCTCATCAAGCTAAGCACAGATGAATGATTATAAATAAATTTTGTTATGCTCTTGGATGATTCAACAATATCCCTCACAGTAGGAATTTTACCTATATCCTCCAACATCAAGTCAATGCAATGAGCAGCACAAGGTGTCCAAAACAAGTTAGGATACCTCTCCATAAGCATCTTGCCAGCTGCAACATAATTTGCAGCGTTGTCCGTTATGACTTGGACAACATTGCTTGGGCCTACTTCCTGAATGAAGAGGTCAAACAACTCACATAATAAACGTGCATCTTTAATGTGGTCAGATGCATCAACAGATTTCATAAACATTGTCCCCTTGGGACAACTAACCAAGAAGTTAAGAAGGGGCCTACCCTTCTGGTCAGTCCAACCATCTGACATGACTGTGCATCCAGTGTGCTCCCATGATGCCCTAAACTCTGCCAATCTAGCAGTGCACTCAGTCTTTTCATCTTGAAGAAGAGGCCCTCTCAACTCTGCAAAGGTGGGGGCTTTGTACCCCGGGCCAACGACAGCAACAACATCAAACATAGGCTGGTAGAATGGGTTTGTCTTGGCAATGTTGAAGGGAACATCACTCCATAGAAGACACCTACTGACCAACTTGTCAGCTTCTGCCTTTTCCTTTTTTTTCAGTGATGATCTAATCCCAGGTTGTGAACCAGCTGCTGTTCTAGGAACAAAAAAAGATGAGATAGAAGGATGAGTACCACTACCCAATGTACCCATGGGTGAGGAAGGTGATGCTGCTGTAGAAACATTGCCACTCTCAATTCCCCCCACTCTTGAGCCCCCTGCAATTTGGTTTCTTAGTGTTGCCCTGGTGTCTTTTCCTTCCTCTTTATCCATCAATGATTGAATGGCCCGTCGGATGATTTCTGGAGTTGTCTCTTTGCAAAGTTCAATATTTTGGCCTGGAATTTGCCCCAAATGGAATTTTAATCTGTTGATGCCTCCTGACATATGCTTTCCACACAATTTGCAAGTCAAATACATTCTATTGACCGCCCCAGTTTCAGGTATAACATCAGGCTCACCAAACTCCCACATAGAATCCAAAATCCTCGGCATTTTGTTTTAAACTTTGAGCTGGAATTTAAAGTTTAAACCTGGGCACAAAAAGAATGGAAACAAATTCAAATCAGCAAATTATAATTAGTAATTTACTAATTTGTATTGCACTCAGAATTTAGAAACAAATTAGTAAATATTAAATAATAAATCATAAATGTATGTACAGTGAACATACTCTGAGCGGCTGTTTTGAAGTTTTGAACAGTTATATAAAATTATAAATATTAAATAACAACATACATAATACATATATAACATACATATATAAATATTAAATACATATTACATACATATTACATAAATATAACATATAACATACATTATTATTACAGTCATAAATATTAAATAATAACAATAAAATAAATATAAATAAATGTAAATAAAAAATTAACAATTTAACATACATATTACAAATTTAAATTTTACATATTATAATTATATAACAGCCGCTGTTTTGAATTTGACTGTTGAACAGTTATATAAAATTTAAATAATAACAATGTAACTGTAACATACAATTACATGTAACGTAACAGTTATAAACTTATAATTTATAAACTTATATATAATCGATAATGGGCAGTGGGATCATAATAATCACTGTCTCTCAAATTTCAATTCAATATATCTTTCGGTGGAAGCACTAAACGGCAACGCAGTCAATGAAACTATGAAATACGCACTGTAATAACTGTCTCTCAGTGAAAAAATGTTTCACATACAAACTCGGGTTTCTAGCTATCAATTGCTTGCATCATTGACAACTCTTCGAAGATCTTTAAAGTTTAAAGTTTATAGTTTATACACAGTCAAGTAAAGGAGTGAGCGGCTGCCGCTGGCGGCTCAACAGTTATAAACTAAAATATATATATAATATACAATATTACAATGTACATAAAGTTTAAACCATGGAGTTATAATATACAATGGAGCCGGAGGTAACAAATGGCAAATGCCAAATACATGGAGCCGGAGGTACCAAATGGCAAATACATACCTTGTCACCTTGACGGCGGACGCTTGCGGCTAGCAAATGCACACCCACAACTTCTTCGAACTCGAAACCCTCGTTTCTCCTCCACAGCGAACAAGCCAAGGCCCAAAACACAATTAAAAAATAAAACGACGATTTCCAGTTTTTATGCCCGCGGATGAATTTTTTTTAACGCAGCCGATTTTTTGCCATCGACTCCCGATTTAATCGGGATTAATTCGATTTAATCCCGATTTTTTCGTTTTTTAAAAAGTCGGCAAAAAATCGGCCGATTTAATCCTTTTCTTGAAAAAATCGCGTTTTGGGGAATAAATCCCGATTTTATCGGGACTTTTTCCACACTGCTTTATATAGCCTTTCTAAGGGGTCAAATTCCCTCCTTTAGGCCGACATGTAACTACCAGGGCCAACTTGTACTTTTGGAGATTCCAAGACTTTCTAGACTCGAGAGTCAAAACAAATTCTTTTTCCAATTACATTTTTCCTGAAAGGGTCTTATAAACATGATGTTGACTCCTTTGACTCATGATAATAAATCCTAAGACCTAACAAACCTTAGAAGCATGAAGAACATGTTTTTACCTAGAAGACCATCAATAATGAGCATGAAACCCATGCTTTAAAATAATATCTTTTTCTTTTCTTCTTTTGTTTGTTACACAGGATACATATTGGAATGAGTACAACAACTATGAAGGTCGAAACTAGTTACGTTTTTGACAGTTTCAACAAATCGGCCCTACAATCTCCAACAATTAGGCCTCCTAGAAATGCTCCTAAATCAACCTACAATCTTCCTCTCTCTCCTCAGTCTACATGAGCCTCTCACTCTAGAGAAATCACTCTCCCTCTGAGAAAATTGCTTTCCCAAAAATGCAGTAGATATCACTCTATTGTTGTTGTGTCTTCACCTCTCCCTTAGGTTTTCATTTATAATCTTCATCAAGCCCAAATCCAAAACCCTAATCTCCCTTCTAGAAGATCTAGGAGATCAATGGTTGAGATCATTTTTAAGTCACTTAAATACTTTTATTATTCCCAAAAATGCAGTAGATATCTCTCTATTGTTGTTGTGTCTTCACCTCTCCCTTAGGTTTTCATTTATAATCTTCATCAAGCCCAAATCCAAAACCCTAATCTCCCTTCTAGAAGATCTAGGAGATCAATGGTTGAGATCATTTTTAAGTCACTTAAATAATTTTATTATTTATCCTTAGAAATTGACTTAATAGTCCACAATAATTAATTGACTTTAATTATTGTACTTTTCCTAAGTTAGAGTTAGGAAAGAAGACATAAATCAGTTACTCCACCAAACAAGCACCTAAAGAGGCAATGAATCATTTTCTACATGCTAAGACACCAAGCCTATGCAAAAGACCTTTTGAAGCTATCACAAGCTTTAACAGTCCCTCCTAGCAAGGTCAGGGTTCTCCACTACTCCCAGCTTGTCTTTGTACTTCACAAACTTCCTTTTCACTAGAGCATTAGTGAGAATATTTGCCACCTACTCCTTTGTGGAAATGTACTGCAATCTCATAGCACCTCTCTGGACTTTGTCTCTAATGAAGTGATATTCGATCTCGATATGATTGGACCGATCATGAAACACAGGATTCACAGAGAGATTAGTGCAACTCTAATTGTCACATTGAACACTATTGGCCCTATCTCTAGACCAAATAATCCTGCAAGCATCATGTGAAGCCATACTGCCCCATAACTCGACATACTCATTGCCATGTACTCTGCCTCTGGTGAATTAAGAGCCAGTAATTGTTGATTTCTATTGTAGCACAAGATCATGGTTGATCCCAAGCTAAAACAACATCTAGATGTCAATTTTCTGTGCAAAGCACTCCCAAAACCAATCAAAGTCTGTGTACCCCTGTAACTCCACTCCACCAACTCCAACATATCTGAGTCCAAAGTCCAGCGTACCTCGCAAATATCTCAACACATGCTTCACTGCCACCTAATGAACTTGTCTCGGATCCACCATGAACTGGTTGATTGTGTTCACAGCAAAACAAATATTTGCCCTAGGGTTGACCAGATACATCAAGGAACCTATCAGCTACCTATACAGTCTGGGACCACCAACTTGCCCCCCAGAAGTACTCAACTTCTTCAAGTTAGTGATCATCGATGTAGACATAGGCCTACAATCCTCCATCCTCGGCCTCCTCAAGATCTCAACTACATGCTTTCACATCCCTAAGAAAATATCTCTTAGCTACTGCCCCACCTCCAATCCTAAAAGGTAGTGCATCAAGCCAACGTCCTTCATTTCAAACTCAAAAGCGAGGTCCTCCTTGCACATCCCTACGAGATTCTATTATCACATTAAGAAAGATCGTCCACATAAAGTACCAAGATGAGAGGCTTACCCTCAAAAAGTATGTAGTACAAGCTGGGGTCTACCTCACTCATGGTGAAGCCCAGAACAAGAAGATATCCATCGATCCTAGCATACAATGCGCATGGAGCTTGTGTCATCCCAAAAAAATCCTTCTTCAATCTACACACATGAGACTCTCTCCCATGCACCTCAAAGCCCTAAGGTCACTCAATAAACACCCCTTCCTCAATAACCCCATTGAGGAAAGAAGCCTTCACATCCATCTAATGTACCATCCACCCCATCTCAAGAGTTTGAAGCAATGGCCATGACTGCTCTAATGGATGCATATCTAGTGATAGGTGCGAATGTCTCCTCATAGTCCACTCCCGCCTGCTAGGAGAACCCTCTCGCCACGAACCTTGCTCTGTACTTCTCGACACTGCCATCAACTACTATTGAAATGTGTAACTAGGTTCAATCTTCATAATGTCTACTATAATCATGATTTTATGTACCTGATGGAAAGAGAAAAAAGAAATTTATTGTTTTCATCTATGTTGCCAGGGAACGTGGGTTTGGGGACGGGGATGGGTACGGGGACGGCAATGAGTATGTCATTTTTTTAAACATGGTGCATGGGTTCGTCGAGGGTATATTATAATTTATATATATAATATATAAATATTATATTTCATAAATTATAATATATGTGAATTTGTATATTTTTCAACTTTAAACAAGGAAACTAAAATATTTATGATTTAAACTTTAAACTTTAAATATTTAAACATGCACATCATTGAGCATTCAACATTCACAATGAAATTTCAAAATTTCTAGCTTGATATCAAGTGCAAATTGGAGTTTACATATTAATAAGAATCATGATATATGTCCATTGTCATACTACATTGAAAATTTGCCTTAAGGCATCTCCAAACAAGAACTAAGAAATTTTAAAATCCTAAAATAAAAATAGCTAATAGTGAAAAATGGCTTCCTCAAGCCATGTCATCAACATCCATGTCATCGGCATCACTCAGATCTTCAGTTAGCATGCTCTCCAGGTAGGAATCACTCTCATCTTGAGGCTCCTGCTCATTGATAGCAATTGGAGGTAGCTCAATAAGGCCATCTGGTTGTATCTCCTCGTCCACACACATAGCATCATTTGCGTATTGGTCCCATCTCTTGAAAGGACCCTCCTTGTACCCAAGGTCTTTTCGAGATATGAGACGAAGTGTGCTATGAATGTACCTTCTTTAAGCCCAATCTATTTCTCTTTACTGAATGGATAAAGGCATAAGTACTCCAATTCCTCTCGCAAGATGAAGAACTAGGGGAAGCCCATTAAATTAATTAAAATTTTAAAAATAAAAACTAAAATGAACCCCAAAGAACCCGATTTTGGGGTTCCAAGTACCCATCATCAGGGTTCTTCATACCCGTCAAGACAAAAGAACCCAATATTTTTTAATGGAGAACCCGGTTCTTATGGGTTCTTCTCAGAAGAACCCGTACCCAAATCTGGTACTTGGGGACAAGAACCCGGAAGGTACGAGAACCCCACCCCTAGATTCGCGAACCCGTGCAACATAGGTTTTCATTCTTGATGCATGGGTTTCATGCTCAACGTAAATTTATTTGTAGGTCAAACACCCATTAAGTGCTTCTAGGTTTCTCATAGAATTATGAAGTTAAAAGAGTCATTTTCATACATGTAAGACCCCTTTGGGCATGTTGTATCTTATAAAGAAAAATTTTGTATAGTCAGTAGTGTCATGAAGACCCTCCAAGACCTCCTCAAACTAGTAGCAACAAGTCGGCCTACATGAAAAAGCAAGTCAACATCATGAAGGTTTTTTCAACCACCTTGTGATGCCTATATATAAGAGACTTCGACCTCACTTGAAGAGCACCCACTCATCACAAGAAATTCAATCAAGGAAGAGGAGAGAGAAGAAGAGGAGGACTAAAGGAACACAATTTTTTAATATTGTTTTTGGGCTATCTTCTCCTCCCACGTGCGAAGATTAGGGAAAACTTATTACAACAAATTCAAAGTCTTGGAAATTTGCTAGGCAAGTCGAAGTGCTAAAAAGTTGTTGGACAACTATTGGAAAGTTGTTGGGCAAGTCGAAGTGCTAGAAAGTTGATGGGCATGTCGAAGTGCTGGAAAGTTATTGGGCAAGTCGAAGTGTTGGAAAGTGGTTGGCAAGTTGCTGAGGTAGCTGGAAGTTGCCGAAGTTGCTAGGTCAAAATAGCTTGAAGAAAGTTTATTAAGAAGAGGTTTGACTTGGTCTTGAAGGGGTCTTTCACAACGGTCTTAGGTTTTGGAATTCGTCATTTGAACATTCCATAAGAAGGGAAGAATTTTGATGGGTTTTGCTCTCAAGAGGAGAGGTTTTGGCTTTGGATGATAGCCTATATCTTATGTCCTCTTGTCTCATTGATATTCATTGTTTGGTAGTTGTTTGATGATAGAAAACATAATAATAATCAAGTTAAGAAAAATACATCACAAGCAGTTATGAAAGAGAAATCACCTAATCTGTTGCCCCTAGATTTCTCAACATGGTATCAAAGCTAAGGTGACTACGACAACAAGAAAAGGTGACTTGAATATCATTATTGAAGAAGGATACATAAAGGCCAAGCACAAGTAAATCATCAAGAATGACTAACCGTCTCATCATCTGGAAGGAAGAAACTAAGAGTATCAAATAGGACCTTAAAAACCCTAGCTCATTCAAAGAAGGATTCTACACTTTAAGTATTCTTGTTAAGTTTAGGTATGTTCTATGCTAGAGCAATTTATTTCAATTCTCACAGTTAGCTCAATATCTTTTCTAGATTAGCAATCACATCAGCATTAAAGTAAACTGCAGATAGAACATAAATATAAATCGCAGAAAACAAGCCAAGACAAGAGGACACAAGATGTGGCACTAGCTAGGGACAAACCCCAATATGGGGAAACCCTTGATCAATTCTTCTTATATGTTCTTCAATAGTTTAGCAGAGAGAGATAGTACATTTACAACTGAAGTCAACACTTTCACTTATCTAGATGAGAGCATAGATCATCTCTAAGAAGATTATACATGAGATCAGTTGAAGACATGCTGCTTCAACTGATTCTCCAAGGTGACTCCTTCACCTATCACCGTGCTTCATCTCATCATCATGTTGCAACTCACCGTGTTGCACCCAGTGTTTTTAAAACCGGAACCGGTGACCGGACCGGTCCACCTAATGAACCGGTTTACCGACCGGAACCGGTCTAACCGGGACTGGTTTGGTCTAAACGAACAGGTTTTAGAAAAATACATTAAATAATTATTTTTTAATGAAAAAAACTATTTTTAAGATTTAAAACCATGATTCCAAGCCAATAGAGACAAAATATGCAAAGATTGCTCATTGATATACCATGTAAAGCCTTAAAGGTGAATATATCAAAATGGCACCGAGTGCAATACATATCATCGACAAAATACATAAGAAATGAGGCTCTAAATGGCCACTAGAGTGCAAAAATAAAGCCTACAAACTATGGGGCCAGTGGCCTACTACAAGACTTCAGTCTAGACTCTACATATATGATAATAGTAATACTATAATAGTGATCAACATTATCACTTGAAGTTGAATCTTCTCATGAGTCTCAGTCATCATGATCAAACTCAGTTGGTTGAGTCTCGACTCCCAAACTGTGTAGCCACAAACTTCTCTATTGGTTCAGTGACTTGAGTCTCAAACTTCTGAAGGTATTCTGCCCTAATATGCCCTATTATTTCATTTGGTGCTCCACATGGCTTTACATGGCCTCCTATCCCAGCCAAGTGTTGCTTGAACCTGTTAATACCCCCTCCTTGAATGGTTTTTTGGCAATATTTGCAGATCATTTTGCCATCAATCATATCACAATGAGCCCATGCAGTATCTTCGGCTTTTGGAGGCATGATGATTCCCTGGATGGTAGATCATAGAAGTGAGAAGTTTATAACACAAAAAAAAAAATCATGGACAGCAGACTCAAATGAGGAATTATCAAGTGCAAATCCTTACCTGGAAATGCAAACTAGCTCCCTTAGCCTCCTCTTGAAGATGGCAACTCCACTGACAGCTACACACTATCTCCAAAATAGCTCCAACTCCAACTCCAAGATGACTACTTCAGCAAAAACTCCACACTCTCCAAGCTCACAAACAAACTCACAAACACTCACAAACACTCCAAATCAGTTGTGTGAGACAAATGAGAGTGAGAGGGGTCTCTTATAGCAAGTGTGAGGGTGTTTTTGGAGGGAAAATACCTTTCCCTCACCCCCAAAACCCCTAAACCACAAAACCGCTGCACTTTTTGTCATAATTCGGTGGGCTGTCCATAAACCGGCCGGTTTTTACCGGTTAGGGCCGTTTTTTGGGCACATGAGGTATCTAACCCGGTTTTTTAGGCCGGTTCGGACCGGCCAGGCCTCTAACCGGCCGGTTAGACCGGTTACCGGTTTTTGTGGCCGGTTTTTAAAACTATGGTTGCACCATGTTGCACCCATCATCACAATGCTGGACCTTATGACTGTTGCACCTAATGTTGTATTGTTGTCCCATGTGTCATGATTGAACCATGTTGTCCATGTTAGTTGTCCCATTGCTTGTTTGTTGTCCCTTGCATGCTTGTTGTACCATTGCATGCTTGGTGTACTTGTTGCTAAGTACCATACAGCTGTCCCAATGTTAGTTTGTTGTCCCTTGCATGTTTTTGTACCATTGTGCCACAGCTGCACAATGTCATGGCTGTCCCATTGTGTTTTGCCATACCATAACAACACCATGAATTTGTTGCACTAAATACTAGTTGTCCCATGTTGTACCATTATACCATTGCTGTCCCATTGTGCACTATATGTTCTTGACCATTGTTGTACCATATGCTGCACCATACTGCACCAAGTTGCCTTTGTTGTCCCATTGCTTATCATTGTAGCACCATGTAGCATTGTTGTCCCACTGTTGCACCATACTTCACCAAGTTGCCTTTGTTGTCCCATTGCTTATCATTGCAGCACCATGTAGCATTGTTGTCCCACTGCTACACCATACTTCACCAAGTTGCCTTTACTGTCCCATTGCTTATCATTGCAGCACCATGTAGCATTGTTGTCCCACTACTGCACCATACTTCTTGTTGTCCATACTGTTGCACCATTGCTGCACCATACATCTTGTTGTCATATACTATGCTGTCTATAATGTTATAGCATTCATCATAAGACTTGGATCTATCATTCATGACTGCGGTTCAATCCAAATGGCAGATAGATCATCCTTATTTAGAACAGCATTAAGGATAGCTGAAGGTGTGGCTTCTTTATCTCAGCGTTTACGTGTGAGAGCATTCCTTCGATGATAGCAATGGTGTTCCTTTCATGACTGCATATAGGATAAGGGATTTTCCTTTCATGACAGTAAGTGCATTCCATGTGTAGAGAACTTCTTCTAGGACAGCGTTTAGGTGCCATCTCCATTAGGCAGCGTAGCAACTAGGTTTAGGGCATCTCTTCTTAGACCTGCGACTAGGGTTTCTGCCTTCGTTTCCATGGCTGCATATTATTACTTCTTCATAGGGCAGTGTTAGGGCTTCTCCATAGGGCAGTGTTAGGGCTTGTTGATAGACCTCCTTCACCGTGCGAGATCTCCCTTTCCTCCTGCGTCTAGGGCTTCTTCATTAGAGCAGCGTAGAGCCTAAGGCACCCCCTCTAGATTAGGGCAGCATTATCCCTTAGCATCTCTCCTCCTACTAAAACCCAAAGACAAGTAGAGAGAAAGAGATCCCAAGTGTGTTGAAATGACTTGAAGGCCACCCCTATTTATACTAAAACGTTGAGCACAAGTGGGGTTTATTTGGTTGTTGGTCGACGTTGATGAATTGTCCCATAACACAAATAAATTCATATCTCCATGAATACTTATCGGAATCGGATGATCTTTAGATCAATCCTACACCTCACGATGAAAGGGATCCAAGAAAAATATCAACTGCCATTAATAAGATGACCCACATGGAGTTTGGCCCTAGTAGCCAATTTTAACACTCCCTCTCAACTAGGGAGAACTCCATCCGCGAATCCATATGTTCGATTGTACTATCTCTGCCATCGGGTGTCTTGCACTACTTTGCGTAGTCACCGGCTCTGATTAGTCACTGGCTTGCAGTTTACCATTCCACATCCGGAATCCAACTCCCTCTTACTTCTGAAAGTGAGAGGGTTTGCACCTATCAGAAATAAGTCATCCTCAGAAGGTGCCAGTATGAGAGGTCTATCATCCACAACCTTTAAACAATGGTTTGGATCGGCTTCACTCTTAGTGAATCTCAACTTCATCTAACAGCTATCAATCCTCTCATATCAAACCCGGGGTGGTTAGCTTCAAGCCATAGAGGGCTTTCTTCCACCTACATGCATGAGATTCCTGATGAATCTCAAACCCCACGGGTTGTTCCAAACCTATGGACCTGCTACATAAAGGGAATGGTCCCCTTGTGAGATTTTCCTTCGGTACATCTCAGACATGTACCTTCATTCTCCTTTTGAATTCAGGCATCCCTGTCATCATCTAACTCACAGACGTCCAGTGCTATGTGTCCACTGACATGATCCCTAATGGACTTTCTGCAATTTGATACAAATTGCCAACCCTGAACCCATGAGTAAAAGCATCTTTGAAAATTCTATTTTCAAACACGTACCTTTCCATCGATGAATGCCACCCTAAAACCTTTGACTTCCATTGCCGAAATGGACACCAAGTTCTTCCTGCGATCAGGTACATAAAAGAGATTCTATAAATGAATCGAGTTACCCTCATTCAATTGAGGAGTAACATCCTACACCCTTTTTGGCATAGGTGGCATCGGCTCCAAGTATAATCCCACGATTGTTTCCATCTCTACCAAATTTGAGAGAGCACCCTTTTATCCGATGAGGTGCCTTGAAGCACTACAATCAATAAGCCAAATTCCCAAAGAATCTGAAGGAGAGGGCCAATACAAGATAACGCTTCTTTATCTTATCAGAAACAACATTTGATTCTTCATACCTGGGGTTCCTTGCTTTCATTGAAGAGTCGGTTATATCCTTGATGACCTACATGCATTACCTGTCATTCCTCTAATCATTGAAGATGTCCTTGGAATGATTGTTATCATTGTCAAGTGATGTGTCCCTGCCAGTCAGACACTCCTTCGCATAATGGTCGAACTGCCTTTCCTTCCATCCTTAGATCCAGAATTCCCATAGAAGTGATCTTCAGGTAGGCCATCAGAAACTTCTGTTGCGCTATTCTAATAATTTTCTCTGCTTCAACTTCACCCTTGGTGAATTAGAAGAGGGGTGAGGAATCCATTGATCCTTTTGTCCTTTCCCAACTGTCTTCGGTGATTGCTCTTTCACTCTTGCTTGGGCTTTGTCTTCACCTCAGCTCTGATACCATGTTAAGTTTAGGTATGTTCTATGCTAGAGCAATTTATTTCAATTTTCACAGTTAGCTCAATATCTTTTTTAGATTAGCAATCACATCAGCATTAAAGTAAACTGCAGATAGAACATAAATATAAATCGCAGAAGACAAGCCAAGACAAGAGGACACACAATGTGGTGCTAGCCAGGGACAAACCCCAATGTGGGGAAACCCTTGATCAATTCTTCTTATATGTTCTTCAATAGTTCAGCAGAGAGAGATAGTACATTTACAACTGAAGTCAACACTTTCACTTATCTAGATGAGAGCATAGATCATTTCTAAGAAAATGATACATGAGATCAGTTGAATACATGTTGCTTCAATTGATTCTCCACAGTGAATCCTTCACCTATCATCGTCCTACATATCATCATCATGCTGCACCTCACCATGCTGCATCATGTTGCACCCATCATCATAATGCTCTACCTTATGACTGCTGCACCTAATACTGTACTGTTGTCCCATGTGTCGTGATTGAACCATGTTGTCCATGTTAGCTGTCCCATTGCTTGTTTGTTGTCCCTTGCATGCTTGTTGTACTATTGCATGCTTGGTGTACTTGCTGCTAAGTACCATACAGTTGTCCCAATGTTAGTTTGTTGTCCCTTGCATGTTGTTGTACCATTGTGCCACCGCTGCACAATGTCATGGCTGTCCCGTTGTGCTTTGCCATACCATAACAACACCATGAATTTGCTGCACTAAAGACTAGTTGTCTTATGTTGTACCATTGTGCCATTGTTGTCCTGTTGTGCACTATATGCCATTGACCACTATTGTCCCATTGTTGTACCATATGTTGCACCATACTGCACCAAGTTTCCTTTGTTGTCCCATTGCTTATCATTGCAACACCATGTAGCATTGTTGTCCCACTGCTGCACCATACTTCACCAAGTTGCCTTTGTTGTACCATTGCTTATCATTGCAGCACCATGTAGCATTGTTGTCCCACTGCTGCACCATACTTCACCAAGTTGCCTTTGTTGTCCCATTGCTTATCATTGCAACACCATGTAGCATTGTTGTCCCACTATTGCACCATACTTCTTGCTGTCCATACTGTTGCACCATACATCTTGTTGTCATATACTATGTTGTCTATAATGTTACAGCATTCATCATAAGACTTGGATCTATCATTCATGACTGTGATTCAATCCAAACGGCAGATAGAGCATCCTTATTTAGAACAGCATTAAGGATAGCTGAAGGTGTGGCTTCTTTATCTGGGCGTTTACATGTGAGAGCATTCCTTCCATGACAACAACAGTGTTCCTTTCATGACTGCGTATAGGATAAGGGCTTTTCCTTTCATAACAGCAAGGGCATTCCATGTGTAGAGCACTTCTTCTAGGACAGCTTCTAGGTGCCATCTCCATTAGGCAGCGTAGCAACTAGGTTTAGGGCATCTCTTCTCCTTAGACCTGTGGCTAGGGTTTCTGCCTTCATTTCCATGGCTGCATATTATTACTTCTTCATAGGGCAGCGTTAGGGCTTTTCCATAGGGCAGCGTTAGGACTTGCTATTAGGCCTCCTTCACTATGCTAGATCTCCCTTTCCTCCTACGTCTAGGGCTTCTTCATTAGGGCAGCGTTGAACCTAGGGCACTCCCTCTAGATTAGGGCATTGTTATCCCTTAGGATCTCTCCTCCTACTAAAACCCAAAGACAAGTAGAGAGGAAGAGATCCCAAGTGTGTTGAAATGACTTGAAGGCCACCTCTATTTATACTAAAACGTTGAGCACAAGTGGGATTTATTTGGTTGTTGGCCAACCTTGACAAATTGTCCCATAACACAAATAAATTCATATCTCCATGAATACTTATTGGAATCGGATGATCTCTAGATCAATCCTACACCTCTAAATGAGAAGGATTCAAGAAAAATATCAGCTACCATTAATAAGATGACCCACATGGATTTTGGCCTTAGTTGCCAATTTTAACAATTCTTGGGAAGCTCGCACATTTTACAATCTTCATCACAAGGAAAAGAAGACCTCAAGGACCCTACCTCCACTCAAAGAAGGACCACACAATGAAGCATCTTGAAGTCTCTACATCCAAGGGAAGCAAGAAGAAGCATTTCCATCATCATCATCAAGGAAATCAAAGTAATCTCCCTCTCATTAAAGAAATGGTCACTTTTCAAAGCATACTTGAAGGAAGACATATTCTATTATCAACATCATCAAGAAAGGCATCAAGTTGAAGGTTTCATCATCTAGGAGTATCTTCACTTGACAAGTGAGTATCTTTACATCTATGTCTGAATCTATCAAAATGACTTCATTTTGAAAGGAGAGCAACAAATTGGATGCATCATCAAATTTCCTTGCATTGAAGAAGTGGACAGATTTGATCCTCACATAAAATGAATTTATTGGGCATGTTAAGGGTTCAATTGACAAACCATCACAAGAAGATCATCAAGCTCTATTGAAATATATGAAAAGGGGAATAAGGGCTCAACGAATCATTATTGAATCAATCAAGGATTCCCTCATCCCTTATGTGGCAAAATTGGAGAAATCAAAAGAAATCTATGACAAGTTGGTAGAATTGTTCTCCGTAAGCATTGCAGGAGAAGTTATATCTTTGAGAACCGAGCTATACAAAATGAAGGTATCAAAGGAAGAAGGGATAACCTCATATCTTATGAGGGTGTCACAAATAAGAGACCAACTACAAGAGTTAGGGGAAATAATGTCTGACAAAGAAATGACCACCATTGTGCTCAATGCACTACCTGATGAATGGGGAAACTTTGTATCAAGTATCTATGGAAAGAAGGAAGCCACCCCATTCAGTGAACTTTGGTCATTGTGTAAGATTGAAGAAACAAGGTTGAAGGCAAAAAGTGATGTGGGATCAAATGAACAAGTTCAAGCATTTGCTACCATGGCTAGGAGAAAAGGAAAGTTTGGGAAGTTTGGTCCTTAAAAAAATAAGAAGATCGATATGTCAAAGATCCAATGCTATGGATGTCAGGAATATGGGCATTTCAAGAGAGATTGTCCTAAACTCAAGAAGGACAACAAGAAAAGGAAAGAAAGGAATGAAGCCATATTACCGAATAAGTACCTAAAGTAAATGTTAATTTTTGGTTAACATGATCTTTGCTTAAGGCAATTACTTCAATGTTCCACATAAGCCCAAGTTTACTTCTATCTCTTTCCTTAGCAATCATATAAATCTTTATCACATTGATAGTAATTGACGAAAGATCATAAACAACATATGTTGAAGACAAGCCAAGACAAAAGGACACAAATTGGCTCAACCCAGGGAAAAAACCCCAAGATGGGAAAAACCCTTTATCAATTCTTCTTATTATTATAATTGAATGTTCAACAGAGAAAGAGAGAGAGAGAGAGAGTACAACCAAAGTCAGAAATGACTTTCCAAAATGATGACAAGTACCATTGTCCAAATGACAAGGAAACTATGCAGACAAGCATGCAATACAACCTTCAAACAACAGAGGACAAATTCTGCCCTAACCAGAGATCAGCAATAGATAAGGTAGCTACAAAAGAACCTCCTAAAGGAGCTCGATTCTTGATAAAGTAATTCAACCTCCTTTGTTGAATAGAATAAGCCCAAAATAGTCCAAGAATGATCAGACAAAATCAGGTCTATGAGATGAGGGATCCTGTGGTCAAAAGTCTGCGGTTAGGGCTTGTAGATATAGAGCCCAGATTAGCCCAGATTTGATCTCAATAACTGCAACCCTTCTTCCTTTGCAAGATGTTTCAATCTGTTGTAGCCTATCCTCCTTCTAGGCCTATAAACAACCTTATGTCTTTTTCTGCTTACGCTCTTCAGACTAGCAACTTCCTGGTGAATGATATCACCCATCAAACATGAGGAATGAGACCTGCGACCTAGCTAGATTAGCCTCCTAGGGCTGTGGCCCACCAAAAGAAGAGGGATTCTATATAAAGCAACCCCAACCTATCTCCTTAACTGAATTGAACCCTGTGGCTACCTTCCTATAGCATCTCGGCCCTGCAAGAGACTAATAGACAAACCCAAAACAGATCTAAACTCCACATCTTGCCTCCTTTACTACTCGGTTGCCTCAAGGATGTATATAGCTAACCCAAAAACATGTTTTTCGTCCTCCTGCTTGATCTCCTAGGGCAACGACCAATTTCAGAGAGAAGAATATGAGATGTGAATGTGTACAATGAGGAAGGAGGACACTTCCTTTTATAGGAGTGGAAGAGGGGTTTAACTTGGTTAGATTAACCCCAAGCCGACCTTGATGAGTTACACATGAGTGGGCTTGCTTCAAAAATATATTTTCCCTTATCCAATTTTAGTGATCTTTAGGTCAATTTTGGTCCTCTCGGAAAGAGGAAATCATTGTCACAACTATCTTCTTCAAAAGAGTTGTCCAAAGTGGAATTTGGCCCGAGTTGCCAATTTTAACAGTAAAGAAATCAAAGGAGGAGGAAGTGAAAGATCTCTACTATGATTGAGATAATCTCATTCACTTAGTTCTTTTCAGTTTTGTGAAAGATAGCTATCATGATAGGAAGCATTACAAGAATGATAAGGTGCATTAAAACTTAAATAGAGATGACCTCATCACAAAAGCATGGAAGTATAGTTGGAGTAGAAAGTCTACATGGTTGTAGCAATCAGCATGATAGAAAGGAAAGTAGCTTATGGTAACCTCATTGAAAACATGCAAAGGCAACTAAAGTAGTAATATCTATGATTGGAAGAAAAGTCATCTAGCATGACCAAAGATAGAAAGAAATCATCATACATCATCATCATCAGGATGAAGCATTTGCAGGATGAGGATAATCAAGATCCTCCATTGGAATCTTCATTAGAAGGTTCACCTCTACTTGGAAGAAGCACATATTTCGTTGATGGTCCACATTCCACCTTGTGTGGGATCCATTGTTTAGGAGGATGATGGTATGATGACAAAGAAGTGCAACGTTTCAAGATGGTTGAAGTACCTTCAAAGGAAGCTGACAAAGGAAGTCTAGATGACCACATAAAGCAGAAAAGAGGTATGTATTTATTTGATAGATCAAGTCATGTCATCATATAGTTGCAGATAGCATGGTTGAATGCTCTATCTCATAAGCATGATTGAAAAGGAAGGATCTCTTCCTTTAGAAAGATGCATGACAGCATATACCTTGAACTCGTTCACATATTGATAAGATGAAATCAACATAATATGTCTTAATATGGAATATGAGGTGGATGACAAGACAAAGGAACTATGTATAGAAGCTCCTTGGGAACAATATGTGAAGAAAGGAAGAAGAATTCGTGAAGGATGCAACTATAGTGCTGTAAGATGAGATATGTGATCAACATCCAATAATTAGAAGAATTAGCTATGACATCCCCATGGATGAAGAAGGTATGAAGACCTTGATAAGTATGGTGGAAAAGGAAAAACCTTGGTAATATATGTCTTGGAGATGGATTCATACATGTGCAAGATGTTGATGTTGCGAGAAGCAGATGTCATGACGAAAGGATTTGATTTGATGATTATTTTGATTTTTTAAAACATTTGGTTGGGTTGAAAGAGGGCTACCAAGAGAGAGTTGTAGATGTCACCTACAATTGACACTCATGAGATTGGATAAGAAGATCCTGAAAGAAGCATGACTTGGAAAAGGTAGTTGTACAAAGGAAAAGCCACATGTGGACAAGAAGATCACTTTCTGATGAGAAGGATGACATGACTATTCGCTCAACCCCATGATTCGTTGAAGGAAAGCGATTGATGTCCGATGCCCTACGAAGAAAACCGAGAAGATGAAAGCCCTATGATGAAGAAAATGAAGTTCATGACATCGAAAGGAGGAGCCCTACAAGCAGCTTATAGTACCATGATCTCCACCAAAGAGCAGATAGCTACTATTGGAAACAAAGTCCCTAGTTGAGAGGGAGCTTGGTCAAGTCTTTGGTTAAGAGGGAGCTTGAGTATATTCCTTTTATAGGAATGAGTTGATCCTCCCTGGTTGGGAGCGAGTGACAGATATGGTTCTCTACTTCATGTCTCATGCACTAGACCAGGACTAACAACCATAAGTCTTACTGAAGACCATGACGAGCTATGAAACAGGGTTCGTTCCTCAGCTCTCATGTGTCCCGAATCGGGCAAATTGGACACGATTCGGTGGGACAAATGTCCTCTGGATAGTGTCCAAGCATGTCCCATCGAGACACGAATGTGTCTCGATTCTAGGACATGTGTCCCACTTTCTTTTTACCTTCACACGGCCATAAAAGGCCAATTTGGGCCATTCTAACATCACAATACTCATTTTCTCTTGTTCTGGGTTTGTTGTGGGTGTGTGAGAGCGAAGAGAAAAGGGTGTGGGAGCATTTTGGAGGTGATTCAAACAACCGGTAAGTGCATTTTGTCGCAACAGGTAAATGCATTTTGTCTCTATTTTTTTGCATTTTTATTACAACAGTTTGCATGTTCATTTTTTTTACAAATTTGCGCATTTTTTCTTTTTTTTACAGCATTCATGGTTCAATCAAGGGCAGCAGGGAAAGGGCAAAGGAATGGGAAGAACGTCCCCATTGGAGACACCCCTCCTCTTCCAGTTTCATCAGGGTTTGCAAGTGTTCCCTCTATTGGAAGAGGGGCTGCAACAACATGTTCAAATGTTGAGGGAAGACAGCAACCTCAAGATAACAAATATCCCTTGAGATATATGTCACAAGAGAGCAAGGGCCTGGTAGCAAGAGGAAGGGAGGAGGCAATGTTGCTTGGAAATGCAACTATTGCAGCAATCATTTCATGAGCACATATTACCATGTGAAAGCTCATTCGTTGGCTTTACCAAGTTGTTGAATTGCAGCGTGTACACAAGTGTCTTTAGCTAAGATGAAAGAAATGGAAAAAGAGGCCAATGTTGGTATGGCAAAGGTGGTTGCAACATCTAAAAAAACAAGAATGATGATCCCCTTCCATTCTTCGGGAAAAGCAGCAACAAAATTCCATTTGAGAATTCTGGTGGGAGACAAGTAGCAAAAAGAAAGGTAATGGCACCTGGTCCAATGGACAAGATTTTTAAGAAAGAGAAACAGGAAGAGCTTGATCTCACCATTGCATTTTTTCTACCAAAACTTCATATCCTTTAATGTTGCACACTCACCTTTATTTATTGAGATGTGTCGAGCTCTAACTCAAGGGGCTCCATCAGGGTATATGCCTCCTAGGTCAGAGAAGCTTAGAACCACATTATTGACGAAGGCATAGAAAGAGGTGGACAAAATGCTTGAGCCTATTAAATCAGCATGGCCAACATCTGGGGTTAGCATTGTTTCTGATGGATGGACATATCCAGCATGACACCCACTCATTAACTTCATGGTGTCTTCCTTGAATGGTCTAGTTTTCTTGACATTAGTGGTTGCACTTGGACAATACAAGGATGCACAATATATGGGTGAGTTGTTTATTAAAGTTATTGAAGATGTAGGTGTTGATTTGTGTGCAAATCATTACAAATAATGCACTTGTTTGCAAGGCTGCTGGCATGATTGTGGAAGCTAAATATCCACAAGCATTTTGGACACCTTACATTGTCGTTTTGGCATTTTGGACAATCAATGGCTTAGATTAACTCCTAATCAAAGGCTCAAATCATTTTGGCTTGATCCGTGTCATTTTCTAAAAGTTTCACCCATGATTAGATTAATGCCCATTAATATTTTAAGTTTCCTAAGTTTAGACTCAGGAACCCCATTAAAAATATTAATTATTTTAATAAAATCGTCTATGGGTGGAATTTCCCAAAATGCTTTCTGAGTTTTCTTTGGAATACATGTGCCCAAGCCTCCCTGCAAAATTTGAGGCTTAGAGCACATCCGATGCTACCCCAAATCAACAAAAGACACAGTGTTAAATGATGCTTGGTGGGAGAGGGTAGATCTACTTATTCAGATCATAGACCCTATCATTTCTTTGCTTCAATTTGCAAATACAGACCAACCCATCCGAGCAGAGGTTTATGAGGGATGGGATTCCATGATTGAGTTTGTGAGGAGCATTATTTTATAGAGTGAGTGCCCCGAGTATTAGACATCATCAGAGGCCTTCTTCACCACTATACAGGATATTCTTGTTAGCAGATGGGACAAGAATTGCACAACTTTACATTGTTTGGATCACTCATTGAACCCAAAATACTGCAGCCATGAGTGGTTGAATGGTGGACCTTCCCGCAGATTCCCTCCTCACATGGATGCCGAAATTTCACAGCACAGGAAAGATGCATTGAGGCGGATTTTTCATGATAGAGCATCCCTTGATGAGGTGGAGGATGCCTTTGCAGAGTTTTCCATTGGCAATGGTCGATTTGCAGGATATGATGTGATTAGAGACCAGGGGAGCTAAGAAGCCCTATTCTTGGTGGGCAACTCATGGGGCAACAAGCCCTCCTCTACAACAGTTAGCCATGAGGTTCCTCTCTCAGGTGACTTCATCCTTTTGTTGCAAGAGGAATTGGAGCACATATGGGAATTTGTATAGTGTCAAGAAGAGAAGGCTTGAACAGTCCAGGGCAGAGACAACGGTGTATGTGCACACCAACCTTCGTCCTATTTACAAGCAGAGGGATAAGTGGTTGAAGGGAAAGGCAAAGATGTGAGATGTCTGGGATGAGTGGTTGAAGGGAAAGACAAAGATGTGGGATGTCTTTCCTGATGATATGGACTTGGGCAGCAATGTTGAGTTAGCATTGGCCACCTTGGATCTTAATGAGCCAGTGCTAGAGCCTGTCACTTTTGATGATGGTGATATTATAGAGGGGTCATCCTCCACATCAACAGATGCATAGATGATATTGGATACATAGGAGGAGGATGCAGCAGAGGAGAGCAGTGGTGACCATGATGATGAGCACAGTGACGATAATTTTTGATGATGAGGATTGATGACTAATGAACTACCTACTGCATTGAAGCTTGTAGTTGTTTTGTATTTGCTATTTCTATTTGCCATTGGCATTGCTACTACCTATGTAACACATTTTTATTTTGATGACTTAATGAGAAAACTACAGTATCTTGTCTTTCTCCTATTGGATCATTGATGAATATGTATTATGTCACAATTGTATTTGTATGCATAATGTTACTTTACTTTGTAAAACTTACATCTAGATGAAGATCTATGTTTGAATCAATGAATTTGTATCATGAATGAGAATTTGTGTAAGAAATATCTAATATATATATATATATATATATATATATATATAATGTGTGTTTGGGCTCAACGTGTTCGTGTCTGACACTCGAATCCTCGTGTCCTTCCTATCCTGTTTCCCCATGTCAGGTGACACAGATGAGGAGAGATAGATACATCATTCTTGCCTGCATGTTGTGAAGAAAGAATGGAGGATTGGGTAAGCATCTGAGATTGATTCTAATACTCTTTGAGGATGTGGTAGGGCATCCAATAGGTAAGAGTAGTCGAAGAGGAAATTCCTTAATGATGTGTTATTCCAAGGTAGGAATTGTCCTAAACGGACATACCCTGTAAACACCCGGGTGGGGTATGTACCTTGAGAGACAATGATGATGGTGTCTATCAGTCATTGGTCTCGTCAACATTGTGCTCTAATCTTGTGGAGAGATAAAGTTGTTATTCAAGGCCTTGTTATGTGACAACGATCGTTGGTATGATGAGATGCTCTAATATAAGTTGATAAGATAGCTTATGAGATGGCTTACCAATCCGACTCTTCTTATGAGAATTCTTCACTATGAGAATGTCCAAGTACCATGTATGGAATATGAATATCTCCCTAGTTAAGAGGGAGTGTTGAAATGTGTAACTAGGTTCATTCTTCATATTGTCCATTGTCAACTGTAATCACGATTTTATGTATCTGATGGAAAGAGAAAAGGAAATTTGTTATTTTCATTCTTGATGCATGGGTTTCATGCTCAAGGTAAATTTATTTGCAGGTCAAGTACCCATTGGGTGCTTCTAAGTTTGTCATATAATTATGAAGTCAAAAGAGTCATTGTCATACATCTAAGACCCTTTTGGGCATGTGTATCTTATAAAGACATTTTTTGTATAGTCAAATGTGTCATGAAGACCCTCCAAGACCTAATCAAACTAGTAGCAACAAGTCAGCCTACATGAAAGAGCAAGTCGGCCTCATGAAGGGCTATTCGACCACCTTGTGAAGCCTATATATAAGAGACTTCAACCTCACTTGAAGAGCACTCACTCATCACAAGAAATTCAAGGAAGAAAAGGAAAGCGAAGGTGAGGAGGACTAAAGGAACACAATTTTTGAATATTGTTTTTGGGCTATCTTCTCCTCAAACGTGTGAAGATTAGGGCAACCTTATTACAGCAAAGTCGAAGTGTTGGAAAGTTGGTGGGCAAGTCGAAGTGCTGGAAAGTTGGTGGGCAAGTCGAAGTGTTAGAAATTTGTTGGGCAAGTTGAAGTGCTAGAAAGTTGTTGGGCATCGAAGTGATGCAAATTTGTTAGGCAAGTTGAAGTGCTTGAAAGTTGTTGCACAAGTCAAAGTGTTGGAAAGTTGTTGAGGTAGCTAGAAGTTGTCGAAGTTGCTGGAAGTTGCTAGGTCAAAATAGCTTGAAGAAAGTTAATCAAGAAGAGGCTTGACTTGGTCTTCGAGGGGTCTTTAACAAGGGTCTTAGATCCTGGAAATTGTCATCTGAACATTGTATAAGTCTTAAGAAGAGAAGAATTCTAGTGGGTTTTCCTCTCAAGAGGAGAGGTTTTGGCCCTAGTTGATAACCTATATCTTGTGTCCTCTTGTCTCATTGATCTTCATGGTTTGGTCGTTGTTTGATGATATAAACACAATAATAATCAAGTTAAGAAAAATACATCACAAGCAGTTATCAAAGTAAGAGAAATTACCTAATGTGTTGCCTCTAGATTTCTTAATAGCTACATGTTTGATCTTGAATATCAATCGAAAAGTGACCACATACTTTCCCTCTGCTATTGGCAATATGTCCCACACTATTCCTTGTGATGGAGCTATACTCCACTATGGCATCCCTCCAAACCTACACATCTGCAGCCTCCTTAAAGGTGTAAGGCTTGGGCTCATTGACGTTACTTCACAAGGCCAAATAACTAGAAAATCTCATTGGTGGTCTGCTCTGCTTGAAAGTACTGCTAAGAGCATCTGCATGCTCCACAACATTCCTCAAGGTCTGTTCATCGCATCTCATCCTTCTCCAGGTAGAGTTCTAAGCAACAAGTTGTTCCTCCTCTAAATCTACAAGTTGTGTCCTTGTTGTTGGTGTTGCTAGTCCATGTTCAACCTCAGGAGCCTCTTGCTCCTAATCCTCTACCCCTACTGGCTCTCTCTCATGAGACCTCCTAAAGTTCCCATCGTACTCAAATCTAACATCCCGACCGACGATAACTCCCCTCTATTATGGAATGTAGACTCGATAGGCCTTTGAGACCTCACTTAGGCCACAAATATGCCCCTTCTTGACAAGAGCTCCATCTTAATCATTTTCTCCATAGGAGTGTGAACATAAATTGGAATACCAAAGATGCGCAGATGACTTGTTTCTGGCATCACTTTTGCGAACATCTCCTCAGGAGTTGTATCCTCCAACACTCTATGAGGACTCCTATTTTGTAAATACATAGTTGTATTGCAAGCCTTTGCCCACAAAAACATATGAAATTCCTGGGCATATGTCATTGCCCTCGCTGCCTCCATTATGGTCCTATTTTTCCTCTCAAAAACCCCATTCTGTTGATGGTTGTAATGTACTGTGAGCTTCTTGATCCCCGCTTCCCTATAAAAAGCCTAGAACTCATTGGAGGTATACTCACCCCAATTATTCGAGCTCGGCACCTTCATCATTTTCTTGATTTGGTACTCCACAAGAGCTTTAAAATCTTGAAACCAACCAAAGACCTCACCCTTGGTCTTCAAGAATTAGACCCAAGTCTTCTTGAAAAAAGCATTTATGAATGTCGCAAAGTACAATGACCATGTGATTTATTCAACTAACATAGGACCACAAATGTCTGAATGCACCAAGTCCAACACACCCTTGGACATAGTCTCAATGTAAGCAAAAGTAACCTTCGCATGCTTGCCAAGCACACAACCCCTACACACTTCCACTTGGTCCACCCTAATCTTTGAAAAACTGTAACTATTCTCTGTAACATAGGAAGAGCCCTATAATGTAGGTGTCCCATCCTCCTGTGCCAAAGCTCACTTTGGTTGTCACTCTCATGTATGATAGCCTTCACTGGTTATCCTCCCAACTGTTGACACCTAATCATAGGGACTGGGTGAACAATTGTAATTAGTGTAAATAAATAATAGAGAAAATGGAGAGTCATCGGGAGATGAACTGAACAGTCACTCCCTCTTGTATATAATAATGAACAACTTGAATGAATAATACGATTACATTTGAGGAGTTACCTCCTGGTCTGACATGGTATCAGAGCCAGCGCCATTTTTGGCTTCCCTCTGTACTCTGTAACTCCCTTCTGCCTATGTTCTGCATATTTTGCAGAACTGACCTCTTGCAACCACTCCACAGGTGTGCCTCTCTCAAGAATTTGATAACCGTTCTGCAGGTTTTCCCTCTCTCGCAACTACTGCCCCTCTCTGGCAACTATTGCAAAAGTTCAGCTAGTTATGCGAGGTATTTTTCTCTGTTCATACATTTTATTTATAAATCATAATGAATTAGTGTTGAGCGTTAATACTGAGTTTTAGTGTTAAACCTTTCCTTAAGCGCCTTTATTAAAAGTATGAATTAAGCACGTGGGTGGTATTGATAAGTGGGAAGTGGTATCTCGTGCACCCTAAAGGTTGTTAACAGTATTCCTAAAATTCACGCAATTAACCTTAGCAGGCGACATGTAGCACAGGAAAACCATTTTTCTCACGCGCTGTCGACCTGATATCAGTCGTGCAAGATTTCACACGAGATTGCGTGACAGCCATTCGATTGGATGGGTCACATCGACAGTGTTGATCATCTGGGTTAGTTGGTAAGCGGACGACGCGATATCCATTGGATCTGGAGAAGTGAGATCAACAACGCAGATTGAAGCGCTTGATAAAAGGAGAAGTCAACGAGGGACAGACAGTGATTGGTCAGATAAGCGGTACCCTCAAGGGGAAAATCCACATACAGAACCGAATTTAAGTGCAGCTGATTGGTTACAAAGTTAACCAGTAGTCGAATTACAAACTACCACCTCATTTTCGTCAACCTCTTGCGTCATTTTTTTACCAGCAAAAAGCATTTTTTTTACACAGTACATAATTTTAAAATGCACTCATTGATATCTGTTGTGGGAGTGTTTCTCAATGGGAAGGAGAACTATCTTGAGTGGTCTCGGAAAATCCAGCACACTCTCATTTTTATGAATTGTGGAAAGAAGTGTGTGTTGGAAACGGAGACGTAGAGCCAGAACAGCCTACCTCAGACAAGGAATTCGCCATTTGGGAAAATAAGAATAGCAAGGCTTACGCATTGATTGCAGCATCAGTAAATGAAGAGGTGAGTCGCCATATTTCGCCATTTTCAAATGCTTTCGAAGCCTTACAAAAACTGAAGAAACTCTATGACTCACACTTTGCACTTGAAGTTGTTCAACTCATGATTAAATTGTTCGCCCTTGAAATACAAAATAATGATCCTCTTGCTCTTGCATCAGAAGTAAAATCTATTACGCATGATATCAAAGTCACTAATGTTGAACTGGACATTCCTCTGATAGCTTTTCTCAAGGCACTTTATCCCACTTACTCAAATTATCTCGAGTCATTCAAAGCAAATGGAAACCTCAAAGATATTAACTTTGACCCCCTTATGAAAAAATTTGTTGAAAGAGAGAAAGCTTTTGAGAAGAAGACAGCGCCTCAGTCTTCTGAAGAGGTTGTGTGCCTTGCACATAGAGAGAAGAATCTTGTTCAAAATTCTTCGAGAAGAAGAGGTGGTCGAAGAAGAAGAGGAAGAAATTTCAGAGGCAGGGAGGACAAACACTCTCAAGGAGAAAAGTCAGATTTGCACTGCATACGTTGAAAAAGAGATGGATCACATGATGCATCCACATGCAAGTTGCCTTGGGACAGAATTAAGCATGAAAGAAACCAACCCAAAGGTAAAACTAATGACAAAGAGAAAGGTATAACACCTGAATCCGCTCACTATGTTATGGCACACTGTAATATTGGAGTAAATAAAGACTTATTTAAAGCTTCACTTGCTTCTTGGAAAAATAATTGGTTGTTTGATTCAAGAGCAACTTGCCACATGACTTTTAAAAGAGATTTTTTTGAAGAATTTACTGACAATGTTGATGGAGCAGTATACTTTGCAGACAAATCAAAACTCAAGCCATCAGGGCTTGGTACAATCAGGCTTAAATTACCTAGTCTTCCAGACTTTCTTTTGCATCATGTTTTATATCTCCCACAGCTGAGGAGAAACTTGCTGTCCTTGATCCACATCCGCCAGCAAGGACACTCCATCCATATGTTTGATGGCAAGCTTGAGGTGAGAAAAGCATCAGACCACTCACTTGTCATGATGGGGATAGAAGAAGAAAGGCTTCTCAAGCTATAGGGTACCTTTGCTCGTGCACAAAATTTCTCATACAATTCTCATTATGAAGAAGGTACATTTCCGTCAAGTTTATTATGGCATGCTAGATTTGGACACTTGAACTATGATAACGTCCGCTTGTTGAAGAAAAATGGTGTTACTGGTTTGCCTACAATTCCTAGGAAACTTAAGCAATGTGATGCTTGCATTCTAGGAAAGCATAGCAAACAGTGTTTTCATGATTCACATTCCAGAGCACATAGAAAACTTGAACTCATTCGTTCAGAGTTATGTGGTCCAACGCTTGTTCCTTCTGCAAATTGAAATAAATATGTGATGACATTTATTGATGACTACACCAGAATGTGTTGGGTTTATTTATTGAAGAACAAATCTGATGCTTTTCAAACATTCAAGAACTTTCATACATGGATTGAAAATGATGCACAATCTCATATTGGCTCTATTCGCACTAATAATGGAAAAGAATACACTTCAAATGAATTTGAAAACTATCTTCGCCAGCATGGGATCAAACATCAAACAACTGTGCCTTATAATCCCCAACAAAACGAAGTAGCTGAAAGAATGAATAGGACAATCTTAAATATGGTGCGCTCCATGATGTTTTTCAAAAATGTAAAAATGATGTTTTGGGTTGATGCAATTCTATGTGTTGTATATGTAAAGAATAGATGTCCATCTAATGCTATTAGAAACAAGACTCCTTATGAAATGTGGTATGGGCACATTCCTTCGGTAAAGCATCTCAGGGTCTTTGGTTCCACATGTTATGCCTTGATACCAAAGGTACATAGAAACAAACTTGGTGCAAGAAGTCGTAAGTGTATCTTCCTGGGGTATTCAAACACCTCCAAAGCATACCGTCTCTATGATGAAGTCAATAAAAAGTTTGTTGTATCTAGAGATGTAATCTTTCTTGAAACATCCAAAACTGACAATGTTGTTGAGCAGCAACTTGATCACTTGGATAGATTCGCAAATGCAAAATCATTTCAGGTATTTGATAATCAGATTCCACATCTTGAAGGGGGGATTCCTATACTAGATCAACATTTGAGGAGTTACCTTCTGGTCTAACACCAACAAATAGAGATTCTTCTCCTTTCTCCCAATTACTTGCCTCTTGCTGGGATCAGCACCTTTCGACCCAATAGGCACTTCACTCCCCATGAAGCTGGCATCTAGCCCTTTGTCCTCGATGGCTGAAACTGATAAGAGATTCTTCTCCAAATCCAATATAAACAAAACTTCATTCACCTCCATGATACCTCCTCAATTCATCTAAAACACAATGCTTCCAATGCCCTTCCTTGCATACTTGGTATTATCACCAAGCTCTACATTTAATCTTTAGGATCCTTCGTCATGTTAGTGAAAATGTCTTGAGATCTAGTCATGTGATGAGATGCTCTACTATCCACAAACCAAACACCTGGGTAGGGTTGTAGTCCTAAAGTCAAGTACAGTGACATGTATAGGAGAATTGGGGTTAGAGGTTACTTGGTTGGATAAGAGCCTCCCAGCATCTAGATCTAATCTCAAAGGGAGCTTATTATTACCATGCATGGATAAGGTAGTACTCTAATTCTGCAGTACTGGTTAATTTTTATAATGGTACCATGGTTATGAGACACTAATTGATTGACGTCTCCTGGGGAGAGCATGCATGAAGAGTACCATAGTGATTTGGTACTAGGTGATGTTAGTAATCCATTGATGATGTTGATATAATCTTGATCTTCTCTTAGAGAACCTTTTCAACTTGTATTACATTTTCATTGTGCTTATGAATACCTCCCTAACTGAGAGGGAGCGTTGAAAATGTAGCTATGGTCGATCTTCATGAAATATTTATTATCATTGTAATTTGAAAAATGAATTATTATTTCCTGCTAGCATGTTCTTCATGCTTTCATAATGGTCAAAATAAATTTTGTTAGCCATACATTACATGGCATTGAAGGAAGAAAAACTATTCTTTTATTGTAAATCAGTGTATATAATATCGCTGAGATATCGCCGATTTTCGTAAATATCGCGATATTTTCGGGGAGACGAAATATCACCGAGAAAATATTGCGATATTTTGTCTCCCCGAAAATATCGCGATATTTCCAAATATTGGCGATATCTCGAGAAAATATCGCGCTATGATGCAAAAAATCGCCAGGAGACGGTGAAAATTTCCGTCGCGGCTATAAAAGTTTGATTTTGTTTTTTTTTCAATCATTTTCATTTCTGATTGCTGGAGAAGGAAGGGGAGAGCTATGTGCTTGCTGCCAAGGAGGGTTTGAGTGTTGAATAGTTATTATCACCACCAACAACGAAGATTTTGTTGATCTAAGCTTGAAGAACAGTGACACAATTTCATATCTTCCATTAACAGGTATGTTCAAATAAACCCCTATGTTAATGAATTTTTTGATAGTTTTAGGATTATTCTTGCTTGCCTATTTGCCTACAATCATTTTGCTTGTTTTTTTTCCATTTGCTATGATTTTCATGCCCATGAGCAAATGCAAGGGTTTTAACTTTTCTCCATATTTGGAGAGCAAACTCCATTTTTTTTTAACTTTCAAATACACCCTCTTATTGTCATTTATGGTTTTTCATTGAATTCACATTGCAAATAATGTAGCAAAAAAATTATTTTGTAAAATGATGTGGTTATTACTTATTAAGTTATTAATTCCAAATTTTTTTTTGGTGCCCTAGGTTTGAGTTAGCTCACTACAAAATTCAAATATGCCAAAAGCCTTGGACCCATTTTGGGAGTATGGGAACCCTGATGGTGGGACAAATCGGGCATATCTTACATGCAAATTGTGTGGGACTAGGATGACAGGAGGGGTTACACGACTGAAATACCATCTGGCTAGACTCACTGGACATGATGTTGGGATTTGTACAATTTCTAGTCTGGAGCTTATACAAAAAGCTCTTGAGACAATTGATGAAAAAGACAGAAAGAAACAAGGCTGAACGTGCAGGTAGATCTTTCGGGATATCTTCTCCTGATCTTGATGTTGAGGGTAGTGGGAGGGGCTCCACAGCTGGCACATCATCACCTGCTATTGCTAGTGCAAGGTCATCATTTTTTGTTCCACGAACAGGACATGGATCACAACCTGGCATAAAATCGCTTGTTAAAAAAAGGAGAAGAAAGAAGCAGATAGAGTCATGGGGAGGTATATTTTCTGGAGCGACTTACCTCTCAGCATCACCAAAACCAATCCATTTTGGTAGCCAATGTGTGATGCTATTGTTGTTGTGGGCCCAGGGTACAAAAGTGCTACATATGAGGAGTTGCGGGGGCCAATTCTTCAAGCAGAAAAGCAAGACATCAACTCTAGATTGGCGGAGTTGAAAAAAACATGGGAAGTTACTGGATGCACAGTGATGTCTGATGGTTGGACAGATAGGAAGGGTAGGACCCTTCTAAATTTCTTGGTACATTGTCCTAAAGGTACCATGTTTATTAAATCAGTGGATGCATCAGAACATATCAAAGATGCAGCAACGATATGTGAGTTGTTAGATGGGTTCATTCGGAAGATTAGGGTGCAGAATGTGGTGCAAGTCATAACAGAAAATGCAGCTAATTATGTGTCTGCTGGCAAGATGCTTATGGAGAGGCATCGCACATTGTTCTGGACTCCGTGTGCAGCACGTTGTCTCGATTTGTTGCTTGAGGATATGGGGAAACTCTCCTTCATTAAGGAGGCAGTTGATATGGCTAGGAGCATCTCCAAGTTTATTTATAACCATGCTTTTGTTTTTAGCCTCATGAGGAGGTTCACTAGAAACAAGGAGTTGCGGCATCCTGCGATCACACATTTTGCTACAAACTTTATTACTCTTCAATCTTTGCTTCGATGTCAGTTCGAGTTGAAGCAAATGTTTGTGTCTGATGAATGGCGTAATTGTAGATACAGCAGGAGACAGGACGGGAAAGCCATCGCAAAAATGGTGTACTCTGAGACGTTTTGGCGTGGAGTAGAAGAAGCATGCTCAGTTAGTGAACCTATAGTAAAGGTTCTCAGATTGGTAGATTGGGAGAAGCCTACAATGGCTTATTTGTATGAGGGCATGGATAGGGCCAAGGAGGCCATTCGTTCTTATTATGTAGACAAGGGTTCTGTTGGCCTTGATAGGCATATGATGTTATGAGATGTGATTGATAGTCGGTGGACAGGGATGCTTCATCGACCCATTCATGCAGCAGCACTCTTCCTCAACCCCGCATTTTCATACAAATGCGGCTTTGATTTTGATGGCGAGGTGATGGAAGGGCTCCATTCCTGTATTCATAGGATGGTACTTGATCCTGAGCTTCGTAGCAAAATCAATCACGAGATACAGTGTTATCAGGATTGTGTTGGCCTATTTGGCTTTGATGATGCTATTAGGGAAAGGACCCTCTTCATGCCATGTAAGTGACAAGTCATCACTCATTAGAAATTAGAATTTTCAATTTAGAATTTCCTTACTTATAATTCTATTTTTTTAAATTCAATTATGTAACTTTTATTTAAAAGTTTAATTATGTTTTACGTTTTTGAATTTTTTATTTCTTTATTTTGTTGTATATATTTGGTGGCGAAGCTATGGTGCAAAGGCACCAAATTTGCAGAAATTGGCCATAAGAATCTTGAGTCAAACATGTATCTCTTCAAGGTGTGAGTGCAATTGGAGTGTATTTGAGAAAATACACGCAAAAAAGCGCAACAGGTATAACTTTGAGCTCCAGCCTTCAGTTGGGAAATTACACTTATTGTAATTTTTAATTTTTAATTTATGACCTTCAAGTGTCAAGAGTCGAGACTCATTAGTTTTTTTGACACTCTTACAGGTTGGAGTTCGCACGCCTCAATGATTTAGTGTATGTGCATTACAACATCCGACTTCGAGTGTGGAAAATAGAAGCACCAATGGATCCAGATGCCATTTCCTTAGACAATATTCATGTATTGTCTCAGTGGATGGTGGAGTCTCAGAAGCCCATCTTGGAGGAGTCACCTTCATGGTTAGAGCCAGATGATCCATTAGAACAGGGGCAGCAAGAGGAGGAGGACTCGAAGGAGGAGCAGCACTCGGATGAGGAGCAAGAGGAGGAGGAGGAGGACACTGTGGGAGTATCGGCATCAACACCATCTGCTATAGATATAGGAGAGCACAGCTCCATAACTAGCACTCATTATTTGACACTAGGTGCAGAGGCAGGGTCAGGGCCTTCTACTACTAAGAGCAGGCCTGGCAAACAACCCATCATGTTTTCCCATAAAAGGGGGAGAGGGCAGTGATTTCAGATAGATAGCTGCTAGTTTTATTTGTTATGCTACATATAACTCATGATAATGAGATACTTTTATATATGTGATGTTATTTTGTATTGGTTCTCCACATTTGAGTCCTTGAATGGACAATTATCAGGGATCAGCAGGATTTGGTATCGCCTTTCATGTATCATTTCTATTTTACGTGCCAATGTGTTTATTTCATGTTGTTATTGCTTTATATGTTTAAAAATTTGAAAAAAATGAATATATTATGCATTTTTTATGCTTTCCGATATTTGCCAATATTTTCGCCAATATTGCCGATAAGATATTTTTTGGACCCTCGCCAATATTTTGCCGATACCGATATTTTCAACACTGTTGTAAATAAACAGGAGGCTCCACAAGTGCTAAGTCAGTTTCAAAAGGGGACAAGTCGGCCTGCCCCATGAGTCACACCCTTTCGGATCAGTTCAATCACTATAAATAGACCTCTTTCATTCTCCTCAAGATGCAATTTGATGATCATCTTCTATTCGATATGAGATCCTATGCAAAGGCCAAAAAGGAAGGATACAAGGGAAAATATTGTGCAACAAATAAGTCTCTTCTCTCGTTCATGGAAGTCTGAAATAGTTCATGTTCATGAGGCATAGAAACAAAGTTTGTTCTCTACTGTCGCTTGATCCGAAGTCCTATGAGTTGATTCGAAGTTTTGTGGCTATGATCCAAAGTCTTGTGACTTGATCTGAAGTTCTGTGGCTATGATCCAAATTTCTGTGACTTGATCCGAAGTTCTGTGGCTTTATCTGATGTTCTGCAACTTCATCTGAAGTCTATAGCCCTGATCTGAGTCTGTGGTATTACTATGTGGGTCGTGTCACTAATCTGAGGTATATAACCTATTGTAAGGAGGTATGAAACCTACCTTGTCAGTGATCCGAGTTGCTATTATTACAGATCTATTCTTTGGTTGAAGTTTGAGCTCAAGGAGAGTATATTTCAGTCTTGCTTTCTGTGGTATGATGAGAGGATCAACCTCTTCTTAGTGATATTGTTGAACATACAGTTGCCTTGGAGACTCAGCAATTGTGGAAGCCTTCTTGGCTTAGTATAGTCCTTGACTTGATGTTTTGCTGAGGATCTCTCTAAGAAAGATTTGGTTGGGTTTTACCCCTTGCAGGGTTTTTCCTTGGTCTTTGACCTAATTCTGGTATCTCTTGTTATTGTGCATTGCAATCTCTTCTTTCTCCTTACTGTTCGTTTAATTTCTGAAGTGTAATTATTTGTTGAAGTGAGATAAGTTGCAAAGAAAACTCTAATATTTTTCACAAATAATTATCAGTAGTTTAGAAATTCTACTTTCACTTGGTTTTTCAACAACTAGAAGGTTAGTAAACGATCCAGCAAATCTTTAAAAAGGGAGAGGGGGTTCACTTCTCAATCATTCTATTCTATTCATCATTACCTTGAAGATCAATTTGGCTCAAGTGAGTCTCATACAAGAGTTTCGAGTGAGTCTCATATAAGAGTTTCAAGTGAAACTCTTCAGCTGATTTTGATGAACTTCGAGTGCCACCCTAGTTGGCTCTTTGGGGAGATTACTTTAGATTTTCCACGTGTGTAGACAATAGATTTTCCAGGTGTTTGGACTCTGGAGCGGATTCTCCAGAGGAAAGACCCTTAGCTAAAGGGTTAATTTTCTGAGTTTTGGTCATTGTCATTGCAAGTTCGAAGTATATTGCTGGAGGTCGAATTTATTCATCGAGGTCGAGTTCCCTGTAGAGGATGAGTTAATTGTTGGAGGCTGAATTCACTAAAGGTCGAAGTCAGCATTGTGGCAGCCGAAATTACTGGAGTCTGAGTTTTTATCTACTGGAGGCTGATTTCATTTACTAGGGCCAAGATTATTTACTAGAGGTTCATTTCATTTGCTAGGCAGAGATTATTTACTAGAGGTCGATTTCATTTACTGGGCCGAGATTATTTACTGGAGGTCAATTTCATTTGTTGGGCCGAGATTATTTACTAGAGGCCAAGTATTTTGCTGGAAGCCGAGTTTATCTATTGGGGCCGAGTTTAATTGTCGGAGTTGAGTTTATTGTTGGGACTGAGTGTGTTTGTTGGACCAGACTTGCTTGTGTATTCTTGATTTCTCTTGTCCCACATCACATATTTTGAGGCATCTATAAGAATGGCAGTCAAAAATAGCTATGTAATGTCGAATTAGAGTTCAAAGTCTCACTTTATAAAGGTAGCTGGCTACATGGGTACAAATTGTCAATTTGCATGAAGTAAAGCAATCTAACAACTTCAAGCTTTTTTATTAAACTCAAATAAAAAATACCATGTGTGACCAATTTGAGACATGAAAATCTTTTGAAAAAATCACAATCTTGGACAACCACAGTTATCTTTGAGTTTCAGACTATCTTCTGAGATGACTGACCCTAAATTTTTTAACAATCAAAGAACAATTAAGAATCCAAAAGTATATCTACCAGATCTCTCAGGTGCATAAATGCATAAGAAAGCAAGTCTAGAA
Organism: Pinus tabuliformis; assembly: GCA_031772625.1. Lineage (NCBI taxonomy): Eukaryota > Viridiplantae > Streptophyta > Pinopsida > Pinales > Pinaceae > Pinus > Pinus tabuliformis. Next base: position 430,178,654 of record CM062807.1, read on the forward strand.
CGAAAAAAATGGATTAAACATTTATAAACAACTTGCCTCGACCCCCTGTGATGCGTCCTCGTCCTGGCCGTTCTCTTTTACTTTGTTTTGGATTTGACCGAGCAATACTGACCCTTTTGCCTAGTAAGACCTCTCTATTCTTTTCCACAGCTGCAGAGAGTTTTTCTTCATTTTCAAAGTCAACATATGCAAGGCCCTGGTCAAGAAAATAGAAATGCAGATGAACATGTAAATTCAAAAAAGTATGTTATCTCAACCCATATTAACAAACCCAAACCTTAAAAGTACACTACTGTAAACCTATAAGCCCATATGCTACTATTGACTCCTTTTTCCCAGTTACAATGCCAACCTGAAGTAACCAACAAATCTATCACACATACCCTAGGTTTTCCAGAAAAGCGATCCCTTAACAAGCGGATAGCCATTACTCCACCAGTATCACTAAAGAACTGGCGTAATTGTTCTTCTGTTACCTGAAAGCAATCGATTACATTATACCAAAACTTTGGATACATACGTCCCTACCTTAAACAAAGGATGTAAATGACTTACCTCAAAGGAAAGGTTAGAGAGAAATGCTGTGCACTGATCTGTGTAGACTGGTTGCTCTACTGAATTCAAATTATCAACCTCTGTCTGCTGATCTGCTTCCCCATGTACAAGTTCCCGAGATACAGTATCCCTGTCTTTACCATCATTGTTACTCAAACCCAATCCTTCTCCTTTATCAGCAACTACAGATGAAAGAGCCTTTCCGTGTGCACCTTTCTGCCGTTTGAATTGATCCTTCCCATCATTGAATCCTACACCCGTCTTTCTTTTGCTTGATGCCTGCAAGCTATTTGACGGTTTACTTGAAGCCCGATGTGTATCTTTTTCTTTTGTAACAGATTTGGCAATATTACTAGGCCCTACTATAACTTGAGACTTGGTTTCTTGTTGTTGTTGAAACAATCTTAATTCTTTCAATCGAGGTGTCACCTGCAAAAACCAGATAAGAATGCAATGATAATAGTTCTAAGCAGGTTGCTTGATAATGTTGAAACTCAAGGGGACAATTTCATATTCAATATAATAGTCAGCTTACTTATAACTTCCTTCTGATATTTGGGGAGGTATCAATTCCCTTGCAATATTTCACAGAACGAAAAATTTGTTAAACCAGTGTTACTTGGAAGCGGGAGCAAAAATGGGAGCGGGAGCGACATTTTCAAAAACTCCCGGTTTGGGAGCGAATACCGGAGCGATTTTTTAAAAATATATATATATATTTTTTATATTTTTATATTTTGATACATATATGTCAACAAAAACATGTAGAATGATGAATTAGATATAAAAAACATAAAAAAAACATAGATTGATCATTGAACAATATCACATCAATCATCTAGAAGTTATAATCTTCATCAACCACGTCCACAAGTTAATAACATACATATTACAACATATTGAGTCTCATGAATCATGATTCATCAATCTTAAAGTTTCAACTTCAAGCTTTCAAAATTGAAAATTCAATATATAACATTTATCATCATTGATCACCAAAGTTGTACTTGTAAGCTAAGCTTAACCATTACAAGAAATAATATCTAACAGTTAACATGAAATGAAATGTTATAAAATGGATTATGAAATGAAATGAAACAACTTTCACGAAGCATCATATTCATAATTCAGAATCATTACCAATGAGTTATAATTGCCAACTTCAAACTTCAAACTTTCATTGCATTTATCAGAGTCATATATTTTTTACAAAAAATATCATTATGATATGAAAGAGTCAAGACTCAAGACTCAAGACTCAACAGTTATGAAAACTAATAGAAACTAGAAAAGACAAGTAAACTATAAATCTATTATCTACCACTGCATGTGGCCCTTGCCACGAGAGTCTAATGTATGAGAAGGTCGTGGTGGTCTTCTAGGACTCTCCCGCACAGACCGACGACCAGAACTAGAAGGCACATGCCCTCCATGTGAGGGTGTAGATGGAGGTGGCAACAGCAAAGGAGCAAGACTCGGAACTCGAGCACTGCTACTGGATGGTGGAGGTGGCATGGTTGCTGCTTCATCTTCCTCCCTTATATGTTCCTCTTCCAGTTCTTCAAGATGTATAGTGCCATCCTCCAAATTGTCATCCTCTGGGTGGTTGTCCCAGATTTTATATGTTGGATCCTCATAAGCCCGATCATAGTAATGACTCAACAACCTCAAGTTGTAGTGCACATAAACCAAGCTTTCTTCTCAGTTTTCATTGACTCTGTTTCTTTTCACATTATGTATGAAGCTGTAGGTGCTCCAAAACCTCCCTGCAGAAGAAGTATTTACAACCTGTGATAGAACTTTTTTTGCCAATTTTGGCAAAAGTCCATGGTCGCCATATGTTTCCCACCATGTGAGAGCATCAAATCTGTCTCTGTCTTCCATTGCATGGAAGGTACCAAACAAACCAGTGCCACTAAAGTATCTGCCTATTTCAAGGCACACACTAGCACATTCCTCCCTGTCAGGTATCAACTTTTCTAATGCTTCCAAATATCCTTTAGATACCTCTTCATCTATATGGGGTTTGGTCCTAACCCCACCCCTTGGTGCAGGTTGGCCCAACCAAGATGTAGAGTAGTATTTTGGTGTAAGGATATACGCCAAGCAATGTAGTGGAAGATTAAGTTTATTCCACCGTACACACACACAATCGTGAATCAGTTTGTACAAGTCGGGATCATTGTTATGAACAATATCTTTTATTTGCCCCAACATGGTATCCATCTGCTCATACACCTCACCAATCACTGGTTTATTTGTATCTGCAAACCAAATCATGTGATAAATGGGCTTGGTGAAATCCAATACTTGCCTCACACGTGCCCAAAACATACCATCAAGAGCGGCCTCCTCCACCAGTTCAAAACCTCGCCTATCAGCTGCATTTTTAGCCCTTTCCTTTAATATCTGCCAGTGTGGACTTGATACCATGCTAACCAATGACTCTCTTACCTTCAAAAGGCGCCTGAAGGTGAGGTAATAGCTACCAAATCTAGTCCTCGCAATCTTCAACAACTCCAATCTTGAGTGACTGCGGAAAAGGCCATGGGTATTGCTATGATTTGTAATAAATTTTATCATTTGTTTGCCTTTCTTGTACAAATCACCAATCCATTTGTATTGTTCATTTTTGTTCTTAACAACATCATGCATCAAAAGGTTCAATGTGTGAACCAAACACCCAAACCAAAATATGTTGGGGTATTTATCCTCAATAATTGCCTCCGCTGACTTACAATTAGGAGCATTATCAGTGATGACTTGGATGACATTGTATGGCCCAATATGGTCAATTGTTTCAAGTAATGCTTTTGCAATGTTGATGCCGGTCTTGAACTTCTCTGAGTAATCATATGCATTTAGAAAGATGGCACCACTAACAGACATAGCAAGAACACTTATCAATGGCTTGCATTTGACATTTTTCCATCCATCAGATACAATGGACACCCCATGGTCAGTCCAAGAACTTGTCATTCTATTCAAAGAATGTGATATTTTTTCTTTTTCATGATCAAGTCCAACGGTTCTTGCCTTGTCATACCCAGGGCTCTTGTATCCTTTAGGGGCATCATTTATGGCAGAAACCATTTTGTGCCAATAAGGTGAGCGAAGAACATTGAATGGTATCCCACATGCATAGAGAAACCTGTAAACTTTTGAATCCACATCATTCCTACACCCTTCATCAAGGAAATCTGATACGGTTCTACGCCTTAACGCTGGTGACCTTGTGCCTCCATATCCACTGCCTTGGGAGGATGCTGAAGGAGTTTTTGGTGCTTGTGATTGTGAGCTTGGTTCAAAGAAACCCCTTGATTTTTTAGATTTGCATTAGGCTTCCTCCTCTTCCCTTATGTATTCGGCTCTATCTGTTGCTGACACACCTGCACAAGTTTTGATTCCTATTTGTTTATCTCCATCCCATGGCATTTTCACGTAGAGGTGTTTTCTGGCACGGGTGTATGAACCTGTGTAATTATTGTTGCAATGGGGGCAATGCAATTTAGTGGTTCCAGCCCCTTTCCCTGCTTCAGGCCTGTTAACATATTTCCATAATGGGGTTTGGTCTTGTTTTGTTTTTTCATCAAATCCACTTTGTCCCCCTTCTTCATCCCCTTCTTCATTTTGAACCCTCCTTTTCCTACTCTCCAGCACCATAATAACCAAAAAATGAACCAAGAAGAAGAAAATGCCAAGAAATATAACCATGATGTTTGAAATTTGTAGTTTTGAATGGGAATGGGAATGGCCCAATGGGAAACCGAAATAGAGAAAAATGTATTTATTTATTTAGATTCAAGAAATTAGGAGTAAATTTATCCTACCTCAAATCCGTCCAAGACTCCTTGCACCTTGCTCCTCGCTCCTTGGCACCTTGCTCCTTGCTCCTTGGCTCCAAGCTCTCTCAGTCTCACTCAAGTTGAAGTCACAATGATTGAGAAAAAGCCCTCCCTCCCTCTTATATAGAAAAAAAAATCGTTTTTTAGGCGCGCGGATTTTTTTTCCTACTGGAATCGCTCCTAGCCTCCGCGCAAATCGCTCCGGGAGTGAAAATTAAAGCTCGGGAGGGATCGCGAGCGATCGCTCCCTGATCGCTCCCGGGCTTTAATTTTCGCTCCTGGAGCGAGAGGAGTGACGCTCCCAAGACCGCTCCCTGTTTTGGTGGGGAGCGCAAATTTTTTTTCCAGGAGCGCGCTCCCGAGCCGCTCCCGCCCGGAGCGTGGATTGGGAGAGGGATCGAGGGGGGGGGGCCTCCCTCGCAACACTGTGTTAAACTAATATAACGTGCATAACAAATTACAATGATTTCCCCAAGCTTTTATTTCCATGTTATTTAGCACTGCCATATTACACTTATAACTCGTTAGTAGACTGCTTCAGGCAATGAATCAAGCAAGATAGAGTCAAGATAACACCACAACATTAACAATACTGTGATTCGTCATGCATGGTATGCCCTTTGGTAGTTATTCTCTGTTTCTTTCACTTTTTTCTGAAAATTCAGCTTATATTACATTATTGCACAAAAAGACACATCAAGGTGCATAAATAAATGAGCCAAGCTACAATTGTACAAACTGCCCCTAGAAGGGGACTTTGTTGGCCCTTCCTTTAACCCTTTTTCATCAGATCGAACCCTCACAATGAAACCTTAGCCAAGAAGTAGAAACCCTAGCGAAAAGTTGTAGAATTTCAGCCTCCTTCTTCGCACATGTGGAGAGAAAGAGAGAGAGGAACCCAAAACACTTCTTCTCTTTCTTCTACCTTCTTCATTGCCCTTTTCTGCTTCTTCCTTTGCATGAGAGAGAGAGAGAGGAATGAATGTGTTCAAATGAGGTCGAATTGTCTCCTATATATAGGTCTTCTAGGGGTATGAATTCCAACTTCTAGGCCGACTTAACAGGTTGGCAGGCCGACTTGGTCTTGGAAGGCTCAGTAAAATACAAAAATAATTATTTTCACAATTTACAAGATGCTCGATGGGGTCTTCATATTATGACAATGTCCCTATTTGACTTTCTTTACATATGACAACCCTAGAAGCACTTTCAATTAGTGCTTGACCTATAAAACAAATTTCTTGGGCAAGAAACCCAAGCTCAATACTAATAATCATTTTTCTTTCTTTTACAAAATACAAGAATCAATAGTACATTTCATATTTATGAAAACCGAACCTAGTTACACTTTCTTCAACATTCCCTCTTAACTAGGGAGGTATTCATAAATGGTACATGGCTATTCTCAATATTGAAGAGATCTCGTAAAAAGAGTCAGACTAGTAATCCATCTGTATAGCATCATTGTAACCAACATTGTCACATAGAAAGGCCTTGACTAGCAGCTCTATCTCTCAATAGATCAAAGCACAATGTTGGTGAGACCAATGATTATAAACACCTTCATCATTGTCTCTCAAGGTACATAACCACCCGAGTGGTCACCGAGTATGACCTTATAGGACTATTCTTATCTTGGGTCCCCAACCCTCAAAGAATATCGATCCTCTTGCCAACTCTTATCTTGGATGCCCTACTGCATCCTCAAAGAGTATCGGATGCCAAATGATTACTCAATCCTCCATTCTTTCTTCCAAAATGAAGACAAGAATGGTGTGTCTATCTCTCCCTCTCAACTAGGTAAGATATGTCAACCAATCCAAGCTTGTTTCTAAACTACACAAGCTTCTTATTGGAAAGAGATTTTGTCAAAATATCAATAGTTTGATCATCGGTGGGGATATACTCTAGCTTCAGTACACCATCTTGTACCAACTTTCGAATGTAGTGGTACTTTTGTTTATGTGCTTCATCTTTACATGAAATACCGAGTCCTCAGACAATCTTATACAGCTAGTATTATCACAATGTATTATGGTAGGGTCCAACGGTCCTGCAAATAGATCAGATAACATCTTCCTTAACCAGACCACTTCCTTGCTTACTTCACAGGCTGCAATGTACTCGGCCTCAGCACTACTCAAAGCCATTGTCTCTTGATTTCTGCTCATCTAAGAGACCATGGAGGATCCCAAGCTAAAACATCCTCTTGTAGTGCTTCTTCCATCCTTCTCGCTGCCTCCCCAATCGGAATCAGTAAATCCTTCTAGATGAACATCTTTTCCTTTTTCATACTTCAGGCAGTAGTGGACGGTTCCCTGCAGATATCTCAGTATATGCTTGGCAGTTATCCAATGATCATGTCTAGGCTCCATTTGAAATTGACTGAGAACATTTACTGCAAAACATATGTTTGGCCGAGTATTCACTAGATACATCAGGGAGCCAATCAGTTGTCTGTACTTAGTAGGATCCACTAGACTAGATTCAGAATTCCTTAACATTTTCAAGTTTGTGATCATCAGAGTTGTCATGGGTTTGCATTCCATCATATCAAACCTTTTCAATAGCTCAATCACATACTTTCCTTGTCCTAGGAAGATTTCATTCGGTTCCTGCCAGACTTCCAGTCCCAGATAATAATGCATAAGTCCTAGATCCTTCATATTGAATTTAGCTGCCAGCATTTTCTTACATTCTTGAATTCTTTCTTCATTACCAGTTATTAGAAGATCATCTACATATAGAAGAATGATGATAGGTTCATCATTCTCTACCTTGATGTAGAGATTGGGATTTACCATGCTTTTCCCGAAACCCAACCTTTGCAAATATGCATCCATTCTAGTATACCATGCCCTAGGAGCTTGCTTGAGGCCATAAAGTGCCTTCATCAATCTGCAAACATGACTTTCTCTATCCTTTAGTTCGAATCCCAATGGTTGTTCTATGTAGACTTATTCATGTATGGTACCATTCAAGAATGTTGTTTTGACATCCATTTGATGTACCTTCCATCCCATTGATGCTGCCAGAGATATCAGAGATCGGATCGTGGTATACCTTGTTGTGGGAGCAAAGGTCTCTTCATAGTCAATGCCTTCTTCCTGAGCAAAGCCTCAAGCCACGAATCTAGCCTTGAATTTATATATGCTTCCATCTGCAACATGCTTGATTTTATACAGCCACTTACAGGTTACCACTAATTTGTTTTCTAACCTTGCAACAATTTCCCAAACTCCATTCTTCATAAGAGATTGGTATTCCACATTCACTGCATTCTTCCATTCTTGGTGTTTGGCTGCTTCGAAGGTTCATTTTCAATGAGCTTTGACATGTATGTTGCATGTCCTGAGTATCTTTTCGGTTTCTTGCTCTCCCTGAATCTTCCTCTTGCGTTGTGACCTTCTACATCTTGAAGTGTAGAAGTTAACCAGTTAGGTCTCTTTCTTCTTTCAGGGAGAGAGATTGGTTCACTGGGACCTTCTTCTTCATGATGAGAGACTTCTTCCTTATTAACTTCTTCCTCAAATATGGGAAGATCCTCCTCATCAGAATCGGATGGGAGATCTTTGAATTTCTTGAAGGCAATGCTCTCATCAAAAATTACATCTCTGTTTACTTCTATTTGATGTCCTTCCTTTATGTAGATCCTATAAGCCTCGGAAGAGTTGTTGTATCCAATGAATATTTCTTTCTTGCTTGCGGGATCTAGCTTCTTTCTTTTGTCCTTAGGAATGTGAATATATATAGGGCACCCAAATATCCGGATATGATCAATATTTGGTTTCTTCCCAGTGAAGACTTCTTCTGGAGTTATATTGCCAAGTGACTTGTGAGGACTTCTATTTTGGATGTATATTGCAGTCTTCGTTGCTTCTCCCCATAGTTTCAGTTTGAATCTGGTCCAAGCTACAGGACTTCCTCTCTTTGAGTGTGAAGTTGAACTCTGATTCAAAGGCCCCAGCAAAAACTACTTGGGCAGTGGCTTATGGAGGTTTAATCTCAGCGGGTAGACTGTTACACAATTTATTAAACCTTTTTATAAAATTTGAGATATCCTCATCAGGTTTCTTCTTCATAGCGTTGAACTTAGTAAGAATGTATCCATGATCTCTCTTCTCTCCCCATTTCTGCATAAAAGAATTCTCCATTTCTTCCCAAGTGGTAATGGAAGCATTCGGCAAGGATTTGAACCATTTCCTGGCTTCCCCATCCAAATATTGGACGAAGAGCCTCAGCACTACATCCCGGTGCTCGACATTCAAATTTTTTTCAAAGGCACAGAAAACTTCTATGTGTCTCTGTGTTGATATGTCAGCTTCTTCATTAAACCTGGGCAAGAGCTTGAGATAGTCCTGTGGCATAGCATTTAAAGGTTGAGGCAGGTCTAAGGGAGCATATTTGTTTAACAGGAAACCTGGGACAGCCATCTGGAGCAGAGGTGGTGGTGCTTGATTTATTGGGGTCTCTGAGGTATGACCAATTGCGAGACAATTGACTGATTGTGGAATGAGAAACTATTCAGACTATGGGTAGGGCTGCTCTGGAGGATATCTTTTACCTCCTCAACTTCAAGGAGGGGAGGAAATGAGAGAGAAGGGGTGTTGAATGAAACTTCTTCTTCCTTGACCTTTAGGTAGGCGATATTAAGTAGCTGGCCACTTTCTGAAGGATATACCAGGACTCTAGGAGGAAAATCGAAGCAATGAATTATGGCATTCTATGAGCTGGATGAGGATGTTTCAGGAAACGAAGAGACAGTAGCATCAGTATTGGGGGTTTTCTCCCTCCAAATCCTTCTGGATATTAGTCTTTCTGGGTCAAATACAGATGGCGTTCTTTGCTGAGAGGTATCTGAGCGGGTATGGGGCCTCTTAAAAGCCAGGGTGATGAACTCAGGATTTGACAGTAGAGTCGCCAAGGTGATAAATCTACAACACACACATCTTTTCTCACCTTATCAAAAACTGTATGAATACCGTACCCAAGTGAAATTTTCTCTAATTCGTTCCCTGGCAAATGGCGCCGAAAAGATGTTGTCACTCCTAGAGACAGCATCTAGGTTGATGGGAGACCAATGCCTAAGACATAATACTGTTGTCAAATTTATCTTAAAGACTTACAGCACCGTAGTTTGTCACAAATAATGCAAATAGGATTGATTCAGAACCATTCATAAAGATACAATGTATAAAGCAGCTTACACGCAGGAATACACAGGAAATAATCCTCAACTAATGGTGGCCAAATCATATTGAGAGCTTGTAGCAAATTAATTGTTAAGACAGATGTAATGGTAGAAAATAGTGAAGGAGAAACCTATCATGCAAAGCTTAAACATTAAGAATTTTGTATATCTAGATTTGGAGAGAAGCGAAAGTAAGGAAATGCTTATGGAATGTTGAGATACATGGAGCGCTTTTTAAAGACTGAATTTCCACATTAATACAGGCATTATCCATCAATAGCTTGATCTAAATGAATCTGTATCTAACGAGAAATATATTTGGCAACTACGTGACATGAAATATGACAGGGATATTTAACACATATGAAAATACAAAGGGGGATGAACATACTGCAATCTAATAAGTTGGAATCACCAGAAATCTCGTATTAACCTTCTGAGAAAAGAGCGTACATCAAGATTCATACATGCCTTCATGAAACCAGGAAAAGGTCTCTTAACAGAAGTCTTTCCGAAAATTTTGAACCCTCTTTAAGTGTTTCTTCCCTCCTTTTATAAGGAGAGGGAGAGCTTGAAAACAGTTACAAAAATATCTTCCTCAAGTTCCAGCTGTCTTGGCCTACAAAGGCCATGTCGCCCAAATCATTGCAACAAAATGATTCCTTTCTTTAAAATACAACAATAACAAAATAACAAAACATGGAAAAAATTGAATGATGATTATAGAAAAATATCTCCATGCCACTTCCTGTGATGGCCTCTGATCAAGGCACGTCTATGTCATGATGTTTTGCTTCAGCTGCTCCATGGGTCCACTTGTCTCTTTCCACCTTAACTGCTTGAATTCCCCATTTTCTAGAGTCGAGAGCAATCACCCATGATGACTTTAGTGGTGCTCTGTAACACAGTTGTCGGCTCATCCTTCTCCTTCGTCTCTATATTATACTATCATATTGCTATATAGGAGCTTTGCCTTATCGGAACCTTATTATTAAAATACATTACAAAACAACGAGTTCCGATGCTCCTTCACCCCTTTTGTTTAGTCCCTTGAAAAGTGTGTCCCATAAGACCAGGCATCGTGACCTGTCGCTTTGCCTTAAGGCGCTAGGGCCCTCAGACTCTTGTCAGGGCCCGTTTTTCCTTTGTAAAGTGCTTTGCGCCTGTGGTTCTTTAAGTTCCTCTTTAACCACGTGCTAGCCAAATATCGAAGCCCCTCTCATCAGTGGTTCCCAATTGGGGAAATAACATGGGAGTTGCGACATGCTCATTCTCCGGTCATTGATCTCCAATTATGACGTCATCACTCCACATGGCACTTCCTGAGTGTTGACACGTGTCACCCAAATTCAGCCCCTTAGGCCCCTCAAAATGCCAAAACTGCCCACCACGTTTCCTACCATACTACCACGTCAAACTGACGTCAGCTGCCACGTGTCCTTATCAGAGCCAATCTTGTGTCACCACACATCATTATCGAAGCCAATCTTGTGCCACCACGCGTCATTATCGGAGCCAATTTTATGTTGCCACGCGTCCTGCTGGAGGAGAGAGAAAAGGGTTCGTCCGCCCTTGGTTTTGCGATGAAATCCTTTGTAAACTTATATTTGAGTCCCCTATGTCATGTCCCTATTTTTATTCTTCTTCATAGTACAACCAGTATAGATTTCCAGGGTAGGATATGGCCAGGTCAGTGGAGCAGGTTTATGTCATCAGGGGTCCCGATGGAGTTTTAAGGAGTTTTTATGGGATTTGATGGCATTCGCTTGGCATATTCCATCATTCGCACAGTTTGCCTTTCGTTTCGTCGCATTCCAACAACTTTCATAAATCAGCATTACTATTGGGCATAACTTAATTAATTATGCTCGAGGTGGCATTCTGGGGAGATTAATTGATGGAACACCTCAATGTAATAGCTCGTTGGAACTGGAATGAGAAGATCTACAGGATGGGATGCTTTGAAGAGACTTCCATTGGCCGAAGAGAGTATGATGGGCGATTTTCCATTTTCCTTAGTTAAAAATGACTTTAATTAATCGTTTAATTAAGGAAAAATAATTAAATGCAGAAAAGGGGCCAAAAGTGACTTAAAAGAAATTAAATTAAATTAAAAGGGTTACTTGATAAAGTCAATGGAGGAGCTTCTAGAATAAGAATAAAATAAGATGCTTCTAGAGGCTTGGAGATCTATCCATCAAAACTATAAAAGAGGAGGAGAAGATCATTTGGAGACATCGGGGATTTGAGTATTGTTTTTGTGGAGAGGCTTCAGAACGCAATTCTCTACTTCAGCAGTAGCCCCAAGACGAAAACCTTCGGTTGATTCGGTGAGAGTGGGCAAGCACCCATCTCTTCCCTTTGTGGATCCATTTAGGGTTCGCAGGTTGCAGTGATTTGATTTTCAGTTTGTTTTGGGAGGCCCAATGTGGCATTATTGTAGATCTGTTGAGGCCAGCTATCTCAGCGATTTTGTCATTCTAGCATGTAAAACCCCAGTTTATATATTATAAAAAGTCACTTTAGAAAGGTCAAAAATGAAACTCTATTCAAGGAAATTCATCCCATAGCTGTCAATTTTCAACATTTTCAAGTTATAGGAATAGCAAGATGCAAACCAAGCATTAGTGAAACAAAACCCAAACGGATTATATGCAACTTCAAGATATGAGCAACAAGATGTAAATGAAACTTGCAATAAGATAACATTTAAAGGGTAATTAACCTGAGCACATGAAAAGGAAGTAAACAAGTACAAGAATATGTAATACTTGCAAGTGAATGATAAGCTCAAAATCCAAATTATACAATAACCAATTATATGCAATGTTATGTGTGAGTGTGTGAAGGAAAGTGGTCTTGGTAAATTTTATTAAATGCCTAATCTAAGGTTTGACTTCCCCTCAATTCCTTCAACTTGGTAAGGAGTGAGGTAGTTGCAAGAAGGCTAAGTGAGAAGGCTAAGGCCTCATTAACAATACCCCCTTAGGACTTCAGTACAACCTGTGTTCCTTCGTTCCTACAAGGGACTTGGCCACAAGAGAACTACGAGGTCACACATTTTAACCTTTGTTCCAAACTCAAATTTACAGAGATTGAATGACACTTGAGGTTTGACAATTAAAATGGAATGTTTCAAATGTGAAATGTCTTATGAATTTCAATTAGCAAATATCATTCCACTTATAAGATCAAATTAATTGATTAATAAAGTGTGTTTAGATTGCTAAATGACCAATGGAGCAAATTTCAATTTACTTAATGAAGCAAATGACAATTAAATCAAGAGTTAGATGAAGAAGTTAAACTACTTCAATGTAAGTGTAAATTAGACAAGTGAATAATGAAATTACTCAATGATCACAAAAACAAGTTATATCAAGAGAAATGAAAATTGATTAGAACTATTTGCAAAATGAAAATTAAAGACTATATCTAGAAATTAGATGCAATGAACAAGAAAATAAACTAATCTAACATATGCAAAATGTGTTAGAAAATCGAAAGGCAAAAAGATTTTCTTATCTTCATAGATGCTTGTGATTATCTTTGAATTCTTATTATCTTCTTACATGTCTTCTTTCATCTTCTTATCATCAAGCAGCTACCAAAACACAAGTACATGAAGATCAACATAACAAAGACATTGGATGTAGGCACTCAGTCACGGCTAAAACGCCTCTTCTAGGGGAAAACCCAAAACTTCTCTTCTCTTTCTTTAGAACCAAATCAAATGAGATAACCAAGACCTTTGACCAGACCAAAAGACCTCCTCCAATCCACCAAGTTAGCCTCCCAAGATGATTAGTCAAACTTCAATAGTCAACTCTAGTCAAACTGCTTCAATCCTGCAACAAACTTAGATTTCGACCCTCCTGCTTCAAATTTTCGGCCCTACTGCAGACCTATAATTTCAGCCTTCTTGCAACAACCCAGTAATTTGCATGTGTGGCAGAAAAAGAGAGAATTTCGGCTTCCTTTTGCTTGTCAAGTTTCTCTTCTTCGTTAGGGTTTCTCCTTGTTTTCTAGGTATTTCACACTTTTTTCTTCACTTCAAATTGCAGATCGAACTTGCTGATTGATTGGATGCCCAAATAAGTCGAATGGCACTTAATTTATAGTATTTATGTGAGGTCGAATTCCTTCACTGAGACCGAGTTTACTAGAGGGCAGGCTGACTTCGTGGAGGAGGCATAAGATTTACTCAAAAATAAATTTGTTTCTTGACATACAAATCCCAAGAAGGGTCTAGATCATAGTAACAAGGAATATGACTCTTGAGATCAAGAGTAGAAGCACTCAATGGGTGTTTTGACCTAGAAATAAAATAAATAAAGCGTGAAACCCATGCTTATGAATAATTTTTCTTTTACAATATTTTTTCTTTTCTTTCTTTTCGACAAATACATTACATCATGACTCAAATACAATTATGAAGACCGATACTAGTTACATTTCTCAACACTCCCTCTTAACTAGGGAGGTATTCATAATTGTTCAACCGATACAAGGTTGACCTCAATTTGAAATGTTCTTAAGAAGAGAACAACAACATACGCAATGCTTGGGATACCCTCATTGCCAAGGTATCCTCCCAATAGGGACTAAGGTGTCATCTAGGAATTTGCCACTATAGGTACCATCAGGCTACAACCCTGGTATCAATCCAACAGGATATAGATACCATCTAGGCCTCCATGCCCTAACACCAACCCTTACAAGGATCCAGGTATCAACACTAAACCGGAGCTCCAACCGATACCCTCCCTCTAGGATCTAGACATCAACTGAGATCTTAATATTAACCAAGCCACGATGTCCTCCCACGTACCATCATATAGGCAGTTGTATGGTACTTCATCTTTCCTTCTCAACCAAACCAGAGGTATCCATCAATCCAAGTATGCTCCTAAAATAAACTAAATTCTTGTTGGAAAGATATTTTGTTAAGACATCAGCTACTTGTTCATCTGTTGGCATGTATTGTAGCTTTTACGACCCCAGCAATTATTCAAACTTCCAATGTATATGTTCTTGTATGCTACCACAATCTTCAAGGTCTTCAACTATTCAAATGTTGCTTAGGTCATCATATATATGAGACTTAATAGAATAAGTCTTTGACTTTAGGGTTCTCATTTCTAGACTTATTTTGAGGATTTTCATCAGTAGCAACATTGGCTTGGTCCCTTTCTCTCTTCTTGTTTTTAGGATTATCAGGACATTGATTCTTATAGTATCCCATCTTGTGACAATGATAGCATTCTATTTTAAACATATCAATCTTTCTATGATTTTTCTTTGGCTCCTTAAACTTCTTACTACCTCCTTTCTTCTTGACATGAGCAGAGCAGGCATTTGCAGCATTCTCTTCATCTTCTTATTTAACTTCTACCAAGGAGGGATGAGCTTCTTCTTATATACATGTAGACCACATTTCTTCGAATGATGGAGTGTTTTTCCAACTACTAATTCTAGTTGCATAGGCATTCCAGGATTTTGGTAGTCCTAGAAGGAAAGCAATTACAAGTTCCTTTTCGAGGACTATCTCATCAATTGCTTGAAGTTCATCTTTTATACGAGCAATTCTTACAAAATAGGAAGATATTGTATCATCCTTTGTCATCTTAATTGTTCGAAGTTCATTCTTCAAGCTTGCCACTTGCCCAATATTCTTGATTGTAAACAGCTTTGAGAGAGCATCATACATTTTTATTGAGGAATCTAGAGTGGATATGTAGGGAATCAGGTTTTCTTTGACTCCATCCACAATTAAGTTCATGGCAAGAATATCAGTTTCCTTGTATTTCTCCTTTCGTGCATCATCTGAGGGTTCCTTGACCTTTCCTAGTACAAAATCCAATACCTTATTCTTTGCAAGGATGAGGTCCATCCTTGTTTTCCATGCTCTATAGTTAGAGGCTCCTTGAAGCTTGTTCTCAGATTTCATTGATGAGGCCATAGGTGTACTTACTTGATGAAAACTAGATATCTTCAATTACCTTTCAAGACTTCCTTCCTTCTATCAAATGGACTTCTCCTTTCCTTATGATTATCCTTGATAACTTCTTTTCGACTCCTTAAGATGATGAGAGCTTGTTGACCTACCAGCTGCCTTTTTACCTCCTCCTTCACCTTAACTCTGATACCATGTTAGAAAACCAAAAGGCAGAAAGATTTTCTTATCTTGATAGATACTTGTGATTATCTTTGAATTCTTAATATCTTCTTACATGTCTTCTTTTATCTTCATATCGTCAAGCCTCCACCAAAACATACGTACATGAAGATCAACACAAGAAAGACACAAGATGTAGGCTCTCAACCAGGGCTAAAACCCCTCTTATAGGGGAAAACCCAAAATTTCTCCTCTCTTTCTTTAAAATCAAATCAAATGAGAAAACCAAGGCCTTTTACCAGACCAAAAGACTTCCTCCAATCCACCAAGTCAGCCTCCCAAGATGATTAGTCAAATTCTAATAGTCAACTCTAATCAAGTTGCTTCAATCCTGCAACAAACTTAGATTTCGGCCTTACTACAGACTTGCAACTTCGGCATTCCTACAACAACCCAGAAATTCATATGTGTGGCAGAGAAAGAGAGAATTTCAGCTTCCTTTTTCTTGACAAGTGTCCCCTTCTTCTTCGCTAGGGTTTCTCCTTGTTTCCTCAGTATTTCAGACTTCTTTATTCACTTCAAATTGCAGATCGAACTTGTTGATTAATTGGATGCCCAAATAGGTTGAATGGCACTACATTTATAGTCTTTCTATGAGGTCGAATTCCTTCAATGAGGTTGACTTGACTGGAGGGCAGGCCAACTTGGTGGAAGCGGCATAAAATACAATTTTTACTCCAAAATAAATTTCTTTCTGGACATACAAAACCTAAGAAGGGTTTAGATTACAATGAAAAGCACTATGACTCTTGACATAAACCCTAGAAGCATTCAATGGGTGCTTTGACCTAGAAATAAAATAAATAAAGCAGGAAACCCAAGCTTATAAATAATTTTTCTTTTACAATAAATTTTCTTTTCTTTCTCTTTTACAAATACATTACATCATGACTCAAACACAATTATGAATACCAATACTAGTTACATTTCTCAACAAAATGAACAAGTTAGTCACTACCATCAAAGAGCTCCTCCTTCCAAATGAGTAGGTGGGATACCGAGGGGAAAAACCCCAAGCTCCCTCAAGAAAAGATTATTTTATTAATATTACAACTGAAACCCTCTTAGACAAGAATGAGGACTTTAGATCCTTAAGGAAGGCTTACAAGAAGGAGGTTTTGAAAGCCAATAGCCCACCTTAAGATACAAAAGAGAGAAGGAAAAGGTTAACAAAAGTTATGTTGAATTTATAATAGGAAATTCCAAAAAAAGGAATTCGCATCTCCTTTAAGAAAAATTTCACTTAAACCCTTGATGTCTAATATAAGGAAAAATATTTACGCAAGACGAAGAGAGATCTTCTTTAATGCTTGCGGCTAGGAGGATTAAGGCTTAAAAAAAACGAAGATCTTGTGATTTTCGAGCCTCTAAATGATAATCTCTTCAAATCGAATTTTACAATAACCCTCAAAACCCTAGCCAACTAGGATCTACGCAAGAAGAAGATAGACAAGTGTGAGAGCTTGATCCATGAACAAGAGTAAACTTTAGCTTCCAAAGATGTATATTTCCTTGATCTTCAAGTATCCAACTACGAAAAATTTATATTAAAAAAATAAATAAATAATAAAAAATAAAAATATCCAAGCTAAATCCCCCTCCTTCAAACCTATGCTAGCATAGAAAAAGAAAACCCAATATATACAACGGAAATGTGTGCTCTATATACGAGAGAAAAATATGTTCAAATGTTTAGATATATACATAAAAATTACAAGTGTTAACCCAAAGAGTATGAGGACACCCCCGCTCTTGGGCAAGCAAGTAATAAGCTCTAAATTATCTAGATCTGACAAATAAAGCACATAAATAAATAGATCTGAAGATTTAATGATAATATTCACAAGTTATGGCAAGGAAACTCCCTCTAAAATATATTGTTTGACAAGCTTTTAAGAGAACTTGATGTCGGTTCTTCTACTTCTATCTGCTTGAGAGTTGGTTCGTCCAACCAAAAACTTACCCAACACACAAGACCTGTTTCAGAAAAGCTATAGATCTCTACACACTTGAAATAAATTTGTTCGATCCACAAAGAGTAGATTGCACAATGAAGAAGAAGAATAGGGATCCAACCAAAAACCCACTATCACTTCTAGATCTAGAGTGTTTCTCTAATCCAAATATCAATGCAAGATAATTGTACATCAATAATTCCAAATCATGGCAAAAGGAAATAACAAATTAATTTTAGGAAATAACAAGTAAATCAGAAAAAATTTACCATAGGCATAGAATAACACCACAAAGCATGTGCCCCCAAAGTCTTTCTTTGTTATTAAGAAAAATATCTAATGTAAAATTGAAGCACAACTTCGCTAGCCAATAGCTCAAGCATTACAATTGATGATACAATGCGGAGCTTAGAGCTCAATTTTTTCATGTCCCCATTTTTATTCTTCTTCATTGTACAGCCAAGGTGGATTTCCAGGGCCAAGGATGGCCAGGTCAGTGGAGCAGGTTTATGTCATCAGGGATTCCGATGGAGTTTTGAGGAGTTTTATGGGATCTGTTGGCATTCACTTGGCATATTCCATCATCCGAACAGTTTGCCTTTCGTTCCAGCGCATTCTGACAACTTTTAGAAAACAGAGTTATTATTGGGCCTGACTCAACTAATTACGCTTAAGGTGGCATTCTGAGAGGAATACTTGATGGAACACCTCAGTGTAATAGCTCGTTGGAACCCGGGACGAGAAGATCTACATTATGGGATGGTTGGATGTGAGTTTTAGTGACCTGAGGAAACATGGTGGCCAATTTACCCTTTTCCTGCATTAAAAAGAATATTTTGATTAAAATAAAATAAGGAAACGTACTCCATCATTAAAATAATAATAAAATAGGAATTTCTACAGGAGTCCATCAGATCTATAAAAGAGGAGGAAGAGGCCATTAGAGGACATCTTGATTTTGATATTGTTTCTTATATGAGAGCTTGAGAACCTGGTTCTCTACTCCATTGGTAGCCCTAGGACGAAAACCCTCGGGTGATATAGAGAGATTGGGCGAGCACCCATCTCTTCCCTTGGTGAATCCATTCAGGGTTCACAGGTTGCAGTGTATTGTTTTTCAGTTGTTTGGAGGCCGATTTGTGGCATTGTTGTAGATCTGTTTGAGGCCAGATTATCTCAGTTGTATGGGTTGTATGTGCATGTAAAACCCTAGTTATCTAATATAATAAAGCTGAGAGTTTTCTTATTTATTATGTTATGAGATTGCAGTGCTCTATTTGTCTATTTTTACATGGCAATCTTCTGTTAAATGCATGATTAGTTTTATGTGAAGTCCATGTTCCAAATTTTTTGCATTTGGGACATTATAGTGGTATCAGAGCAATGAACTTGGTTCAGCGTACGGGTTCGGGTTTTCAGTTTTTGAATGAGGATGTTCGAGGGTTGCTCTAGTAAATTGGTAGCCAGATTCATCAGTTTCAGAACCAAATTATTGACTCCAAGTTGATATTTGTCGTTGTTGGAACCACCATTCATTTGGAGGCTCAATTCATTATTTGATTGTTGGAGTGTTTTACCCGGCTAAATTGCAAAGGTCGTGGTTTTAAGGGGCGGAAAATCGCCATTATGAGGACCAAAATTTAGCACCATCCATCAGGTTGGACCCCTAGACGTTAAGGGCCAGATCCGTATAGGTTATCGGCTAAGTAACCCAGAGCAAGAAGGTTTTTCTCATTCCGACCAATAGATATCATTTGCGTCATCCTCGACCCTGTGTGCGATTGTAAAGTTGTCAGAACAAGTGGACTTCGACTGGTCAAAGGTTGTGCAGTGATATACACGGCCAAACCTACACGTTAATTACTACGCTATGGATTGTGGTCAGGAACATTGTTAGCAGAGCCGGTTAGTCACAACAAAAGAAGGACCCTGCATCTATGCATGGATAATCGTTTGCCAAGACTACTTGCACGATTCAAAATTCCATGCCCAACCATATGAGTCGGTCTTGCATTGCAGAGGAGAGGTTAGATATTGAAGGTTGTATGCCTGTGCAGAAGGCAATTTGGTGTATTACAGTTCAGGACTCTGCTAAAAAAAACATGTGATAAATGATCACGGACAATGTTGTTCAATTGAGCTTGTTATATCTCTCACGGGAATCGAATTGCCAATAATTGGACGGTAGGAGGTCAAGCCATATTTCCAGATCGCTCTCTTTGAGAGACCGAATCAATCTTTGGAGCACGGAAAAAAACCAAGGGCGCCAAGGGAGATTGTTCACGTACTAGCTACATGGAAGATCGCGAACGAGGTGGTCACCCGATGCAGTAACACGTGTGTGGGATTGGTGTTCGTATATCTCCAAGCACATATTTGGGCCAGTGCTTAGCCAATCTGGTTGCAATTGTGGGGCACGATTGGGCTTCATTCTAGGATATGTGAGTGCAGTCACCATGTTTCCAATTCGATGAAGGTCATACGCGCCTGTAGCATACGTAAAGCCCAAGAAACATAGCCATAACAGACCCATGTATCACAGTAACAATAGGGGACGCAGCACAATCAGTAAAGAGAGGTAATCGGAGTATCACGTGAAACTGTCCAAATCTAGTCAAACGAGACATTAATTTACACGTTAATAGGTAATTGATATAGTACATACTACAGAGGGTCCGCAAGCCAAATCTTTTGTGTAGGATGAATCTATTAATAGTAGAAGGCTGAGTTGAGATGTAGCGCATTGATTCAGTAATTCATTAATGATGATGCAAATGTTTTTCACTAATGGGGTGTGATGGAGAATATGGGTCCCGATTTAGTGTTGAACCCCTCTGCGATGGAATGCCGCACTAAGTATGTACGAAATATAAGTCTGAAATTCAGTAGCAAAAATGAAGACAAACACCCTTGTATAATTATTGCATGGTTATCCATCAAAGTATATTGTACGTTGTGACCTAGAGTTAAGATCACTGTATTATGATAATTCAGCTCAAGTAGCAGTAAAAATAGGGGTGACCCATATGTGATCATTCAGGAATAAAGAAGTTCTAGAAATTAAATTCCTCTTGAAGTTTTAGCTGCAGGAAAACTTGTTGTGGCATCAAGGGCATTGTAAACTTGCCATTTTGACCTGGGTGTATAACTCTTCAGACGTGTGTCTTCCTGTAGCATATACTTGGCTGTAGCAGAGATTAAAGGCTGGAATTTCCTTAAGGGACTGAAACACCGTGTTAAAGGTTCACTGTTGTGCGTGTTATCAGGTTCCTCTTTTACATTTATTGTTATGCATTTCCTTTACTAGGTTCCAGCTTGTTAAAATGTATGTTCCTCAGTATTGCATGATTGCTAGTCGAAGTCTGGTCACATTTTGTGCTATGTTGTGCTTTTTCCCGAGTCAAAATAGACAAAATTGACACTTACACCAAGGAAACATCAAGCAGTTTGTTAAAACAGTTCACTAAGAAATACAACAAACTCAAAAGTGGTGGTTGTCTATTATCGGTAAGAGAGTTGGTCATAGTTGTGATGAATTGTGCGCTGCCAAAAATTTGACTCTTCCTAGTCGACCTTGTATTTGTCATCTAGTGAATCATTATTGAAAAGTCTAAGTCGGAGTCCTTATTGAGTTCTGTAATATGTTGTTGGTCAAGTTACTGTTGTAGCTAGTGAGGTGCCTTGAGTCAGAGTCTTGAGCACTAAAAGTTGTGTTATAAGTTGGAGGAAGGTCTCATATTTTAGAAAGTATACAGCTCTATTGTATTTTGCTGAACAATGGAGTATTTAAAACACATCATAAGCCACCACAACAACACTTAATGAGCTATGATATACACCAACAAACCAAACAAAACAGCAAGTCCTTCTCAAAGGGGGTCTATGCCATTCTTCAGAGAGAACAGCCAAAGGATGTGCAGCAAAAGTTGGAGATTGGACACAAAATATTTGCACTTGGGACAGATTTGAAGCACATGAGGGTCACATGGAAAGTTCTCTTCAAACTTGATGAACTAGATGCACTCCTTTCCAAAGTGAGCCAATTAGAGGGGAATAAATTGATGTGGGCTCTAAAACCAGTTATGCTTGCTCTCATACAACCTAAGTTCTTGGAGGAACCTTGTGAAGGGGTTAGGCTTCCAGTTGCGTCTTGTCTCAGTCACATCATGAGACTGACTGCACCTATACCTCCTTTCAATGATGAAGTTATGAGGTAGAGTTTTCAAGCTGATTTGGGAAGAAGCTTCAGGTTTTTGAAAATTATGGCCATGATTGGGACATATGAAATCGTGTTAGATCTAGAGTGTGATGGTTTGATCCTGCAGATGTTCCAATGCTTCTTCAGCATTAGGAAACATCATCCTGACCCTGTCATAGCACACATGCAGTCCATCATGTCCTCATCTATGAGAGGTCGTGATGCCATCTATCGGGAGTTGCAGTCTCGATTGTTGTCTGTTTGGAGGAGAGAGAAGTTGGTCTCACCTGCTACTTATGATCTAGCTGAGAGGTCAGTTGAGCAGAACATTGGATTGTTCAAGGGACAGTTGACCAGGGAGGAGCGGCTCAAGTTTGGGGCCTCATGCAGCAAGAATGAGATGAGGAGGAAGGGACTTTGCTTCATCTGCAAAGGACCTTGGGGAACTGACCACTCATGCTTGAGTGACACTGAGTAGATGATAGAGGTAGAGCAAGGAGATATTCTTTATGTCTGCCAGGACGAGGACTCTTCGTTGGACGAGTCCATGGGTTCATATGATGATACCTTAGAGAAGCACGAGCAGTCATGTGGAGTCGATGACAATAGCCCAGGTATGCATCCATGTGTGGTAGAGGAGTATGAGGAGCAGTTGATTGTTCGCATGTGGGAAAGAGGTCAGGGAGTAGATGAGTGGCTGATGATTCAGCATAGAGAGCACATAGAAGAGCATGAGTCATGTCGAGTCATTGACATCAGGCCAAATTCATATGATGAGCAGTCAGTGGGTCCTAGGAGAGATATTCAGGATAGTGTGTCACCAGTGGTGATTCAGCATGAGCAGCATATGGTGGATCTTGAGTCAGCTGAGAAGGATGATGTGCGTAGTATGCATGGTGAGCCTTCTAGGGAAGGCCAATTGGAGGTTCATATTGAACCCATGATGATGGAGGATGAGCAACCAATCTTGGGGTCAGTCGTGGATGAGGAGCAGACAGATGTACAAACAGTTGGTCAGGTGACAGTATTCGTTAACACTTGTCCTCAGGAGATGCAGGAGTATGACAGGACAGTTTGGCAAGAGATTGGTGGACTGGAGGAGCGTCGAGTTTCCTATCAGGCGGGGGAGATGGTAGTGCATCCATCTCTCGATCTACCCATTGCTAAGGTGCAAATTGATGTAGTGGCAGTTAGTCGAGCTGCAGCATTTTCAGGCAACAGCCCTCTCGAGGATTACATAGACGGGGCTTGCAACACAGTTTGCCCACTTTTTCCCATTAGAGGGGGAGAGGCAGGATTCCTTGGGCTTGTTTTGATTGACCGGGTAGAGCCTCAAGAGTTGAGCATTGACCAGTATCAGCATAGCAAACGTATCCCTTGCACAGGTGTCCATATATTAGATTGGCAGGAAATCATGAGTTGGTATCCTACTGATGGTGTGATATCCTTAGTTAGGGGCATAGTAGGGAAAGGACCCCTAGACATGTCAGAGACTACATGCTCCAGTTGGCAGTGGGATTCAGGTCGACGACTCTTCAGCATTCCTTCCCGGCATCAGGAGAGTTGGATTAGCGATGGATTGAGTCACAGGTCGAATTGGAGAGAGGTGATGAGTTGGTACGCGATGTATGGAGCAACATTCATGGGTGGAGTTATAGCACAGTTGGAGCCTTGGAGCCTTGATATTTGGTGGCGTTGGGATCCAGGAGGATTTGTTGATGCTAGGTCAGTCAGAGATTGGTCTGGGATCCAGGCATTGAGGGATCCGTTCATGGTGGGCTGACACAGAAACAAAGCATCACCCAATGGTTCGTATGGGATCCTGGCATTGGGTCTCAATTGCATTGGGCCACCAAATTGGTCCACAAATTTGGATTGCTTGAGGGCAAGCAATCTTCAGGTGGGAGGATTGTCATGTCGCAATTTTTGTTCTTCTTCGTAGTACAGCCAGGGTGGATTTCCAGGGTCAAGGATGGCCAAGTCAGTGGAGCAAGTTTATGTCATCAGGGATTCCGATGGAGTTTTGAGGAGTTTTATGGGATATGATGGCATTCACTCGGCATATTCCATCATCCGCACAGTTTTCCTTTTGTTCTAGCGCATTCCGACAACTTTCAAAAAAGGAGTTATTATTGGGTCTAACTCAACTAATTATGCTTAAGGTGGCATTCTGGGAGGAATACTTGATAAAACACCTCAGTGTAATAGCTCGTTGGAACCGGGACGAGAAGATCTACATGATGGGATGGTTGGATGTGAGTTTCAGTGACATGAGGAAACATGGTGGCCAATTTACCCTTTTCCCGCATTAAAAATAATATTTTAATTCAAATAAAAGAGGGAAAAGTGCTCCATGATTAAAATAATAATAAAATAGGAGGTTCTAGAGGAGTCAATCAGATCTATAAAAGAGGAGGAAGAGGCCATTGGAGGACATCTTGATTTTGATATTGTTTCTTATATGAGAGGTTGAGAACCCAGTTCTCTACTGCATTAATAGCCCCAGGACGAAAACCCTCGAGTGATATAGAGAGATTGGGCAAGCACCCATCTCTTCTCTTAGTGAATCTATTCAGGGTTCACAGGTTGCAGTTTATTGTTTCTCAGTTGTTTGGAGGCCGATTTGTGGCATTGTTGTAGATTTGTCTGAGGCTAGATTATCTCAGCTGTATGGGTTGTATGTGCATGTAAAACCCCAGTTATATAATATAATAAAGCTGAGAGTTTTCTTATTTATTATGTTATGAGATTGCAGTACTCTATTTGTCTATTTTTACATGGCAATCCTCTGTTAAATGCATGATTAGTTTTATGTGAAGTGCCTGTTCCAGATTTTCTGTATTTGGGACATTACAAATTTATAGAAAAAATGAGAGGATTTTGCCTACAAGTGGAAAACATCTTGGTCCCAAGTGCTAACAGCTAGATCCAACAAGAAAACGGCTGAATCCAAGTCAAAAAAAAAGTGTATCCCTTGATTGCTTGCACAGATCTTGAGGAGGAGAAGTTTTTTTGACTGGAGAAGTAGTTGGGTGGAGAAAAAATTTGATCCTGGAGTGGTTTTGACCACTTGAAAATATTTTCCATCCTTTTTCCTCAAAAAATTCTCATTCAATTTAACAATCTTGGCCCATCTTCTTTAAAAAAATTGATTTGTTGGGACAGTAGCTGCTCTTCTAGACCATTGAATTTTTCTGAGAATTTCTCTTGCTTGATTTGTGCAAATTCCATCACTTTTTGACTTGACTCTCTTCTTGGGAAAGTCCACTTCATTTTTTAATCATTTTCTGCTTGGAGAGAAATATGCATTTTCGCTCATTTTATTTTCTAACTAATTATTTGCCATCTTTGCCAAAAATTATAAAAAATGGGATTTGAGGGGTAAATACATATCTTTCGGCCCTCAAAGTGTCTAGATAGAAAGTTGAAATATAGAGGTATAATTTTGATTATTCATACCCCCTACAACTTTTATAGACAACACTTATTACATTTTACATCAAATAGTTATTAAAAATCCCAACCAGTGAGAAATTTTTAATAATTAAAAATTGACAGTTAGACTTAATTTTGAAAAACTTCAGAGATGATCTAGTATGGTAATATACATTAATTCTAGACACTAGGACTCACCTAAGACTTTACCATCAAGCCGCACTCTAGCTTTGGGGTATATTTGGGAGAAAAACTCAATTGATTTTAAGTGTTAAAAAAACACAAATAATGAACTGAGGAAAAAAAACTCCCTAGAGTGAACTCAATTGCTAGTATAGTCCTAAGCTACCTAGGCCTTTTACATGATTTTTTCATTACACTAGAATCATTTTTACAATATGCCTGCAAGGCTGCAGAATTCAGATGATGATGGAATGTTGCAATTGTACTTTGATCATGGAATCTTTGACAAATCTTCAAGTGCAACTTGAGTGATTAACAGGGCCCATACCAAAAGCAAGATACTCTCAAAGGGCTAACCCAAAGAGTTTGAGAAGGGCGTTTCCTTACCACAGTTCGCTAAAATCATCAAATTTAAAGTTTATTGTGATAAATCTTATGCGCTTTACCTGATGAAATCTAGCCTTTGGAGCTTGTAGGAAAGTTTTAGCCTTTCCTTTCTTGCGCAAGAGAAGAAGTCTCTTCCTTCTCTTGTTGCATGTACTTGTTTTATAGTGTATGTTACTCGTGATTATTTGTGATCTTATTTCTTGTTTTCCCTTATGTCTTGCACAGATCTAAGGGAGGATTGAAAGGCTACTCAAAATATCACTTGAAGGAGTTTTGTACGTGAAGAATGGAAGACCAAAGAGATTTCACTAGACCCTCTCATCTATCAAGCTCCTCCTTCATAACGATTCTTCTCTCTTCACCTCTTGCGCAAGAATTCCTCTTGAAGTCTAGGAAGTTGAGCTATCAAGATTGTACCTTCTTAAGGAAAGTGAGTTCCCTTCATTGGGGAGCTCCTCATTGTATTTTTGTAATAGGCTGAGTTTTCCGAAGGAAGAGTATTTTCTTTAAGAAGTTATTTGTAAACCCTTCTCAAGGCCTAAGTCCTCATTCTCTAATAGAGGGCTTCATATTTAATAATAAAGTAAAAGTTTCTTTGAGGGAACTTGGAGATCATCCCCTTGGCATCCCACTCCTCCTCTCCTTTGAGAGAGGATTCCTTCGCATGGTGTGTGATGAGTTTTATAATTTTATTTCTTTTCATTCAAGTAGATCTAATTTCTTAAGTTTCTGGCATTTCCATTCTCATTTTCACATGCTCGTCTTCTCAAGGATCTAATTTCACTACAAGTTCCATCTCACACGTTGCTAAGCTAACTCACTTGCATGCAATTCAATTTTCATGTCATCTTAGCTTGGTTTTCACACAATTCTTGTTAATTTCATGTTGCTTCAGTTTCATGCAATAATTGTAAATCTTTGAGTCATTTCATTTAACACTTTCACTTGTACATGCTCTTACATTCACATACAAGTGATATGTAACTTAGCTCGTTTGATTTATTGAACCAACAATCTATTTCCCACTTATTTAATTCATATTGCAATTTGTTATTGCATTTTGAGTATCAATCTACAATTGCAATTTAGCATCTCACTTGCACTCGCAACCTTTTACATTTCTAAAATTAACCTCCAAGCATAAGCTTGGTTGATAGACTTTCAGGAAATCTCCCAAAATCTGAGTTTGGAGAAAAGGTTAAGCGCATGACCACGCAATTCTCTTGTGGTCGAGTCCCTTGTAGGAATGATAGCACGTGGGTTGACTTGATGGGTTATGTGGATACTTTGCTAGTGAGGTTACACCTCTTCACTTAAAGCCTTTTGCAATCACCTCAATCCTTACTAGGTTGAAGGATTTGAAAAGAAGTAACACCTTAGATAGGCACTTCACTAAAATCAACCAAGAACACCTTAAACACAACCACTTTACATCTTTGAATGGTTCTGCACGCACTTGGAGTTTGGATCTTCTTGAACATTTCATTATTTTAGCTCTTTCTCAAATATATGCAATATATTTTGAAAGCACTTATATCTTTTCTTTGCAAGTACTTTGGTCCTATTCTTGTATCTTGTTCATGCTCATTGGATTAGCTCAAAATTCCATTGATGTTATATTATTTTATGTAAGCATATTTCCAATCACAAGTACAAGCAATTATTACTTTCAAGCATTTATTTCCAATTAGTGCTTTCCTTTCAAAGTTGTACCTCATATTGTAGTTTTGATTTGATTTACTAACGCTTGTCTTGCAGCTTCTCATTTCATTGAACTTGTTTATCTTGAAAACATTACTTTATTGCAAGTATTGTTAATATCCCAGAGCATATTTCATTATGTTGCAAAATTATATCATTCGGCACTGGTCTACTCGATGAAGAATGTGTAACTATGTTCTGTCTTCATAAATGTAATTTTGATCTTTGTACCTGTAAAGAAAAAGAAATATTATTTTTGTTATTTATAACAATGAGTTTCTTGCTCATTGAATCTAGCACATGTTAAAGTGCTATGTCAAAGAGCCAAAAGAAAATGTTGAAGACCTTAAAGGAATTTTACACCATGTATATATTTGTATAAGAGTCAAAGAATATCTCTCCAAGCAAAGTCAAAGTCCTCTCCATGCAACGACATCATCAAATAAGCAATTCTGATGCAGAAGAAGTGAAGTCAGCCTCCTGTCCTCAAGTCGGCCTAAAAGCGGGACAGACGTCTATATATAGAGGTTGTCCACTTCTCCAACGACAAGCCTACGATACCTCTGAAATCAGCGAGAAGGAAGACGAGTTAAGGGTGAAGGGAAAGTGAGTTTAAGGAGCCTCTAATGCAGTGAAGAAGGAGAAATCTAACCGAAGTTGAAGGGACTATTTTTAGGGTGAAAAACAATCACACGTGCGAGAAAAGAAGGGCAGTCTGCGGTCATAACAGCAGCAAGATCACAGTCATACATATCGTATCGTTTGCGCTAGTAACTTACGCCTATAAGGCCTCCTACTCAAGTGAAAAAGAGGGTCTCTCAAGCAAAGGAGAAAGGAGCCTGTTAGCGCTTGAATTTGGCCTCAGGCTGAGGAAGGCAAAATCCAAGGCAACATCAAACCACTTAGCCTCGTAGCTAGCCCTACGAGGACAGGAGAGGGCTCTCTCCAGTCTATCTCAACAAAAAGTTTTCTAAAAGAGGCTGAGATGACTTTAAAAGAAACTGATTTTAGGCTAGTAAATTGATAAAAAGGGGGTTTTTAATAAAATGATGGGGTTTTTCTGGGCTGCATGGGGCAAAGGAACAGCTTGAATAGAGAAATGTAATCAAAAACACAGATTATCCCCTGAGGCAAGGTAGGCAAGAAAGTTTAACATCAAATTGAGATTAAATGGAATGGCAAGACTGCTGAGGAGCTGACAAGGGCATAGAAGATGAATCCTTGTCAAACTGAAGAAAACATTAAATATGAACAAACTTAAAGGCAGAGCATATAAATTATGAATTCTACCTTAACACTTCATTTGTTCAAATGGAAACGATCATGAAATGACATGAACACATAACAGGCTACATATGAAACAAAAGAGGACACAAATGTTAAATCTCATACCACAGGAATCTCAGGGGTCAGAGCTGCATTTTTTTAATTAGAATCTCTGTCAAAATCTGTACAATGAAGCTCTCTTCTCTCTCCTCCACCAGCGCTTAAAACTCTCCCCTCTCTCTTTTACAAATGATTTTTTAATACCATAAACAGCTCAGAAGAAAACCGATCCATGAAAAGATGGAATTGTTTCAACTGGCACTATGAAAAATAGTAAAAAGCCACTCATCGGTTCCTAAAGATCAGCGCATACAATAAATAGACCAAAAACTTTTCCCTACAGGTCGATAAAAATGAGTTGTTCAACTATAATTGCAAGAATCCCTCTGATGGCCGACAAACTGGAGCGCAGATCCCGTTGGATTATTAACTGAAGCCCTTAATAGGAGATCGAATCCTATTTCTTCTGCAGTGATGGATATCTTCATTTTGTTTTAGGCATATTTTGACTTGGCATTTCTCATTGATAAGAGAATACATCACGAAAATCAGGCACTAAACAGAGCAGCCACTATTTAATTATAGGAGAGCAACAAACTAGACTCAAACACATTACATAACGCAACACATACAATTTTAAGATTGTGAATAACGAAACGAAATCCAACCACTCATTCTAAACACAGCATCTTCTAGGCCTTAATTCAACCAAAACCATGACATCTGGCACAGACCAACTTTCAATCATTATGAAGTGATATGTTGAGTGAGCCATTTCCAAGAAGGACTAACAAGGTAAGCTCCAGATTCGGCTCTTTATAAACTAAAAAACAAGGTTTAAACCGCCTCTTCTTCTTCGTACTCGGCCTCATCATCAGCAGTCGCATCTTGATACTGCTGATACTCTGACACCAAATCATTCATGTTACTCTCTGCCTCTGTGAATTCCATCTCATCCATGCCCTCACCAGTGTACCAGTGCAAAAATGCTTTTCTCCTAAACATGGCAGTGAATTGTTCGCTGACTCGCCTGAACATTTCTTGAATTGAAGTAGAGTTTCCAATGAAGGTGGATGCCATCTTAAGACCCTTTGGAGGAATGTCACAAACACTGGACTTCACATTGTTTGGTATCCACTCCACAAAATAAGAGGAATTTTTGTTTTGAACATTCAACATTTGTTCATCTACTTCTTTTGTGCTCATACATCCACGGAACATAGCAGAGGCTGTCAGGTAACGCCCATGTCGAGGGTCAACTGCACACATCATGTTCTTGGCATCCCACATTTGCTGTGTAAGTTTCAGGCACAGTGAGGGAGAGGTATACTTGGGATCCTCTAGATGTCAAGGGAGCAAATCCCACCATAAAGAAGTGTAAGCGAGGGAATGGAATCAGGTTAACTGCAAGTTTACACAAATCAGAGTTTAACTGTCTAGAACAATACGCACACACCTTCGCACTATCATCCAGAAGGGTAACAGTAAAGTTGAAGCTAGAAACTACTTCCCCGTCACAACCACAGAGACAGAAACTACACCTGAATAAACTTGATTTGGAGAATGCCCACAATGTGAATGTAATAATTCTAGTTTTAACCAGTGAAGCTCGACACTTCCAATGAGAACCCTGCAAACCTGTGAAAATTGAAACAAACTGAGCGCGACTACCACCATAGTGCCAAAAGGAATGGCAACCAGAGAACCATAGAATATGGCAATGATGTTCAGTACAAATCCAATGCCAAAACACATAAATGGGAAGAGAGATGCCGTAAAAACCATCGGCTTTATCCAGCGCTTGCCATCCGCTCACATAGCCAGATATAAATAAGGTAAGGGCATAGCAAACAATGAAAGTGGTGACAATTGTCCCACACCCAATATATAGCATGCCAACAATTGCCAGCAAGATAACAAGAAGCACAAGCATGTCAAGTTGTGCACCCGAGCCCACTAATGCTGACAGCAAGACCAAGTTTCATGGTGTTCGGAAAACATCTCCATGAACAAGTTTCCACCTTGACTTTTCACTAACATCCCTCTCCAGCCTTTCTAAACCATCTTTTTCGCGAGCATACTTTGCATAGTCATTTCTCAGAGTCCGCATCAGGATCATTGAGACTAAACCCGTGAGAAAAATAACCATCATCAATGCACATTATGAGTGTTCTGCTTGCAAGGCAAGTAAAGCATAAGGTCGCCAAATTGTAGCAGCAGATGTGTCGATCTTCAACATAAAACAAACACCTCGAAGAATAAATATAGCATGCACCATCAACCATAATGACCGATTAAATGATTTCAAAGGAATTCTTCGCAAGATCGAATTCTGCGCGGTTGGAGATACAGTGGCCTCTTCAACATAGCTTACATCAAATAAAATCCGGGCCACTGTGGACAGATCAGATACACATATGTTGTCCCCAGTGATATTTTCAAAGACCATCTCAGCATCAAGCAAGGTCTGGGCAATCTCATCGTCATCGTTATCACTTAAAGCAAGCACTATTTTTGTTAGCTTGAGACAAGTTTCCATATCAAGTACTTTGCACTGTCCATAATCAAGCAATCCAAGCCTACCATCAAGAAGCACTAATAGGTTTCCTGCATGTGGATCGGCATGGAAAATCCCACCTACAAACCGCATCTGTCCATAGGCTTGCAACAAACTGTGAATACTCCTCACCATCTCAGGTATCCTGGCAAGAAGATCTTCACTTGCATTGGGGCAAAGCACCTGAGTTAAGCGAATTCCATCCAATCTCTCCATGACAATAAGGCGCTTTGTGCAGAGGTTTAAATATGGTGTAGGGCATACAATATGTCTGAAATTATTCTTTTCAAGGTTCCTCTTTATCGTCTCCATGAACTTGTGCAATTGATGTTGCTGCAATTGGTATTTTCTCCACATGAGAAAATACTACACCCAAAGGGACAAGACCATTCTTATCCTTGACAAATGAAAGCCCCTCCAGAGATCTCAATAATTGTTGTCTAATACTATACTCAACCTCAGAGAAAGGTCATGGAGGTGTGTTATCCAAGTGACGGGAAAGATGCTTTGTCCAAGCTTCTGGTACAAAATCCTGAATTAATATTAGTGAAGTGTGTTGGCGCTTGAATTCAAGTGCTTCTTCTTCTCATCATAAGAGTCAGCTCCAAGTCACCTCTGAATACAATTACTGGAAAAAAGTTCCTAGCTTTCACAGCACCCAATAGTGAGGTCGAACTTTCAACAACTATCACTTCTGCTTGTGCTTTTGCAGGGATAGGAGCTTTTAAAGTTGTTTGGTAAATTTGGCTACAGAAGCTACTGCCATTTGAAGAGCTGAAGAATTTTTAAACATTTTGACAAATTACATATTCTAAAAAAACACATTTAATGATTTCTTCTTCAAAACAGGGTTTTGAAGAAGAATCAATCTCACACTGACATACAAGACGGAGTCTAACATCGGCTCCACTAGGGATGGCAGCTGCCGCTTCTTGGAGGTGCCAAGAACTGCAGATCTTTGGGAGAGCAAACAGTGCCTCCATCCATTGGGCAATGGAGTCATGATTTCAACAAACAACAAAAGACTGAAAAACTGACTCAGCAAACCTCACACTAAAACTATAATGAAACTGGAACAAAATGCTGCCTTATGGCTGCTTATTTATTTACAAAATCTACCCTAATCTGCTGTACAAACAATAGATCAGGTAATACTGAAGTGCCAGATCAACCATTCAAGTAAACGTGAGAATGATGTCGCTCGAGAATGCTTCCACCAGCTCAGAGATGTAATTGCTGGCAGCCCTTCATGCACGTAATGAGCCTGGTTACGTACAAGACAGCCTGATCTATCAATCAAACTGAAACACATTTCCATGTACATCGCAATTGGATCGCGATAGCCAGACTCTGTTGGCTGCCCCAACTCTGCAATGCATATTTCCAGCTGCACACTATCCATGTAAACATCTGTAGGCAATTCTATTATTTCTTGTTTCAATGGAGGAAGGATTTCCAAGAACTTTTTAGGGTCTTGGAAATCATATGACTGGATCTGCTCATCTAAACATTGAATCTCCTTTTCGATTCTTTCAACAACTAAATCACAAAATCTAGTTTTGAAACAAGGGAACTTTGGAGATTTCAACCAATGAAGCAATGCACTGAAAACATCTTCATCAAATTCAGTATCTGCTAACTCATTTCTTATTTCTTCTACAGCATCACACAGGGCAGGGTTTGCCACATACCCTACCATTGCAAGAGTGAATCAATAAGCACTGAACTGTCTGGATCGAGTTGGAGTCGCCGCCAGGTGAATGCTTCAGCCTGCATATGTGTCTGATTGTTGTCCACCATCAGCATCAGATCTGCAATTTGATTTCATGTACTGGGACAAGACAATCAACAAGTCGAATGTTCTCCCCAGTATGGTCGCCAATATGTTAGCGCTTGAATTTGGCCTCAAGCTGAGGAAGGCAATATCCAAGGCAACATCAAACCACTTAGCCTCGTAGCTAGCCCTACGAGGACAGGAGAGGGCTCTCTCCAGTCTATCTCAGCAAAAAGTCTTCTAAAAGAGGTTGAGATGACTTTAAAAGAAACTGATTTTAGGCTAGTAAATTGATAAAAAGGGGGTTTTTAATAAAATGATGGGGTTTTTCTGGGCTGCATGGGGCAAAGGAACAGCTTGAACAGAGAAATGTAATCAAAAACACAGATTATCCCCTGAGGTAAGGTAGGCAAGAAAGTTTAACATCAAATTGAGATTAAATGGAATGGCAAGACTGTTGAGGAGCTGACAAGGGCATAGAAGATGAATCCTTGTCAAACTGAAGAAAACATTAAATATGAACAAACTTAAAGGCAGAGCATATAAATTATGAATTCTACCTTAACACTTCATTTGTTCAAATGGAAACGATCATGAAATGACATGAACACATAACAGGCTACATATGAAACAAAAGAGGACACAAATGTTAAATCTCATACCACAGGAATCTCAGGGGTCAGAGCTGCATTTTTTTAATTAGAATCTCTGTCAAAATCTGTACAATGAAGCTCTCTTCTCTCTCCTCCACCAGCGCTCAGAACTCTCCCCTCTCTCTTTTACAAATGATTTTTTAATACCATAAACAGCTCAGAAGAAAACCGATCCATGAAAAGATGGAACTGTTTCAACTGGCACTATGAAAAATAGTAAAAAGCCACTCATGGCCGACAAACTGGAGCGCAGATCCCATTGGATTATTAACTGAAGCCCTTAATAGGAGATCGAATCCTATTTCTTCTGCAGTGATGGATATCTTCATTTTGTTTTAGGCGTATTTTGACTTGGCATTTCTCATTGATAAGAGAATACATCACGAAAATCAGGCACTAAACAGAGCAGCCACTATTTAATTATAGGAGAGCAACAAACTAGACTCAAACACATTACATAACGCAACACATACAATTTTAAGATTGTGAATAACGAAACGAAATCCAACCACTCATTCTAAACACAGCATCTTCTAGGCCTTAATTCAACCAAAACCATGACATCTGGCACAGACCAACTTTCAATCATTATGAAGTGATATGCTGAATGAGCCATTTCCAAGAAGGACTAACAAGGTAAGCTCCAGATTCGGCTCTTTATAAACTAAAAAACAAGGTTTAAACCGCCTCTTCTTCTTCGTACTCGGCCTCATCATCAGCAGTCGCATCTTGATACTGCTGATACTCTGACACCAAATCATTCATGTTACTCTCTGCCTCTGTGAATTCCATCTCATCCATGCCCTCACCAGTGTACCAGTGCAAAAATGCTTTTCTCCTAAACATGGCAGTGAATTGTTCGCTGACTCACCCGAACATTTCTTGAATTGAAGTAGAGTTTCCAATGAAGGTGGATGCCATCTTAAGACCCTTTGGAGGAATGTCACAAACACTGGACTTCACATTGTTTGGTATCCACTCCACAAAATAAGAGGAATTTTTGTTTTGAACATTCAACATTTGTTCATCTACTTCTTTTGTGCTCATACGTCCACAGAACATAGCAGAGGCTGTCAGGTAACGCCCATGTCGAGGGTCAACTGCACACATCATGTTCTTGGCATCCCACATTTGCTGTGTAAGTTTCAGGCACAGTGAGGGAGAGGTATACTTGGGATCCTCTAGATGTCAAGGGAGCAAATCCCACCATAAAGAAGTGTAAGCGAGGGAATGGAATCAGGTTAACTGCAAGTTTACGCAAATCAGAGTTTAACTGTCCAGAACAATACGCACACACCTTCGCACTATCATCCAGAAGGGTAACAGTAAAGCTGAAGCTAGAAACTACTTCCCCGTCACAACCACAGAGACAGAAACTACACCTGAATAAACTTGATTTGCAGAATGCCCACAATGTGAATGTAATAATTCTAGTTTTAACCAGTGAAGCTCGACACTTCCAATGAGAACCCTGCAAACCTGTGTAAATTGAAACAAACTGAGCGCGACTACCACCATAGTGCCAAAAGGAATGGCAGCCAGAGAACCATAGAATATGGCAATGATGTTCAGTACAAATCCAATGCCAAAGCACATAAATGGGAAGAGAGATGCCGTAAAAACCATCGGCTTTATCCAGCGCTTGCCATCCGCTCACATAGCCAGATATAAATAAGGTAAGGGCATAGCAGACAATGAAAGTGGTGACAATTGTCCCACACCCAATATATAGCATGCCAACAATTGCCAGCAAGATAACAAGAAGCACAAGCATGTCAAGTTGTGCACCCGAGCCCACTAATGCTGACAGCAAGACCAAGTTTCATGGTGTTCGGAAAACATCTCCATGAACAAGTTTCCACCCTGACTTTTCACTAACATCCCTCTCCAGGCTTTCTAAACCATCTTTTTCGCGAGCATACTTTGCATAGTCATTTCTCAGAGTCCGCATCAGGATCATTGAGACTAAACCCGTGAGAAAAATAACCATCATCAATGCACATTATGAGTGTTCTGCTTGCAAGGCAAGTAAAGCATAAGGTCGCCAAATTGTAGCAGCAGATGTGTCAATCTTCAACATAAAACAAAGACCTCGAAGAATAAATATAGCACGCACCATCAACCATAATGACCAATTAAATGATTTCAAAGGAATTCTTCGCAAGATCGAATTCTGCGCGGTTGGAGATACAGTGGCCTCTTCAACATAGCTTACATCAAATAAAATCCGGGCCACTGTGGACGGATCAGATACACATATGTTGTCCCCAGTGATATTTTCAAAGACCATCTCAGCATCAAGCAAGGTCTGGGCAATCTCATCGTCATCGTTATCACTTAAAGCAAGCACTATTTTTGTTAGCTTGAGACGAGTTTCCATATCAAGTACTTTGCACTGTCCATAATCAAGCAATCCAAGCCTACCATCAAGAAGCACTAATAGGTTTCCTGCATGTGGATCGGCATGGAAAATCCCATCTACAAACAGCATCTGTCCATAGGCTTGCAACAAACTGTGGATACTCCTCACCATCTCGGGTATCCTGGCAAGAAGATCTTCACTTGCATTGGGACAAAGCACCTGAGTGAAGCGAATTCCATCCAATCTCTGCATGACAATAAGGCGCTTTGTGCAGAGGTTTAAATACGGTGTAGGGCATACAATATGTCTGAAATTATTCTTTTCAAGGTTCCTCTTTATTGTCTCCATGAACTTGTGCAATTGATGCTGCTGCAATTGGTATTTTCTCCACATGAGAAAATACTACACCCAAAGGGACAAGACCATTCTTATCCTTGACAAATGAAAGCCCCTGCAGAGATCTCAATAATTGTTGTCTAATACTGTACTCAACCTCAGAGAAAGGTCATGGAGGTGTGTTATCCAAGTGACGGGAAAGATGCTTTGTCCAAGCTTCTGGTACAAAATCCTGAATAAATTAACATTAGTGAAGTGTGTTGGCGCTTGAATTTAAGTGCTTCTTCTTCTCATCATAAGAGTCAGCTCCAAGTCACCTCTGAATACAATTACTGGAAAAATGTTCCTAGCTTTCACAGCACCCAATAGTGAGGTCGAACTTTCAACAACTATCACTTCTGCTTGTGCTTTTGCAGGGATAGGAGCTTTTAAAGCTGTTTGGTAAATTTGGCTGCAGAAGCTACTGCCATTTGAAGAGCTGAAGAATTTTGAAACATTTTGACAAATTACATAATATTCTAAAAAAACACATTTAATGATTTCTTCTTCAAAACAGGGTTTTGAAGAAGAATCAATCTCACACTGACATACAAGACGGAGTCTAACAAAGCCAAAAGTATAAGGGAAACCTCCCACACATGCGAGAAACTAGGGCTGCAGTGCTGTCACATCAAGTCTGCAACTACACATCAAGAAGAAGCTCGGTTGGACAAGAGAAGGAAAGTATCTTCATAGGTGAAGGATCAAAGATAAGTCTCTCTTCTAGAGCTCACATAACAAGGTCTATCACCAATTGCCGGAAGAAGGAGGACGAAGTGTTGGGGAACGAAGTGCCAGGAGACAAAGTGCAGGAAGAAGGAAGGACTTGACTTGTGCTTGGAGGATATTCTTGTCAAGGGTCTAGGGTTTGGCATTGATCAATAAGAAGCTTCAATAAGAGAAATTTACGAAAGGGTTTTCCTCTCTAAGAGAGAGAGGTTTTGCCCTGGCAGAGAGCCAACATCTTGTGTTCTTGTTCTTATGTTTTTGGTAGCAGTTTGATGAAGTAAACACACATGCATTAATAAGAAGAAGAAGAAGATTAAGCTAACAAGATAAATTGTAAAAGAGCTTCACAAATTGTTATCAAGTCAAGAAGAATCCTACTATACCTAATTGCCCTAGATTCTTCAACACTACTTACATTTTCCTTGCAGAATACATTGTTGAGTCATATTGATCTGTTTACATTTTAATATTGATTACATGCTCATGATCATTTGTACTTGTTGAGTCTTTATTTATTGCTTCAAGTTACATTTCTAGGTCATTGAATAGTTGATTCTCTAATTGATCTACTAATTATCTCCTAGAACTTGTTAGTTTAACAAGTCTTCTTTAGTATCTTCCTTAGGGCCCACCCACCTTGGCTTTAGCTAGGAGAGAGTCTAGATGGAGAGAGTTGGCATTAGGTCTGTAAGCAAGACGGCAACAGGGCCCAAAGCCAGGATTGCCATATAAAGTGAACAACATATACATCAAATATGAGTCCACAAATTAAAAGCCACAAGTCACTGCAAAAGAGGGTTATCTACAGCATACATTGAAAGCTAATCTATATTAAAACAGTAACAATAAAATAGAACTCTTGGTTTAAACTGCCAAAATGTTAAGTGCAAAGCTCATTATATGTATACCTTTGTGACAGCCCAATCAAGATCATCCAAAGAACCATATTCCCGCTCAAAACGCAGCCAAGACTCACATATATCCTACAATGAAACTCCAC
The DNA here is from genome assembly GCA_031772625.1 of Pinus tabuliformis. NCBI lineage: Eukaryota > Viridiplantae > Streptophyta > Pinopsida > Pinales > Pinaceae > Pinus > Pinus tabuliformis. The sequence continues at coordinate 430,217,058 of CM062807.1, forward strand.
TATTTAGTACAGAAAAATTAAATAAGCTCCAGAAGCTCCATTTTTTAATATAGAGTAAATTATGTAATGGGTTCACTTGTGAATAGAAATATCAGAACACTGTGACAAGCATATTTCCAAGTATAATGTATTATTTTCAATTCCTTTCTTCCATAGATTATACCATTGTTCATAACCTCAAGACATTCTTGAACTCTAGTCAACTAATACTCATTGGTATGCAGCATGATCACCTTGAGGCCTTTCTACGTAAGGCCTTCTGAATGAACCTACTTGAAAATTATTCACTATAATTTTACGAGTTTTAATGCTCACAGCATTTGGTAATCCTTTTCTCTAACATTTTAGCCCACATTTACCCCAAAACTAAATATTTATAGAAAAATTCAATTGGATTGTCAACACATTTTATTCCTCCAAAGCCAAAATCCGTTTGATCACAATCCCCTACAAAGACATTACGCAGATGCTAGGCCACAACAAAACTAATTCAAAAATTGTCCATACTTTGGTCACAGGATTTTAATGTAGACAAAAAGCAAGCAATTCCATGGGGAAAAGCTTCTTTATTCTATTAGATAAATTAGCGCACAGACAAATTTAAGCATTAATTCGATGAAATCAGACTCCCAACTATACCAAATACCTCCTTGATGGAAAACGTCAGAAATGGTATGATAAATGATGTTTCTCAACAGTTTACATAGAATAAAACATTCTTGTGTTCGTTCGTTTACTTACAAGAAATGATTCTTTAATTCAAGATGTTTTCTAAGGCTTGAAACGGGTGCACTGCAACCTCAAGTCAAAGAATAGATATATTTCTTTACTAAGACACTGATATCACTGCAAAAAACAATAAAACAACTAAATCTTCAGCCATCATGCAAGTTTTAAGCCATAAGAAGACAGCAGTGAAGATATCCAATAGGGCTCATAAGCAAATGGTCATAAAAGGGCATACAATAGGAACCTAGACTCTTATTCATATCCACAGTTGCAAAGTACATTACAAGAAGCATGTATCTATTGTTATGTGCGAGTCTAAATATGTAAAATAATATTTTTTTTAATTATGTAACGGAGACTTCTCCTCAAATGTAGCAGACAATCCTTCTATAAATAAGGTTGAGTTTATCCATTGTGGGTGAAGTGATTGGGAATTGGGCTCACAAGCTGAAGCTTATGTAATTTCTGCCACTAATAAAAGAGTGACTGATCTATCCCCGTGGTTTTTCCCAATATATCGTTGGGTTTTCCACGTAATTTGTGTTGCTTTCTTCTTAATTGTAAGTGTTATTTTATTTATGATCAATATTGTATGATGAGATCTGTATAAGTTATTATTGATCTCAGATATATTGTTGTTAATTTATTGATTGTTGTTTAAAATATAACTGGTATCAGAGCAAACTTCTAGTTAGAGACTCAATGTCAGAGACTCGATGTGTGTACGTTTTATTTACAAGTGGCTCAATGGAATCAATGACAAGCATTGAAAAGCTTATTGAGGTAAATTTTACTATATGGAAATCTAAGATGGAAGATATACTCACATTCAAAGATTTGCATTTTCCGATTAAGAGAAAATCTAAGAAGCCTTCATCAATGACTGATGAAAACTAGGAGAAGTTAGATCGAAAAGCAATTGCTACTATTCGGCAATATTTGGCAGGCATAGTAAAGATCAGCAAAACCTAATTGTCCCGCTATTTTGAATTTGTACCTAAGCTAAGACGGAGTCCTTGTCGTTGTCGTAAAGAACCTTGACCACAAGCCACAGGGAATTGTGCGTCCCTATTCCTCTGCAAGGTAGATTCAAACTGACGTGGAACCGACGTAGGAATCTCCTTTGATCGATGGGAGCCCTAGTGGATTGTCGCAGGGATCTCGTCTAATCAATAGGAGCCCTAGCAAACTGTCGCAGGAGTGCTAATAGAATATTCCAAGACCTTGTTTTACATGTGGGTGCCCTACCCAGTTCCCATAGCGTGCTTGACACAATGGCTAGGATCCCTAATGCAGCAGTAGGAGACTCACTCATTGCATATAAAAACCGTAACTTCCATTTAAATCATGCTCAGGCTGCCATTGCTACCACAAAAGCACCTTTGACATCCCACTTTAAGGAGTTCGAAAGGGTTTTCCACCAAATTATGTTTTCGTTGTTCCTGAAACAGAGCCTGTAGACCAGCGAAATAACCAAAGAAAAGATTCCTTCTTTCTAACCAAGACAGAACCTAAACTGCTCCAAAGAATGCGTTGTACCAGAACAAGAAAAATATGTGTCTAGGTAGGGTGGGATCAGTGCCACCGAGACTAGACAAGGGCATTAGATAGGTTGGGATCACCTCCACAAAAACTAATTAAGAAGAAGGGGTCTTAAAACGCTCAAATCCTCAGGCTCAAGAAAACAGAGACAATTCAATTCCAAATTGATGATGCAAAGTGATTGCAACTCTCCCTTATTTATAGATTTCCTCATGGGGTTTTCTCAAATGTGAGGGATTGCAATTGCAACCTCCAATTTGGCCTCTTTGCCCCAGCTAGCCCAAAATTTACATAATGTTGCCCCCAACATTCGATAATTTGGGTTTTCCCCTTTATCAAGGACGATAGCCTATGGGGTTGGATCGTCCTCCCATGAGCAATTAATCCATAGGGGATATTACAGAGAACCCCCATATGGCAGAATGTTCAACTTCTCTCTCTTGGCATGAAGAATTCTTAATGATGTACCAGTGGACCCAACATGCTCCTAGCCTACCCTTGATACTACTTGATGGGCATGCCTTGAACCAAACCCTAGATGAGATAGTCATCCCCCAAGATAGTTAAGAAGGGCTTAATGCACCTAATGGAGCCCCAATGTTGGAGAGAGCACCACATTGTCTACTTGGCACCCATAGAGTTGACACAGGGCACCCACAGCTGAATTTTGACATGTGGGGATGTTTTGAGACTTGATTTGAGGACTTTTTGTCAAATGGAGGATGATCACGATGTTTGGAGACCTTTGCAGCCCTTCCATTATATTGATGGAGCATTTGGAACCCTAGAACGGCATGACATCATCCCTTTTTAAGGCTTACGTCTCACACGTCTAAGCTTCTATTGGAATATTGTCTTGTTGAGCTAATGCGTTGGCTTGCAACAGAATTTTACTTTATGTCTACTCAAAAATCAAACTTGTGTACAAGCTTTTAGTGATTAATTAAAGGTGGTAGACCTCAAATAAATAGAGAATCACCCATATCATTTGTTCATCATCATATTTATGGAATTTAGCCTCTATAGAAGAGACTAGACTTGCTCTTTGCACTTCGCTACATGCGGAGATGTGATCTTATGTGGATTTTTGGCTATTGAAGACTAGTTTCCATTGTGCAGACATCATTTTGGGATTGAAAGAAGGCATGTTCTTGGATATATTATGAGTATTTTTGTTGAATATCTTTTATGGTTGCACACATAATGGAATATTGCTAGGGTTTCTATATTCCTTGTCAAAATGCATATGTTTAAATGAAATTCTTGGTAATTATTTCATGCCTAATCTTGTATCCTTGAACTCCTTAGAAAACCTCCTCAAGAGTCTTTTTCTAGTAAATTTCTCCCCTCATAAAATGATAGCTATGGTTAGGAAGTGTAAACTAGCGCTTCCCCCTTACTCCCTTCAAATATTTGATATTTCCATGATTAAAGTTCCTAATACTCCAACACCCAACTAGCAAAAAGGCACTGGCAACCCTCTTGATGATCAAAAACTTTTAAAACTTTATCTTTTCCCTCTCCTTTTCTATTTCCAGCCCTTCAAGGCGCGCCACTAAGGCAAGGTTTAGGACGAATTTAACTAGGGTTTGAATTATTGGAACATTGGAGCTCATTTTGCATTCTCCCACCTCGCTTAACCTCACAATAAAGCATATTACATGGTCAAAAGTGCCTTGTTAGGGTTGACGTCATCAACCCTAGGCAACTTAGGGCTTTACAAAACCCTAATTCTATACAATGTTGATTAGAGCAGTGTGGTACGCGTTTTGCTTGCCTAGGTGCTAAAGCTAGCAAAGGGACCCACAAGACAACCACTTTAGTAGAATATTAATTTATTTAACTATTTCCTAAAGTTACACTTAGGAGAAATTAAAAATCCTAAGTTAACTTGTGATTTAATCTCAGCCCTTCATCACAATTTAATCTCAGTCGTTGAAAGTGGTGGAGCTTAGGTCAAAATTATAAGAGGAAATAGAGCGAGTAAGTGGCCAAATCGATGAGCACAGAGAGTGTGTTATTGGCTCAGCAAGAGAAGGGTTTTTCGTTGTCAACAAGAAAATCAAGTATCGAGAGGGAGGAAGGAAGAGGCCAAATAGCCTTAGCCCAGATCAAAACTGACGCAGTCCTATAGCAGGTAGCAATGTGCAAAGAGAAATCAACCTACGGGGAAGTACAGTGTGCATCTATGCACAGAAGAGAAGATCTATGCAAGCATTGCACAAGGGTTGTGAGATTTGATTCAAATTAGTTATTTAGTGGAGTTTGTTGTAGAAGGGAAGCATTCACTTGCTATATAAATCTCTAAAAAAATTATTATTTGATGAGCTAATAGAAAAAAGCACACAGTTGCAGTTTCTCTCCGAAGTTGAGTTTTCTTGGGTATACCTTGTGTTCAATGTGTTGAATGTGTTTGTTTTCTGATTTATTTATTTTCCGCAGTGCATTCTAAGTTTCCGAAATAGTTGTTGTTTGTATTTCTAGTTTTTAAACTTAGAAAATTGTGAATGAATCACTGGATCTTAAGGAAATCTAACATGGCATCAGAGCAAAGCCTTTGATTGAAGACCAAACACAATTTTTATCTTCAGGAGAAGGTGTTGCGATTTAGAGGGAGCGAATTCACCAAGTCGATTTGGACGATAGCGTTTTTGGGCAGTGCAATTTGGAAATATGAAGTATCAAGGTCTCAGATTTGAGGACAGATTGGATGGTGCGTCCAACTTCTGTTCATGGTGTAGAGGATAGCAATGATGTTGGAGGAGCAAGAGGTGTGGGAGTTTGTGGATAATGTCCTAGCTACACCCATTGACCCTCAGCAATTGGCTCAACATAACAAGAAGGATGCCAAGGCAAGAAGAATCATCTTGGAGGGAGTCAAAGACCACATTATTCCTCACCTGACTGGGAAGAAGACAGCCAAAGCCATGTGGATAGCCATCATTGGCCTCTACCAGGGTTCATGCAAGGCCAGAAAGCTAGTTTTGAAGGGAAAGCTCAAAAACATTAAAATGTCCAAGTCTGATTCTATGTTGTCTTACCTGACCAAGTTCAAGTAAAGGAAGAGTTGGCTAGTGTGGGTGAGACAATTCCATATTTAGGTATGGTGAATTTTACCCTATTGGACTTCACCAAATATTGGCAAGCCTTCGTAGATGGGATTTGTGCCAAAGAAAAGCTTCCAGATTGGGAATGATTATAACGTGACAAAATCCAAGAGGAGATTTGCAGGCGAATTAGGTCCCGTGTTAGGACTAAAGAAGATAGAAAATTGTTCCCTAGCCAGCAAAGGGGGCAAGTAAAAGGGAAAAAAGAGCAGTGGCAGTGGAGAGTTGAGCTCCAAGGGCAAGAAGAAAAAAAAGGATCTCACCAAGATCAAGTGCTTTCGTGCCACCAGTTTGGGCATTGTGCTACTATATTCCCTAACAAGAAGAAAGGGTCCAAGAAGTACCAAGTAGCAGCCACTCCAGAGATAGATGAGCTCTTTTCTTATTTTGAGGAGTTTTCAATCATTGCTTGCATGGCAAGCTCAATGGCTATCAGTTTATGGTATGTGGACAGCAATGTGTATTGTCATATGACAAGAAACAAGAAGTATTACAACAAACTGTCAAAAAGGGACATGCAGTTCGACATTAAGATGGGAGATGATGGCAAGCATTGGGTCGAGGACACTCGTATAGTTAGATTTGAGAGGGAGTCTAGAAACCCTGGTATCTCAGAGATGTCCCTTACATGCCTGGGCTCAAGAAGAACCTTATTTCAGTTTAGCATTGGATGCTAAAGCATACAACGTGACCTTCATGTTGATTTTCTAGTGCTAAATAGACAAACACAATTTTCTCAGTCTCTTCCTCATTTTACTTCGCACATGTGTGAGAGAGAGAGAGAGAACTGTGAGTGATGAGTAAGTGAGTAAATGAGAAGTTCAAGTGTCTTTTTATAGTGATATTAGGGTGCCCAAAGAGGCATGTCCCTTTGCAAAATTACAAATTAAATTAAATTTTCTTTTTCTAATTTTATTTCTTCTAAATAGTTGGGGAATACCTCCATAACTACCCAAAGATCAACATGAATTAGGTTATAATCCACCCACATAGTATTTGACTTTGTTAAATTGTTCCTATGTAATTTATGTGAATATTTGCATAAATTTAGGTAGAAGTAAAAAGTAAATATGCAGTACATTCTTTATATTTCGATAATTAAACATATTTACCAGGAATTACTACCCACCATAATTTATGCAATTATTTACATAAATTTAGGTAGGAGTAAAAGTAAATATGTTGTACATAAAGATTGTAACAACCCCAAAAAATTAACACTCCTTAGCTAGGGAGGTATTCACCTTGACTTCCTCAGATGTCCACTTCGCTGAAAATTTCTCCATCCCAAGAAAAAATTGAATGAACTCGCTATGTTAATGTATCCATACACTTCATGTTCTATTCTAGAACCATGAGGAAAGCATCATGCATCAACATCATGCAAAAGATCTAATCACCCACTAAACAAATACCCTTCGTCGATATGGTTAGGTACCCCCTGACTGAAGTAAAAACAAAACTAATCCTAGGTCACCAACAAACCAAGTAGTCACTTGGAACCAGGGCAATTTTCCCTGAACAATGGTGAAACCCTATGCCGATTTACCATTCCCCCATGTCGTCACATAGCACTTGAATTGTAAAAGGACTTACCCGATGTTTTGAGGCACTCACTCTACCCACTAGCTAAGTAACCCTTGGCAATATGGTCAGAACCTTCTAACTAGGGGAGCACTCTGGGCCCTAATGTTATCTTGGCCATTCTCTCTAGTCACATTATATGGCACCTAGTCAATACCCTTGACCTATGGAGAATGTCTTTCCTAATGCTACAACATCAACACTCCCTCTCAACAAGGGAGGCATTCTCAACCACTCCAATCTTGTCCCTGAAGTATGGAAACTTCATCCAAGACAGAGGCTTTGTGAGAATGTTAGCACCTTGCAGCATATCATCAAGCTTCAAAGAGGGAGCCATCTGGTCAAGGATCTAGTCACATATCAGATTGCAAAATAGGTGTCTTCATAGGGTGATCTCAATGGCCTTCACCAAAGCACTGTACCATGTTGATTTTCTAGTGCTAATTAGACAAGCCCAATTTTCTGCAGCTAATGATTACTTCCAATGATATATTATATTAATTTAACACACTCCATAACATCATTAAGTGATTACACTCAGAAAATTCAACCGGTCAAACATTGACTGTCTCAGAAATTGACTCCTTAGAAACTTCGGCCTCTTCCTAGGATTACTTCCCACAAGTGAGAGACAAAAAATGTGAGTGATGAGTGAGCCAGTAAATGAGAAGTTCAAGTGTCTTTTTATTGTGATATTAGGGTGCCCAAAGAGGCACGTCTCTTTGCAAATTAAATTTAAAATTAAAATTTAATTTTTTTTCTTTCTTCTAAATAGTTGGGGAATACCTCTCGCGGCTACCCAAAGATCAACATAAATTGTGTTATAATCCACCAACAGTGTTTGAATTTGTTAAATTGTCCCAACATAATTTATGCAATTCTTTGCATAAATTTAGCTAGAAGTAAAAAGTAAATATGCAATACATTCTTTATTTTTCGGTAATTAAACATATTTTCCAGGAATTATTGCCCATCATAATTTATGCAATTCTTTGCATAAATTAAGGTAGGAGTAAAAGTAAATATGTTATACATAAAGATTGTAACAACCCCAAAAATTTAATACTTCAAATAGTTTAGGGTTTCTAGAAAACTCTCATACTCCAAGGTGGCTAACTAGATGGGATTAGGCACAAGAAACTATGCAGAATGCAGTTTGAGACAGCAGCAACATTAACTTGCAGAGGGAGTCGTGACTCAAGAAGCGAGCTTCGGGAATTGTGGCATATGCATACGGGAATCTGCAACATAGTGCGTTGAAGATTCTCAAGCAAATAGCAGCAGGGCTGCCACAGTGCAGCATGGATCAGCATGAGATGTGCAAGGGTTGCACACTTGGCAATTACGCCAAAACCTCTTTTCCCAGCAAAGATAACAAGACCAAGGTATCTTGGACCTTGTTCACTTAGATGTTTGCAGTCCTTTCTCTACAATATCCCTCAGTGAGCATAGTTTTAAAAATCAGTCGGCATGAACCGAAAACCGTTCAAACTTGGCCTGTTCATTAGGCAACTGAGTAAAACGGGGCAAAAAACCCGATTTAAGGGCCAACTTAGCCAAAAGATCACAAAAGTTGGACCAAACCAGTCGGTTCCGTCATAAAATAGTCAGTGCATTGCCGGGGTCGCGGCAAACCAACACAAAGTCTTTTTGGAAGCATCCTGGGTATTTTGGATGGAAAGTAAGGGTTGTTTCCCTCCAGAAACACCCTCTCCAGGCCTTTAAAAGGAGCTCACCCCCCTCATTTGCCTCAAACATCTCATTCGGAGTTTTTGTGAGTTTGATTGGGAGCTTGGAGAGTGTCGATATTTTGCTGGAGTAGTGGAACAACAAAGAGTTTGAGCTAAGTAGTAGCCATCATGCCTCCAAAAGCCAAGGATACTCCATGGGCTCATTGTGATATGATTGATGACAAAATGATCTGCAAATATTCCCAAAAATCTATTGAAGGAGGTTGTATCAACAGGGTCAAGTAACACTTGGCTGGGATAGGAGGCTGTATAAAGTAATAGGGAATATTAGGGCAAAATATCTTCAGAGGTCTGAGACTCAAGTCACTGAACCAGTAGAAAAGTTTGTGACTCGAGCAGTTGCAAAGTTTGAAAGTCGAGACTCAACCAACTAAGTTTGATCATGATGAGAAGCTTCAAGTGATAATGTTGATCACTAATAACAAATATGTAGACTTGTAGTAGGTCAATGGCCCCATAGTTTGTAGGCTTTGTTTTTGAACTCTAAAGGCCATTTAGAGGCAAAGCCTCATTGATTATGTATTTTGTTGCTGATATGTATTGCACTTGGTGCCATTTTGATATATTCACCTTTACATGGATATATATATCAGCAACCTTTGCATATTGTGTCTATTGGTTTGGAATCATTGGTTTAAATCTTAAAAATAGTTTTTTTCATTAAAAATTAATTATTTCATGTGTTTTTCTAAAACTGGTTTATTGAGATCTAACCAATCCTGGTTTGACCGATTCCAGTTTGAAACCTGGTTTATTAGGTGGACCGGCCCGGTCACCGGTTCCGGTTTTTAAAACTATGTCAGTGAGTACTATTGAAGTATGTAACTAGGTTTGGCCTTCATAAACATGAAATGTACTCTTGATTCTTGTATATTGTAAAAGGAAAGAAAAATTATTATTATTATTTTTTATAGCATGGGTTTCATGCTCAAGCTCAATTTTAATTATAGGTCAAGCACGTTGGAAAATGTAACTATGTTGGTCTTCATTAATGTACTTAAGTCATCATGAAATGTACTTGTCAAAAGAATAAAGAAAAGAATTTGTATTATTGTAACAATGACTTATTAAAGCATGGGTTTCATGCTTGGGTCATCATTATATTAGTCAAAGTCCCCATTGTGGACTCCTAGGATTAATATTGAGTTTATAGAGTCATTGTACATTCAAAGAGACCCTTCTTGGACTTTAGAATCATGTAAAAAGGTTTAGTATTGAGTCAAATATGATTTATGTATCCTCCACACCAAGTCCACCTAGAAGAGATCAAGTCAGCCTAAGGACACTTATTTGACCCACAAGAAGCCTATAAATACAAGCTAGTCGACGTCATTTGGAGCATCACATCTCAAGCTAGTCTGATATCTCAAGAGTAGTTGGAGAAGTGCGAATTCTGTTGCCAGGAAGCCAAAGGAAGTTCGAGTTTGGGGAAGTCTAAGGAGAAGAAGAAAATCGAAGTTTTGCTACCTCTCTCTCTCGGTTTCATGCCCTAGATTGGGAAATCAAAGTCTTCCAAGTTTCACTATTGTCAGAAGTTGCCTGATGCAAGAAGTTGTTGCCTAGTTGAAATTGCTGGAAAGGAGTCGAAGATCTGAGAGGCTGACTTGGTGTGGAGGGAAGGTCTAGTCTTTGTCTAGCGTGAAGAGACTCAAAGAATACTATTGAAAAGAAGGATTATCTTGACTGGGTTTTCCCCTCATGGGGATTTTTCCCTGGCATAGTGCTATATTTTGTGTCTCTTGTTTTGTGATCTTCATATACACATAATATGGTAATTGCTTGAAGAAAGATAAGATAATAAAGAAGTAAAAGAAAGCAACACACTCACAAGTAATAATCAAGAAAGGAGAATCAAACCCTAATATAACTACTTTGATTTTAAAACAAAGCACCCATTGAGTGCGTTTAGGGCTTGTCATAAAGTCAAGAAGTCAATTGAGTCATTGTCATATATGAAACACCCCATTGGGCATATTGTATCATGTAAAGAAAATTCATGTAAGTCAATTTGAGTCATAAAGACCCACCAAGATCAAGTCCGCCTAGTTGCAACAAGTCAGCCTGTTACCGCTTAAACTAACAGGGGTCCTAGAAGGGGATCCCAGAGGGGCAACTGCTAGGTCAAGTGCAACAATGGAGCAATAGCGAACTGTCACCTTAGCTAAAGCTCCCTACTCTTTACGAGCTTTCACTGATGGGAGGAGACTTATTATGAAGGGAATCACCTAGATAAATGGATCAATAAAGAGAAAAGAGTGATTCCTAAAGAGGCCTATTCACAAGAGAGACTCAATATATGGTTTGCTTGCCCTAGAGGCAAGATGAAAGACTCGCTACGAAGGGCCAAGAGAGTCTTAGGCGCTAGGTTTTGCAAATAAGCTTTGTACAAGAGGGACCTAGTCCTAAAATCCCTTATGAAGACTTGTTTTCCAAATGGTCTTTGTGAGATTATCTTCGAAAAGTTGCGGGACCACACAGGACCAAGTGGACCCAAAATTAGGTCAAGTAAGAGGGATTGGTCACTCAAAGGGGCTTGACCTAATTGTGGAAGAGAAGAGGATCAATGGATAAATCCTCTTGTAATAGAATGCAATGATCCAAATGAGGTCACTAACCAAGGGAAACCTAAGGCAAGAAATGGTCCTCAAGCTAGGGCTTGCAATATCTCGAGATCCCACCATCGGATTTGCTTCAAATTTGCAGGGCCTCTACAGCAAACTACAGCTCAGTTGTGGACAAAAACTTGAAGTGTTTGGATGGCTAGATTGTGAGATAATTGATGCCCTAGGTGACCTATGTAGGCTAGACCCAGAAAGAAAGAGAGAAAGGTGAGAAAAATATGTTTTAAGGAGATCACCTATGGAGGACCAGTGCCTAATCCTTTGGGATAAATGGAGTCAAGATGATTCCAATGTTTGGGATGGTTTCACTTCATCAAGGAGGTCTCTAGAACAATTTCGCATGGCAATTAGGGCATGGGACAATTGCTTCAATATATTTATACTTCAATGGAAAATATGCAATGACTTATCAAGATAAAATTTCAACAAAATATCTCTAGGACCATTCACTTATTCAAACATGGCCCATGACATGATGCAACACTAATAAAAGACAAATTTCCACTCTTTTACACAAGAAAAGTATCAAATTTCAACCTAGTTTAGAGAAATTCCCTAGCAACATGCATGTGACATAAGAAAATGATAAAGTAGCATTAAAAGAGCACTTACATGTGAAAACAAGTATATCAATCATCATCATATGCCAATGTAGAAGCTCCAAGAGAAAAATGAAGAGATCCAAACATCGAAATTCATCTATTCATCCAATTTCGTCCTCCAAAAGGAAAGCGAAAATCTCTTAAGAGAGAATGATTAGTCCAAGTGATGATGATCAAATGATTCCATCACACTTCTATTTATACACTTCCTAATGAATTTGATTTAGCTAATTAGGCCTAATTTAGCCCCTAGAATAAAATAATGTGTATAATAACACTTAACTTTTGGTGACAAGCCTACCAGATAGCTCAATAATACATGAATAAGCCTCTCAAGAGGGTTGAATGATCAACAGAGTGAGTCGTTGGGCCTTAGAGGAGGCCTAATGAAGTCCATGGGTGCAATAATGTGAAATAAGACTCCAAAAATAGTGGACAAAAGGTTGGCCCCTTGTTCTCCAAGTAATAAACATGTGGTGCTCCCAAATGGATGTGGTGGCACACAAATTTCCTCATGGGTCTCCAAACAAATCGAAGATGCTTGTAGACCATCTGCAAGGGCTAGGATGATGACATAAGTGATGCCACGTCATCATATAGATCATGGACCATCTACCAAGTGTATGGTGTAACTATGGAACCGACTGGGCATGGTGAACCACGTGCATCTTCTTTGTCAAATAGGTGAACCACAAGCAATCTCTAAATGACTAGGATCCATGGAATGTTGTCTGCTGCTGTGGAGGCCTATGGCTCTCTACACACACCCTACATGTGCCAATGTAGCCCTCTAGAGAGTTAGGACCCTGTATCAGGAGACCAAACCCAAAAAGGAGACCATCTGTAATCCTGCATAAGATCCAAAGCTCCCCTTGCCCTCCAATACACCAAGTCATTAAAGAAAGTAAAAAAGTTTACAAACCATGGAAAACAAGTGGGCACTTCATAATGGCATGCCCTTCCATAGTGGCCTTTGGCATGTGCAAATGTCTCCAAGCTCAAACGGGGGTTAACCAAGCACCCTATTAGGTGGTTTCTACTTCTAAAGGGGGCGGTTTGTCCATGGTACATCTTTCAAATGGTGGTGGCATGTGATAAGGTGATGGAACGAAGTAGGGGATGAAAGGGAAAACCTGAGTAACATGCCATGGTACAAAGGTAGCTAATGAAAGGGAATCCCATACGTGGGTAAATGATGTGTAGGAGGGAGAAATCGTGATACATGAGTTACCCCAGCCCAGATTTTCCACCCTTATTCATATGCCATTTTCCTTTTATGTTTTTTCGTTGGTTAACTACTCGGGGTTCAATGGAATGAGAGTATGATGTGTAGAGTATAGCGATGGATAACCCCTTTAAGGTGGGGCAGCTCATCGCCCACCAGGGGTTGGGACAATCATGGGTTCATGAATGATAGAGGAGGCTCTTCCATGGCCTATAGGAACTGGGCTGATTGCCATGGAAGGGGGTAGAGCTCATGTATTGGCTTTTGCCCACGTGCTAAATGTGTTTGCCCTAGCCATCTTTTGCATTTTGTGGCACAAGTTCCTGTTGAATGTGGTCAAATATGCTTTTTCTTTTCTTTTATTTTGCATCAACCTCCGGGCATCGTTCCAGGTCCGACCCAAGGAGTGGGCAAAGGGGAGGGAGTGGATGACCCTTTGTGGACCCAGGTGGGAGGAGTGGTGAATGGGATTATAATGAGCAGAAGGGGGGTGATATATGTGGATCGGGGAGCGGAACCACGCAACCAAAGTCGGGGTTTCCCATGTAGTACCATCAGTAAAGCCCAAAGGTCAATAAAAGAGATACCACGGGACTAGTGTCCAAGGTTAACATCCAAAAGAGACCTGGGGGACAAGAGCACAAACCTAGTTCACTCTTTCCGCCAAATCCCCCATTAATCCATGCCCAAGAGTTTCCATGATAAGTAAACTAAAATACTAATTCACCAAACAACAAGGCATACCTGTAGGTTTGGGAGGCCAACCTTCAAACATACTATCATCACAAATGGATGAGGGACCACATGGTTGGCTCAAGTGGCGGAGAGATGGCACAATGAGCTAGTATGTAGTTACAAGGGGTTGTTGGCTGTCGGCTGAGGACCATCATGGATAAAAAGTTTCTCCTAGGGATATCACCCACAAAATGGTGGCTAACACAGCCTACACAAGTGACAAGTCAGCCTCATGAATAGCTACTTGACATCCACAAGAAGCCTATATATGTTATATCCCCAATTTTGATTTTCAGCATTAGAGATGAGTTTGGGGGGAGGATGCAATTCTGGCACCGGGACTCTGGAAGAAAAGAGAATATTGCAGCTCTAGTGGAAAGTGGGGGCCACAAGAAGGAGAAATTTGACCCAAGGAGGGAACTCGCACTCTTGGAAGAGAGAGGAAAGAGAAGGGAGTGTGAATTAGGAGAGAGAGAGAGAGGGTGAGGACCACAAGGAGAGAACTGTGAAAATTTTTGAATGTACACATCATAAATCCTATTGCAATCACTGGTTTATCATCTCCTACTTGTCACTACATTGAACAAGTTATTTAATTTATAAACAGTGATGAAAAACACTATTGCAGACTACACTGACATACAGATCATAAACTGAAAATATATGAGACAAATACACAAGGGACACTATTATTTTTGGACAACACGTCCCCGAAAAAACCCAATGCGGGGAAACCAGTGCAGCAGATAGAGGGTTTGTATTATTAAGCAAGAAGAATCTGAGTACAACAGGTTACCTCTCACACTGGCTAACCTTTCAGAGAAATATCGGCAGCAAGAAATACATACGAGGGTTTACCTCGTTCTCCAAGTCACAACTGATCCACTGAGTGGCCTGAATCCAGCAAACACTGCGAGATCCCAACACAATCACTGCTTGGGTCAGTGTCTTGCCTCTAGGAGACTGTGTCACCCTTTCTGCTAGATCAATTTGCTAGAGGAAGACTGTTGTTCAGCCCTCCCGGCTCAGAACCTTGCTTCTCTAGCAAAATCTCGAACTTCTGACGAATATCCTGCACTGCCACTACAAGAGACCCTCTTGGCCTGCACCAGAACTGCGTGAGCCCCTTCCTGGGCTGCGTAGACTTATGCGCTGCTTCTTTGATACTACTTCTGCCTCTTTGATTGGTACTCTTTGGCTCGAAACTCCTTTCCGATCCAAATCTCTGCTTTTGCCCCTCCCACTACAACTCAGATCACTCGTTCGATTTTCTCAGCAAACCACGCCCTAGAAAAATCGAACTGATTTGATAAACTTGGTGTATCTCGAACTGACCCTCAAGCCTCCTCTTATACTTTTCTTGTTGATGAATCAACAGTCATGATTAAGTCCCTAATCAACGGCTAAGATTAATACAGACTTGATCCTCGCCTCTTAGAAGCTTCTCACCCACATTTTTATTAATACCCATTAATATTTTTATTTTCCTAAGTTTAGACTTAGGAATCCATTAAAAATATTAAGTATTTTAATAACTCATCATCCGGGTGGAATTTCACCAAACAACTTATGGGTCTTGGAGATCTCATGTATTCTAGCCCCTCCATAAAATTTCGGAGCTAGATCACATCTGATACTACCCAAAATCAACACTCCCTCTTAGCGAGGAATGTGCTCTAGCAATACTTCTCAATAAAAGCATCACACTGATCCACGGCATCGGTCCTCTGTGTTGTTGATGCTTGCCTGTTGCCCTTCATCCACTACACTACTGCATCCTATACTGTTGCCCATGACACTGCCACCCTCACTGCTAAATTTGTACTACATCTCCCTCTGAATATGTTGCATCATGCTGCCCATAGCACTGCCATTGCTAACTGCTGCACTGCAACTCAGTTGCTGAGAAGCAAGCAACTGAAATAAGTCACCCAAAAGCTGACATATTGGTCAGTCTGGATACCTCGTGATGTTGAAGCTACCTCTACTGCTAATCTATGCTGACCCTCTGCTGCTACTGCATTGTTGCAATCTTCTTTGTGCCTCCCGCACTGTTGCAACCTCCACTGCGCTGCTTGAGACTCTGGCACTCTAGGTCTGCCATTGTTGCCCCATCATCCTCTGCACCAACTGACTCTCGTCAATCGGCTACTATCATTAAGGGCTCCAGTAGCCGTATGTGATCCAAGAGTTTGGACACCTCAAGGATCCTCCCCCCTTTTCGTGTAGTCCTCCCAACTACAGCTCTATGTCGCCCCACCTCTTCTTCTCCAAAGGTGCATGAGCACTCATGGCACAATCCTCGTCATCATCCTCCTGTCAGCTTTCGCTGGAGCAGCCTTCGAGTCAGACTTCTCTTCCTTACCCTTCTTCCGAGGGCACTGAGTAGTGAAATCTCCCAGTTCCCCACACCTGAAGATCTAACTTTGGTTATGTCTTTCTTTTTCCTCTTCTGTTGCCCTAGATGTCCCGCTGATGCGAGAGCTGCATCCTCCACTTCCTCCTTGACTCTGACTCCTTTACCGCTACTTCTTGCCTTGGTTAACCGCCTGATCTCTTCCTGTCGAAAAGCTGCCCACATCTCCTCCCAATTGGGAAGAGAAGCCATGCCCAAGATGCTCTGGACAAAGGACTCCCAGTCTTTAGTGACTGCATTCAGGGTACTCTTGACCATGAACTCAGGATTTGGTGTAGACCCCATGGAAGTCAGTTGATCTCGAATCCCTTGCAACCTGAGAAGGAAGGGATCGATTTCTTCTCCCTTTTGCATGTGATACTCTCACCTGGTTCTCAAGCAACCTTGTTTCCTTTTTAGCAATATGTGGGATCACATGATCCTTGACCCTGTCCAGGATCATGCACTTCGCCTTTGCTTGAGCCTCCTCGTAATTCTTGAGAGGATCCGCATCGACCAATACAGCCACCACTTTCAAGGCATAATCCTTGATGTGATTCTTATCCAAGACTACCAGGATCCTGGCCTTCTAGATGACAAAGTTGGATGCTCCATCCAACCTGTCTTGATCCCTCATTTCATTGACTGCCATCTCTACTCAAACAAGTGTAGAATAGGTTGTCTTCTCCCTCTCTTACTGCTACCCCAACAAGACTCGGATCTGGATTTCTTTGGCACTAGAAATCCCCTAAGGAACAAGTTCTTTCTAGACTCCCTCTGAACCCTGATTTCCTTCACGAAAATCCTCCCGCTAAATGTCGAATCACTCCTCTCCAATCCTCCTTTGTTGTTGCTCAACAACCCGGACCTAGATTTCTTTGGCAAGAAATCTACTAAGGTAGTGACTCTGTTAAATTGGCAACTAGGGCCAAACAACACATGGGTCATCTTAATTATGACAGCTGATATTTTTCTTGGATTCCTCTCTCTGAGAGGTTTAGGATTGATCTAAATATCATCTGATTCCGACATGTAAAAATGAAGATATGAATTTATATTATATTATGGGCAAACTGTCAAGGTTAGCCAGCAAGAAAAACAGGCATTCAAACCCCCAGCTCATCCTCAACGTTGCATATAAAAGGAGGAGACCTCAAGTCAGTTTATCACCATCTCATCTTCACTCATCTCTCTCCTCACTTGATTGGGTACGCTAACCTGGGCAGCTATCTCTCACACGTGCGAAGGAAGGAAGACATTTTTGTTTCACTGTGTTGACCAGTTTGACCGAATTGCAAAGGTTGTTCCTTGGGCTGCATTGACTAGCGTTGACCTCCTCTTCACTGCGGATTTGGGTGAGGAACTTCTCCTTGGCAGGTCACAGATCTGGGCATTGAAATCAAGGTGATTTGACCTCCCATTTGACCAGCGTTGACTACCCTAGATCTGGCCGCAGTTTGACTTTCAATGACCAGCCTTTGACAAGACTTTTTCAGACTGTTTTGGGTTGATTGGACTTGTTGTTGGAGGCCAAAGTTGACTAGGTTTGACCGAGTTGCTTAGAGGAAGAATTCTGCCCTGTTTGACCAGTGCTGACTTTTCTAGTTAGGGCTTCTTGCTGCTGTCATAAATTCTCAGATTCGTAATTTGTACTATCTCTCTCTTTGCAGAACTATTGAAGAATATAAGAAGAATTGATCAAGGGTTTCCCCACATTGGGGTTTGTCCCTGGCTAGTGCCATATCTTGTGCCCTCTTGTCTTGGCTTGTCTTCCACTATTTATGTTTATGTTCTATCTGCATGTTACTATAATGTTGATGTGATTGCTAAACTGGATATTGATATTGGGCTAATAAAGAAATTGAAGTAAATTGCTCTTAAGCATAGAACATACCATTGTTAGCTAAAATTAACATGGTATCAGAGCTGAGATGAAGACAAAGCCCAAGCAAGAGTGAAAAAGCAATCAACGAAGACAGTTGGACAAGGACAAAAGGCTCAATGGGTTCCTCATCCCACTTCCCGACTGAAGACAAGCTCCATGAAAAGTCCGACTATCATGGATGAAAGATGTCTCTTGATCTGACCTTGGAAGAACAAGAAGTGTTGGATTATGTGAAGGGTAAAATCCCTGAGCCTCCTTCAAATGCATCGGCTGCTACGAAGACCAAGTAAAATAAGGCTAAAGTTAAAGCGAAGAAGAATATCAGAGATTCCATTAACAAGCGTCTGGTGGCCTACATCTCCGATTTGAACACCTCCAAGGAGATCTACGACAGCTTGGTCAGCATGTTCAAGGTTAGTGATGCAAATCAAATTTTATTTCTCAAAAATAAGTTGAAGGATATTAAGAAGGGCAAGGACGAGGATATTCAATCCTACTTCTTAAGGATCATTGAGATCAAGATCTACTTTCGATTGGAGAGGTCATTCCTGACAGGGAACTTACTATCACTACCCTTGGAGGACTCCCACCCGAGTGGTATATATTTAGAACTACTATTATCAATAATGATTGAATTCCAGGCTTTGAAGAATTGATGTCGAGATGCATTCAAGAAGAAACAAGAATGGTGGAGCAAGAAATGCCTTCTCATAGAAGCAACCCCACTGCTTTCTCGGCTCATGCCACAAGGAGAAATAATGCAAGGTCTAGAGGTCATCTCAATGGAAAGCTTGGATCTAAGGGTGGAAGGAAGGGCATGTGCTTTGTTTGCAATAAGTTTGGCCACTATGCAAGAGAGTGTCCAAATAGAAGGGACACATCACATGATGATGATCACAATCATTCCAGGGGCAACTTCAACAACAACAATCAAAGGAATGGCAGGTTCAATGGCAAAGGAAAAAGGAATGCGGGACATCAAGGAAATGGTCAACCCTCCAAGAAAGCAAGGAACTCCAGGTATGAAGAATCAAATGTTGTTAGCAATAAGCAAAAGGAGTACTATCTTATATCAGCCCTCTCCACCGAACACTTTGGGGAATTGGCTAATGGATAGTCGTGCCTCAAGGCACTTCACCGGATACAAGGAAGCTCTCTCTAATCTAATAGAGAAGGAGACAAACTTGGAGATTATCCTTGGAGATGATGCCACCTATCCCGTGAAGGGAGTAGGGAATGTCACCCTTCAATTGAATCAAGGTAACACTATTCATTTACAAGAAGTTCTATATGTATCTGATCTCAAGAAGAACCTGGTGTCCATTTCGGTAATGGAAGACAAAGGATACAAGGTGGCATTCATCGAAGCAAAAGTACATGTTTGGAAAAGGAATTTTAAAGATGCTTTTACTCTTGGGTTCAGGGTTGACACTTTGTATCAAGTTGGAGGAAGTCCATTGGGAGCCATGTCTTGCGACACATCTCTACAATCTGAACTATCGCACCGGAGGTTTGCCCATCTTCATTATAAGGCTCTTCCCAATGTGAGACAGATGGTGATAGGTGTGCCCGAGTTCAATGTAGAACATGAAGGTGTATGTCCGGGATGTGCTAAAGGAAAACATACAAGGGGACCATCAAGACCACAAATATATTGCAATTGATCCACTCCAACATATCTGGTATGATGCCCGCAAACTCTTTGGGAGGATACTTATATTATCTCACCTTTACGGATGATTATTCTTGCAAGACTTGGATCTACTTCTTGAAAAAGAAGGATGAAGTGTTCACCTGGTTTTGTCACGTCAAAGCCATGATCAAAAACCAATTCGAAAAGAAAATCAAGATATTGAGGACTGATAATGGGACTGAGTATGAATCAAATGAATTCCATGATTATTGCAGAGAAGTTGGCATTAAGAGGGAGACCACAACACCATACACTCCCGAGCAGAATGGTGTGGCTGAAAGGAAGAATTGTACTATTGTAGAAATTGTTCGTGCCATGCTTCATGATCAAGGGCTTCCAAAGTTCCTATGGGCTGAAGCTGCAAATACCAACGTGTATGTTCAAAACCGATGCCCTCATCAAGCATTGAACTACAAGACTCCCGAAGAAATGTTCACTGATAAGAAACTCGATGTCTCTCATTTTAGAATTTTTGGAAGTCTCATATATTTTCATGTGCCGAAAGAGAAAAGAAGCAAATTGGGTGCAACAGGGAAGAAAGGAATCTTTGTGGGTTATAGCGAAATTTCTAAGCGCTATAGAATTTATGTGGTTGGTCAAAGGGAATTCGAAATAAGTCATGATGTCACCTTTGATGAAGATATGGCCCTCAGCAAGATCAACAACCTTCCTATCCCAAGGAAGGGCAACGAAGTTGACACTGGAAAACAGTGTTCAAAAGAGGACGAGACGATGCCTAATGTTGATGAACCTATGGATATTATTGATCCTCCTCCCCAAGAGCCCTCCTCCTCCAAGAGGAGACCCTCATGGCTTAGGGAGACTCTCGAAGAAGTCAAGAGACATATTGCACCAAGGGGGACTTTCCGTGAGAGAAAGAAGCCGAACAGGTATCAAGGATACTTGACCATCATGAGCAGAATCATTCAAAATGAGCCTTCATCATTTGAAGAAGCCATGAAGCAACAAGTATGGAAGGATGCTATGAATGAAGAATACGAATCTATTATGAAGGATGATGTTTGGGATGTGGTCCTTAGACCCCAAGACAAATCAGTTGTCACCTTTAAGTGGCTCTACAAAATCAAGCATGGAGCTAATGGAAGTGCAGAAAAGTTCAAGGCTCACTTTGTTGCTTGAGGCTTCTCTCAAAAGGAAGGTGTAGATTATGATGAGATATTTGCACCTGTTGCCCGATACACCACCATTCGCTTGATCATAGCCCTTGTTGCCTCGCAAGGATGGAACCTACATCAGATGGATGTCAAGACCGCTTTCTTGCATGGTTCAATGAAAGAGGAAGTCTATGTGGAACAACTTGAGGGGTTTGAAGTTCATGATCGGGAATCTCATGTATGCAGGTTGAAGAAAGCTATCTATGGCTTGAAGCAAGTACCTCAGGCTTGGTATGAGAGGATTGATAGCTATTTGATAAAGCTAAGATTCACTAGAAGTGAAGTCGATCCGAACCTTTACTTTAAGGTTGAAAATGATAAACCTCTCATACTGGTACTTTATGTGGACGACCTCTCTCTGACAGGTGCAGAGCCTCTCATTCACAAATGTAAGAGGGAGTTGGCTTCTGAATTTGAGATGAAGGACCTAGGACTGATACAGTACTTCCTAGGGTTGGAGGTCTGGCAAAAGCCAAGAGAAATTTTCCTATCTCAAGGAAAATATGTTGTGAAGATATTGGAAAGATTTGGGATGGTGGCCTGCAAGCCTGTGACTACGCCGATGGAACTTAACTTCAAGAAGTTATGTGGTAGTTTTGTCAAACCTGAATTAGGAAATGCTTCTGAGTATCGTCAACTCATAGGAGCGTTGATGTTCTTGGTAAACTCCCGTCCGGACATATGTTTTGCAATTAACACATTGAGCCAATATATGGTTGAGCCTCATCATATACATTGGATTGGCGCCAAGAATCTTCTTAAATATCTTCGAGGCACAATCACTCATGGACTGAGATACATTATTAGATTCGGCTGGCAGTGTGGTGTATTGCAAGAGCACTTCTGGATATTATTTTTCTTTGGGTTCTACTTCGATATCCTAGATGAGCAGGAAGTAGAAATTGGTTGCCTTGAGCACCGCTGAGGCCGAATACATAGCTGCTACTATAACCTCCTGTGAAGTTGTCTGGTTGAGGAAGCTCTTCAATGCGTTGTTGGACATGTGTTGGATACCACCGTGATCCTCTGCAACAACCAGAGTGGGATCCGATTATCAAAGAATCTCGTATTTCATGATCGCTCCAAGCACATAGATATCAGGTACCACTTTATCCAGGATATGGCACAACGAGGAGCAATAAAACTACATCACATTGGGACTGATGAGCAGGTCGCCGATATTCTGACAAAGCCCCCTGGAGAAGGTCAAGTTCTTAGCCTTTCGAGAACGACTTGGAGTCGTGGAGAGACCCTCTTCTGAGGGTCCTGTATGATATCGACATTGAGCTCTAGGAGCTCCTGGGGGGCTTGGGGTACTTCTTGGAGCGATGAGAAACCATAGCATAAGTGGTTTAGCCTTCCCCTAGTGGTTTGTTGTGTACAGGGTGAGTGGTTCAGCCTTCCGTTGTGATACCCCATGGCAACATGTAGGCGGGATGAGTGGTTCATCCTTCTCCTGCTGAGGCATCCTGATTCCTACCCATGCAGTCTGGGACTCATGGAAAGTACCTCTCATCTGGCCAATGAGTAGGGCGATGAGGATAGGGACCATAGTACTACCAATGGACCCATCGTATACTACTATACTCCCTATGCTAGGATGACCGATATTGATCTGGGATCAATTAGAACTGACTTCAGGTCAGTAAGAGTGGTATGACACACTCTCTTTTGATTAGAACTAACTTCGGATCAGTAAGAGTGGTATGAGACACTCTCTTTTATCTGGGACCGACTTCGGGTCAGTAAAGAATGGTCTGATACATTCTCGATCACTTCTTCTTCTTCATAGTTCAGCAGAGTAGTGTAGAGCAGTGCATTGATGGCAGAGATAGTACCGACTAGCACATGGATTAGCAGATGGAGTTCTTCCTAGTTGAGAGGGAGTGTTAAAATTGGCAACTAGGGCCAAACACCACATGGGTCATCTTATTTATGACAGCTGATATTTTTCTTGGATTCCTCTCTCTGAGAAGTGTAGGATTGATCTAAAGATCATCCGATTCTGACATGTAAAAATGAGGATATGAATTTATTTATATTATGGACAAATTTTCAAGGTTGGCCAGCAAGCAAAACAGGGATTCAAACCCCCAGCTCATCCTCAGTGTTGCATAGAAAAAGGAGGAGACCTCAAGTAATTTTATCATCATCTCATCTTCATTCATCTCTCTCTCCTCACTTAATTGGGTACGCTAATCTGGGCAGCTATCTCTCACATGTGCGAAGGAAGGAGGACATTTTCTATTTGACTGCGTTGACCAATTTGACCGAATTACAGACGTTGTTTCTTGGGCTGCGTTGACCAATGTTGACCTCCTCTTGACTATGGATTTGGGTGAGGAACTTCTCCTTGGTAGGTTGCAGATCTGGACACTGAAATCAAGGTGATTTGACCTCCCATTTGACCAACATTGACTACCCTAGATCTGGTCGCAGTTTGACTTTCATTGATCAACCTTTCACTGGACTTTTTCATACTGTTTTGGGCTGATTGGACTTCTTGTTGGAGGTCGAAATTGACTGGGTTTGACCAAGCTGCTTAGAGGAAGAATTTTGCCATGTTTGACCAGCATTGACTTTTCTGGTTAGGGCTTCTTGTCACAAATTATCAGATTTGTAATTTGTACTATCTCTCTCTGTGCTGAACTATTGAAAAATATAAGAAGAATTGATCAAGGGTTTCCCCACATTGGGGTTTGTCCCTGGTTGGTGCCACATCTTGTGTCCTCTTGTCCTGGCTTGTCTTCTATTGTTTATTTTTATGTTCTATCTGCATTTTACTATCATGCTGATGTGATTGCTAAACTGGATATTGATATTGGGCTAATAAAGAAATTGATGTAAATTTCTCTTAAGCATAGAACATACCATTGTTACCTAAAATTAACAGACTCCCTCTACCTCGGCTTTGTCTCCTCAGAAACTGTTATGCACCAACAACAACAACGCTCTGCCCCGACAACTAACTGACCTAAGCCTCTCAAGCTCTGCGCTGGCCCAGAGAGTTGACGCAGTCACTGCGTGAGCTCCTCTCAAGTACTGTGTCACCCTCCACTAGCTCAAAACGATGACGTAGGCACTGCGTGAGCTTCTGCATCACTAGTCTAGCTCTGCATCACACCTTCAGCTGCTCTTCTGGCTCGGAAACAGCGATGTCACTCGGGACAGTTGGTTCTCTGCAGCAGTTTCGTTGGTTCTCCCATTGATGCCTTCAGTGTGTATGATCTGCAATGCTCTGATACCATGTGAAAATTTCTGAATATACACATCAAAAATCCTATTGCAATCACTGGTTGATCATCTCCTACTTGTTATTACATTGAACAAGTTATTTAATTTATAAACAGTGATGAAAAACACTACTGCAAACTACATTGACATACAAATCATAAACTGAAAATATATGAGACAAATACACAAGGGACATCGTTATTTTTGGACAACACGTCCCCGAAAAAACCCAATGGGAGGAAACCGGTGCAACAGATAAAGGGTTTGTATTATTAAGCAAGCAGAATCTGAGTACAACAAGTTGCCTCTCACACCGGCTAACCTTTGAGAGAAATATCGACAACAAGAAATACATACGAGGGTTTACCTCGTTCTCCAAGTCACAACTGAATGACTGAGTCGCCTGACTCTGGCAAACACTACGAAATCCCAACGCAATCACTACTTGGGCCAGTGTTTTGCCTCTAGGAGACTACATCACCCCTTCTGCTGCATCGATTTGCTAGAGGAAGACTGTTGTTCAGCCCTCTCGGCTCATAACCTTACTTCTCCAACAAAATCTCGAACTTCTGACGAATATCCTGCACTGCCATTACAAGAGACCCTCTTGGCCTGCGTCAGCACTGCGTGAGCCCCTTCCTGGGCTGCGTAGGTCTCTGCGCTGCCTCTCTGATGCTACTGTTGCCTCTCTGACTGGTACTCTTTGGCTCAGAACTCCTTTCCTATCCAAATCTCTACTTCTGCCCCTCTCATTGCAACTTAGATCACTAGTTCGATTTTCTCAACAAACCACACCCTAGAAAAATCGAATTGATTTGATCAACTTGGTGTATCTCCAACTGACCCTCAAGCCTCCTCTTATACTTTTCTCGTTGATGAATCAAGGACCGAGATTAAGTTCCTACTCAATGGCTAAGATCAAAACAGACTTGATCCTTGCCTCTTAGAAGCTTCTCACCCATATTTTTATTAATACCCATTAATATTTTTATTTTCCTAAGTTTAGACTTAGCAACCCATTAAAAATATTAATTATTTTAATAACTCATCATTCAGGTGGAATTTCTCCAAATGATTTTTGGGTCTTGGAGATCTCATGTATTCTAGCCCCTCCACAAAATTTCAGAGCTAGATCACATCCGCTGCTACCCAAAATCAACAAGAAGGAGCCACTAATTATAAATAGAGCAAGAGGCACTCATTTTGGTTATTCATTCATCTATCCTTTCAGAATTTGTCTCTTGACATGGCATGCTTGAGCAGTCAGCCAAGTTTACATGTGTTGTTCAGCACACGGGTGTTTCCAAGCGGAGATCCCAGCCCTTCCTTTGGTGGACTTCGAGTGTCAGCCCAAGAAGGGAGTTTGACTTAGTCCCAAATCATACCAACAGCAGTGAGGTCATACCATAGCAGAGAGGAAGCTACAGTAGCGCATGGACTGCGCAGTCTTAGATAGACCACTCCTGGAGGTTGAGGAGTGAGTGGAGTTTGAGGTTGAAACTTGGAGGGAAGGCCTAGGAGCCTTCTAACAAGGATAGCAGGCATTTTTGGAGCATTTAGCAACAAATTCTACAAGTGGGTCGATCTGCCCAGCAGTAGAGCCAATTGAGCCAAAGAGGGTCGAATTTTCGAAGTCAAGCTTTTGCCAAACCCTTCGTGGGTTATTCTGGGTTTATTGAGGAGAGGTTGGGATTAATTTATTGGAATTTTCAGAGCAGTGGAGAGCGCCCTAGCTGCAGATCCTTTCAGGCAGCAACACATTCCTGGGCATCTACAGCATAGTGCTTGGGCAGCATAGCAGCAGTTTTGGAGGAGGGTGTCTCACTTGTCATTTTGGGCTTTGCTAGCTTGCCTAGAGAAAGCCTAGGTGCACTCATTCCAGCACCTATTTGTACACCTCTTTCCATTAATAAAAAGAGTACACAGCGCAATTTTTGGGTGTTAATTCGTGGTCTGATTACTTGTTATTGTTTCATTTTGTTTTTGTCTAATTTGCTTTGCATATTTACTATTAATTTTCCTTAGGGACATTACAATATATAAGACCTTGACCTCACTGGAAGAGATCATCAAGTTCGATCAAGAAGTTTGAATACCTAGCAAAGAGAAGGAGAATAAAGGGAGAAGAAAAGCAAAGTGCTTTTGGGTTGCCATCCTCCACACATGCGAAGATTAGGGCACCATTGCTATAGCACCAAGACTGAATTGTAGACCTATCAAAAGGAGCTGAAGTTTGGAGACAATAGATCTAAAAAGAAAGTTGAGTTATCAAGGAAAGGAAACCAAGCCAACCGAAAGAGAGAAGGATCATATTTCTACCCTAATTCGATAACATGTGTGAAATCACTAAGAGAACAGGACGGTCGAAAAGTGCAATTCTGAAGCAGTGACCGAAATCTAAAGTAAGAGCCTCAAGTATTGCAGTAAGTTTGACTGGTGTTGACTTTGTTGAAGAGAAACTCATCAAGAAGAGATTTGACTTGGTCTTAGAGGGGTCTTGGCCTTGGGTCATAGGACTTGGAATTCATCATTTGAAGATTCTATAAGAGAAGAATTCTTGTGGGTTTTCCTCTCAAGAGGAAAGGTTTTGGCCTTGGATAGCAACCTACATTTCGTGTCCTCTTGTCTCATTGATCTCCATTGTTTGGTAGTTGTTTGATAATAAAAGAAACCTAAATAATCAAGATAAGAAGAAGTTAACTACACGTATATCAAGCTAAGTAAAAGAACATCACAAGTAGTTATCAAAGTAAGAGAAATCACCCTAATATAGTTTCCCCTTGATTTATCAATAAGTACAAGTATTATGTCACCTTCATAGATGATCATTTGATGAAGACCTAGATATTTTTCATGAAAAAAAGGAGGGACTCAAAGTTTTTTGAGTTTAGTGCCTTGGTTGAGAGCCATACTGGCAAGAAAATCAAGGTGTTGAGCTCTGATAATGGTGGTGAGTACACCTCAAACGCATTCAAGGAGTTGTGCACCAAGGAAAGCATCAGGAGGGTGTTGACTACACCATATAATCCTCAACAAAACGAGGTGGCAAAGCGCAAGAACAGGACCATATTGGAGCAGCCAAAGCCATGTTGAATCACCAAGGTTTGCCAGAGTTTCTTGGCTAAGGCATGGAATGCAGTAGCTTTCTTGCATAATTGGAGCCCACAAAGTGTTGGGGTAAAAATTACACCAGAGGAGGCTTTTACCGAGAAGAAACCAAATGTGTCACATTTCTGGATATTTGCCAACCTGGGGTACTACCATGTACCAGTAGAGAATAGGAAGAAGTTGGGGCCCAAAGCAGAGAAGGGAATCTTCATGAGCTATAATGAAACATCAAAGGTGTACAAGGTAAATATACCAACACTGAAGAAAGCAGTGATCAAGAGAGATGTGAAGTTTGAGGAAAGGGCTTTGAAGAAGTCCTTAAAGTGTGAGTTGACTACAGTGGAGGAGGAGGAGGAGCAGGCTCCCAAGCAGAAGGCTTAGCCAACACCTCAAACTACAGTTGTGCATGGGCAAGTTGAACAGCATCAGGACGAGAGGGACACACATATGGAGGAGAGAGTGGACCCCACTCAAGCATTGAATCCTAGCACGAGGAGAAGGAAAGCGAGATGGGCAGATCAGCTAATCCAAGAGGTGCAGGAGCAAGTTGGTTCTCCTAGTACATTAGTTTAACAGAATAGATAGTCACAGAGGTACACCAGATACATGGCACTTATAATGGCGTTGTTGGATGTCGAGCTTTCCAGCTATATGGAGGCAACCACTCAGCAGGTGTTGCGAAAGGCAGTGACTCAACAGGGGTTAGATGGTTTTTCTGGATACAATCAAGTATGGGTTAAGAAATAAGATCAACACAAAACTACTTTCACCACACCATGTGGTACATTCGAATAAATTAGAATGCTTTTTGGATTAACTAACACTGGAGCTACCTTTTAGAGGGCCATGGATTATGCCTTTAAGGGTTTAATTGGTAAAATCATTGAGATATATCAAGATGATCTTACATTTTTTTCTAAGGATGGTATCAGTCATATAGGTCATCTTAGGCAAGTTTTTGACAGATGTAGAGAGTTTGGAATCTCCTTGAATCCTGCTAAATCTGTATTTGGAGCAACCAAAGGGAAGTTACCTGGTCACATCATCTTGAAAGATGGGATCAAGATAGATCTTGAAAGGGTTGAGGCAATCCAAAATATTCCTCTTCCTCATAATCTCAAATCCCTTCAGTCTTTCCTTGGAAAGACCAACTTTCTTAGGAGATTTATTCCAAATTACGCAGAGATAGCCAAACCTATTCAAAGTCTTCTTAAGAAAGATGCTAATTTTTTGTGGAAAGAAGACAGTAAAAAGGGTTTTCAAGAAATCAAAGGTGCTATTACAAAAGCTCTTGTTCTAGCTAGCCCTGATTATTCTAAAGATTTCATGGTTTTTTCTTTTACTTCAAAAGATACAATTGTTGGTGTCTTGTTACAAAAGAATAAGGAAGGTCACGAACAGCCTATTGCTTTCATGAGTAGAGCTCTTCAAAATTCTAAATTAAATTATACTACCATGGAAAAGCAAGCATATGCCTTTGTCAAGTCTCTTAAGCATTTTTGGACTTATGTGGTTACTATAAAATCATTGCTTTTGTCCCACATTTGGTTGTTAAAGATATATTAACTCAGACTGATTGCTTACTGACCCATGCTAGGTGGGTTACTAAGATCCAAAAGTATGACTTGGAAATTAGACCCACTAAGTTGGTCAAGAGTAAGGGATTGGCTGAAATGTTGATTGAAAGTAATAAAAAAGCTCTTGGTTTGATTTGTCTGAATGATTCATCTTCACCTGAGCTGCAAACACTAGGAGAGCATGATTAGTACAAGGATATCATTTATTATCTATTAAATCTTACATGTCATAACCATTTAGTTGCTCATAAAAGAAGGGCTCTTAGATTAAAAGCAACTAAGTATTGCCTTATGAAGGATGACCTCGGATGGAGAAATCCTGAGGGTATTATACTTAGATGTGTTGATGAAATTGAGTCCAAGAAGTTAATTTCTAAGTTTCATTTAGGATTTTGTGGTGGCCATTATGCTGCGAGAACTACCACCCACAAAATTCTTAGAGTTGGTTATTATTGGCCTTCAATCTTTTTTGATGTGCATAAGTTTGTTAGAAGTTGCCAAGCCTATCAACTATTCACTGGGAAACAGAAGTTGGTTGCCCTGCCCTTACAACCTGTGGTTGTTGAGGCACCTTTTCAGCATTGGGGTCTGGATTTCATTGGGAAATTTCATGAAAATTCTAGCAATGGCTACTCATGGATTTTAACTACTACTGATTATTTCACTAAATGGGTTGAAGTTATTTCTGCTAAGACTGCCACTGAAAAGGTTATTATGGATTTCACTAAAAATCATATTATTACTAGATTTGGTGTCCCAGCTAAAATCACCATTGATAATCCCAAGGCTTTTAGTTCTTCAGAGTTTTCATTTTTTTGCTTCAAGTATGGCATTGTCTTATCTTATTCATCTAATTACTATCCTCAAGGTAATGGCCTTGTTGAATCAAGTAATAAAAATATTATAACCATTATCAAGAAGATAGTAGGAGATAATAAGCGGTCCTGGGATAGCAAAATCAAGTATGCATTATGGGCAAATAGAATTACAAAGAAAAAAGCTACTAGTAAAAGTCCCTTTGAATTAGTTTATGGTTTGGATGTAACTCTACCTCTGCACCTTAAATTCCTAGCTTATCAACTCCTTCAGAATTTTTCCATTGATAAAGATGTTTTCCAAAATAGAATTGATCAAATTGTGGAGTTAAATAAAAGTCGAAGAAAAGATTTTGATAATATGTGTAAAAGTCAATCTAATGTTAAGAAAAACTTTGATAAATCTTCTCGAGCTAGATCTTTGCAAGTTGGAGATATGGTACTACTTTGGGATCGTAGAAATGAGAAACCAAGAAATCACAAGAAATTTGATAGTTTGTGGCTAGGGCCTTATATTATCATAGTCATCGCTGGACCAAATTCATTCCACTTGAGCACATTGGATGGTGAACCACTTGACTTACCTGCGAATGGCCAAATGCTCAAGTTGTTCTTCAAAAATGACATCTGATGCCATAGGGCATCCTTTGTATTGTATTTCTAACCCTACACCTTGTCATTTCAGCATTTCATTTTTGTTTTTAGATTAGATTTACTTTTCATGTTAATAGAATTGTTACTGGTTACAGAGCTTCTATTTCATGTACTTAATGTTATATGATGATTTTTTGGATGGACACTACTTATACGATTTTGTGTTGCTTGGGTGTAGATTCTAGATTCTCAAATTCCTTCGGTGAAGCAACGTGTCCCCAAGTAGAGCCAGATGTTAACCACTAAGTGTCAACGACCCTATAACAGTACACCTTTTTTTTCACAAAAGGAATTTCATCATTCGGATCATCCAGGATTCATCATCAGTCTTCAGTTTGTTAAAGTTGTAAATCCATTTTGCATGTTTATAATGTAAATGAACTTAGTAAGACCATTATGTATGTAATAACCTAAGTAAATCTATTATTTTGGTGACAATTTCTATCCTAGGAGGCTTTTCGTCTCACTGATTCATCTGTGTTTTTAGACACAAATAATCGGCAAAGTTTTTCCCTCCAACCTCACCCCAAAGCTAGGATGGATTTTCTCATCAAGATCTTAGGTAAGTCCTAATTTTCTAGTCGATTCTTCTGTAAAGTGATTTGGGAATAGTTGTAGCTAATTGGCTAAATTATTTTATTAGAAATCACTTGGTCTACTAGATCATATTTGAGTTGCAGAATTGGGTAAATAATTGAGGGTTTATAGCGAACGAGTATTTCTCCTTCATGAGTTAAATGTAATTTTCTTATGTAAATAATATTTTAGCCGTGACGCTAAAATATTAGAGGGCTAGAAAAAAAGAATTAATCCCCTCGTGTGGAGATTAATTAAATTTTCTAACAAAAATAAATTAAAATTCTTAAACCAAAAATTTAATTAATTAAAGTCAGTTAAATCTTAGAAAAAATAAATTCTCCAAATTAAAAAATTCGTGGGTTCTAGAAATA
Organism: Pinus tabuliformis; assembly: GCA_031772625.1. Classification (NCBI taxonomy): domain Eukaryota; kingdom Viridiplantae; phylum Streptophyta; class Pinopsida; order Pinales; family Pinaceae; genus Pinus; species Pinus tabuliformis. The sequence goes on from CM062807.1 coordinate 430,248,440, forward strand.
TTAATTTTTGGACATCCCCCACCAAGGGAATATTGAAAATTTTAAGAAATTTTAGACCCTTGGGCCTTGGTGGTTAAGTCAAAGTCATTTTTTTGCGGGAATTAGCTCAAAATAATTAATTTTGAGCTAATTAAAAAACGAATTAAAAGAAAAATTCGAAAATTCCTCAAAAAATAAATATTTCAAGAGTGGAGATTAAAAGATAATTAAATCTTTATCAACAGTCGAAATTACTTTGACGGGGATTGAGCCAATTAGCCATTTGGAAAACTTATCTATAAATTAGAGGTCATTTGTCACATCAAAGAATCTGATCATTGAGTTGTGTTCTTGCTCTTGAAGCACTCTTGTAAACTTTTCAGGAATAATAATAACGCAAAGTCTTTGGGGTTTACATTGATGGCGGTGTTCCTCTCCTACATCTTATGGTAATATTGTTTTTAGTGTTCTGCTAAATATTATTTTTTATAAGTTGTTGGTTAATAGCCTTTGTGGAATAATTTGTTGCACAGGTATTTTGCATAGGTTATTGGGTTTGAAATAGCATTTTAATTTAATAGAGTTAGCAAGAATCTCTAATTCTAGAAAAATTACATTGTTATTTTACGTCTCTATTAATCTGACAGTTTGATCTAAGTGTGCAAAAATCATTTGGGTTTAAAAAATTGAGCACTTGGGAAAGTCCTCAACTAAACCAGCTGACTCCCACGACATAAGATCTGAAGAACCTTCCTGATCTAAATTCCTAGACTTATCTTACGATTTTCCTTTTGCATGGTCTTTGAGTCTAGTACCTCATTTTCTAAATTAATCATGTTTTTATAATTTATGCTCAATAAATAGATTTGGCTAGGAAGAGCTTATATCTACAGATCTGGGAGCAGAGTTGGAATCATACTCCTCAAATCAGGTAAATCTGTAATTTAATTGTATAGATCTGAAATATTTTAAAATTCTAACATCTGGGTCTTGGTGTTTTAGTTCGATTTTGTATATATTGGGTCTTCTTGTAGATCTAAGTTTTTTAAGGAGATCTGGGGGCTTTGAGACAGATCTAAGCCCTGGAGGGCAAGATCTTATCTCAAATATTGTTTGCAGGGCCAAAAATTGAAGTTTGTCCATTTAAAGGAAGAAGATTTAGGTTTGAAAATTTTGTGAAGCATTGGGCAAATTTTTTAAGGCCCTAGAGCCTTAATGCTGCCTTTTCTCCTCAGATCTGCCTCCTAAAGGGCTGAACACAGCCCTCCTTCCAGCTCTCGTCTCCTTTGAGCTGGGAATAAGCCTTTCTCCAGGCCGCAAACCCTTTTCCTCTGCCTGCAGCTCACTTTTTTCTTGCCCGCAGCTCCTTTGATTGTGTTGCCCCTCCTTTATCCCTACAGCTCCTCCGCTCAGCCTTTCCCTCTCCTTGACGTGGCCTTTCTTCCCTGCTGTCGCATCCTCTTCCACTCATCAGCAACCTCCCTTTTCACAAACAAGACAGCTTCTGGGCATCCAACCAAAGGAAAAGGACGAAAATCATCTCTCTCTCTCTCTCTCTAACTTGCATCTCTCTCTCCAACTCGCACGTGTTTTTGGGCAGTTTCTAGGCAGCATACTCTGGGCAGGTTGAATATCTGGGCAGAATGGGAGGCCAAATTTCTAGGTTTCTGGATAGTTTACGAGGGACGAATTTTGGCCTAGGGCAGATCAGATCAGGCCGAGTTACAGGGAAGATTGGAGGGCTTGACTTGAGCACTGGAGTCCAGGTTTGACCATAAGATTTGTTCGTCAGTTTGACCTCATAATTGACTAGCAACATTAGGTGTATCTCTAGTTGAACTAAAAAAATTCTCTAAGAAAAAGGTTGTTGGGTTTTTCCCCTAAGTGGGTTTCCCTGGGCTAAATCTTATGTTCTCTTCGTGCATTATGATCTCTACTATATGGTTTTATGGTTGAATTTATTAAGTGGAATTACTTAATGATAAGTTGGAATTGTTATCATTAGATATAATTATCAATATTTCAGAAGTATTGTGCTTGTATCTATTGCACTTAAAAACTCAACATTTTCTTGAAATTATCCAAATTTGCATGTTTTTGGGCGTCCTCTTTTGAGGGGAGATGCATCCCCCTCGAATTTGTCCAATAACATTTAATTTTTAAAAAAAATCACGTATTAATTTGTAAATTCCTCAATGTCCAATTTCACTTTTCAGTTTTAACTTTTGAGTCGCAACACTAGATATTGATGATCTCGGATTGGTTATTGACTCCTCACTCTTAACTATTTTTTAGTTTGATACTTTTATATGAATTTTGAATTTAGTAATTTACTATTTTAGTGTTCAAACTCCAGTATCTAGTATATAGTAATATACTAGTCTGTTTTGCTTTTTTTAATTTAGATTCTAGAATGATGAATAATGAATTTCATTCTTAAATCAATGTAGTTTATAGAATGATAAATGATGAATGATATGGATCAATGTATTTGAATATTTCATTATTGAATCTCATGGTATGGATGAATGATGAGTATATCATATGAATAAAGTGTGTATCAAAATGAATGATGAGGATAGATCAATGTACGTCATTATTTAATTCAATTATAAATTTAAATTTTTTTGTGCATCAATGTAATTACTACTACACCCAGATGCGGGTGACACGTTACGGATTTAATGCTTTTAATGAAGGATGGCGGCGAGGGGACGGGCCACTTGTCCGATGGCGCCCCTCCCCATATCTCCCACAGGTGCCTTCAAGACTCTCTGCAGGCTGTATTCAATACAAAACTAGATCGGCGAAAAGGTATTCATTGTTGGGTTATGGAGTTACCTCGTTTCATTCCTGCACCGTCTCCCCTGCTCTGCAGCATCTATCCACCTCAGGCTTATGAGCCCAATCTTCGCACTGCAACTGGTCGTCGGTGCTGGATTATTTGTTGTGTGGATTTTGGTAATGGGTTTCATTACTCTAACTCGGCTCTCTGCATTCTAATCTCTGCCCAGTTCTACCCTATTTCACCTCACATTCCCTCTGTTGGTGCTCCCTCTGTCATTGTCCCTCCTGTCACTGCTCTTGTTGCTTGCTCCGCCAGCGACATCAGCATGGTTAGGCACCGAATGAGAAGTCGAAGGGGAGGTACCAGGGGAGGAAGTTCTCGTCCTCTGGTTGAGCGCGCCACCTCCTCTCCCTCACCTGAACTGCATCACCCTCCAATTCTTGGGGAGGGTAGATATCCTAATACCAAACGTAGGCGAGGTCGGGCTCGTTCTTCCGGGGCTGCTCATTGCGACTTTGTTGTCCACTCAGATGATTTTCCTCCGCCCCTTCCACCCGCTCCCCTCTCTACCCAATTCAGGTTCTGTAGCTCCCTGAACAAGCCTGTCATTATTGCTACCATCTCCATCTCCTTCTCTAAAGAAACCACTCAAACTATCTCTCAGGTGGACAATTCCAACTTGCCGCAGGAGGTTGTGCCCGGATGCAATAATTGTAGGGATACTGGTAAGAATGGCATGGATGATAGCCTCTTCACCTTGCAGGGTCTGAATTTCGGTGGCATTCAGCATGGTGAAGGGGGCATCTCTGCAACCACGCGCCCCTCTGGAGGTTCGAGTCATGAAGGGTATACCATGCACGTTGCACCTGGTGACGGGGGTGAGACTCATGACGGCGGGGGCGGAGAGCCACACGGCAGCGTTTTTAGGGACGTGGCGGATGAGTGGGCATGCCCAATCATCGAGGAATCCATCTCGGACGATTTCATCTAATATGACGTGGCTTCCAGGTAGCAGGGTGTGGCAGACAGAGAAACGGCAGAGGCTGCCTAGCGTTAGCATCTGGTCGGATGTGGCTGCCCAGGTGTTTTTTAACTGGTCTTTTTGTTTTTTGATAGCTTTGCTTGGTTTCTGGTATCCTATTATTGTAACATCTTACTGTCTTTTGTGGGGTTTGGACTCAAAATCTGCTTCCATTTTTGGAGTTTATACTCTCGCTGGGCTGGTTTCCCCAATGTTGGGGCAGTCCAGATTTTGTTGATATTTCACGATAGACTTGGTCAAGGCTTAGTCCTCTTTGTAATTTTCTGTACATATCAATAGACTACTTTTACTTAGAAAAAAAAATGTAATTACTACTACTATCAGTCTATTTATGCTTTCATTATTGAATATGAACTTGAATTTTTTATATATATATACCCCAACGTCCCCCCCCGCACCCTTGAAATTTTCCTAAAATTTGAGGGTACTCCCACATGTCCCCCCTATGTGTCTCACCGCACCAGAGTCTTGGTGGAAGACTGCAAAATAGTCCCTGGAAAAACCTCAACGGTAAAACCAGTTCTGCAAATGAGAGTTTAGTTTACTTCTTTAGCAAATCAAGGATCGCATAAATTGCTTTCCTGACACTGGCAAAGCTCCGCAAATTATTTTCTCGACTTCCATTGATCAAATCGAATTGGGAAAGCAATATTTTCCCTCTGCAAATCAACTCAACCTCTCCCAAGCTATTCGCACCTCCTCCTGCAACTCAAATCGGCTATCTGGAAATATGAAGTGGTCTCCAAAAACTCACAGTCTCTGACAATCAATCTTGTGAGTAAATATTGCCTCCAACAACTCGATAAACCAACTCGCATTGCCTCCGAGGAACTTTTCCGACTACTAGCAATTGAAATGAGCCTCTATTAACTTGCACTGGATAAACTAGCTACTCGCACTGCCTATTTCAGCCTTCCTTCTGCTGAATAATTTGACCACTTCCTTGCTATTGGAAAATTGGAATCACTATGAAGAATTTCTCTACTCAATTTCTCCTGTTGAGAACCCTTTTGTTGGTGTCTCCCATGCTGTCACTGTGCCCTTGCTATCACACTACAAATTTGTTGTTCGAATGATCTCCAAAGGCCCCATTAATCTCCTCTTATAATCTTTCGTTGACAAATCAACGACCACGATCTAATCACAATCAATGGCTAAGATCATCTTGACTTCTAAAAATCACACTTTTCTAGGAGTCTCTAGTGCAAAATCGATTTGTTTCAATAAATCCCAATTAATTAACCCATTTCCCTAAGTTAGACTTAGGAGAATAATTAAAACTGACTAATTAAATCTAATTAAGACATTTCACTTAGAAACTTTTTCTGGGTAATGGAGATAATAAATCCACCTGTGCTCCTAGCCTCATAAACAACATCTGAGACTAGAGCACATGTTTGAGTTGCCAAACCTAACACTCTCAATATCGAAGCTAGTAAATATCAGGGTTTCCCCCTTAATTTGGTAACTCTTCAAGCTCCTTATCAAATTCTCAATAATTCTTCCATGATCTCCCTTCAATCTCCTCCCTTTTATAGTAATTCCCTCCTTCAAATACCACAGGCAATACCATGGGTAATACCTTGGGTGACTTTTTACCCATTTTACTAATTATTATTCTATTTTATGATCACCCCTTATTCTTCCTGTCATTAGCCTATGGGATATAGATAGGCTAAGGACTTAACCTCCCTTTGCTTCTAAAAAGGGGCATTACAATTTTTCTACTATGGGATACCCACTTTTTGGTGGGTAACAGGAACAAACAAACTTACGGAAATTTGGAGTAGATACAATACTCAAAAAGACTATGGTAAATTAACCTACTTAGTACTTATCCTAGGGTTTTGAATCAAGGCTCTCAATTTCCAAAGATGAATTAAGGGAAGGATCTAACATGCTACTTCCTCAAAGACTTGGAAGAATGGTTTGTTTAACAAGGATAATGAAACAAATATTATGCTAACATGCTTAATACTTGATTACATTCATCTAATAAAAATTAACCAAGATAAAAGAAGTTAACTTACTAGATTTATCATGCATTCATCCAAGCTTCATCATAACCATCCATTAAAAGAGATCAAATCCACTTCACTATAATCCGAAAGAGATCCTATTTTCTAGTTTTATAGGACATTATATATTCACCTACAAAACATATGATGATGGAAGTTCCAAATCATATCCCTCAATTTCCCCATCCTACAATAGTTGATCTATATATATATATATATATATAGACACACACACACACTGATGGAAGTGCAAAATAGCCCTCCCTCAATTTCAACTATGGGAAAATGAGGAAACTGAGGGAATGTTATTTTGCACTTCCATCAGTATATATATATATATAGAGAGAGAGAGAGAGAGAGAGAGAGAGTTTTGAATGACTATTATCTTTCCCACATTAAATATGATATTAAAATATTTTTCATTTTGAATAAAATGTTATATTGGACCAACACAACATATGCTAATGTCCGTGCTATAGACACGGGGTGGACTTTACAATCTCTCCAACATTGGGCTGTAGAGTGCACCTTGCTTCTGTTGGATCAATTAGAAAATAAACTGCATTTTGGGAATGACTAAGACATGGAAAAAAAATAGAGATAGGCACTTGGACAAAAGAACATTGTTTAGCAAGATAGCACTCACTTTTTTAAGCTCTAGAATTGAAGGGTTATTTAAGCTGCTTGTAGATATGTATATATTCTTCATCATGACAAATCTCATTTGGACTAGAATTAACTTTGATGCACAAAAATTATGTGCATTCAATATTGAGCATGACATTGTTTAGGCATGTGTCATTTACATTTTATGCTGTAAAATTAGAAGATTATCTCACCATTTTCTAATTAAGTTGTCTTTTCATCATCACAACGTATCACAAGTCCAATTGCATTTCATGCAGAAAAATTGTGTACACTTGGAAATGAGTGATACATGGTACATCATATAGACACCAAGACACAAAATATTGCCAGCGAAGGTTGTCAGCATTTTACGCTGATAAATGGTCATTTCAGCTTCTTACCTCTGAACCACTACCCTTGAATCTTCTGCTGTAACATTTCTTATAGATTGCCCGAGCCTCATTTATGTTACCAGCCAACAGCTCCATGTTTATATAGCCTTGCCAGGCCTCTAACATCCCACCACTGAAGTAATTTCCAACAAAAGTAACCACAGCAAGAACAATGAGAAAAATACTATAAAATAAAACAATAACAGTTCTTAGATCATCCCAAACACAGGTTGTCAAGGATAGCATAATACCATGTCTTAATTAAGCTTTCCCAAACTCCTCGAGCAGCTTCCAAATCCCCTCCAAGCTGATATTCTAACCGAGCCCAGTATGCATGCAAATGCAAGAATTGATCTGTGTAATTCAGGTGTGAAGACAAATATTCTGCTGCACGCTGCAAACACACAAGGAGCTATTGAGCAATCTTTAAATTGCCCCTAAAGAAGGAATCTGAATACCAGTCACAAAACCAGGAAAAAAGAAAGCAACTAAAAATTTCCTTTCTAAAATCTATAAATGAAAAAATAGCATTGCAATGCTAAACTTGTGCATGCTTGATTCATAGATTAAAAAGCCTGTACCTATATCCTTAAGCCTTCTAAAATTGTCATGACTTAGGCGTGTTAGGGTCTCAACGGCAGGCATTTGTTGTTCAAGCCTCCAACATACATGAAATATAATTGTCCCTCTATTACAGCAATATAAAAACAAGAAAAACTGTAAAGGCATTATTAAGCATAGATCCCTCAAGGCCAAAGCATGTTGAAACTCTTATAATGTTGGGAATCACAAGGAAATAAATAGTTTAAGCATATCTCCAAGTGGGGGCAAAGAAAGGTGTTCATTTGATTTCTGTTCTTTTGAAAATTTTACCACTGATACTTGGATGTGTAACTTTCAATAAGATAAGAGAAAGGAGGAATGGAGGATGCTGTGAAACACTGACCAAATTTCAACAACTAGAATTCTAGACAATGGTACAAAGTAACAAACAAATTTAAATTGCAGAATATATAAGTAAACAACAGCCACATTCATATTTAATTAAATTGGCCGTTAATGAATTTGGCAAGCATAGTCTAATGCTATCATGATGGGAGTTGAACGAATAATGAGGAAATATGAAGGCAGTTGTAACAAACAAAGTTCGTATACTCAGAGGAATGCTCTGATACCAATGTAACGAACAAAGTTACAGCAGTTTCAATTCAGACAATAATTCTTCTGGAATCACAGAATTCAAATCAGACTTCCCTCCATTGCTGGTTGGATAAGACTAAATTCCTCTTAGATACATGGTTTCAAAAGTTCTGTACACTGGAAAATCCAACTCAGGTGAGATCAAAGGTTATCATGGCCAAGGAATCTCAAATCAATGATTTTGAAGACACTGTCACAAGCAATAGTGTTTAAAATAGATACCCCCAACCAACACCAAACTAACATCTTTCCCAACAAAACAAGCACAATATGGAACTTGCTTGGTTAACAGATTAACCAAGCAAGAAAACAGAATATAGATATAGATAGAAATAGAAGATCATCAGAATATATATGCCTTTTCATGTCTTCAAAAGCATGTATAGGTTTATGCTGTAAGATAGCCATATCTGTTTGGAGGCTATCAGAGAGAATTATCGTCGTGAAAACCAAGGGTTTTTTATCATGAATTCAACATAACTGAACTAAGATAAATTTTACTTCTTTTTGAGAAATTTTCTTCCTTGTCTTCAGGTTTTTCCCAGTATAAATTTCGTTCTCTTTAGTTGGGACACAACTCTTTCTGTTCTATGGTTTCCAATGATTACAATCATATAGAATTGATGACATTATGTGAATGAATGGATGATATTTTGTTATGCCCATTTTATGGTAGATTGAGAAAGTGACAAGAAAAGTAGACAACACATGGGGGGCATTCCAACCCATGACTTTTCACTATAGCAAGAAGCATATCAACACAAATAGTCTTGGTAGGTGAACATCGATAATAGTTTCGTGGCCAAGCCCAAATAACAGAAAAAAGGATAGTATTCTCATTGCAGAAAAGGGCTAAGGGCATTGAAAATGCCACCAAGGAGGATTTCAACACAGAGCCAGACCATAGAACACCTGAACCAAATAAGGAAGAAAAGTGGCCAGACAAAACAGTATGTCCAGAAAACCAACATAAGGACATACCACAAACAGAACAAGATCTATCATCTGAGCTACCAGAACCCTCACATCTAAGAATAATGAAGGGGTACAAACTTTAAAGACCCAATAATATAACTCCAATGAAGCTAATAATACCACAGCGAAAACACAAAACTGACATGTCACAACTACCATTATTTGGTGGATCCACAGACTGAGATGATCACATATTTATTCTTGAATCACTCTAGCAAGTAGTGAATGAATTTAATCAAGCAAAGAAATGGACCAGCTTCAAAGGATCACTAAGGAGACCAGTGTTAACATGGTATTGAAAGTGCAAAAAGCATAAATTTTTCAACACATGGCCAGAAGTAGTCAAAAAATCCCTGGAAATGTATGCATACTGGGACAAAAAACCATCACTATTTGCATATAAAGAAGATGAAAGGGGAAGGGGTGATCCACTATGACACCTGACTCAGAAACTGATTGAATAACTTCAGTATGATGGAACAGAAGCACAGAAAATAGAATGTTTCATCACATGGTTGCTTGATACAATCTGTGTGCATGTAAGGACAACAAATCCAAAAAGCTATGACAATGTAGCAATTCAAATGGAAGGGGAATCACCTACTGGCATTAAGTAGAAAAACAAACAGAAGCAACAACATGATGAAAGACTGGAAAAGCAAGAGGCAGAAATAAAGAAGATAATGGAAATGAAATGGCATGAACCAAGGGCAGTACAGGACTGACAAATCAAGGAAAACTGAGACGAAGGCATAAAATCAAAGAAGATGAACCAACTCAAATTCTACCAAACCCATAACACATTGAAACACTCTTCGCCTAATTCCTTTGAAAAGCCAAAGAACCAGCAAGGACCCTACAGGCCCAAGAATCGTTAGCTTTCAAGATACTCCAAAAATGTTTACTTTACACCATGTTTGGGGCCTGTTACCCACCATTTTGTGGGTGATATCCCCAGAGGAGAAAAAAAAAAATCCAAGATGGTCCTCAGCCCGCAGCCACCAGCTAGCTCATTATGCCTTTTCTCTGCCACCTAAGCCAGCCATGTGGTCCCTCGCCCATCTGCCATGATCGTATGTTTGAAGGTGGGCCTCCTAAATCTAAAGGTATGCCTTGTCATTTGGAAATTGAGTATTGTAGTTTGCTTATCATGGACACTTTTGGGCATGGATTAATGGGGAGATTCGGCGGAAAGAATGGGCTAGGTCTATGCTTTTGTCCCCTAGACCCCTTTTAGGAATTAACCTTGGATTCTAGTCCTGTGGGATCTCTTTTATTGACCATTTGGTTCCAGGGATGGTATTTCACGAAAAACCCCGATTTTGGTTCTGTGGTCCCGCTCCTTTATCCACTTTTATTACCCTCTTTCCATTCATTTTTACCCCATTCATCATTTCTCTCCCCTGGGTGCACATTCCTCCACTGGGTCCACATAGTGTTAGCATGCCCCTTCCCCTTTGCCCACATCTTGGGCCATGGCCTGGAATGAAGCTAGATGTTGATGAAGCTAAAAAAAAAAGATAAAATCATATATGGATACATTCAACAGGAAAATGTACCACAAAATACAAAAGACGGCCGAGACAAACACATTTAGCACATGGGCAAAAGCCAATACATGAGTTCTACCCCATCATCATGGCCATCACCCTGGTTCCTACAGGTTCTATGAGCCTTCTTCATCATATAGGAACCCATGATCGTCCTAACCCCTGGTGGGCGATGAACCACCCCACCTCAAAGGGGGGAATTCACTGTTATACCTTAGACATCATGCCCTAACCCCTTGAGGGTCGAGCAGTTAATCAAAGAAAATCATAAAAAGGCAAAAGGAATTAAAGGTGAAAAAATCAAGGTCAGGGCACCTCATGTACCACGATTGCTCCCTCCTACACATTATAAACCCAAGTGTGGACTTCCCTCTTATTAGCTACCCTTGTACCCCAGCATGTGACCCAGAGCTGCCCCTTCAAATTCCCTACTCCATGCATCTATCTGTCACATGCCACCACCTCTTAAATGATGTACCTTGACTATATTACCCCCTTTAGAAGTAGAAACCACCTAATAGGATTATTGGTTAACCCCATTTGGAGTTTAGGAGACACTGGCACATCCCGAAGCCTAAGTTACCAAGATTCCAATACGGATATAAATTCAGATATGGATACAAATCTGGATCAGCTTGATTTTATCATTTTTGAAAAGCCAGGATTCGGATACAGCAAGGAAACGACAAGTACGATTAATATAAATATATTTTTATAGTAAAAATTTTGATATTAATGTCCAAATTTATTGTGATCACTACCCATCAACAATAATAGAGTTTATATTATTATTATTATTATTATCCAATTTTAAAGTCATGGCCAAGCCAGACACCAAATTGGTGTATGAGACCCCCTTGTTTGTGGGACAAGGGACCCACCTCCGTGCAGTGATTTGACTACTAAGTCTACGAAGGTATACATACTCTACCCCCTCTAGTTTTGAACTTGTAACCTCATAGGAGGAAACACATGCTCTTAACGATCACGCCCACTCAAGTTGTATTGTGTCAATGAATTTCATGAAGAAACATACAACACTTCATAATTAAAATAGCATTAATTATTTTATAAAAATTAAATTATAAACTATAACATATTACAAAACTATTTAAATGATAAATAATGATAATTTAACACACATATTACTTTATATAAATTAAATAATAAGCTTATAATATATAAAAGTTTAATATAAATATAATCTACGAATTTTAAAACTTCTACATAACAAATTATTTTAAATAATTTTATAACAAACTTTTTATATTTTGAATAATTAATTTATAATATATATAAACAAGAAAATTGCTTTATAAAATTATAACATTTCTACACTAATATAAATAAAGTATAACATATTTGAAAAGTTTAATTAAATTAATGTAAATAAACTATAGCATAGCTATAAAAGTATAATTAAATTAATATAAATAAAATATAGCATATTTATAATTAAATTATAATATTATAACATATCTAAAATATAAACACCATGTAACTATACGAATTCTTTTATAACATTTCTAAACTAATGTCAATAAAATATAACAGATTTATAAAGTTATAATTAAATTAATGTAAATAAAATATAACATATTTATAATTAAATTAATATTATAACATATCCAAAAGATAACCACCATGTAACTATATGAGTTCAAATGTGCGAAACTGCATATGCCTTGCGAATAAATAAAAAACCCAGTAGCGGCGTCATATGACCAAGTCTATAGATACCAAAACCAACTATATTAATACCAATCGCATCATTCTGGCCGTATTATTCACTACACGTGCACGTACTGTCTGAGCTTCCAACGAGAAGTTATCCGGGTTAGAGTGCAATGTATTGTCGACTTCTAACAAACTGCTAGGTCAGGGCGTTACCAAGATATTTTCACTCATTAAAAAAGCTGTTTTTATGTATCCAAGTGAATCTGGAACCAAATTCGTTTCTGATCCGGGGATCCGTGAATCCATTTCCCAGGGTGGACAAATCCGGTAACAAAGCCCGAAGCCCATTATGGAAGGGCAGGCCATTATGAAGTCCCACCTGTGGTCCAGGATTAGGTAAGCTCATTTACTCAATTTCTCTAATGACTTGTTGTACTGGAAGGCTATGGGACGCATTAGATCTTATGCAAGATTGCAAATGATTTCCATCTTGGGTTTGGTCTCCCTATACGGGGTCCTAATCCTATAGAGGGCTACATTGGCACATGTAGGGTGAGCATTGAGCGCCATGGACCTCCGCAACAACAAATTGCACTCCATGGATCCCCACAGCCATTCATAGATTGCTCGTGGTTCACTCATTGGAGGAGGAGGATGCAGTTGATCCATCATGCCCAGTTGGCCCCAGATCTACACCATTTTTGCAATGGCTCTCTCGTCCTGTCTCCTGTTGTATCTACAATCACGCCACCCATCAGAAACAAACATTTTCTTCAACTCAAACTGGCATCGAAGCAAAGACTAAAGAGTAATAAAGTTGGTGGCAAAACGTGTGATTATAGGATGCCGCAACTCCTTGTCTCTAGTGTATCTCCTCATGAGGCTAAGAACAAAAGCATGGCTATAAATAAACTTGGGGACGCTCCTAGCCATATCAATCACCTCCTTGACAAAGGAAAGTTTCCCCATATCCTCAAGCAGCAAATCGATACAATGTGTTGCACACGGAGTCCAAAACAATGTGTTGCACACAGAGTCCAAAACAATGTGTGATGCCTCTCCATAAGCATCCTATCGGCAGACACATAATTAGCTACATAATCTGTTATGACTTGCACCACATTCTGCACACCAATCTCCCAGATGAACCCATCTAACAAATCACATATCATTGTTGCATCTTTTATATGTGGTGATGCATCCACTGGTGATGCATCCACTAATTTAATAAACATGGTACCTTTAGGACAATGTACCAAGAAATGGTGGAAAGCATGGTCGACAATGGTCCACATTGAACACTCCGTGCAAGCGAAGGAATGGAGGAATGTTGTGCTTCAAAGCATTGTTGCCCGTAGCCTTGGTACTAGTGTAAGGACCATGTTGGAGTGGTCTGAGTTTCTGATGGGTTCTGGTAAGGCGCTCCCTCTGCAGATGTAACCGAACTTTGTCGCCCATCTGAAACTTGTGTGGTATCCCTGTGGGTGAGAAGAAGTTGTTCCTGTGTTCTATCATGACCGTATCCCTTTGTTGTTGCTGCTGCATGGAGGAACCCTTTGCGGGGGTCATGGATGTAGCAACGATCTTCCCCTTACTTTGGGAGTGAGCCAGACAGATGAATTTCCTGGTCTGGGAGATGAGCTTGCTGCCTTTCTTAGCAGTGATCAAAGAGGTGGCGGTAGGTGGGGCTACCTCCGGTATCCTGTATAATGAATCACCCAAAGAAATAATGACAGCGCGAGGTCTTGACTCATACACAGCATGTCGCCTCCACAAGTATGGCTGGCCTAATAGTACATCGCAAACATCCAGAGGTGTAACATCACACAATACCTCGTCTGTGAAGGGCTTAATGCTGTAGGGAAGGCGGCACTGCTGGCGAACTTTGAGATCTCGTCCTTCATGAAGCCACCCAATACTGTACGGCTGTGGGTGTGGTGTAGTCAGTAGGCCCAACCGCTTCATGACCTCTGCTGAAATAAGGCTCTTTTGGCTGCCACTGTCGACAATGAATTGCAGCGGCGAACCCTTCACCCACATCTGTGAGTGGAAAAGACGCTCCCCCTCTTCTGGATCTACAGGTTCATTCTTCTGGATCTTGGCAGTGGCAACAGTGGCGCTGGGGTCTGCATCAATGATCTGCTTCCCTTTGCTATTCCCCTTGTCAGGTTCTGGCTCAGGGTCAGAACATGCATCTGATTCGGAAGCCTTCAACTCAGCCACCAGCGACTGCTTGGTCCGAAACTCACTTGTGTTATGAGTGGGACTCTTGTGGAACTCACACCACTTTCCTGTGTCCTTCTTCGGCTTCGTGGTATTGTTCTTTTCTTGTGGCTTCGACAGGTTGTCTTGGGTCATCCCGCCTTGGCTTTGTCCTTTGGGCTTCGGATTTGCAGATTCAAAGTCTCGCTTCTTCTGTTTGAACTTTTGCTCGATTTTGATAGCGTATCGGTATGCTGTGCCAAGTGAGGAGATGTTCAAGAACCCCATCTCTTCCTGGATGTATCTGTGTAGGCAGCCGCGGTATTTGAGTACCAGATGCAGCTCAGTATCTTTGATACCCAACTGTGTGCGAAGGGTATGAAAAATGTTTGTGAACTCCGGCACATCTTGGTCTCGTCCCTGTCGCAGTGTGGTCCATTTGATGTATTTGTCCTCATAGCTTCCGACAGGGTAGTACTACTCCTTGATGGCATCCCGGAAGTCATTCCAAGTGGGTGCGGCTGAAAATAGTGAGTCTGTACTTTCATCCTTCTGCTCGCAGTAGGTTTCCCACCAGTCCTTGACGTAGGGGGCTGCTTTGAGAAGAGCGAAAACAATCTTTTCCCGATTTGAAAATTCATGAACAGAAAAATACCCATCTAGCAGATTTAACCATTTATCTACGACATCTGCGTCTATTTGACCCTCGAATATGGGGATTTCAAAATTAACTTGTACCTTGAATGGTGTGGCATTTCCAGAGTCGCTGTTGGAAGCCGATGCGTCCCCTCTGGGTAGCCGCTGAAGGATCTGCGCAAAGCTATCCATCATCGCGTTCCTTTGTCGCTCGAGCGCTTCTTCGAGCAAGATTTTGATAGGATCTCCTGCCCCCTCGTCTTTCTTCTCATCCGCCATGGGAGGCCGTCGGGATTTGCGAGGCTGGTCTTGCAAAGGTTCGACCAGTTCAATCCCTAACTCCTTATATTCCGACCTCGTTGGGGACATGCAAAGAAAAACAGAGAAAAAGCAGACCGCTCTGATACCACTGATCGGGATTTAAACAGGAACGCAACAAAATACAAAGATAACCATATACACAAAGATGCAGTGGAAATAATACTTCATTTCATTAATGGAAAATACTGAAATATGCTTACAACCGGAAATAGAAATAAACCAGCTAGGGCGATGGTAGCTTATCTCTGAGAAGAGATGTGTGGCTACATGCCTCTGAACTGTTCTAAAACTGTGTTACAATGAGGCTCGAAGCCTATTTATTGTTGAGAAACAATGTAAAACCCTTCACATCCCGAAACCTAACCCTAGAAGATGAAACGCCAAATTGTGGGCCCCGTTTGGGTAAATTGGTACATCAATTTCCCGGGGTCGTAACTTTGGCATACGATCTCCGTTTGACGCGTACAATAGCTCGTTAGAAAGATCTATTAGAGTACTACCACTTTGGGAGGCAACATCGATCCATGGACCCATGTTGCCCCAGATTCCCAAAAAAACGTCGTTTAGGGCCTCAAAACGGCTCCGGAAGTTCAGGACTCGAAAAACTGCTAAAAATAGTAAACTGTGCTGCAATTTAGGAAACTGAAAAGACTGAAAGAGACAGTTGTGGGGGTCCAAATGGGATAGGTGGGTGGCCACCAACATCCACTTGGATCATGATTAGTTCTCCTGTAGGCCAGGATGATTAGTTCTCCGTGGCATCCACTGGACAAGATGATTCATTCTCCTGTGGACAGGATGATTAGTTCTCCTGTCGAGGCATCCTACCCATGCAGTCTGGGACTCATGGGAAGTACCTCTCATCTGATCAATGAGCAAGTAAATGAGGATAGGGACCATAGTAGTACTATCGATGGACGCATCGTTGTATCTATCGTACTCCCTATGCTAGGATGACCTCCATTGTTCTGGGATCAATGATACTAATCTGGGATCAATGAGAGTGGTTCACACTCTGAGACTGACTTCGGGTCAGTGGAGGATGGTATAACACATCCTCGATCATTTCTTCTTCTTCATAGTTCAAACAGAGCAGAGCAAAGCAGAGTGGGGTCAAGCTGTACAGGAGAGTGCATTTGATGGATGGATAACAGCGACAATGTGACGGATTGCAGATGGAGTTCTCCCTAGTTGAGAGGGAGTGTTAAAATTGGAAACTAGGGCCAAACTCCATGTGCATCACCTTATTTATGGCTTCTGATATTTTTCCTAGTTGAGTGGTGTATTGATCTAAAGATCATCCGATTCTGATAAGTATTTATGGAGATATGAATTTATTTTGATTATGTACAAATTGTCAAGGTCGGCCAGCAAACTTATGTAGGCTCAGAAGCCCAACAGTCATATCTATTCAACCTCAACATTTGCATACAAATACAAGGAGCATTCTCCTCATTTGGACAATTCAATTCACTCATCTTCTCTCTCTCTCTCCTACGCATAAAAGGAGCCCCTCTCTCGCTCACACGTGTGGCTGAAAGGAAGACGTCCTAGGGCAAAGAAGACACAGAAAGAAGGACGCTAGGGTAGTAGGTCATCCCTTTGACCATCATTGACCAAGCATTGATCTTCCAGACGTGCAGATTGGGTGTGGTTGCCTCTCCTAGACAGGCCGCAATTTTTGGCACGAAAATTGAAGTGATCTGACCTTTGGTTTGACCAGTGTTGACTGTCCTAGTTTAGGGCTGCAAGTTGACTTCAGAAATCTGCAAATTCACTGAACTTTTGGGGCTGTTCAAAGGCTTTTTCTTCAGGTTGTTCGAGGACAAGTTGACCGGAAATTGACCAAGTATTTTAGAGGTCAATTTCAGCTAGTTTGACCAAGTTTGACTTTGTTGATCTAGGGTTTGCTGCTGCTGATATAAAATTACAGAATTCAGATTTTGTACTATTTCTCTTTGTTGAACTATTGAAGATAAAAGAAGATTTGATCAAAGAGTTTCCCCACATTGGGGATTGTCCCTAGCTAGCCGCCACATCTTGTGTCTCTTGTCTTGGCTTGTTTTCTGTTGATCATTTAATGTTCTATCTGCACTTAATGTATATGTGATTGCTAATCTGTAGCTAATAAGAAGAAAAATAAGTAAACTACTGTAAGCATAGAGCATACCATAATTTAACACTTATCCTCACCTTAGCTCTAATACCATGTTGAGAAATCCTCAGGGCAGCAATTAGGCTTGATTTCTCTTTTACTTGGCTATTGCTTGGGATTATGCGTTGACTTCTTCTTACTATTTATTATGTTTTGATCATCAAACAATTACCAAAATCATAAACTATGAGGATCACCAAAAGACAATGAACACAAAAGATAGGCTCCAAGCTAGGGTGAAACCCCTCCCAGGGAAAACCCATAAAATCTTCTCTTCTTACAGAATAGATCAAAGTGAGACTTCCAAGACCCAAACACAGTGACAAAGTCCTTCGACAAGTCCCAAGTCAGCCCTCTTTTCAACCTTCCCTAACCAAGTCAAATTCAACAAAGTCAATGTTGGTCAACGGTTAACAAATCTGATCAAACTATGATTTTTGGACCTACAACTCTTCTTGAAATTCTCGGCCCCTGCAGCAGACCTGTATCTTCGCACGTGTGGCAAATGTTGGAAAATGCAATATGGCAGCTATTAATTCAGATTTTCCTTGTCCTTAATATTTGCTTATGAACTGTATTTATTTTCTTGTCTTTTCTTTATTAGATCTTTTTCATCAAACAAATATCAAGAGCAGAATAGTAAAGACAACGGACACAAATATTAGTCTCCAAGCCAAGGAAAAACCCCTACAAGGGGAAATCCCACAAAATCTCCTCTTCTTATAGAATATGCTTCAAATGAGACAATCAAGTCCCAAACCCTAGACCAAGTCCTCCTCCAAGCACCAAGTCAGCGCTTCACGAAACCCTTCTAATAGGATCAAATCAATAAGGCTCAATCTTGCATCAGCTAGCTTCCATCTACTACTTTCACCGCCAACTTCAACCTTGCAACTTAGACATGCAACTTCGATCCTGTACCTAGTGCAGAAATCCTAAGACAGATCTTCAAGGGATCCTCCTTTGAGCAAGACAATATTTCCCAAGGTCAACGAAGTCAAATCAAAGTATTTACTCTTCCAGCAACTCGACCCTGCAACTTGATCTTCTGCAATTCGGACTTGCAATTTCAACCTTCATGGAAGCTGCAAAAACCCTAGTTTTCACACGTGTGAGAGAGATAGAGCCCACAAAAACAAACTTTTCTTCCTCTCGAATTCTCCTTGTCTTCTAGACCTTCACTGTTCCTTTCTTGCTTCTCCCAGCTTCAGATCAAACTTCTTCTTGAGAGATCAAACTTGTGAGTGAGGGAGTGCCAAATGAGGTTGATTCCACTTCTATTTATAGCCTTTCCAAGGGGGTCAAATTCCCTCCTTTAGGTCAACTTGTAGCTTCCAGGGACGACTTTTACTTTGGAGGTTTCCAGGACCTTCTAGACTCAAAATAAATTCTTTTACAAGGTACATCTTGCTTGAAAGGATCTTATAATCATGATGTTGATTCTCTTGACTCATGACAATAAATCTTATGACCTAACAAACCCTAGAAGCATGAAGAACAAGCTTTTACCTAGAAGACCATTAATAAGAAGCATGAAACCCTTGCTTTAAAATAATATATTTTCTTTCTTCTTTTGTTTGTTACATAAGATATACATATTGAAATGAGTACAATAACAATTATGAAGACTGAAACTAGTTACATTTCCAACAACGAAAACTAGGGTAGAATTCGCACGTGTGACAAAAAATTCTCTCTTCTTTGACTTCTTCTTTTCTCTTGACTTTTTCGTTATTTTTCTTTCTCTTGACTTTTTCGCACAAGATCAAATAGATTAACAAACAATTTATGAAGCAAAACTACTTCATATATCAGCTACATTTCCAGCTTCAATCATGCTAAATGCAATAGAAACATAGTCATTCAAACCACCACGACACTCAGAAGTGATTTCTCTTTCTTTAATACATCCAATCCAACTAGAGTCAGTAATCAGGTGGTTTAACGAGCCAAAAAGAAAGATCCATCAAGTCAACCACAGATTCTTGCAGCTTTAACATTTTCATCATGGAGATGTCCAAGAACTCACAGTCTATTATGCCAAATGTCAGCAAGAATTTCGTCAAGCTCATGCCTTTACAAAAATAGCTCCCTCATATATTGGACGAAGAGGAGCTCTGCCCTTATCAGAAAACACATCATCAACACATAGCAAAAAAGTTCACGGGCTCATCTTCAGTGGATTTGGATCAGCATCATCCTTCAAGACTTCAAGCCATCTTCATCTTGGAAGTTACAATTGACTTCTTTTCATCATGGATCACAACATGCTTCAATCAAGTTAATCTTGTTTGCTCCCTCTATGTCCAAAGCTCATCCAATCACAAGTCTTCTATTTGTTCTTCCATCCCTTTTCCACAATTGCCACACCTTAGTAGTCTTCATTATGTACCTGCAATGGCCAAGGAAGAACAAATACAACCAAGCAAGACATACAAAGGCAAGAGACTCATAATGAAATAGCAATAAAAACAAGAAAGTACTTAACTCTTGAGAATGTGTCAGCTCCCTCTTGATCTTTCCATTTTGGATCCAGTCAACCTTGTCCACATCATCAAGGAGTTAAACTTGTACACATCATCAAGGAGTTAAACTCGTCCACATCATCAAGGAGTTAGGGTTTCTTATTTCAAGCAGAAGCAATCAATTCTAGGGTTTGCTCCATAACCCCTAGGATTTCTTCTCCAAACCCTACCTAGGGTTTACAAACCCTAAACAAATCAATGTTCAAAACTCTAGAATCTAGTCAAGGCTTCCAATCTACCAAACCTTAGATACCATAGAATCTTCAAATTCTTCAACACTCATTGTTGCATTATCTTCAAATATGGAAACCCTTCAAGAGAATCATCAGCAATGTTTGCAATATACATATCATCATACAGGACTTCGCCTAAATGCAAGACTTCAAGAGACCTTCCTTGCTTGCTATTACAATCCATATGACTTCAAATATGTTGTTCATAGAAGCGCGACATTATGGAGCATTCGAGTCAATCTTCATCTGTCTCAGATTTCCCCATTTCAAACTTACTTTAGAAGAGCAATGAAAACAACTTTTAGATCTTGCTACAGGATAGGTCATCAACTATGACATCAATACCAGTTGTTGCTCAACTCTTCATTTCTTATCCTCCTTAGGTCGGTTTCCTAATGAGGTTTATTCGACTGTCTTTTATATACAGAGGAAATTCAATCCTCACTTCAGACAACATATGTAACTCAAACCTTTTACTACATCATAAATACTTGGCTCGAATTGCCTTTCAATAGCTGAGACTGATATACATATTTTGGACGTCTTCCACAGGGCTTAATATTGTCACAATAACAAACTAGGTTTTTAATTCAGGCTTATGGTCACAGTGATAACATATTTCAAACTTGACTTTTCCTTTCATAGACTTTTGAACAACCATAGTTTGGATGATCTTGATCTTCACAGAGATAGCAAACTCAACAACGAGGGACCACTATAATTAGGGCTTCACCAACAATCCACTAATAATCCTCCCAACTGCTTATCAGAGACTATACATAGGGAAAACAAAAGGAATGTTCTTCAAACATACTATGAACAAACCTTAAACTATAGCTGCTATATAATTATCAACATAAAATATACCATCACATATCTCAACCTCTTTTCAGACCTCTGCAATCACCACAGTTCGGACTATTGTGTTCACACCAGTCACAAGAACCTCCATTATTTTCCTCTTATGGGTCCTTAAACATCAGTGTACCACATGTCTGATTTAGTCATATAAGGGACTCGGCCTTAATAGGCAGAACCTGGCCACAAGAACTCGTCCTTATATAGTGAACTTTGATCATCAACGTACAAAGATGACTTTGATCAAAGGAGATACACTATAGAGATGTCATTTGGATGCCATGGATACTTGAAAATTTTCAACGTAAATTTTCTTCACCACAAAGATTCTTTTCCTGACCACCAGCATTACTAGGCTGAATCACAAAAGTTAGATTTTTCATTAGATTTTTTATACTAGATTTGGATCATGCTTGACACTACAAAGGCTCGAATTTGGATCATAGCACAGAGCTCGAACTAGCCACAGTAATAAGCCTCGGATCATACCACAGTAACACATCATAGTAACAAGCTCGGATCACATCACAGTTGCTTGGATAATGATGAGACTAGCTCATTTGAATAATGTCACACAACTCGATCACCCTTTTGATCTATCAAAGATGTATCACAAAGGGAGACTCGAACCTTCTCTTTTCACAGAGGTATACAAGTTTGGATAACACGGATCTATAGGCTTCGAACCTTCCTCCACCTTGTTAATAATTTGGATACCACAGGGATATATTTTGTACGCCACAGAGGGGCCCAGACTTGATCTCTCAATCTGCGCAAAGATACTTCGAATCACTACGATGACAGAGGGATACATCATACTCATCATCTCGGTATTAGTCACCTTTATGTGATTAGAGATGGCTTGATTTCACAATAGACTTGATACCTTCCATCACAGAGACATACAAACTCCACACACAAACTTGTAATTTTACTGAGGCTCGGATTTGGTCGCAAAATTGATTCATGTCTCGGGCTTGGAGCTCGGATCATTTTGCTTGTGATCATATAGACTTGCATCTTACAAGAATTCAAGAATATCCTATGCAACAAGAACTTGAATCTTCATATAAAATTTCAACACAAAATTCAGATCAATTGCAATCTCGGATCATGTTTTGGATCAATTACAAAATTCGAACCTCAGAATTAGGATAGTAACCAGATCATAGAAATTCATACCATAGAAAGAACTTCGATATGAGGGAACTCAGTTCATCATTATTTAGATTATCAATACAGGTCTTCAAACTAGCACTTGTACCACAGGCCTCGATCTAGCAATAAATCTTAGAATTTCAGTCCACTTGCATAGACATGTACCAAGGAATTTAGGTCTCTTGAAAGCTCAGATCACCCACAACACTTCGGTGTCTTCTCAGAACTCTTTTCCAGAATTAACCTCAGAAATTCAAACTAGACTTGATTAGCAATGGGTAATAGAGCGAGAGGCAGAAAGGGTCTCTTCATTCATGAATTTGGCCTTCTATCATTCCCTAGACTGCTCTTCGATCTTTCTTAGCTCTGATACCATGTTGATATTTCTAGGGCAAACAAACTAGAACAATTTTCTTCAACGGATAACTACTTCCAATGATCAATTAGCACCAATTACATATTTATAACATCTATTATCATTAAGCAATTACACAGAAGAAAATTTCAACCACTAAACATGAAAGAGCAGTAGAAAATAACCATGAGACAATGAGAAAAAGAAATTAGGTCTGAGGCCAGGGCAAAACCCACAATGGGAAAACCTAGAAATATTTCCTTATCAAAGAGAGTTCAAAGTTCATTAATACATCCAGAAAACGAACATAATAGCTGACCAAAAACAAGTGCCAAGTCTCCCTAAGATTTTTGTCCTGCTCCTCCTTCCTCCTTTGCTAGAACAAAGACAATCCATCAGGTAATTCGAAGCCCAAATGAGGAGGGCTCTTGTATTTATAGTCTTCAAAAGGGGGTCAAATAGGTGCCTCCAAAGGGGCCTAGCTGACTTGAGGCTGACTTGAGCAAATGTGGAGTTATAAATACAAATTTAATTCCTTTTTCTTTTCTTGATGAAAATATTGACCATGGCTACCATATTTCCAACAGGCAAATCCAGATCAGCTAGGACAGATCAAAGGAAAGATCTAGGGCTTGATCAGTTGGATCAGTTCCAGGTTCATTTTTATATATTAACTTCCTCAGTGGGCCATTTTCCCAATAAGTGAGCCCACGTAGGTTCTGAAGTTATTTTTAATGAAGAACTATTGATTGGGAAGAATTTGTGTGTGTTAATGTGTCATTGAGATTGGTTGATTTAATTTGCTTCCACTGAATATTTTTGTTTATGCTAAGATCCCAATTGTGCTTTTATTCAACAAATCTGAGATAATCTGCTAGGTACTAAGTTAGCCAGGTTACAAGGTTTAGATATTTAACACATAATTGTCAATAACAGATTTTGCACCAAAATTTGTTCATTAGAAAATCAACATAGTAGGATGCACTTAACTTTCATAACAACTCTTTGAAAATGCTGAGCAGCTAGGATAAAATGAAAAAGATGAGTAAGAACCATGCATCATTATCAAGGTGAGATCTTATTTTTATCAAATGTTGAGATTAATAAAGAATCTTAGGAAGGACAACATACAAACTATGTCATCGTGATGAAACACAAGATGCTAAAATCAATAGAAAGCCAAACATCTGAGAACACTAACCTGAAATGTTTCTCGAAGGTGAACAAGGTAAGATGATTTACTAATTTCATCCATCTTCATAATCCGTCGCCTCAAGCCATCAGCACGAACAAGGAACAAATCCAAATACTGCAATTATAGTGATACAAATTTGGATAGTAATTTTGTGTAGGGAAAAAAATCAACCATATTATCATAACCATATGCTTTAGTATTAGGAGTTACGTTGTAAAGTTACATGTAATAAAGAGAATTGAGTTATTTAAGTCATATGTCATAATTAATTAAGTGATAGGTAATAAATCACTATAGTGGTTCTATAGGAATTTCATAAGGGACACTGTTTCCCTTGTATATAACAACATTCACCATATTGAAGTAAGAATAAAGTATATAGCTTTCTCATTATATTGCACCTTGCATTTATTATCTTTGTGCTTCTGTGTTTTTTTAAAATGGTATCAAAGCAACAGCTAAAGGATGACCAAGAAGAGAGCAGGTGAAGGCCTGTGGACTACATTAATTAGAGGCAAACCAGGGAACTACTCACACACAATTCAACCGCTGGAAAAGGAATAAAGAAAATCTAATTAAATTGTACAGGTTAATAATCTTACTTGAAAGTTAACTCATGCCTATAGGTGATGTTTAAAAGATATTAGTATGTATAAATTCCTATAGTTTATGACTTATAAAATATAAAAGTGTTTTCATGTCAGAGAGAAATATTCTTTGTGGTTTACATGCAATTGTATAGCGAGTCAATAGAAAGGGTTCTTGATGTGCGATTGAGGCAAGAGTAAACAAAGAAGAAAAGAAAAACCACATGAGACAGTTGGGAGAACCCATCTGATAGGGGGGGCTGTAGAATCAGTCCACCACCTAAAATGCGCTCGATGTTGTGATGACAAAAGAAAGGTAGCATAGAAAAGAGAAAACACAAATAAGTCACAAATAAGCAAGGAGCATAGTCCGCTAATGGACAAAAATCGAACATGTTGTCTATGCAAAACCATTGGAGAAGGGCACGATGCACATAGTGATTGCGCAGAAGTGAAGGCATGAGTGCCATAGCAAAACAATGTGCTTGCAAAGGAGTGAACCCAAGTCATAGGTGTGATATGAATGGAGCCGCAAGAGCAAGGGATGACCAAAATGTTGCAGTATGCATACAATGAGAACGGAAATAGGAGAAGGAGACATGGATATGCCAACCACAACAAAAGAACGGAAATTGAAGATACTAGAGCCACAGATGGGCAGACCACAACCTATAACAAAGGCTTCCACATTAGGGCGCAATTTTAAGGCTGCATAGATATTAGGGCATATTCATATCCAACAAAAATAATAGCCCACTGAATGGGAAACAAGCATTACATTTGAGCAAACGAAGGCATGCGACAAAGAATTGGGTAAAAGTGCACATGATACAAGTGTAAACTATCTTGTGGCATGATCCTAAGACAATTAGAAACAATAAGTAAAACTCCATTTCCTAAAATTTTCAAAATAGAAAATTTAGAGCAGTGTTTACTTGTGTGACATCCCCCCTATTCTATCTACCCTTGATATTTTTAGCAGTGATGGCCACATCAACGTGGAGAGAGAGAGCCACGACTGGCCAAATCCCTAATTCATAATTTGTTAAAATTGGCAACTAGGGCCAAACTCTATGTGGGTCATCTTATTTATGGCAGCTGATATTTTTCTTGGATCCCTCTCATCGAGAGGTGTAGGATTGATCTAAAGATCATCCGATTCCGATAAGTATTCATGGAGTTATGAATTTATTTGTGTTATAAGATAATTCGTCAAGGTCGGCCAGCAACTAAATAACACCCACATGTGCTCAACTTTTTAGTATAAAAGGAGATGACTCGAGAGTCATTTCACACACACTTCTATCTTGATTTCTCTCCACTTGTCTGGGGTTTTAGTGGAAGTGAAATCTAGAAGTTAAGAAGCCCTAGCACTAGCCTAGGCCGCAGAAATTAAGGGCTGATTTGAGTGTGATGTGTGGGCCATAAAGCTACAGCAAGGCTGTGTGGTAGGCCGCAGGCCATGCCATCACAGCAAGGGATAGCATGGAGACTAAGGGTTGCCAAGGTGAGGGTTGTGGCAGCAACCTGAAGTGCCCTAACCAGTCTATATCACAACAGCAGCAATAGCAAAGGAAGATGGAACAACAAGGTCACATGGTGCTGTAAACACAAATGGGACAGCAAGCAATCATAGGAGCCGCAGTCACTAACAGTGGGACAGCAGTGCTAGGAATGTGACAGCAAGGTGACCCATGAAGTTTGAATGCATGATAGTGCAGCAAGATGCATGGGTAGCATGATAGCAATGATGGCACGGTACAACATTGTTACAATGACAGCGTGATAGCGGCAATGTTACAATGATGGCATGGTACAGAAATATAACAATGGGTCAATAGCAAAGGCATGCTTACAATGAAACAACAATATGGTAAGCAAGGTGCAGTAAGCACATGGTGGCAAGCATGGTGCAGCAAGCACATGGAACAGTATGGCAAACATGGTGCAGCAATGGCACATGATGATACATGATGCAGTACAACGATGGGTACAGTCATGATTGATGAAGCATGATGAGATGCAGCGTAGTAATGATGGGTGCAGCATGGTGCAGCATAGTGAGGTGCATCATGATGATGAGGAGCAACACAATGATAGGTGCAGCATGGTGATGGAGTAACCTGGAAGAATCAGTTGAAGTAGCATGTCTTCAACTGAGTTCAGCTACCTCATGTATCATCTACTTAGAGATAATCTATGCTCTTATTTAAATAAGTCAAAATGTTGACTTCTGTTGTAAATGTACTCTCTCTCTCTCTCTCTCTCTCTCTCTCTCTCTTTGCTGAACTATTGAAGAACATATAAGAAGAATTGATCAATGGTTTCCCCACATTGGGGTTTGTCCCTGGCTAGCGCCACATCTTGTGTCCTCTTGTCTTGGCTTGTCTTCTACGATCTATGATTATGTTCTATCTGCAATTTACTTTAATGTTGGTGTGATTGCTAATCTGGAAAAGATATTGAACTAACTGTGAAAATTGAAATAAATTGCTCCAAGCATAGAACATATCTAAAATTACATGGTATCAGAGCTGAGGTGAAGACAAAGCCCAAGCAAGAGTGAAAGAGCAATCACCGAAGACAGTTGGGAAAGGACAAAAGGCTCAATGGATTCCTCATCCCTCTTCAAATTCACCAAGGGTGAAGTCGAAGCAGAGAATATTATCAGAATGGTGCA
Organism: Pinus tabuliformis; assembly: GCA_031772625.1. Taxonomy (NCBI): domain Eukaryota; kingdom Viridiplantae; phylum Streptophyta; class Pinopsida; order Pinales; family Pinaceae; genus Pinus; species Pinus tabuliformis. The sequence goes on from CM062807.1 coordinate 430,275,593, forward strand.
GCGGAAGTTTCTGATGGCCTACAGATCACTTCAATGGGAAGTCCAGATCTAAGGGTAGAAGGAAAGGCAGATGCCTTGCTTGTAATAAGTTCAACCATTATGCGAAGGAGTGTCTGAGGTAGGGACACATCACTTGATGATGATAACAATCATTCCAGGGACATCTTCAATGATCGGAGGAATGACAGGTAATGCAGGAAACGACCGACTCTTCAAAGAAAGCAAGGAACCCCAGGTGTGAAGAATCAAATGTTGTTTCTGATAAGATAAAGAAGCGTTATCTTGTATTGGCCCTCTCCTTCAGATTCTGTGAGAATCTGGCTTATTAATTGTAGTGCATCAAGGCACTTCATCGAATAGAAGGGTGATCTCTCTAATTTAATAGAGATGGAAACAATCATGGGATCATAGTTGGAGTCAATGCCACCTATCCCAGAAAGGGTGTAGGGAATGTTACCCCTCAATTGAATGAGGGTAACTCGATTCATTTACAGAATCTCTTTTATGTACCTAATAGCAAGAAGAACCTGGTGTCTATTTCGGCAATGGAAGTCAAAGGTTACAGGGTGGCATTCATTGATGGAAAGGTACGTGTTTGAAAATAGAATTTCAAAGATGCCTTTATCTTTAAGTTCAGGGTTGGAAATTTGTATCAAGTTGCAGGATGATCCACTGGGGACCATGTCCATTGACACATACCACTGGAGGTTTGTGAGTCAGATGGTGACAGGGATGCCTGAATTCAAAAAGAGCATGAAAGTACATGTCTGAGATGTACCGAAGGGAAATCTTACAAGGGGACCATTCCCCTCATGTAGCAAGTCCACAAGTTTGGAACAACCTAAGGGGTTTGAGATTCATGATCGGGAATCTCATGTGTGCTGGTGGAAAAATCCCTCTATGGCTTGAAGCATAACACCCCGGGCCTAGTATGAGAGGATTGATAGTTGTCTGATGAAGCTGAGATTCACTAGGAGTGAAACCGATCCAAACCATTACTCGAAGGTTGTGGATGATAGACCTCTCATACCGACACCTTCTAAGGACGACCTATTTCTAACAGGTGCGGACCCTCTCATTTGGAGAAGTAAGAGGGAGTTGGATTCCGGATTTGGAATGGTAAACTGCAAGCCCATGACTACCTCGACGGATATTAACTTTCAGAATTTATGTGGTAGTAATGTCGGACCAGATTTGGGAAATGCCTCTGAGTTTCATAAACTCATTTGCATTGATGTTCTTGGTGAACTTCCATCCGGATATATGTTTTGCAGTTAGCATGTTGGGCTCATATTTGGTTGAGCTTCACTGGATTGGTGCCAAGAATCAGTTGAGATATCTTTAGCGTACAATCTCACATGGATTTAGATACACTGTCAAAAATGTGAAGCTGCATGATTATTCTGATGTTGATTAGGCAAGCAGTGTGAAGGATTACATGAGCACTTCTAAGTGTTGGTTCTCTTCGGTTCTACGCGATATTCTGGATGAGCAGGAAGCTGAACACAGTTGCTTTGAGCACCGCTGAAACCGAATACATAGCTACAAGTATGATCTCTTGTGAAGCTGCCTGGTTGTGGGAGCTCTTTAGTGAGCTGTTTGTACACATGATGGATACCACCGTGATCCTCTGTGTCAACCAGGGGGGATTCTATTATTGAGGAATCTCGTATTCTATGATTGCTCCAGCAGATAGACATCAGATACTACCTTATCAGGGATATGGTACGTCGATGAGCGAGGAGGCTCTATCACATTGAGACTAATGTATAGGTCGCAGACATTCTGTCAAAGCCCTGGGGAAAGGTCAAATTTGTGACTTTCCCGAACGACTTGGGGTCGTTGAGAGACCCTCTTATGAAGGTCCTCCATGTTGCATGCACTAAGCTCTGGGAGCTCCGGAGGGCTTGGGGTACTTACTGGAACAACAAGCGACCATAGGGCAACTCACCCTCCCCTAATGGTGCGTTGTGTATAGGGTAAATGGTTTAGCCTTCCTCTGTGATGAGTAGGATGCCTCGACGGGATGAGTGGTGGCATCCTACCCATGTAGTCTGGGACTCATGGGAAATACCTCACATCTGGCCAATGAGCAGGGAAATGGGGTTAGGGACCATAGTAGTACTATTGATGGACGCATCGTCGTATCTACCGTACTCCCTATGCTAGGATGACCTCCATTGATCTGGGATCAGTATGAGTGGTTTGAGACACTCTCTTTTGATATTTATCTGGGATCAATTGGAATTGACTTCGGGTTAGTAAGAGTGATATGACTCACTCTCTTGGAACTGATCTAGGATCAGTAAGAGTGATATGACACACTCTCTTCATATGGAACTGACTTCGGGTCAGTAGAGAATGGTATGAGACATTCTCGATCAATTCTTCTTCTTCATGGTTCAGCAAGAGCAGAGCAGTGTAGGGCACTAATGACAGAGATAGTATAGTCTGGCAAATGGATCAACAGATGGAGTTCTCCCTAGTTGAGAGGGAGTGTTAAAATTGGCAACTAGGTCCAAACTCCATGTGAGTCATCTTATTTATGGCAGCTAATATTTTTCTTGGATCCCTCTCATCGAGAGGTGTAGGATTGATCTAAAGATCATCCGATTCCGATAAGTATTCATGGAGTTATGAATTTATTTGTGTTATAAGACAATTCGTCAAGGTCGGCCAGCAACTAAATAATACCCACATGTGCTCAACGTTTTAGTATAAAAGGAGATGACTTGAGAGTTATTTCACACACACTTCTATCTTGATTTCTCTCCACTTGTCTTGGGTTTTAGTGGAAAATAAATCTAGAAGTTAAGAAGCCCTAGCACCAGCCTAGGCCGCAGAAATTAAGGGCTGATTTGAGTGTGATGTGTGGGCCATAAAGCTACAGCAAGGTTGTGTGGTAGGTCGTAGGCCACACCATCACAGCAAGGGATAGCATGGAGACTAAGGGTTGCCTAGGTGAGGGTCGTGACATCAACCTGAAGTGCTTTAGCCAGTGTTTATCACAACAGCAACAATAGCAAAGGAAGATGGGATAGCAAGGTCACATGGTGCTGCAAACACAAATGGGACAGCAAGCAATCATAGGAGGAGCAGTCACTAACAGTGTGATAGTAGTGTTAGGAATGTGATAGCAAGGTGACCCATGAAGCTTGAATGCATGATAGTGCAACAAGATGCATGGGCAGCATGATAGCAATGATGGCATGGTACAACAATGTTACAATGACAGCGTGATAGCGGCAATGTTACAATGATGGCATGGTACAGAAATATAACAATGGGTCAATAGCAAAGGCATGCTTACAATGAAACAACGGTATGGTAAGCAAGGTGCAATAAGCACATGGTGGCAAGCATGGTGCAACAAGCACATGGGACAGTATGGTAAACATGGTGCAGCAATGGCACATGATGGTACATGATGCAATGCAACGATGGGTACAGTCATGATTGATGAAGCATGATGAGATGCAGCATAGTGATGATGGGTGCAGCATGGTGCAGCACAGTGAGGTGCAGCATGATGATGAGGAGCAACACAATGATAGGTGCAGCATGGTGATGGAGTAACTTGGAAGAATCAGTTGAAGCAGCATGTCTTCAACTGAGTTCAGCTACCTCATGTATTATCTACTTAGAGATGATCTATGCTCTTATTTAGATAAGTCAAAGTGTTGACTTTTGTTGTAAATGTACTCTCTCTCTCTCTCCTGAACTATTGAAGAACATATAAGAAGAATTGATCAAGGGTTCCCCACATTGGGGTTTGTCCCTGGCTAGCGCCACATCTTGTGTCCTCTTGTCTTGGCTTGTCTTTTGCGATCTATGATTATGTTCTATTTGCAATTTAATTTAATGTTGATGTGATTGCTGATGTGATTGCTAATCTGGAAAAGATGTTGAGCTAACTGTGAAAATTGAAATAAATTGCTCTAAGGATAGAACATACCTAAAATTAACATGATTACTATTAATTATTTACAAATTCATTTAATTAACGCAACTAAAGGCTAGACTGCCTTACAACTCCTTAGTCTGAGGGAGAAATTATCGAGTTTTGTTTGTTAACTTGAAAAGGTGCACCCTTATCCACTAAGTCAAATGCCTAACCCTCTGTAGCTGGGAAAAGTCAATGCCAATTCTAACTAAGTTATTAATTAATGCAGCTAGGCAGACTCGTTTGAGTGGGCAGAGCCGCCAATGGCTGGGAAAAGAAAAGTCAGCTCAGTTGGGTGGTGCCCACTCTAATTTTTTGTTTTTCTCTCTTCAAAATCTAAAAGAATAAAGCATCCCTACAAAGGTACCATGACGTTGCCCCACTTGGCCACAATTAGAGGTGGTGAGGTCGTGGAGTAGAGTGATATAAATCCATATCACCTCCCGCTAAGAAAGGTGTGTGTCTTTCCCCCACCTTGGTTAACCATTCAGTGCTTTAGCTAGGACAACATTCACACTTCTTCAATGTAACTCACAACTGGATGGTTTTCTTATTTGGTTTCATTATCAAAGCACTGTCAAACCCTTGGTACACTCACACCACCCTTCACTCACCCGTGTTGATTCCATCTAGAAATACTCGCTTCAGTCTTTCTCTCTCTGGCACTAGCTGTCTTCTGTGTACACTGGGACCATTAGCCTAGAAGACAGAGATTAAATTCAACATGCCTAAGAGTGTTGATCTAGCTCGGGAGTGATCAGTTACAAGAGTGTTCACAATGCAGTTGGTCTACATTTGGGAGAGTGGAAGACCCTCCTTCAGTTTCCCATTAAATCATCAAATAAGTAACATGTTCCATGTTCTTTTGGTTTGATAAATACTGAGTGTTATTTACTATAATAACTAGTGTATTTTTGTATCTATGAATTATACCTGAATGTTTAATTCTTTAAATTATTTGTGGTGGATCTCTGGTTTAGGCATCTGTGAATATTTGACTATATACCTATTCGAATGTGTTTATGGTTGTATGCATTTTGGTTTTTACACTACACATGATTATTTCACGGGATAGCCTCCATCATAATAAACAAGGATTAAATTATGTGTGGAAATAATGTTGTAAATGGTATTATACATGTATATTACATCCCTGGGCTAGACGGCCAATATTTTATCTATAGGCTCTGGACAACCCATAAATCACATCTGGTTGATGAAATAACCGAATACTCCATACTATAAAATCATTAACTTTTAGGTGGAACAGCCTGGATAACCTCAATTTCTCTCATTATCTAATGAATAGGAATTATGTAATTTGTGAGGATTAGCATGTCTCGTGCTTTAATTAAACTAATTAGTTGGGAAATATGGATATATATAGAGTGTGAAAAACAGTTGGACAACACCCTCATTTTTGGCCTTCACATTGTTGTTTGTGTAATGACTCATCACTAATATTGAAACCACAAGAATATTAGCACGCATATGAGGCATGCATATGATAGCTATATATGCATGTATCGCATTCACTGCACTAATATACATAACTGACTAATATTGAAAAATGTCTAAGTCTAGGGTAACAAATTGATTATTGAAGTAAATACCTAACTCACTAGAATATAGTAAATATCTCGAGTGGGGGTACCTAGTGTGTACCACCATCATAATATATATAATTCTATTATATAAAATAAAAGATAAATGCAATGTATTGCACAAATGCAAAGGAATATATATATATATATATAGGAAATATCTCGAGTGAGGGGACTTAATGTGTACCACCGTCATAATATATATAATTCTATTATATAAAATAAAAGATGTATTACACAAATGCAAAGGATATATATATATATATATATATATGATTCTAACTAAAGAACTATCATATTTGTACTATACCAAAATAAAAGGGAATATAACATATATTATAAGAAAAAACAACAAAGGAATTATATAAAAATTATGTTCAAACTAAAATCACGATACTATAAAGTAAGGCAATCCAAACAAATGGAAATACAAGTGATGTAATACAAATAAATACATATAACTCATAAAGTATTCATGAAGTTTGGGTGTCAAGAGAAGGCGATGACCACCACTGTTAATTCCCGAAGGTGCCTAATGGAAGGTGGTGGAGAGACGAGACGCTGAAGGAACCTTGGTGATGTAAGGAGATGATTTTCCGAGTCTTGGGGGGGAAGAAAAAAAAGAGGTTAGACAGAGAAGTAATAGCCAAAGGGACAAAGTGAATCTGTGGAGAGAAATTTGATATTTGAGTAATTGTTCTTGGGGTTTTGGGCACAAGGGCAAGAAATCCTCAAATACGAAGTCTTCTGATATGGGGAACGAACAGCTTGATCCCCAAATAGGCTAGGAAGAAAAGTCAGTTTGGTAGCAGAAGCGGGAGCAACAATAGACCAAAAACTCCTTCAAACAGATAACCAAGTATTCTTCTACATCCCAATTATTTGAATGTATGAGTAAATTGAAAATATGGGTATCTTTTACGGAATGTTCGGATTTATTTTTTTTAAATTTAGGGCACACGTTTTGGATTCTGTTTAATTTGTTAAAATGGGTTTCACAGTTTTCACGAATACACTCATGCCATAATGAGTTGGGTGTTTCGTACATTACTGAAATGATAAATCCTTATATAATATACGTCTTATGAAGGTTACATGAGACTGTCCCCTTTTCCATTCTCACTATTCTCTTGGGTGAATATAATTAACCATTCATGCAGTGGTAAGATGGAATTGATCGTGCATTCAGTTACTTTGCATAGACGTTATTATGTCAGTTTCAAGCCTTTTCTAACTTGTGGTATCACTTTGTATAAATAAATAGAGTTGTTATTTGTGTTTAATCATGCTAATTTGGTTAGGACAGTGCCCTCCTCAGACCTCAATCATGTCGCCTATCTATCTTTCCCACGCATTTGTGTACCTTCAAGTTTGGTTCCTCATAAACTGCATATATATACATGTATGTGAGCATTCGGTGAAAGTATATTTTGGGTCGTGCCACTTATCATTTAACTTTACCTGGCCATCCATTACTACCCACCGAATCTTGCACTATTGAATTATAAAAATGTTGGAGGTCATGGTGTGCCCAACCCTCAAAGTTCAAGGCATTGCACTCAATCGTCATCATTGAATATTTATGTTGTTTTATTTGTGAAGAGACTACCGCATGTCTACTAATGCACAGAATGCGGAATTATCAAAAGTTGGTTGATACATAGTTAAATTGATCAGACCGCTTATGTATGTTATGGTGTCTGCACAAGGTATATATATATATATATATATATATATATATATATCAGATCTTGTATGTACACCTCAGAAGTGCACAGTGTGCACGCCTCGATAATTCCACTAAACGGTGAAGGGGTTACATGATGTATATATAATGGGGTGGATTAAACGTTAAGTTGTATTTAGTTATTTATACAACCCATTTAAGGTAATCCACTTTAATCCACATGAAAGTTTATATAAGGTAATCCATGTTAATACACTTTAAATATTATATTTTTTTTTCACAGAGAAAAAACGGAACTACTTTCATTATAGTATAAAAGTAGTTACATGGTAATCAATAAATATAGCAAACAAAAGCTTCAAATGACCCAACATATTCACTCATGAGAGGATCAAGGGATCAGTGCAAAAAACTGGATCTCAGGAGACATAGTTCACCAAAAAGAGCATATACTCCAGATATCCCAAAGTCAAAATATCCTTATGACAAAAAGGCCCAAAAAACAAAAATGCCATAAAAAAGACAAGGCATTGTGATCCCAATAATCAGTGATGAAACCATAAGCACTAACAAGAATCAAACCTGAGAGAGTCAAAACCAACCAAGCTTAAACAAAGAAGGCTCCAGAATAGACAGAGCCATTGTTTGAAGTACTGTAATGGATGACCCCAGGCAATGAAGACAGACCCCTCTTAGAAAGATAATACGCCATGCCATTTTTCTCTCTGTAGATATGGCTGAAAGAAATGTGTAGAAAGGAGGATTTCAATTACTAAATTTGTTTTAGCCAATGGTGTAAGGATGACACACCAATGACTTCCTCCCCTATATCCATTCAATAACAAAGCGGAAGTCACCAACAATGTGAATAGCATCAAGAGCAAGGTTGTACATAAATCCACACCCTTCACATTACCGTGTTACAGCTTGTATATATAAAGTGACCCCTTGTTTGCAATTCAAGGGGATTCCCCTTAATGTGTTATCACCTGAATGCATACACGTAAATTTATAGGATCTTGTATGTACGCCTCAGGAGTGCACACCTCGGGAGTGTGCAATGTGTAATTCGCAGTGCGCATCATTATATACAATAGGTCAGCAGCCACCAAAGCAATGCTTTTCGTCCTCCTTCACTGATTGAGAACTAATTCTAAGGGATTCAATTCAATAAAGACTGATTGTTGGAAACCATCTCTTCCCAGTCGGCCTAGGTAAGGTAGGACCTAAAGGCTAACCCTCTCTTTCTAACTATATATATATATATATATATATATATATATATATATATATATATATATATGTATATGTATATGTTGAAATTTCTAAGTCTAACCCGTTAGAAATTTTATCTGTATTCTTCTAGTTTATTTCTCCTACTTGTTAATTACCAACAAGTTATTTAAACATATAAACATCGAAATAAACACAATATAGTCTCAACCATCTACAGATCAACAGCTGAAAGAAATAGCAAACACACAAGTGACACCATTATTTTTGGACAACTCGTCCCCGGAAAAACCCAATGCGGGAAAACCGGTGCAGCAATTCTGAGGGTTTATTATTATGCAGTATATCCTTGAGTACAACTAGGTACCAAACTGGCTCACTCGACAGAGAAAAACAACTAGCAGTAATACCTCTCTATTCAGAAGCAGGTATTCAAAAAACCTGCCCCACGAAACACTCTCCAGGAACACTGAAGCACTGCGTCAGCCCTCTGAGGCACTGCGTAGCCTCTGGGACCCTTTGTGTCATTCTTGCTGCCTTCTGCGTGGATGACGTAGGCCCTCTGGCCTTTGTGTTGTTTCTGTTGGGCTCTGTGTGGCCTGCTCTGGCTTCTGCGTCTGCCACTCTGCCTCTGCGCTAATCTCTCGGCACTATCTCTGTCTCTCTGTCCAGTACTCACTGCCCCTCACTGCTAATCACTTATTAGACTTTACTTGGCAAACCCCGCTCTAGTAAATCGAATGATTGATCACACTGGTGTGTTCTCCAACTAACCCTCAAGCCTCCTCTTATATTTTTCCTGTTGGTCCTTCAACGGCCGAGATTACATCTCTAATCGAGATATTAAAATAATTAATATTTTTAATGGAGTTCCTAAGTCTATACTTGGGAAAAATAAAATATTAATGGGTATTAATATAAAAATGGGTTAGAAGGTTCCAAAGGACATGGATCAAGCTAAATCTAATCTTAGCCATTGATTAGAGATTGTAATCTCTAATCAATGGCTAAGATTAGATTTAGCTTGATCCATGTCCTTTGGAACCTTCTAACCCATTTTTATATTAATACCCATTACAATCTCTAATCAATGGCTAAGATTAGATTTAGCTTGATCCATGTCCTTTGGAACCTTCTAACCCATTTTTATATTAATACCCATTAATATTTTATTTTTCCTAAGTATAGACTTAGGAACTCCATTAAAAATATTAATTATTTTAATATCTCCCAAACTGGTTAGAATCTGCCCAAGCCATTTCTGGGTCTTGGAGATCTCATGTGTTTTAGCCTCTCCACTAATTTTCATGGCTAGAGCACATCCAATGCTACCCCAAATCAACACTCCCTCTTAGCCAGGACTGTGCTCTAGTAATACTCCACATTGAGTATCACCCAGATTATACGGCACCGGTACCTATGCTGATGCTAGGCCTCCCTGCCCAACATTCTCTGCATTGTTGCATACTGCACTGCTGCCCATGGCTCTGCCTCTGCCACTACCACTACTGCATTCGTACGGCAGCTTCCTCTACATTCATGCTACTGCTGGTCCTTTCTCCTAACACTGCAACTCAGTCACTAAGAAGTAAGTAACTGATCCACCCAACTACTAACATCCATGTCAGGCCAGAAATACTCCTGATGTTGAAGCTCTCTCTGTCGCTATCAAGTGCTCCCTCTACTGCCTCTACGTTGCTACAACAACTCCCTGCATCTCGCATCGCTGCAAACCTCTTTGTGCCATCCTGCACCGTTGCAACCCTCTTTGTACCTCTCGCACTGCTGTAGCCTGCTTGCCTTCCGCTGCCCGTGGATTCCTGCATTGTAGCACTCTCCGCCACTTCAACTGCATCTGTCTCTACCGACATCCGCCAGTCCTGCTACTCTCTCTTCAGAGCTCCCATAGCAAGGTATAATCCAAGAGGTTGGGTACCTCATGGATCCTGCCCCTCATTGCCTGTAGTCCTCCTGACTACAGCTCGATGTCTCCCCACCTCTTCTGTAGAGGTACATGAGCACTCATGGCACAATCGTCATCCTCCTCTACCTCCTTTTCCGCATTTGCTGGTGCTACCTTGGAGTCAGACACCTCTCCCTTGTTCTTCTTCCTCAGACACTGATTCGCATAATGACCCAGTTCCCCATAGTTGAAGCACCTAACCTTGGAGAGGTCCTTTTTCTTCCTCTTCTCCTGCTTTCCCGCAAATGGTAGAGCTTCATCCTCTTCCTCTTCCTTCTTGATCTGGACTCCTTTGTTGCTACTTCCCATCTTGGACTGTCGTTTAATCTCTTCTTGGCGAAGAACGGTCAACAATTCTTCCCAATCTGGAAGATTTGCCCTGCCCAGTATACTCTGGACAAATGTCTCCCACTCCTCGGAGACTGCGTTTAGAGCGGTCCTCACCAACATCTCCTGATCCAACGTGGCCCTTATGGAAGTCAGTTGGTCCTGGATCTCCTTCAACCGACCAAGGAAGTGATCTATCTGCTCTCCCTTCTACATTTGGTATGACCACAACTAATTCTCAAGTAACATCTTCCTCTGCATGGAAATATGATGGTACAATGTCTTCAAGGCATCCCACATTTCCTTTGTCGTCTCCTTCTCGGCAATATGTTGGACCACATGATCCTTGACCCCATCAAGGGGCCTTGATGCGATGTCTATCTAGAATGGACAGGATCCTGGCCTTCCAGACCACAAAGTTGGACGCCCCGTCTAGCCTGTCCTGATCCCTCAGCCCATTCATGGCCATCTCTCTGCTCTTCTTGTTAACTCCTCCGAGTCTCTCTACTTCCCTCCGGAAGTTCTCTGTTCGACTCCTCTTGAGTCTCTCTACTTCCCGCTTGGAAGTTCTCTGCTAACTCCCTCTAAGTTACGATTTCCCTTCTGGAAATCCTCCTACCAATTGTCAAGTCGTACCTCTCCGATCTTCTGTGCACCTGCAACTTTGATTCGAATTCCTTGGCTAGAAATCCGCCTCTGTAGCAACTCCCTCTACCTTGGTTTTTCCCTGTTAGATATTGTTCTACCCACAGTACCCCGCTAGCTTCACTCCCACAAACTGCCCACAACTTCCTATGCCCCAGCAACTGAAGGACTGAGCCTCTAGGCTCTACGCAATCCCGACACTGGCAAAAATGCTCCCTCAGCCAACTGCGTCAACCCTCTTGGTCTCTACGTGGCTCTGCGTGAGCCTTTTTCTGCCCTCCTCAGCCTCTGCGTTGGCCTCTTTCTAGCCCAGACTGATGACGCAGTTCCTCTACGTCAACCCTTCTTCTGTCGCTTTCTGCAAGGATCAACTTATGTCACTCAGGACAGGGGATTCTGCTACAAATGCTCTGCTTCTGCTGATGCCTTCAGCTCTCCTATGATCTATAACCACACTTTGCTACCATGTTGAAATTTCTAAGTCTAACCCGTTAGAAATTTTATCTATATTCTTCTGGTTTATTTCTCCTACTTGTTAAATACCAACAAGTTATTTAAACATATAAACATCGAAAGAAACACAATACAGTCTCAACCATCTACAGATCAACAGCGGAAAGAAATAGCAAACACACAAGTGACACCGTTATTTTTGGACAACTCATCCTCGGAAAAACCTAATGCGGGAAATCCGATTCAGCAATTCTGAGGGTTTATTATTATGCAATATATCCTTGAGTACAACTGGGTGCCAAACTGGCTCACCCAACAAAGAAAAACAACCGACAGTAATACCTCTCTATTCGGAAGCAGGTATTCAGAAAACCTGCCCCACGAAACCCTCTCCAGCAACACTGAAGCACTGCATCAGCCCTCCTGGCCTCTACGTCAACCTCAAAACCCTTTGCATCAGCCCTCTGAGGCACTACGCAACCTCTGGGATCCTCTGCGTCACTCATGTTGCCTTCTGCATGGATGACGCAGGCCCTCTGGCCTCTGTGATATCTCTATTGGGATCTGCATGGCCTGCTCTGGCTTATGTGTCTGCCTCTCTGTCTAGTACTCATTGCCCCTCGCTATTGATCATTGATTCGACTTTACTTAGCAAAACCCGCTCTAGTAAATCGAATGACTGATCACTCTGATGTGTTCTCCAACTGACCCTCAAGCCTCTTCTTATACTTTTCCTGTTGGTCCTTCAACGACCGAAATTACATCTCTAATCAACGGCTAAGATTAGATTTGGCTTGATCCATGTCTTTTGGAACCTTCTAACCCAGTTTTATATTAATACCAATTAATATTTTATTTTTCCTAAGTTTAGACTTAGGAACTCCATTAAAAATATTAATTATTTTAATATCTCCCAAACTGGTTAGAATCTGCCCAGACCATTTCTGGGTCTTGGAGATCTCATGTGCTTTAGCCTTTCCACCAATTTTCATGGCTAGAGGACATCTGATGCTACCCCAAATCAACAATATATGCATGTGCACATACTTCGCTTTCATTTTAATATGATTCATTGTTTGTTAAGCCATCGAGTGACATGCGTGGTAGGCGATATATGTGCGTGTGGGGATGTTTATATGTCCCAACCAGAAGGTATTGCCCCAAAAGAGATTCCACATCGGGAATTATTCAGTTTACTCTCTCATCTTTATCTAAATCCCATTGCTGGTGGGGGGCAAAAAAAAATCAGGAAAATTTACTTGGGTTTACGAGGATTTAGAATCAACAATTTATCCATAATTTGTTGTCAATTTGATTCTTTCTTTTTATTATTCTTTTTATTCACTATTTCTTTTCCTTATTTATCCTCAGCCATGATAATGTAGAGTATAAGGTTTAGTCAACTATCTTGCCATTAGGTAAAAAAAAATTGGACCAAGCAAAAACCTATTTGGGAGAAGCTAATCCAATTCAAAGTTATTGATGTTTATCCTGGTCAATCATAAAAGATCTCAATTTATTGTGATCAAACTTCCTTTCTATCCATCTAAAAGTCTTTCTCAAATTATATGTATATATATAATATAATTGTTTAGATATATATGCATTTGTTTGGTTATATATATATGTGTGTGTGTGTGGCAATTTAATCTCCATAGCATGTTCATTTATGTGTTTTTATGTGTGCATTTATTTATTAATAAAAGTATTGAATTATATATGTTGATTTCGACATTTAGCATTTATTTATGAATATAAGTATGGAATTATATATGCTAATTTATGAATTATAATTGGTTATATGCATGCGTTGAATGATATATGTTCGGTTATAAGTTTGCAATCATGTGTGTGTGTGTGTGCACTTGATGAGTCTATATAGTGGGACTGTTGAACCACAAAATAACCAACCTTGGAAGGGGAAGCCATGTTTTATATATATATAGACATACACAACAGGTTTTGTCACATGTAAGTAATAAGCATACTACATTACGGAGGTTAAACTTCCGGAATTGAATTACATGCTCGATATATAATGTGAACTCGCTGATATATTAATTTATGACATGGTCAGAAAACTTGCTATATACATGCACACCTATGTACTTGATGATTCTTGGGTTTGTGCAGTGGAATAGTTGACTAGAAAAATCCTCATCAAGCTAAGCATAATGGCAATGTGGACATCAAGTTCTGCAAGTTTTTAGAAAATGACACTCTCGGAATCCCAGTGCACTTTTAATCGACAAGTAATTAAAGTTAAAACGTCAGTAACACTTCCCACAACCCGTAATAACTCAAGGGGGTGGTAGGTAGTGTTACAACCTATTTCTTTGAAGAACTTTCCAAAATATTTGATTTGTGGAGGAGAACGTGGAAGGTAGAAACCTTGAAAACATGAAGAAAAAGGAGTTTCTACATTACCATGATGGAGGATGACATGGTGGAATGATAGACAGTAAAGGTGAGCCATTATTTCACTATTTTTGAATTAATATATGCCAATTTGTTTGCTTCTTCAAAATGTGTTGATTCCCAGTTTGATGAAGAAGAATGTAGGAAAGAATTCAGGTTTCTTGTGACTTGGATGTATTCAGTTTAGTAATAAATATGGAAGAATAGTGTGATTTATGGATAGACATAACAGGGCCACACAATCAGCACAAACGGTTGTAGAGGTTATAGATCAGCCACAGGCATCTTAGTTTGCAGGTGTGAATAAAACCCTTTATAGGTTACGGCAAGCTCTAGAAAAATTGTTTGTGATTTTGCAAAAGTTCAGTACCTGGGTGTTGAAATTGGTAGTTTCTTGAAGTTGAAATCAACTTCCACACCCATCATATATGGACTGAAATTTTCGGCCAATATTGACTCTCATCTAACTGAAGAATCAGTTATCGATCAGGTGGTTTGTGAGGTGTTTTATGCTGCATCAGCCATGCCGATTACATGTCATGCAGTCAGCATTATTGCTCATTTGGTGACAGCTTCAAAATCCAATTATTGGAGTGTACTTGAGAAGCAAGGTATAGATATCTATGACACATTTGGTCTAGATATATTTGCACTGTAGGAAAATATATGTTCTCTATATGACCATTGGCGGAGATTATACTATAATAGGCATATACTTTTACCATCAGAAGTTATAATGTAATGTTTCAATCGTATAATAAAGTGACTTGAGGTATTTAAGTCACATGTCATAATTAATGCATGGTTAAGTCATTAATAGGCTTAGTTCATGTTTAACTAATAAAGTGGTTGTATCGGATTTTAGTACAAGACAATGTTTCCCTCTTATCTAATGACATTGACCCTTTTGAAGTATGAATAAATTATATATATTGTCTTTTATATAGTAGCTCGCATTTATTGACAATGTACCTTTTAGATTTCCTAACAATAATTATAGGCATTGATCCTATGAAAATTCCAAAAAATAATAAGTGATTATCCACAATGGGAATCAGTCTGTGCTTTTAATCCAACAACTAGATAAAATATAATTAAATACAAGAAAAATCCATTATAATTTTAAATATCAAAAAAACATTTCAAATGCTTACTCGACACATGAAAACAGTTATAAGCAATTTATTTTATGTGCACTTACATATCACTTAAAGATACTCGTGGAACAAGACAAGAATAACCATTCACAAAATTTCATGTTAATCACAGTCTAGATTTCTGGAGCTCTCTATGCACCAAATCATTTTTACGATTCTATAGGTCTTAAGTTACAATAGTAATTAGACATTGTAGTAGAAAACAGTAAAAAATTCCAAGGCTTCTGCATCTTTGTTGACATCAAAAATTTAATTCAAACAACAATCAATTCATTACCTCATTAGGATTTGAGAACCCACAATGCAGAGACTGCTCAAACACCTGCAAAATAAGCAATCTAGTCAATTTTCAAAATCTAATAGAAAATATAATCATGTATCACAACTTTTTAGATCACTCTTACAATGTCATGATAAAGCAAATATATACATCAGATGAATATATTAGTTCTTAAAGGCAGCTAGCTACTTCATGTTCCTTGGTAGATCTGAAACAGGCAACAGAAATCTTCATTCATACAAACAGCTATACACTTCAACATTCTCTGTCAATCTAAACAACTGATAAAAATATGCACATAAAGGAGTGGCAAACTGCATTGGATTGAGTGTCAATTCAAAAAACTCTGAACTTTCATAATTTATTAATATCCAAAATGCCAAACAGCCTATGCAAACAAAAGGTTCATAAACCAAAGCAGAGGTCTCATTGGGAATCCCATTCATGGGATTCAAGAAAAGGATGATATGCAGGCAAGCTAAGATGAAGCAAGAAGGGCCACAGCAAGGACAACCAAATGAAGCTAAGATGATCAAAGGAGAATCAAGATGAGGTATGTATGCACCAAAGTTTAGTCATGTTATCATATGTATATTGTTGAGTCATAGGAATAGTTCTATAACATGATCAAGCAGGAAAGAATCTCTTTCACAAATGACATGCTCGAAGCCATGAACTACAATACAATGAAGGTCAACAAAAAGAAATACTCACATAAGGAGTATAAGATTGTTGACTAAGAAGCAAGTACAGAAGAAATGCTAACTAGTCCTAGAAGTAAGCAATGAAGAAGTGCTCTCACAAGGAGCAGAAACTGGTTGACCAATCTATCCAAGAAGAAGCAAATGAACAAAGAGATCAAGCATGTGAAGAACACCATGATCACCAAGAATCATTATTTGACAAGATACTTTGAAGACATCTACCGAAAGAAGGCATGACAACTCTGACAAAGGAATAAAAAGATCAAAGGACCCTTGACACCTATGAAGGCCTTGGAGATATGAAAGGTGCAGATAATTGATTCTACTCTACAAAGATGTCATGATGAAGAAGCCATCCAGCAAAACTTAATATTGAAACAATAACAGGATGAAGTCATAAAGGGCTACTCGACCAAAGCATGGGAATAAGCAAGTTCAACGAAGCATCCATGAGAAGAGTATTCTAAAGCATGGACAAGATAACAAAGGAGTAGCCAGATGACAAGAGATCCTGATATATGAAAAGAAGACCACTTTCCACAAAGGAAGCAATGACATGACAAACCAAGAAGGAAAGTGATCAATGGATGGTGCCCTACCAAAAGGAAGTTCGAACCAAGACTTCATGACATCGAAAGAAAGAAGAAGATCAAGCAGTTGAAGGACCCACGAAGAAGAAGTTGTTGATGAATGGACAAGTCCCTAGCTAAGAGGGAGTTATAACAAGTTCCCAATTACAAAGGAGCTTAGACAAGTACCTTGTCAGAGGATACTTGGGCAAGCCTTCCTCAATTGAGAGGAAGTGATAGACACAACATTCTTGTCTTCACTTGGGAAGAAAGAATGGGAGGATTGGGTAATTATTTGGCATCTGATACTCTTTGAACATGCGTAGGGCATCCAAGACAAGAGTAGGCAAGAGGACTGATATTCTTTGAGGGTTGGGAACCCAAGAAAAGAATAGTCCTAGAAGGTCATACTCAGTGAACACCCGGGTGGGTATGTACCTTGAGAGACAATGACTAAGGTGTCTATAAGTCATTGGTCTTGCCAACAATCTGCTCTGATCTATTGAGATAGAGTTGTCAGTCAAGGCCTTGATGTGGAAACAATGTTGGTTATTATGATGCTATAATAGATGGATTGCAAATCCGGTTTCACTTAAGTGAATTCTTCAAGATTGAAACATAGCCAAACACCTTGTAATATTGTATGAATACCTCCCTAGTTTAAGAGGGAGTGTTCAAGGAAATGTAACTAGGTTCGGTCTTCATAAATGTACTTTTGATATTTGTATTTATTCAAGAAAAGAAATATTATTTTTATAATATATGTCAATGAGCTTCTTGCTCATTGAAATAGGTCTAGCACATGTTAAAGTGCTATAGATGAGTCAAATAGTCAAAAGAAAATGTTGAAGACCCTTAAGGGTTTGTTACACCATGTATATATTTGTATAAGAGTCAAAGAATATCTCTCCAAGCAAAGTCAAAGTCCTCTCCATGCAACGACATCATCAAAAGAGAAAAAATGATGCAAATTCAAGTCGACCTAAAGGAGGGACAGTCCTCTATATATAGAGGTTGTCCACTCCTCCAAAGATAACCCAATCACCTTTGAAATCAGCAAGCAAGTGAAGTCAAACAAAAGGTGGAAAAGTCAAGTTTAAAAGGAGCCTCTAGTGCAGCGAAGAAGGAGGAGACATAACCGAAATCTAAAGGATTGTTTTAGGGTGAATTGCAGTCACACGTGCGAGAAAAACTAGGGCTGTCTGCGGTCACTACAGCAGCAACATCAAAGTTTCTTATCTCTCATTGTTTGGGCTAGAAACTAAGGCCTCCCACTATAGCGACGAAGAGACTATCTCAAGCGAAGAAAGAAAAAGGTTAAAAAACTAAGGGAAACCTCCCACATGTGAGAAAACTAGGGTTGCAGTGCTGTCACATCAAGTCTGCAACTTCACATCAAGAAGGAACTCAGTTGGTTAAGAGAAGGAAGGCATCATCATGTGAAAGAGTTCACTAAGTATTAAGGAGAAATATCTCTTCTAGAACTAAGCATAACAAGGTCTATCGCCAATTGCCGAAAGAAGTAGGAAGACGAAGTGCTAGGAAACAAAGCGCCGGAAGAAGGAGGACGAAGTGCCGGGAAACAAATTGCAAGAAGAAGGAAGGATTTGACTTGTGCTTGGAGGATATTCTTGTCAAGGGTTTAGGGTTTGGCATTGATCAATAAGAAGCTTTAATAAGAGAATCTTACTAAAGGGTTTTACTCTCTAAGAGAGAGAGGTTTTGGCCTTGGCAGAGAGCCAACATCTGTGTTCTTGTCTTTATGTCTTCCTGTGATCTGCAATCCTCTGATACCATGTGGAAATTTCTAAGTCTGACACATTAGAAATCCCTACTGCATTATCTTGTTTATTATCTCCTACTTGTTCATTCCATTAACAAGTTATTTATTAATATAAATGCCGAAATAAACACAAATGCAGCCTTCACACATATACAAATCAGCAACTGAAATAACTAAGACAATCACACAAGGGACACCGTTATTTTTGGAGAATCGTCCCCGGAAAAAACCAATGCGGGAAAACTGGTGCAGCAAATATAAGGGTTTTATTATTATGCAGTTTTCTAAATACAACTAGGGTGCCAAAAATGGCTCACCCTTTAGAGAATTTCCTTGGCAAAAGTACCTCTCCTCATAGATAGATATTCTGGCTGATCAGCAACCGGATGATGGACCCCACAGTGACTTCGACAGCTCCTTAGCTAGACAGCAAAAGTTGATCCAAGCTTCTCTCTAGAACTGCATCATCCTCTACAGACTGCGTCACCCTCTTCTGGTCTACGTCTGCCTCTCAATTCCCAGTCTACCCCATGAAAGTTCCTCAGCGCTACCTCTTCAGCCCAGCGCCAGCTCTACTAGCCTCTGCGCTACCTGCGTCAGCCTCTTGGCCCTCTGCGTCACACCTGCGTTGGCCTCCTCAGCCTCTACGTCAGTCCTAGCTGCCTTTGCGTCAGCGTTCCAAGGCTTTGCGCTGTCTCTATGGCACTTTCTCTGCCTCTAATATGTATTCTCGACCTTCTGCCGAACTGCCCCTCGCTGCAACAAATCACTAACTCGATTTCTCAGGAAACCCTGCCCCAGAAAATCAAATTGACTGATCAACTTGGTGTGTCTCCAACTGACCCTCAAACCTCCTCTTATACTTTTCATGCTGACGATTCAACAACCAAGATTAAGTCCCTAATCAACGGCTAAGATTAGATTTGGCTTGATCCTCGTCATTTAGAACATTCTCACCCATTTTATATTGAAACACATTAATACTTTAATTTTCCTAAGTTTAAACTTAGGAACCCCATTAAAAATATTAATTATTTTAATATCTCTCCATCCGCGTGGAATTTCCCCAAATGATTTATGGGTCTTGGAGACCTTATGTGCCTTAGCCTCTTCACCAATTTTCATGGCTAGAGCACATCCAATGCTACCACAAATCAACATTTGGAATAAGTGGCATGTTGTGATTAAGGGATGTGTGGTCCTACGAAGTTCCAAATCCTTCCCCAAATTTGAAATGCCCTTGGACTCCCTTACCCTTGTTGTCATTGCCAATCCGCTGGCCCATTCCTTCAATATCCCTGGACAAGTCTTGCATTGCCTTCAACAAAAGATGGGCAAACTCCTTTTCCTTGCTCCTTTTGTCTCCCTCATTGTCCCCCATGTTTGTTTCTACATCCTCTGGTTCAGTTGGCACAAGGTCAGGGGTACTTTGCAACTGCCTCGCTCTGCTCCTATACATTTGCCTTCGATATGACACGTTTTGCCTATCCTCCGATGTCATAGACTATGTTGCTCCCACAAGTTGTGCCAAGTCTATGAGCTCTGATACCACTGTAATATTCCTAGGGAAAATTTACAGTAAATATACAAAGCAAACATAGACAAAAATCCATAAAACAATGAACACACAATCAGACCATGAACTGCACCAAAAACTTTATTGATAAATAATGGGTGTACAATATGGTGCTGGAAGGAATGCACCTAGGCTTGCTCAAGGCAAGCTAGCAAAGCCCCAAATGATAGATAAGTCACCCCTCTCCAATCTGCTGCTCTAGCTCTGCGCTGAAGATGCCCAAAAATATGTTGTTGGCTGAATAGAATTTGCTGCTAGGGCCCTCTCCGGTGCTCAAAAAATTCTGGGAAATTAATCCCGGCCTCTCCACCAAATACCCAGAATAACCCACGAAGGATTTGGCCAATGGTTGACCTCGGAAATTCAGCCCTATTTTCCCTCAATGGCTCAACTACTGGGTGATTCGACCCACCTGTAAATCCTGCTGCAAATGGCCTCCAAAATAGCTGCAATCCTCACCAAAATACTTCCCCGGCCTTCTCCCCAAGTTTCAGCCTCAACCACACCTCACTCCTCAACCTCTCGGAGTGCCTCCACCATGAACTGCGTAATCCCTACGCTACTGTAGCTGAACCTCTTCCCTAAAATTGGACTCCTGCTACTAGTACAAACTGATAAGGGTAGAACTCCCTCCTTGGGCTAGCACTCGAAGTCCACCAAAGCAAGGGTTGAGATCTTTGCTCGGAGACACTCGTGTGTTAAACAGCACTTGCAGACTTGGCTTCAGCACAAGCATGCTCTTGTCAAAAGATAGTTTTGCAAATGATGAATGCATGAGGAATTGAGTGTCTCTCCCTATTTTTGTCAAGAAGCCTCCTAAATGTCCATGTGAGCCCAGCTCGAATTCCCCAGCCCAAATTCGCTCCAATTAGAGCATATTCCTCATGTGGGCCAAAATTCCCATGAGGTGGCCCCCACACTCCACTAAGGCCACAATATTTCCTCTAGCTCTAATGTTTGGGTGTGCTCTAAGCCAAAAATCGTGTGTAGGACTCTAAACCCACATTTCCTAAGTGCAATCGAGCAATATAGCAAAAATTGTCAAAATTTATATTTTACTTAGCAAAATGCTAAATAGGAATATCACAGCCTTTTAAATTTCAACTCTTTTATCACATACAAAAACACCCTTTCTACAATAATTATGTTAATTGTGTTGATATTTTGTCGTATAGTGCAATGCTTGGTTCATTGCTCTATATTAAGTAGCCATTGGAACCTGTATATTAATCCGACACTTTGAAAATCAACCTTCCATCAACCATTAGAACCATGCCTTCTTCAACCATCTACAACTTCATGATATAGCTTTTCATAAAGCCTTCAACACAACACGATTGGGTCGATAACAATTTCACAACAATCTTGATTCTCGTCTAATGTTGTAAATTTAATTTGCATGCACACTACCATCTTGAAGAAGCACAAACTACTTTTGGATTCCAAACAAGGGATTTTCCACTTACTGAAGTGATCAACTACAAAATTATGGGTGCCAATCATTGTTAAGATTAGGTATGTTCTATGCTAGAGCAATTTATTTAAATTTTCACAGTTAGCAATCACATCAGCATTACGATAAACTGCAGATAGAACATAAATATAAAACGCAGAAGACAAGCCAAGACAAGAGGACACAAGATGTGGCGTGAGCTAGGGACAAACCCCACAATGTGTGGGGAAACCCTTTGATCAAATCTTCTTTTATCTTCAAAGTTCAGCAGAGAAAGAGAGAGAGAGAGAGATAGTACAATTACAACAGAAGTCAACACTTTGACTTGTCTAGATCTAAGCATAGATCATCTCCTATAACGACGAGATCAGTTGAAGACATTCTGCTTCAACTGATACCTATCATCGCGCTGCATCTCGTCCTCTAGTTGCACTACTGCATATTGCCCCATGCTGCTATCCAGGTCCATGATCTTTCTCAGACTAATGTGCATCATTATCATGCTGTTGCCCCTGCTAATGTATCATTGGGCTACCCATGCACATGATTTCATAGTGCTGCCCATCATGCTGCTGCCCATGCTTCATGTATTCGTTGCACAGCCCATCTACAGTATATCATGTTGCTGCCCAAGACTGCATTATATATATGTGCCCAGATCATACAACGTTAATGCCCAGATCATAGATGTTGCTCATAGATATACTGAGATCATCATTAGCCTTCTCTGATTTATTCATCCGAAGATATTTCCTTCAGGTTACAGGTATGCCAAGTATCACATATTTCATCATTATGTCAAGACAGTCATATATATATGTGTAAGACTGAGATAATCACTTAACGTGATCTCCATTTAGCTGAGATAGTGTTAGTGGCTGCCTAGATAACATGCTGTTGAGAGAGTACCCATATACATTTATGTACATGTGCTTAGGCTGTTTAGAAGGTAGGTCCGAAGTGATGTTTCTGTAGTGCGGGTTGCAAGGGTTTGATTTTCATCCTCATTACTTCACCAAAACCCTTATCATATATGCTTAACCGAGATTGTATTCTTACGAAATACTGAACCTACAACTTGACACCAAGAACCTGTACTCACCTGAGATCAGCGTCATTCTTCCTGCAGTGCGGATTTGCTCCCATACATGCGAGGTCTTGACTGCACCTCTTCCATTGCTTGACTGCGGCTCTTCCATCTACGGTGGTTTCTCTTCTATGCCTGCGGCTCTATCTAACTGTGGTTATGACTGCGGCTATTACAATGGATTAGGGTAGCAGATACGTTGACTGTGTATGAACTGCGTGTAAGGATCTTTGCCCTGCGTATACGAGTCTTTACAACAACATTTAGAGTGACTGCGGCTCTCTGCAGCTTCATACCTTGGCTGTGGCTTCATGCCTTGACCCAATACCTCTGCGGCTTCATACCTTGGTTGTGGCTTCATGCCTCGACCCAATACATAGACTACTGTTGCGTCCTCATCCTACTTCTGAAATCTGAACATGACTGCACCTAATACGAACCTGCTCCTCCATGTGAGAGTTATGTGCTTGCGTGAACATGTCTCCTTAGTTGCATGTACAGGTCTCAATTGACTGCGTGATAGGACCGCGTTTAGGCTTCTACAGGCAGCGTATAAGGAATCCTCCTTGACAACGTATAAAGGCCTCTTGGACAGCGTATTAGAGCCTCCAATTTTAACTGCTAAGGGCTTCTATCTTTGCTGCTAGGATCATCGTACTGTAGCTAGGGCTTCATCTGCGGCTCTATGGCTAGGGCACCATACAAGACCGACGTACACTTTTTAGTGTCTCTCCTTCACCAAAACCCAAAGACGTGGAGAGGAGGAGATCACCTTAAGAGTGTATATGAGTTATAAATGACATCAAACCCTCTCTTGTTTATACTAAGAATGTAGAAGTTGAATAGACACGTCGGTTGGGCTTCTAGAGCCTACATAAGTGCTGGCCGGCTTGATAATAATTACATAAACAAAATAAATTCATATCTCCATAAATACTTATCGAAATCGGATGATCTTTGGATCAATCCTACACCTCTCGACGAGAGGGATCCAATAAAAATATCAACTGCCATAAATAAGCCGACCCACATGGAGTTTGGCCCTAGTTGCCAATTTAACAATCATTCATTGCATATCAAAACGTGGTTGAAAAGTACTACACCTAATAATCTTATCATTCTAGCAATTAGTCATCCAAATTGTCTCACATACATTTGAATCATCAATTGGGTCTTCCTTCAGGTTGTTCCCAATGGAGGGTATTTGTTCCTTCTACAAAAGGGTAGTAATGGACAACCACTTATTTTTATATTAGATTTAATGTTCATCGTAGTAATATGTTTCTTTGTTATTTTCAAGTCCACATATTCAATTTTAGAGTATATTTTGTTTTGTTGGGTTTTCAACCACATTTTTCATCTTCACAAATAGGGAATCCAACTATTATTCCATGACAATAAGTATGATCTCTGACCAATATTTCGATCCTCATCCCAAACTCTCCATTTATTTCCTTATCTTCAAGACACAAATGATTTAGATTGCATTTCTTTTATTGTACAACAATCTAAGAAAGTTTTCTTCCAGTTGTGGATTAAGCACATATATTTGATCTTTAATGAACATCAATATAAATTTCAATTTCACTTTCACCATCACCAAATCCTCCTTAAGGTGCTAAAATCTAATCCATGGTCATCTCATCAAAAACCACGATGGACAACCACTTATTTTTATATTAGATTTAATGTTCATCGTAGTAATATGTTTTTTTGTTATTCTCAAGTCCACATATTCAATTTTAGAGTATATTTTGTTTTGCTGGGTTTTCAACCACATTGCTCATCTTCACAAATAGGGATTCCAACTATTATTCCTTGACAATATGTATGATCTCTGACCAATATTTCAATCCTCATCCCAAACTCTCCAATTATTTCCTTATCTTCAAGACACAAATGATTTAGATTGCATTTCTTTTATTGTACAACAATCTAAGCAAGTTTTCTTCCAGTTGTGGTTAAGCACATATATTTGATCTTTAATAAACATCAATACAAATTTCAATTTCACTTTCACCATCACCAAATCCTCCTTAAAGTGCTAAAATCTAATCCATGGTCTCTCATCAAAAACCACCGTCTTATCACTGTGCATCTTGTATTCTTATCTTCTAGCCACTCTACACTAACATCTCATTCTACATCTGTCTTAGATTCCTCCCTCTCTTTGATAATAAATTACTAAATATTGATGCACAATTATTTTCTTTTTGTCACAACATTGATTCAAATATCACTACAAATGCTCTTCACTTTTGGTCACCATTTTTTAAGAAAATTTGACTACCCCTCATTCTATTTGTCATTCAACTAAACCTAATAGGGTCCACAATAGTTCATGCCATGTAAGGACATATGGTAACTAATTTTAATTTTTGTTTATGCCAATGGGAAGGGAAAACATTCTTACAAGTTACACATTAAAAGAAGGGGATGAGTTATATTGCCATTGGGGAAATGAAAAATCAAAAAATCAGCAGCATGTGTCACAATAACGGGACTAAACTTACGTTATCTAGAACGTGTACTCTTTTGATAGTCCAACAAACTTCATAATGTAGGGGCTCAAAGTTTTATCCAAAATTCAATGTGAAACATGCAATAAGTTGACTGGTAATTACTAAGGATAGCCTTCCTTTCACTATTGTCTGCGTCCTTCCCTCCACTAGGATCGTGATCTTACCCTTGTCCAGGTCAGGCAATACACCTTTCACAAGCAAGCACAATGAAGAAAATGACCTTGAGTGTAGAAATTTGAAATGAGGACAATCTCTTCCTACAGAACACTACCATAACAATTCACATGGCAGTTACTAGGATGGTGATAGCAGGGTGTTTCTACAGCTTCCACCAGGTTTCAATTTCCTTAAGTAGTGACATCTTCACTCCTCATAAACCACCATACCTACACAAGGGGACCATTGAATAGCAGAAGTCATCATGCCGTGAAGTTGGGCCAGTGACTCATATGCCAAATCAGTGTGAACAGCATTCTCCCCTCTTGGTGAGTGGTGAAAGCTCAACAATTAAAATGACAGCGAAGGATCTTTACCAAAACTCTATAGTTGCCATAACAGGATAACGGTTTCAGCCAGAAGCACATGGTTCAGTCATCTAATTTCCTTCCAGGCAGAGGACTTATGGGCTACGGGTAACAGATCTATGGTACAGGAAGATATTCGGTGCATGTAACGACCCATCTAAACTAATCCACTAATATAAAGTTTTAAACTTTATATTAAAACAGATATGTTAAACTTTAAAATAAATATGATTAAACTTTATAAATATAAATTTTAAACCTTATAAAATATATAAATTAAACTTTATAATAAAAATAAAATCAAAAAAAAGAAACACCCTTATATAAAAGGGGACGAATAAACCAAACGGGATATATATAACAAAGTACATATGACAGCAGAGGAGAAATATCTAAGGGCCGCAGAATGCATGGAAGGCGTGTCGGGAGGAGGGAAGGCGGTGTCTGCAGGTAGGAGGGCGGCCGCCGCCAAGCCCGTGGTTAAAAACCGGAGGTCTGAACCGAGAGGGGGGGCTAGAAGAACGGAGTTAGAAACCAAGAGGAGGAATTCAGCAGTGAGAGAGGTCTGCCATTGGAAGAGCTTTAATCCGTCTGAGGTTCTGGGCACGGGGGACAGTGAGCTTCTGTGAGAAACTTACTGGATTGAGCAGCCAGTCTCTGCTCAGTCGGGCTGGGTGGAATTGGTCTCCCTGGGTAATTGGAGCAAAGCAGCAGCAGCATCATCAACTTCACTGGATCAGATAGCAGTTCAGGTAAGTACAAAATCAAAATTTTTACGGTTCCTGTTTTCCAGTTTTGATTATTACAGTGCATAACAATGGATCTCTTCATTATACATATCTAAAATGACATGTTACGTTTCTTACTTTCCACTTATCAAATACTCGAGGATTTCTTAATTTTTCGATGGGCTTCGGCTCTTTGGCAAATCTCAAGTTGGCTTCACTGCCTACTGTTCCTTCCATGCTATATAGAAACATCATGTGTAGCTCAGCCAAAGACAGTCATGTCTCTAGTATCTACAAGTTAGTGTGCAAAATGTGGTACAAAAAATGTAACTAGCAGATGTTAAAAGCAAAGAAATGTAAAATAGTATGACTATTTAGAGAATTTCAGATATGATTATAAGATGTGGAATCAAGAAAAGGAATTCACAGAAATGAAAAGAGAATTTGCATATATGATGTAGGCATGAGAACTCACGGCAGAGAGATCTTCCTCTGAAGCATCAAAGCGTTCCAAAGCAAGCATGTATTTAGCCCAAAGTGCTTCAACCCAGGGGCAGTTTCGGACAGCTCTGGCATAAACAGATTTTATAATACTGGGAACCTGAACCCAGTAGAGGAAATCAAACAGTCTGCGAAACTGGCATGCATAAAAAATCTAAAAAACTTCTTATATTTTTGTCAAGATTTTACCAAAATTCCAGCAACCCTTTGGTAGGCTTACAACACAAATAACTGTTAACAACCTTCAAATTGCTATCCAAATATTGAGTATAACTGAGCCAGAGATCATTTGCAACTGGAAATTCCGTTATTGCTCTCTCATAAAGAACTTGAACACGAGCTGGATCTCCTGAGGATTCTTCAAAGTTGATATAGGACTGAAGACGGTAAAGCAAGTCCTTATTTAGTGTCCATGGAAGTGTATAGATCGAGAAAAATCTAAAATATCCAAGACTTACAATATAAATACCAACTGTTCTAATTTCACCATAAAAAATAGGTGTAATACTTATACAATCATGCCTTAAAATGGAAATATTTGTAAGAGGATAAATTCATAAAAGATCAAAGACAAGAGGTGCACTACATTGAGCTTAATGCACTCTAAACGTTAAAAAAATGAATATATCCCACAGGAGGTTCAAAGAATTGGAAAATGATGCTTTACAAAAATAATATTTCTACTATTCTAGCTTTGACTAGAATAACAAAATCAGATGTAAATGCTGCTTGGAAAGTTCTCACTGATAACTAAATGAAATTAGATGAAAGTTTAATTATTGTGGAAGATTTGCCCCTAAAAGGAGGTTACATGAATGCCCCTTGCTGAGATTAAACAACCGAGAATGTGTCCCTAACAAAGTAACATGCCACAGTATAATATCAGGATCCTAAAACAAATATGTTGATAACCAGCCAACCCATAGTGCCTCAACATCGGCATCCTCTCATGTCAACATTTGAACAAGATTAAGAGTGTCTTCTAGACCTAAAGGCTAATGTTCATGTGAATATTTAATTTGATTTGAATGAAAGATCAAATCTATTTCTCTATAAGAAATTGTATTTTCCTTCCTCTTTTCTGTGAAAATTCCTAAACCCGGAATCCCTACTGCAGCAAACTGATGTTACTTCACATACTTGTTAATCCATACAAGTTATTTATTGTGTTCTACGGTAAATATCAAAGTAAACACAACTGCAGCATTCACTATTTAAAATAATATGTCGAAACAAGAGACTGAACAGCGAAAAGATACAACACAATGACAGTTATTTTTGGACAAATGTCCCCAGAAAAACCCAATGTGGGAAAACCGGTGCAGCAGCTCTGAGGATTTTATTATTATGTAGTAATTTCTGAATACAACTTATGGAGGACTTCCCAACAATCTAGTTACAGAGAATATCACTCACAGAGAGATCTGTGAGATTACCTCACAGTATCACTGATCCAACCCTGAATGACTGCCCCTGGTTGTTTCTGGCTGCCCCTACGTAGTCTCTGCGTCAGCCCAGCGTTAGACCCTCTGGGAGTGGGGACAACGTCACTCCCCTAGTTGATCGATTTGTTACCCAGAAACTTAGATTTCTGCCTCTCGGTCTCACACCTCGGCTTCCAGCTCAGAAATCGATCTCCCCAGCAAATTTTCGAACCTCCTCAAGGCTCTACGCTGCCTCTGCGTCATCCTACGTTGCCTCTGCGTGGCCCTGCATAGCTTTACGTCAGCATCTTCTAGCTCAACGCTACCTCTCCCGGATCTCTCTCTACCTCCTCTACTGAGTATTCTCGGATCAGGAGAAATCTCCAACCGGAACTATCACTACCCCTCACTGCAAAAGCTCACTTCAAATATCTCACCGGCAACTACTCTGCTTCAAAAATTCGATCTTCTAAACTCTATGTGTGTTTTCCAAGTGCCCACCAAGCCTTCTCTTATAATTCTCTCGTTGATCAATCAACAGCGCAGATTAGATTCTAATCAATGGCTAAGATCATATTGACTTGATCTCCGTTTTCTTCTAGAAGTTACACCCACAGTTTAGATTAATACCCATTAATTATTTTAATTTCCTAAGTTTAGACTTAGGGCCCCATTAAAAATAATCAATTCTTTTAATAAAACTGTCTCCGAGTGGAATTTCCCAAAACGATTTTTGGGTATTGGAGAATGCATGTGTCTAAGCCTCCCTGCAAAATTTGAGACTTGGAGCATATCTGATGCTACAACATGTTCAATTGAGAAATAATTAAATAATCCAAGATGGCGCTCAGAGCAGACATGCACAGCTAGGGTTCTGCGCTCCTGGCCTTCTCCCCCAAGGCACTCTCGATCTCCAAATGCTGGCGCTTCTACTGACGACACCATGATGCCGCTCTCCGGAGGGGCGGGCACGGCCCCCTCTCCCCCTTACAATCCAAATCCTGACAAGTCAACCAACGCAGAGGAAAATGCCAGCTCCGGTTCTGAACCGCTGGCAGAGCAGGAAAATGATCAAGTTACAAATGCTGAAGGCGACTTCGTTACCAGCCCATCTACAGCTAAAGACAAAGGCTCTGACCAGAACAACTCCACGGCAAGACCCAAAGCATCCTCTGCAACATGCATCCCCAAAATGGCAGAAAGAATCAAAATAGATCTCCCCAGTCAGCGCATCAACAATGAGATTCAATACATGAGGGATCATGCCCTCATAGGCAAGTTTCTAGGTTTCTGGCCTACTGAAAAAGCCTTGCAAGGCTGGATTGCCTCCAAGTGGAAGCCAAAAGGTCAAGTTACCCTGCACCTTGGACCTAAAGGCTTCTTCACCGCTACTTTCAACTGTCTGGAGGATAAAATGCGTATCTTCGAGGGTGGCCCGTACTTCTTTAACTCTGCCGGCCTGTACCTGCGTGATTGGGTTGAGAGGTTCAATCCAGACAAGGAAGACTTTAACTGGGCTCCAGTATGGATCCGAATGTACTCTCTTCCCTTGGAATACTGGAATGAGGAAACCCTGAAGAACATCGGCAACAGCTTAGGGGGCTTCATCAAAGTGGCAGAGGAAACAAAAAGCCGAAGATACACCTCATACGCCAGGATCTGTGTCCACATGCATCTAGCCAAAGCTCTGACTGACTCGGTAAGCTTATTTCATGATGATTATGAATGGGTTCAAACTATAGACTACGAGCATATTCCCTTTCACTGTAGGAAGTGCCACGAACATGGCCATCTCTTTAGGGACTGCCCTCTGAATCTGCAGTCCAAAAATCCTGTCACAGAGGCAAGTAAAGATGCTGAGGGTTTTACAAAAGTCCCAAGTAGAAGAAGGCATGCTAAGAAACCCCCTGTGGACCCTGAGAATCTCAAGAAACCTACAACCCGAAACAGTTTTGATATCCTGACTTCCTCGGATAGCATGGAGGACAACCCCTTAATCCCCCTCTCAGATCCATCTCCCTCGTCGCCCCCTCATTCGCCCAAGTCTTCAGATCCCCTCCAGAACTCCAAAGCCATCATCACCCCCGCCTCCACATCCAATACAATTAAAGACAAAGACACAGATCCACCATCCTCCAGCATGGAGTTAGACGCAGCTTTGGCACTAAGCATGCAACAACATTCAAAGGAGGAAGAACAGAATACACCGATTCATATGGAGGAGGAACCAGAAAGTGTGGATCTGGTAGGTCTGGACATACTTAAGCTGGAAGCAGCATGCAGACAGAAGGAATACAGCAATATACATACTCGTGAGATAGAAAGGCTAGAAGAAGTGTTAACCAGAGCACAGCACAACAAATATCTAGGCATTCAGGCAGGCAGTCATTGGGATGGGAAAAAAATCTTGAAGGAGACAAAGAAGCGCGGACGTAAGACAGATTTGCAGAGGACTATCATCCTTGGAGAAATGCTGGTGGATTCTGGTAGATTCCCCAAGCTGACCAAGTTCTACAAAGCTCTTCCCCATAGTTCCCCATGAAGCTCGTCTCATGGAATGTGCGAGGGCTCAATAGCCCTGCAAAACACAGGATGATCAAAAAAATGATTCAGCAAGATAGGCCTTCTATAATCTACCTTCAAGAAACAAAATGCAATAGTACAGTTCTGGAAAAAATACTAAATAAAGCCTGGCCAGGGTGCAGGTCAGTCTCCGTGGACGCCTCTGGAGCTTCTGGAGGGCTCGCAATCATATGGAATCCTCAAGAACTCTACCTTCATGACTTTCATGCCTCCCATTTCTTCATTCAATCCACCTTCCACCTTATTGGAACAAATATCCATGGTCATCTATCCAATGTGTATTTTCCGCAAGAATTACAGAAAAAACTGGATCTGCTTGAAACTATTTCTGAACTCAACGCTAACAGATGCTTTCCCTTCTGGATATGTGGGGGTGATTTTAATATCATTACCTCTTTGGAGGAAAAGTCTGGTGGACGCTCGAGACTGGATGAAGACAGCAACAACCTCAAAGACTTCATTCACCGGAATCAATTGATGGACCTTCAGACATCCAACGGCATTTTTACATGGACCAATAAAAGACAGGGTTCACAGCAAATTGCTTCCAGACTGGACCGATTTCTCATGACGGACAACGCTATTCACATGGGGGGAGACTTTCACGCCTCCATCTTGCCTCAGGCAGGCTCCGATCACTGGCCCATCTTATTACAATGGTCGCGACCGGGTGTCAGGAGCAATAGACCATTTCGCTTCGAAGCATTTTGGTTTTCACATCCTAACTTTAAAGATGTGGTACTCGATGCCTGGAAATCTTTCAATCCCCCAGAAGGAGCCAAAATGTACCAGTTTCAGCAGAAGTTAAAATTTCTCAAACAAGCGATCAAATCCTGGAATCGTACCCAGTTTGGAAATATTTTCGACCATCAGAAGTTGTTGGAGGAGCAAATGAACACTCTGCAACAGCGCATTATCTATGAGGGCAGAACTGAAGACTATGCGCTACAGGAGAAGTCACTCCTAACCAAGATTGAAACTCGACGGAAGCAAGAAGAAACGTTGTGGCACCAAAAATCCAGGGTCAGATGGCTCAAGGATGGAGAGAAAAACACCAAATTCTTTCACAGAACCACAGTTCAAAGGAGAATGCACAATCACATCGCCTTCATCAACAATAAGCAAGGAGAACGACTGGAAGCGCATGAAGAAATGGAACAAGAATTCAAAGAGTACTTTCAGGACATTCTGAAAGAGCCCCCAGGTAGCAGAACACCGGCAATACAGTCTATTACGCAACATATACCAAAGATCATCACGGAGGACCACAACAAAACGTTGCTCCTGCCAATATCAATGCAGGAAGTGGAGGATGCGCTATCCCAATTAAAAGACGGCAAAGCGCCAGGACCTGATGGCTTTACAACCAATTTTTTCCACGCCTTTTGGGAGCACATCAAAACAGAGGTATGGGAACTTGTAGAAGAGGCAAGATCGATGCACTGGATCCTCCCCTCTCTCAATTCCACCTTCATAGCGCTTGTGCCTAAGGTGGAAGATTCCAGCACTCCAGATAAATACAGGCCCATTGCTCTCTGTAACGTAATCTACAAACTCATCTCAAAAATCTTGGCAAACAGGCTAAAACCTCTCCTCCCTCTCCTCATCTCTCCAGAGCAGACAGGGTATGTTGAAGGGCGCTAGATTCTGGATGGCATCATACTTTCTCATGAAGTGATTCATTCGCTCAAGGTTCTAAAAAAGCCAGGTATGATTCTTAAGCTTGATCTTTCCAAAGCATTCGATAAACTCAGTTGGTCCTATATTAATCAAATGCTTCTAGCTTTTGGCTTCAGCGCTACCTGGACGCGTTGGCTCATGAATCTGATTACCTCCCCCAGTTATTCCATCCTTCTGAATGGCTCCCCCTCCTCGCCTTTCCGTCCCTCCCGCGGCATTCGCCAAGGTGACCCTCTCTCTCTGTTCCTCTTTGTGCTCATGGCCGAAGGTCTCAGTCGTCTCCTTCACTCTGCTATCTCCTCTCACTCTCTAAAGGGCATTTCTCTCCATGGACTTTCTCCCCTCTCTCACCAACAGTTTGTTGATGATACCATGCTCTTTGGCCATCCATCTGTTCATGAGGCTTCAGCCTTCCTTGACCTTCTTAATCTCTTCTCCGAAGCCTCAGGCACCTCCATCAATGTAGCCAAATCCCAGCTCTTCTTCTTCAATACTCCCAGTCTTTCTCAAAAGAATATAGCCAGGATCTTGGGGTACCCCATAGCTACGCTTCCCTCAAAATACCTTGGTGCTCCCCTGATAATCTCAGCCATCAAGCATGCCTCCTGGAGAACTCTCCTTGACAAGATAGAATCCAGGCTTTCCTCCTGGACCTTCCGCTCTCTTAACATCGCCAGCAGGCTCATACTTATCAAATCCGTTCTTCAAGCTATGCCCTTGTATTTATTCTCCATATTGGCAGCTCCCAAATGGGTTCTGAAGAGAATTCGCAATCTCCAAAGAAATTTTTTATGGGGCTCCTCAGGTCTCAACAGAAAATGGGCGCTCGTCAAATGGACTGAGGTCTGCTTACCGAAGTCAGCTGGCGGAATTGGTCTAAGGGATCCCCTCCACAGCAACAACACTATGGGCGCCAGAATCTGGTGGAAATGGGTCTCCAATCCGCACTCTCCTTGGGCTCGCATCTGGCACGCCAAGTATGCCCCAAGAAGGCCCCTGGAGGAGCTCATTCGCATAAACATCACCATCCCGGGCTCATTAATTTGGAATGCTGCCAGAAAACACAGTGTCTTCATTCAAGCGCACAGTTTTTGGGAAATACACTCTTGGTACCACAGCAAGATTTTGGGAAGACTCCTGGAAGTAGCTCCCCAAACTTGTTGCTCTCTTCCACAAACCCAAATGGCAAGCCACCATGCAACACAGTGATCAAACCCAGGTTTATCAATTCTGGCAGCAGCACTCCCTTCAAGGCTATCAACAATGGAGATCAGTAGACACATGGCAAGCCAACTGGCAAGAGGAAACCTTTGAAGAGATTGATCAGGAGCTCAAACTAAGGAAAATCAAGCTCTCGGATCAAAGGGACAAAATCCGATGGGGATATACACCAAAAGGGACATTCACCACCAAGGAGGCATACCAAATTCTCTATCATCCAGAGCAGATAGTAAAAGATCAGCTTTGGGACAGGATCTGGCAACCAAGTATTTGGCCAAAAGTCTCCACGTTCCTATGGCTATTAAGCAAACAGCGGATCCTCACCTGGGATAATCTTCAAAAGTGAGGTTTCATTGGGCCTTCCAGATGTCCCAATTGCAACCGCCACCCAGAAACCATCGTGCATCTTTTGGATACCTATCCGCTAGCTGCAGAACTATGGGAGAGAATTGCTCTGTGCAACAGAAGATCAGGAAGACAAGTAGGAAATATCACAAATACTATCAGGAATTGGCCTCAGCAACCCTTCCAAAGTCCAGTCCTCAACTCCCTATGGATCCTTATTCCAGGCTTTGTCTATTGGACCTTATGGAAGGAGAGGAACAACAGGATCTTTAAAAATCTCCATTCGCCCCTGGACTCCCTCTGGCTTCTTCTTAAACAGCATATTCAAGAAACTCTGGCTCTGAAACTCTAGCAAAACTCGGACCTGCCATCCACTCCTCAGGAATGCCTAGTACTGGAAAATTGGAATCTGAATCTCACCTTCTCTGCTCAAGCCTCCCTAAATCCCTCCATTCATTCTGAATCCCCCCATCACTGGTCTCCTCCTGTCTCCCAGACCATAAAATTAAATTTCGATGGTGCTGCCAAGGGCAATCCGGGGCCGGCTGGATATGGAGGTATTTTCAGAAATGCTAAGGGTACGGCTCTCCACATTTATCATGGCTCGATAGGAAGAGATACCAACAATGCTGCTGAGCTGGAAGGCTTATGGAAGGGCATCTGCACAGCTGTAACTGAAAATCTCTTTCCTCTAGTGATAGAAGGGGACTCACAAATCCTAATTGAAGCGGTTTCTCGGATCCAATCAGGCACATCAGCTGGAAAGATCGCCTCCAGTTGGAGGCTCCTAAGCAGACTAGAGCAAATTGAAGATTGGCTCAGGTCTCCCCGCAGCGTTACTTTCCAACATGTTCGGCGATCTGCAAACAAAGTAGCGGATAGACTGGCTAACCAAGGGTCTGATCAACAGCTCCCTTTCTTCTCTGGTCCTCTAAGCAGATCTAATGATGAGCAACTCAAACACGAATGCACTCTTCTGGTGCAACAAGATCTATCCCTCCCGGATGCGGGTGATCGAGACAGATAACAGGACGATGGCGGCGGGAGCAGTCGGCGCGTGGAGTACGTCCTGCGCCATCTGGCTTCACCTGCGGTTGGTATTCAATACTCCGGAGAGCTCATTCAAGGCCGCGTTAATGTGGCTCGACGTTTTACACAGGTTCCCCTGCTCAAATCAGATGGCGCATACCCATTTCAGCTTTGTTCCTTTCTCTCGCATTTTAGGCCTCCTCGCAGGTGCTATGCTCTGTTCGGTGGAGGTTTCAGGTTTCCATGGTATTCAGGCTCGTGGAGCAACTTCGGTGATGGTTTTCCTGGAATGCCACAGCCCCTACAGCGTTCTCCTCAGCTGTATGCCTTCCAGCTCTCTCAATTCTCCGACAATCTTGTTAAATCTCCCCCTTCCTGTCTCCCCTGTTCAGCATAGCATTGCTGTCTGTCCTGCGCTTTATTCTCTGGGCAACATGACTATCCTGCGACAAAGAATGGGTTGCCGCAGGGGTGGAGTTCGTGGTCGTCCCTTGCGCCATGCCTCATCCTCTTCCGCGGATACATTCCCTGGCTCTTCTTCTGAGAGTCATCCTGCTCCCAGACGTGGGCGTGGTCGTGGCAGGGGACAACGGGTCGCAACATCGAGCCCCCATCATACTCATGAGCACTCAGCCCGCTTTCAAATTCCCTGCACGCTAAGCAATCATTCTTTCATAGCCACAGTCACGATTCAGTTAAGTGAGGGCGCAGCAGGCATGGTTTCGGCAACTCCACATGCTACACCGAAGCCGGGGGTGGAAGATTTGCCAAGCACCTCTCAGAATCAGTGCCAGCAGTGTGAAGTCCCAAAGAGTTCTGCTTTCCAGGTCAAGCCTGCTGTGGCGCGTTCAAATCTTCCAGGTGATGGGAGTCCGCCAAAAGAAGAGGGTCTTCCCTCTGATGATGACGACCTCTCAAGTTTCGGCTGTCCAATTGTGGAAGAATCGCCCTCCACTGCTCATGATGCTTGATCAGGTTGTCGTTCTTTTTGAAATTATCGTGTCTGTTCAAAGGAAATGCTCAGTTGTTTTCTGTCTTAGCTCAGTTGGTCTCTGTCTATGTTAACAGTTCGAGTCAATAGTATCACCTCTGTTAAGCAGTTTTGGAACTCCACACAGTCTACATTTTGTCAAGGCGGTTCCGGTTTAAAGGCTCCAGTAATAGTCCTAGATCTAGGCGGTCTGATGCTTGTTTCAGTGGATTATTTTCCAAATCTGTCATGCGAGAAAGCCATTTTCCAGGCTAGACCTCTTGAGGCTGCCGCCTCGTTGTAAAATTTTTGTATCAATAATAGGAGTAGACTTATTCAGTAAAAGAAAAAAAAAAAAAAAAAAAAAAAAGATGCTACAACATGTTCAACATGTAGATTGTTGGACAAATGGTAACAACGTTCTGTGTAGAAGTTGCAGGTCATCTAACTACAACTATTTCCTATTAAAGCATTCAATATTTGTCTGTAAATTTCCCAACTTTCTATGAAAGTTGGAGATCACGACCTCAAGTTCCCCAGGGGCTAAAAGATTTCATTGATAACATTTTAGAATCTAGCCCCTTTTGTTTTAGCCCTAATAATGTATTTCTCTAATATGACCAAAGACATAAGAGCCCAAGGAACCTATATTTTTCCAAAGTTACAAATTTTTTCCTTTCTGGAGATTTTTATTGCAATTACGAAAAACTTAAAGCCTTCACCAAAATATTCCAGTGCATATTCTTCAAACTTATGGTCATCCTTGCACTTTTATCAATCATTTCTTATATCTTCACATTAATGATATTATTACATTTTTCCTTTGGGCAATATGATCTCATCAATACCTATAGAATCCCATGACCACTGCAAGGTATGTCACAAGTGGTATCAATGCAAGTTAGAAACTTGTTGACGTGTGCCCAATATTTCGCTGGTAGCCACTCAATTATCTAGTAGGTGACCAAACATAAGTTAGTCTGGTAATACCACCATCAACCACAACCACAATAGTCTTTAGATTTCAACCAACCTCCCGAGTCCCAAGTTCACCCAACCAAGTCATCTTAGCATCAGGCATTCCAAAGGAGACTATCTGGCTTTCCTTCAGCTCCTTCACAGTGATAGATGATGACAATGACGTTTGTACCCCTTCCTTTATTTCTACCTCTAAGTAGTATTTTCTCTCTATGGTTTATTTTTGTCGTTCACCCCTTCTTCTTATTTGACGAGTTTGGTAAACCTATGCAAGAAAAGTGATTCTAACAAAATCTAAAAAATAAGAGGGAGGCTCACTAGAAATGTGCACTGCGCAGAGGGAGGCTCACTGGAAGAGAGCATTGCACAGATGGCTGAGGCAAGCAGCAGAAAGTCAAGTCACTTTGCCCAGAAGGTTCCCACTGCATTGTGAAGGAAAGGGAGCCTATGTATTGCGCAATTTGCCATTGCAAGGGGATGGAGAAGGTCCTCTCTGTCAACTAGAAGTGCTCCATGCACTCTACAAGGCAGAACTAGTCTAGGCTCAGCGCAATGAGTTAGTACACACAACAAGGGTTAGTGACCATGCTTTGAAGGTGCTCAATATGCAATCATAGGAGTTGACCTTGAGAAAGACTCGGTGCACAAGTCTGGGAGGAAGAGATTTCATCAATGAGGCTCATGGATAGGCAGTGCTCATCAATTGGGGGGAGGGCTAATGCCTTCATAACTTGCACTAGACAGGAGGACCAAGAAGGGCTCCAAAATGGCTGTGGGGGACCAATAGGGTAAGAGTGAGAAAATCATCCGAACGAGACTCAAACATGGATCACCTGTTAAAAATGCAACTAGTTTTGGTCTTCATAATTGTTCAATGTTCCACCAAGACTCCGGTGCGGGGAGACGCGGGTGCGGGGAGACGCACAGGGGGGACGTGTGGGAGTACCCTCAAATTTTAGGGAAATTTTGGGGGTGCGGGGAGTCGTCGAGGTGTATATATATATATATATATATATATATATATATATATATATATATATATATATAATTCAAGTTCATATTCATTGTTCACTGTTCAATAATAAAAGCATAAAAATATTAAATAGACAATTGAAATTTGAATCATTGATCCATCCTCATCATTCATTTTGATACATACATCATTCATATGACATACTCAAGTGACAAGTCTCATTATTGAATTAATTATTATTCATACATACCATGAGATTCGAAAAGCAAAAATAAAAATCAATAATAAAATATTCAAATACATTGATCGATATCATTCATCATTCAATGGTTCATCATTCTACAATCTACATTGATTTAAAAACTAAATTCATCATTCATCATTCTAGAATCTAAATTGAAAGCAAAACATACTAGTATATTTTCAAAGTTTGAACACTAAATCTATATAACTCAAAGTTTCAAAGTTCAAACTCAAAAATAGTTAAGAGTGAAATGGAAATGACTTTGGGTTGAAATGAAATGAGCTTTTAACTTTAAGGTTTAGGCTTTTAAGTTTTAGTTATTTAGTTTTAATTTTAATTTTTTTTTTAGACTTTTAAGTTTTAGTTATAATTTATTTAGTTTTAATTTTGGTTTAAAAAAAAAAATTAATGGTTTTGATTTTTGAATTTTTAATTTTTAAGTCTTATTAGACAAATTTAAAGGGGAACGCCCAAGCGCACTCTTTTTGGGGAGTCTAGACTCCCACACTGAAGGGGGACGCCCAGAAGCACCCTTTTTGGGGAGTCTTGGGGAGTCTAGACTCCCACACTGGGGAAACGCACCCCCTTGCGTCTCCCCAAGACTCCCCAAAAAGGGTGCGTGGGGAAACGCACCCCCAAGAGACTCCCCGTCCCGGGTGCGTGGGGTGCGAGGGGTGCGCGCACCCGACCCTGGGGGACGCGTCCCCGTGGAACACTGTAATTGTTGTTGTACTCATTTCAATATGTATCCTATGTAACAAACAGGAGAAGAAAAGAAAAAGTTATTATTAATAATAAAGCATGGGTTTCATGCTCTTTATTGATGGTCTTCTAGGTAAAAGCATGTTCTTCATGCTTCTAGGGTTTATTAGGTCTTAGGATTTATTGCCATGAGTCAAAGGAGTCAACATCATGTTTATAAGACCTTTCTGAGCAAAATGTAATTGGAAAAAGAATTTATTTTGAGTCAATAAAGTCCTGGAAACTCCAAAAGTACAAATTAGCCCTGGCAATTACAAGTCGACCTAAAGGAGGGAATTCGACGCCTTGGAAAGGCTATATAAAGAAGCAATTCGACCTCATTAAGCACTGACTCACTCAAGAAGTTTGATCTCTCAAGAAAGAATTCGGTTTGTAGCCGGGAAGCTGGAAAAAGAAGAGCAAAGGTCTAGGAGAAGAAAGAAGGACAAAGAATCTTGTTTTAGGCTATACCTCTCTCACACGTGCAAAAGTCTAGGGTTTATAGTGTTGCAGAAGGAGGTCGAAGTTGCAATAGGACGATATACAGGATCTTGTAGCTGGAAAGAAAAATACCCTACCTTGACCTTATTGACCTTAGGAGGAGTTGTCCTTGATTTAGGAAGGTCTCGGGAGGAAGCTAAATTAGGGTTTTTGTGGAAGCTGCAAGGCTGAAATTTTAGGTTCGAAGTTGCAAGATGAGACGTCGTATTGAAGCTAACAAGTCGAAGTTGCAGTTTGAAGTTGGTTGGTGCAAAATCAAGGAAAGTCTTGTTGGAGGGCTGACTTGGTACTTGGAGAAGAACTTGGTCTAAGGTTTGGGTTTTTGTGTCTCATTTTGAAGCAGATTCTATAATAATAAAAGAGAAGAGTTTACCCAGTTTTCCCTTGGAGAGGTTTTTCCTTGGCTAAGAGCCTAATTTATGTGTCCTCTATTGTTTTTGTTTCGTTCTTGATATTTGTTTAATGAAAATAGCTAACTAAAGAACACAAGAAGAATAACTAATTTCACAAGCAAGTATTAGGGAAAAGGAAAACTGAATTAATAAGCTGTCACATTGCATATTTTCCAACATCACCAACATGAATGCCATCAATACAAGCCAGGGGAATGCACCGGGCTCACAATCAGCAATCATACCTTGAAATGATAGCAAAGCAACACTTATTTCTAAGTGCAACGGTTGAAACGTCACTTTGCAACACTTAGAATATAAGTTGCGATAGAAGTGTCAACTATGACCAAAAAGTGTGCTATGTTGTAGGAATGTGTCTAGCACATATTCTTATGATATATAAGACCATCTAATGCAGAAGAATGCGCTAGAGCTGCCTCTAGTGATGCGTTGCCTCTAGTGATGCGCAAAGGTGCGACACATACAGGAGTGGAAATGATTAAAAGTGACATTTGCAACAGTAAGAAAACATGAAAACGACACTTGCAAAAGCTAAAGGAAGTGAAAGTGACACATACCAAAGCGAAGATAAAGCAAAAACGACACTTGTTAAACTGAAAGCAAGCAAAAACAATAGCCACGAAAGTGAAAACGACACTCGTGAAAGCAAAGATGCACAAAAGCGATAGTTGAGAAAACTCACTGGAATAATGACACAATTACAACTAGAAGTGAAAGAGACTATCAAATGATGTTCCGCACTGACTATAGGCATAGGTTGCGCAGTTTATTGTGTTGAACATTGCACAAGCACTAATCCTAGAGAAGGCGCAAGCCTTGCTTTCAGGAGTTGTGCAATGTCTATCTAAGCTTGCATAGAAAGAAGTGCATTTAGGAATTCATCAAGGACAAAGCATGTATGAGCAAGTGACTTTGACACTTAGAATCTGGGAAGATGACTTGATCGCTTAGCAAAACATCGACCGACATGAGGTGACTATGGAAAGACAGCTCGCAAGATTCTCGGTGGTCTCAAAATTCAAGTGTAGGCAACATTTTGGAAGGTGTTTGTCACAACGACAACACCAATGTTGCAAACATCGGCATTGACATAAAAAAGGCAAGGGTCCGGAAAACTGAATTTGTAAAAATCAAGAGAATATTAGTAAAAATTAAAAATCATCAACGAAATTAAGATACCACCAAAATAGTGATAAAAATTGACAAACATCGGCTAGGCCAAAATATTGTGATTCCACGAGTTTTTTCTCAATAAAATCGGGATGTTTGCAACACTGGTTTTATCTTCTTCATGCACTAATGTTGCATTGTTAATTATTAAACTTTTATTAGTAAATACACTTGATAAATCCATCATTTGTACTTAGACATCTAAAGGTGTCCTTACTTCAACTAGATTTGCATCTGCTTGAGTTGTGATGTTGATTAAATATATATTTGTTCCTGTCTCCACAACTTGGATTTTTACATCTGAAGACTTGGATGCTTCCTTCTTGATAAGTTGTTCGAACTTGTTTTCCATAGACTACTTATCATTCTTAAGCTCCTTGATTTACATAAGTAGATTTTGGTTATGATTCATTGGACATAAAAGTTCTTCATATTCTAATCTGTCAACTTTATTTTTAATGTCTTGATTCTCAAGTTTCCCACCTTTTAACTTCCTTATTTGTTCAAGCAATCTTTGATTAATTAAGTGAAAATTTTCTTTATCTTTTTTAATAGGTTCTTGAATTCCTTCACGAGATCT
Source organism: Pinus tabuliformis (assembly GCA_031772625.1). Lineage (NCBI taxonomy): Eukaryota > Viridiplantae > Streptophyta > Pinopsida > Pinales > Pinaceae > Pinus > Pinus tabuliformis. Next base: position 430,317,602 of record CM062807.1, read on the forward strand.
TCCTTCTCTTGTTCTAATTTTTTATTATACTTCTTCATAACCTTTGTCTTCATGGCTTGTTCAAGTAATTTTTCACTGTGATCTTTTAGACATGAAATTTCCTGGTCCTTTTCTAATAATTATTTATAAATCATATCCTCCAAATCTTTATATTTCTATTGTGATAGTTTTTTGTTTTGTCAATTTTTGGCTAGCTCGTCCTCTACTATTTTTTATTTGTGAGTTACCTTGATCTTCCAATTGTAATTTTTTAGTACATCGAATTGTGGTATCTTGTAGAAGCAATGTTTGGTACATGACTTGCAAATCAGATTGGCTTTTCTTCAACACACTTTTTCTTAACATTTTCCACTTCATCTATCAAATGATTGTCATTATTTTTGAGGAATTTACCTTGCTCAAGTTTCGCTATAAATTTATCAAAATATTCACGTATCCCTATTTCCATGAGTGCTGCCATTATTACTAAAAAAATTGAAATAATAACTTTAGTTTTTCTCTTTAAAACCTTTGAATTGAAAATTTTGCCTTCAAATATTCCTCAAATATATATATATATAGACACACACACACACACACTATAGTAAGCTATTTTGCCTTCAATAAAACTATTTTTTTCTTTTAAATTTTTGAACACCCTTTTACTTAAATATAACTTTAACATTTATCTAAAAAATATCATTTAATGAGCTTTACTTAACCTTATACTTCACTTATACATGTGTTTTCCTTATTTTATTCAATATGTTCTTGATTTGTAAATCCCGGAAATGAGATGGTGTCATCACCTTCTTATTGCTTGCCTTGAAAGAGTGTTACTCCTCATAGGTAAACTAGCTCACTAAGGTGACAAACTGAACAATAACAACCTTGCTTGTTGACGAATTGGCCAACTAGATTAATGGTGGCTCGATTGTGTCATGTATGGCGGATTTAGAACTGGAATGCAACAACAATAAAAGATTTTAGAGGCAGGTGGTGTAGAAAATGGAATATGGCAGTGAAATGTGAGTTAACGAGGATCAACGACTGTTGTTGGAGCAGCGGAGAGAATGGTGTCTTGAAATATGACCCGTGTAATTGAAGTTATAATCCCCCCAGTTCAACAATCAATTCTTCTTATACTTTTGTAATCCCGTAGTTGTGTGGCTACAACGGTCTTCATTTTTCTTGTACCTTGCCAAATGAAGGCACTAACATATTTCTGGACTCTCTTTGTTTGTAGATTCCTTCTAAAGTGGTAATGGCTTTTCTGTGCTTTTCACTTCGTGAATCCTTGTAAAAGTATTTTAGGTAGCTAGGTAATTTTTATCGTAGTTAGACACTATCTGCAATTTTTTCTGTATTCTCAGCAGTTATGATATAGTCAATATTCTATTTCAGTTCAACAGTGCATTGCCTCTTCAAAGTTGTAATCTAATAATCCTCCTTTCACTCAATTTTCCAAACTTGGCCAAAAGGCCAATTTGTGGTCAAATACCAAAAGAGATTAGAGAAACTATGAAAAAGAGGTTGGCCAAAAGCCTGATCAGACAAGTTTGCATGAATTGTGGCCAGTGGTCAGTATCAGAAAACAAGGCTCCGATACCAAATCTAATGTAGCAATCTGGTCCATAAACTGAATATCCAGAATATTTGGAATAATATAAAGAAATCCATAAGGATTAAAAGAATATATTGAATAAAATATATGAGAGATGATAGAATATGATGATCACAAATGAGGCCCCCATATAAATCCCTAATCGAGTGCGCCTTTTTGCTAGCAAACATGTCCTTTTGTTAAGACATGTCTTTTCATTATTAATTATAATTTATTAAATTTATTTTTATATATTTATGTTTATCACAGAAACACTTTACCAAGAAAACCATCCTAATTGTTATGTATAAAAATTAAATATATATCAATTAAGAGTAATTAGGAAGAAGGGCGTACGATCAAAAGATCATGACCCCTCGTGTAAAAGGAACCGAGGCTATATTTAAGCTAGGGGCCATCATTGTAACATCATCATTCAGTTTTCTTCATATAATAAAATACATATATAAATATTTAATTATTTCTACAACATCTAGTATCAGAGCCGTGCTCAACCCTGTGCATGTTTCGTTCAATTTTTCCGTTGACAGACTAATTCTCCCAACAACCCCGACATTGTCCCCGCCGCCTATTCCGCTGACCGTTCCTGTTCCATCACTCTTCTCCGCTATCGACAACCATCCTTCATTAGATCATTCATCTGTGTCATCTGCTTGATTCCCGTCGTTTCCCTGTCACTTGTTCTGTGGCAATCATTTTCTGTTTAGTTCTATTCCCCGATTTTCTGGCATGTTGTCTTTGGCCCACCCTGTTTGTTTTCCACCGACACGGATTCCCTATCACGCTGTAAACCCTCCACTATTATGCCCCACCACCATCATCTTCTCTTACCTTCCCTCAAAGTTCCGTCCAAAAGTCACGCCTGCTATAGTCAACCAATCCCACGTCGTTCCCATTTCATAAGATTAATTACGTAGGTTAAATAATAATTCTATTAATTAGTAATTATATATTTATAGTTATATAAATTAATTAATAGTTATATAATTCTATTATATAATTATAGTTATATAATTTTAATTAATAGTTATATAAAATAAAAATAAAAAATAAAGTGAGTCTAACTGGAATGTAATACACCACCAGTGACTCGACAATGACGATGAGCGAATTCCGTACAACACTAGAAGAATTTTGAGAAGAGGCTCAATAGGAGTGAAGCGAAATTTACGACACTCCAGGATAAAACAAAGAGTATATAGAATCAGTGTCAGCAAAACCATAATGCCATACAAAAGGACCATGCAGACCTTTCAAACTGAGTTGATCGTAACCACAATCGAGTGATGAGTATGTTGAACCTGATCTTTTCAAAGAATAATGCAGCCACTCAACAATAAGATTCTTCTAATATGCCAGAGCCATCAGTTTCACATTAAATTCTCGAATCTACACATTCATCTACCTTACTTGATCCACAAAACAACACATTGAATCTTCAAAATATGTTGATTCCAAACCAAAATCCTTCATTCAAGCCACCAGTTATCACACACCAACAAAGTGCAAAACTTGAGATATCAAAAATTGGCAGTAATGAGAAAAATAGCATAGCATTGTTCAATAAGGCAGAGGAATATTTTGAGATTTACAATATTAACAATGACAATGAAAAAATCAAACATGCGTCCATGCACCTTGAAGGTGATGCATATAATTGGTACATGTGGTGGAATAAATCATCATATGCAACCAATTGGAGTAAATTCAGAGATGCTTTCTTTAAACGGTTCCAAGGTGTCAAGGAAGAAGAGTTCTTCACAGAACTCACCAGACTACAACAAAAGGGAGATGTGGACAAGTATACTAGAGAATGGGAAACACTAGCTACATGAGTGCCCGAATTATCAGAAAAACACCTTATTCAATCGTACATCACTGGACTTAAACCCTATCTCCAAAATGAACTTAAGCTTCATGATGTTATATCTACAGATGAAGCAAGACGAAAGGCAAAAGCTGCAGAAAATAAATTCGAGAGAATATTGTTACCAAAAGTTGAAAGAGTATACTCAAGACGAAGGTTTCTCCAAGCCTCTGACATGGAGAATACAAAGTATGTTGCCCCGTATCTACGAGAAGGAGGAAAATCTAATATGGAGGTGCACAGAATAAAGGAGGGTAAATGCAAACGTTGTGGCCAAAAATGGGACCCCAAACACAAATGTTTTAAGGGGAAGGATACCAAAAACTTGTATAAATGGGAAACAACCAATGATTTAGATGGTGAAGAATCAAAGATAGAAGAAGTTGAGGATTCTCAACAATTTTCCCCAGAATCAAACGGCAAAAATGTTCCGCAAGTATCGTTATTAGGCATAAAAGAAATAGCCTAACCCCAGACCTTGAAGTTAAAAGGGCATATCAAAATTAACCATGTAATGGTTCTAATTGATACAAGAAGCACACACTATTTTTTGGATTCAAATCTTGTGAAAAGGCTGAACAGTTTCACATATCCAATGCCTACCATGAGGTTGATCGTAGCAAATGGAAAGAAAATCAAAGGAGTTGGAAAATGCCATAAGGTTAAATTACAGATCCAGGACTACAATTTAGAATCCCCATTTTACATCATACCGCTTGGAGTAGTGGATGTGGTCCTAGGTGTCCAATGGCTTAGCCCCGAGATCAATTGCGCAGCTCCAGTTTGCACGTGTGTGCTAGAGGAGAGGATTTGCGCTCGTAAGTGTGAGCAGACAGGCATATTTGCATGGCCTTTTAGCAGATAGAGGAGGTAGTGATTAGATTGATTTATCTTGGAGGATTGATCAGTTGTATTTCTATGATAAACAAGGAAGTTTCTCCCTTGTTGTAAATCCAAAAGAAAATCTTTTGCTATAGAAGAATAATAAAATACACACAGCATTGCAGGTTTTCCCTAAAGTTGGGGTTTCCTAAGTATATCTTGTGTTCTATGGTTGATATGTTTTTCTTTTAATATATTTTCCATTGCGTATATTAAGTAAAAATTCAATGTATTTGTGATTTAAATTTCCAGAATATCAGTTATTTGTGTTTTTGGATTTTTCCACTTAGAAAATTGCAAACCAGTTTAATGTGTCTTAAGGAAATCTAGTAAGGTATTTGTTACCCACCACCTGTGGGTAGTGTATATAGGAGAAAAATTTTCTCCTAGATGGTCCTCAACTGGCAACACCTAGATAGCTCAATGTGCCATTTTCTCCACCACCTGAGCCAACCGTGTGGTCCCTCACCCATCTATTATGAATATATGTTTGAAGGTGGGCCTCTTGACCCCAAAGGTATGACTTTGCATTGGTTTGGTTGAGTAATTTTGTTTACTTTTCATCGGCACTTTTGGGCATAGATTGGTGGGGGGGATTCAGCGGAAAGAGTGGGTCAGGTTTGTATTCTTGTCTACACTTCCCGATTTCATGGTTACCCTTGTATCCTAGTCCCGTGGGATCTCCTTTACTAGCCCTTAGATTTAGGGATGGCACTACAAGGGAAATCCTAATTTTAGTTGTGTGGTCCCGCTTCCCGAAACCACCTACATTACTCCCCTTCCACTCATTTTAGCCCCATTCATCTCTTTTCCCTTCCGGGTCCGCATGTGTCCACTGGGTCCACATAGGGTTAGCCTCCCCCTCCCCTTGTCCACACCTTCAGTCAAGCCTAGAACCATGCCTCGAGGGTTGATGCAGCTAAAAAGAAAATAAAAAGCATAATTTGGCCACTCTCAACAAGGAATGTACCACAAAATGCAAAAGATGGCCGGGACATACAAATTTAGCACGTGGGAAAAAGCCAAACATGAGCTCTACCCCTTATCCATGGCCATCACCCTAGTTCCTATGGGCCCTAGATGAGCCCCCTCCATCATTAAGGAACCCATGATTATCCCAACCCCTAGTGGGCGATGAACCACCCCACCTTAAGGGGGTATCCACTGCTATATATTACACATCATGCTCTCATCCCCTGGAGCCCCGAGTAGTTATGAAGAAAAATCAATCAAAGGCAAAAGGCATATGAAGAAGGGTGGAAAAACAAAGGCCGAGGTAACTCATGTACCACGATTTGCTCCCTCCTACACTCATATACCCAGGTATGGGCTTCCCTCATTATAGCTACCCTTGCACCATGACATGTGGTCTAGATGTTTCCCCTGATCTCCACTCCGTTCCATTACTATATCATCTGCCACCTACCACTTGAGGGATGTACCATGGACATGTCACCCCCTTTAAAGGTTGAAACCACCTAATAGGGTCCTTGGTTAACCCCCTTATTGAGCTTGGAAACACTTGTACATGCCAAAGCCCACTATGGAAGGGCATGCCACCATGAAGTGCCCCATTGATTCTATGACTTGTAAGCTATTTTACTTGATTATTCTAATGATTTGTTGTATTGGAAAGCAAGGGGTCGCATTGGATCTTATGCAGGATTACAAGTACGAAGTCCTAGCTCTCCAAAGGGCCACATTGGCATTTGTAGGGTGAGCATTGAGAGCCATGGGCCTCCACATAGAAAAGATTACTTCATGGATCCCCATCAACACTCATCGGTTGCTCGTGTTCCAAATTTTGGATGAGGATGATGCACTTGGTTCACCATGCCCAGTTGGCTCCACACTTGACAGATGTTCCAAGGTCCAGAGGATGTCTCCTACTGCAGAGGGAGGGCTTTTATTATCATCCTAGCCCATTAGGATGTCCTTATGCCCCCACACCAGACTTGGAAACACCACATGTTTTTGCTTGGAAAACAAGGGGCCAACCCCTTGTCCACTATGTTTGGAGTCCAATTCTTCATCATGGCACCCTTTGGACTTTATTAGGCCTCCTCTAAGGCCTAACGACTCACTGTGTTCATCATTTGACCCTCTTGAGAGGCTTCTTATTACGTTGTTGAGCTATTTGGTGGGCTTGTCACCAAAAGTATTGTTATTATGCACATTATTTTATTTCAAGGGCTCAATTAGCCCAAATTAGCAAAATCAAACTCATTAGACATTGGATAAATAGATGAGAGGTGATTCATTCTCTCATCATCACCTGGATTGGGTTATCTTCTCTTGTGAGATTTTCGCTATCCTTCTTGGAGGACGAGTTTGGATGAATGGATGAATTTTGATGTTTTGATCTCTTTCATTTTGTCTTGGAGCTTCACTATTGGCATATGTTGATGATTGGATATACTCTTTCTTACATGTAACTGCTCCTTTAATGCTATTCTTGTCAATTGCTTTTGTCACATGCATGTTGCCGGGATTTTCGCTATACCAAGCTGAAATTTACTATTTTTCTTATGCGAAGTTGTGGAAATTTCATCTTTTATAGCATTGCATCATGTCATGGACCATGTATGAATGAGGGAATGTTCCTAGAGATAATTTGTGTCAAAATTTATCTTGATAAGTCATCAAATATTGCAAAGCGAAGTGTAAAGACCTTGAAGTTGCTTCTCGCATGCCATGCAAAGTTGTTTTCAAGGCCTCCTTGACCAAGTGAATCTATTCCAAACTATAAATTCTCCACGACTCCATCTCTCCTAAAGGACAAGGCACTAATGTTGATTTTTGTAGCGTCGGATGTGCTCTAACCTCAAGATTTAGTAGAGAGGCTAAGACACATGCATTCTCCAAGATCTAGAAATCGTTTCGGAAAATTCCACCTAAAGATGGTTTAATTAAAATATTTAACCATTTTTAATGTGTTCCTAAGTCTAAACTTAGGAAATGTGATTAATTAAAGGGTATTAATTAAATCAAGTGCGAATCTTCTAGAAGAAGACAAGGATCAAATCCCAATTAATTTTAGCCATCGATTATGTTTTAATCTTGGTCGTTGGTGCTCCAACGAGAGATTATAAGAAGGAGCTTGATGGGCACTTGGAGAACACACTGAGATAGTAAGATCTAGAGGAATTTGTCAGGAGTAGCGGCGTTGAGTTGTCGGAGAGAGATCGAGTGATCTTCTTGCAGTGAGGGGCAGGGATAGTAGACCAGAGGGGGTTTTTCCAATTTCGGAGAGTGCAAGGCAGAGAAGGCAACGAGAGGTTCAGAGACGCAGCACAGTGTTTCTGAGGGAGTCCGTAATTTTGCTAGGAGCAGTCGAGATCTAGTGCCAGAAGCCGGGGTGTGAGACTGGAGGGCCAGAGATTCGAGTTCTAGCTAGCAAATCAATCAACTGGAAGGGTGACACAACTCCTAGAAGCTGTGATACAGAGGCAGCATGGGGCTAGCCATCCAGAACCTGGATCAAATTCGAATCGCCAGTGATAGTGTGAGAATATTTCTCATTACCTCTTTGCCAGTTTATTCTCTGTATCAGATTGCTAGTTTGGGCATCTAAAGATTTGCACTTAGAAACTACTACATTACAATAAAACCCTCAACTGCTGCACCGGTTTTCCCAAGTTGGGTTTTTCCGAGGACATTTGTCCAAAAACAACAGTGTATTTGTGTGTGTGTTTATCTCTCTCTTGTGCAGTATTTTGTTTCCGCGGTATTTTAGGTTGTGAAGGTTGCAGTGGATTTCATTTTGATTTTTACTATGTAACATTGTAAATAACTTGATTCAAAAATTAACAAGTAAAAGAAATTTAATCAGTTGCTACAATAGGTATTCAACAAATTTTCACATGGTATCAGAGCACAAATCGTAATCTGGAGAGCTCAGCACAGAAGGAAGGAGGCAATTCGAATTTCTACGTAGGCAACAATTTGAAACCCTCAGTGGCAGTGTATTTCCTTGGCTAGGAGGGTCAATTTTTCGTGGAAATTTTACTTCTCTAAGTGAGTCAATAGACAATAAAAATTTCCCAAGCGAAGAGTGCCAGAGGAAGAGGGAGTAGCAGCAGTTTCCTTGCAGAGAGGATCTTCAGCTGGGATGTAGATTTTGCAACATTTTGCTAGTGCAAATAGTATCAGGAGGAAGGAAGAGCACACACTGAGGGAATTATTTCTTTATGGAACTTCTAGCCAAGAAGTTCGAATTTTCCTAGCAGAGCAACAATAGCTGTGTGCAGTATTTCTCACTCCATAAGGGAGTGTGAATAGCTGGGCAGCAGCTACACAGAGGAGAAGAGGAGGAATTCAACATTTTCAGAGAGATGGCATCAGCTGGGTTGAGAGATCAAGATCGATTGGACGAAACATCCAAATATGTGATCTAGAAGGCTAGAATTTCCTACGTTCTAGATGAGCATGATCTCAAGACTTATATCAATAGTGTGGTAATTGTACCCGCATATGCAGATCCGCTTAAGAAGTACAAGAAGGAGATGGTGAAAGCTAAGAGGTTGATTCTCGATGGGGTTCGAGATCACGTGGTATCTCACATAGTTGGCAAAGATACTGCCCGGCAGATGTGGGAAGCACTAGCTACGTTGTACGAAGGATCTTCCAAGTAGCGGAAGATGTATCTCGAGGAGAAGCTGAGATGCACAAGGATGCAAAAACGGGAGCATACAGACCCCTTCCTTACTAGGCTTCAGGATGTCCAGGATCAACTGACTTCAGTAGGGACAATGGCCCAGCCTACAGAGTTTGTACGATTAGCTATGAACAGCGTTTCCGAAGAATGGCACGTTTTTGTCCAGAGTATCCTGGGCAAAGAGAAATTGCCAGATTGGGAACGTGTGTGGGCTGATCTGCAGCAGGAGGAGATGAGGCGAGATCTAGTGAAGAGCACCATCAGTGGTGCTAGTGTAGAAATTCACACTGTAGATCACCTAATAATGCAATATACTAAAGCAAAATACTTAATCTACTTCTACAAACAAACTTGAGGAAGCTTAATCGATTTTTGAGCAAGATCAAATAGAACACATATAACAGAGAATGAGAAATTAATCACACATGAACACAAAAGAATACTCTGGGGAAAACCTCAGCTAAAAACCCCGCTATCTGTATTATCATACAAGTGGAAATATCTCTGGATTACACAAAGCTTTAGCTCACAAGCTATCCAGCTCTCAGTACAATCCCTCAATGTTGCTCATAGACTGAATAGACACAACATATGCCTTCCTTCAGTCCTCCAAGCCTCCTATTTCCTTGCGCAGTTTCTCCTGGGTCCTCTGGCTGCCACTTGTGTGAATTCACCTCTCACACAACTCACCAAACTCATAAATAATTGTGCAATCCTCAAGGAATGAATTCCTTCTGCATGCAAGAGATATCCTCAAGGGAATATTCCTGCAACTGATAGTACACTGTCCCATCCTCTGATCTCAACTGGGTCTCTGATTGAACTAACATGCATGAGTTATTTATGAGAGAATATTCAGTTATCTGAAGTACACTAGTTGCATGCATGCATGCATTGACTCACTAAACTCACAGTCAGTTCCACAAACTGTTGGAACTAATCTAACTAGACTTAACTCAGTTAACTGAGCTAACTAATTAGAACTCAAAGTACAACTCATCCTAATCTCCTTAATTAAGAGATAACTTCCTCAATCAAAGGGATAATTGTTGTGTGCCTTCACATAGACTTCATGTTTGATTTTCTCCAACTAATTAACTCAAGATGAATTAATTAATTATTTTTCAAACAGCTGCTAATATCAAATTCGAATTTTAATTCTCAATTTTAGTTCAGGGACTAACTAAAATTGGAATGTATCCTGAAATGCTATTTATAGGAATGTTATTTTTAGCACTTCTATTTTTAGCATTTCTTCTTGTTATTTTCAACACTCCCTCTCAACAAGAAATGGATTATCTGTCACCCTAATCCTGTCTCTATGGAACTCGAATTTGCATTTTGACAATGCCTTAGTCAAAATATCTGCATCCTACTCCTCGGTCGAAACATACTGCAACAACATGATCCTCTTCACCACACAGTCTCGAAGATGATGATACTGGATATCGATGTGCTTGGACCTGTCATGAAATATTGGATTCTCAGAGAGTTTGATACAACTCTGATTATCGCAATAGATCACAATTGGATCCATCCTCTGATCAAACAATCCAACTAGAATTTTCCACATCCAAATGGCCTCACATGCTGCCTGACTGGCAGCCATGTATTCAGCCTCTGCTGAGCTAAGTGCAACTAACCTCTGTTTCCTGCTGTACCAAGAAACTGCAGCTGAACCAAGGTTGAAAATTCCTCCTGAAGTGCTCTTCCGATCTGATGGACTCCCTACCCAATCTACATCTGTGAAGCCCTGAAGCTTCACTCCCTCTATCCGTCTGTACCATAATCCATACTAAGATGTGCCTCTGAGGTATCTCAGCACATGCTTCGCTGCCTTCCAAAACAGCGTGGTAGGCTGAACCATAGCTTGACTCAGTTGGTTCATCGCAAAGCACAAATCTGGTTGTGTATTCACTAAATACATCAATGAACCCAGAAGCTGCCGATAAATAGTAATAGCTACCACCTCACCTAAAGTAGCATCATCCTTCCTCTAGTTACCTGCTAGAGGAGTCTGCATGGGCTTGCACTTCTCCATGTGGAATCTCCTGAGTATCTCATTGGCATACTTGCCTTGAGACACAAACACTTCCCCATCCTTCTTTCACACTTCCATGCCTAGAAAGTAGTGCATGAGACCCATGTCTTTCATCTCGAACTCTCTTGCAAGGTCCTCCTTGCAAGACTTGATCAACTGATCATCACCTGTCAATATTAGATCATCAACATAAAGAACAATGATCAATGGCTTACCTTCTACCATGATGTGGTATAGGTTCGCATCCGCTTCACTCTTTGTGAAGCCCAACCCGGTGAAATAGTTGTCGATCCTGGTGTACCAAGCACAAGGTGCTTGCTTCAGCCCGTACAAAGCTCTCTTGAGTCAGCACACATGCGACTCACGATTAAAGGTCTCAAATCCTTCTGGCTGCTCTATGTACACCTCTTCCTCAATCTTGCCATTGAGGAACGCAGTCTTCACATCCATTTGATGGATCCTCCAACCCATCTGTGCTGATAGTGCCAACATCGATCTGATAGATGAGTACCTTGCTACAAGAGAAAAGGTCTCATCATAGTCGATCCCCTCGACCTGTGAGAAACCACAGGCAACGAACCTTTCCTTATGTTTCTCCACACTCCCATCAGCTGCTTGCTCTACCTTGTAAAGCCATCGGGAACTCACCACTGACTTGCTCTCCGGTCTTGGAACAACATCCCAAACACTGTTCCGAACTATGGAGTTGTACTCCTCCACCATAGCATCAACCCAGACTGGCTGTTGCACTGCTTCCCCAAAGGAAGATGGTTCAGTTTCTATACATTTCCCAACTAGGGCCATGTAACCAGTGTACCGCTCAGGTGACCTCCTCTGTCTGCGCTGAGAAGATGGCTATCCCACATTCTCTCTCACATCCATCAACAATCTGTCAACTTCCCTTGAGCGTTTTCGCCCATCTCTGGAAGACTCTGCATGAGTGCATGTCTCCACTCATGGATCCTCTGCATGCAACTACTCCGCATCAGTTTGAGGCTGCTCCTCCTTAGGAACCAAAAGTTCCTCCTTCGCATGCAACTTGAGCTCCCTCTCAAGGGAAACTTGCATGGCCTTCTACTCGCCGAACTTTAGATCTTTGCTTACCACTGTCCTCTGATTGGTAGGCAAGAACACCCGATAGTTGTGGGGTGTATCAATGTACCCCACAAGTATCCCCAACTCAGCTGTTGGCTCTAGCTTCTTCCGGGCATCTTTGGTCACATGGCAAAATACCGATGAGCCAAAGATCCTGAAGTGACTCACATCTGGTCTCTTCCCGGACAAAGCCTCCTCTGGTGTCTTCATCCCCAGTATACGATGCGGGCTTCTATTCTGCAAGTATACTGTTGTATTGCATGCCTCAGCCCACAAATGAAGTGGTATGCCTTGGTCATGCAGCATTGCCTGAGCCGCTCCCACAATCGTTCTGTTCTTCCTTTCGGCCACCACATTTTACTATGGGTTATGGAGTGCCGTCAACTCCCGTTTAATTCCTTCTGCTGCACAGATGTCCTTAAACTGTTAAGAGACATACTCTCAGTCTCCACCATTGTCGCTTCGCAAGGCTCTTATTTTCTTTCCAAATTCTTTTTCAACCAAGGCTTTGAACTCACAAAACCTTGAGAAGGTTTGATCCTTCTTCTACATGAAGTAGATCCAACATCTACGAGAAAAATCATCAAAAAATAACATAGTACCTTTGTTTAGCGGTGGAGGCTGTTGAGAATGGTCCACACACATCTGTATGAACTCGCTCCAGGATTGCTCCAGCTCGACCGTCTTTATCCTTAAAGGAAGATTTTGCATACTTAGCCAAGGTACAACCTTTGCATATATCCACTTGCTCCAGTTTACCCTAGGGAAGTCTGGTAGAAATCTGTTGCATGATCTTCAAGGCCCCATGGTGCAAGTGGCCCAATCTTCTATGCCATAGCTCGCCAATATCTTGGCTTTGCATCAACTCTGCTTTGGAACTCAATGCAGCACAGTCATCTACCTCCAACTTGTAGAGATTCTTTACTTGAATCCCAATCCTCTTGGTCTATCCGGTGCCGATGTGTCTCAGGAATGCCTTTCCTTTACTGAAGACTACATCATAGCCTTTGTCTTCCAACATTGCGACGGACACCAAGTTCTTCTTCACTCCAGGCACATACTTTACATTAGTGAGAGTGAGAGGAGCTCCATGCTCCCTCTGAAACACAACCGTACCTTTATCTGAAACATGGTACTTTCCATCATCACCCATCTCTATGCGCATCTGGAGGTCCTTCTCCTCTAAGGTACTAAATAAACAGTTGTCGTCAGTCATGTGGAATGGGGCTCCACTGTCCAGGTACCAAACACAACCCACCATCGATGAAACCATGCATGCGATGAGGGTGAAATCCAATTCGAACTGTGAGGCTAGTGCCTCACCATCTGATCCTTTCGAGGATCCTTTCTTGGATTTCTTCAGTGGACAATTCGTAGCATAATGGCCCACCTCGTGACAATGAAAGCATCTCACTTTCGATTTGTCAATCTTTTTCCCACCATGGGAAGAACTCGATTTGGAATGGGAAGCCTTCCCTTTCCCTTTCCCTTTCCTCGCCTTACTCGCTAAGGCTAGATTTTCTTCATCATCATGCTTTGATGAAGAACCATCTCTAGTGCTTCTCCTTATCTCCTCCTACATCAGATCCAACCACAGTCGTTCCCAATCTGGCAGTTTCTCTCTTCCATTTACTGAGTCTTGGTAGCTATGCTAGCTCTTAGGAAGACCGAGGAGAGCAAGACTCACCATGTCATCATTAGTTGTCGTGATTCCTACACTTCCAAGCTCATCCCTGCAGGTGGTGAGCTTGTTCAGATATGTAGAGATCGTGTCGCCCTTTTCACACTTGATTTTCCGAAGCTTCTCTTTCAGCGCCAGCTTCCTCTGATCGTTGTTGTTCTGATATAGATCCTTCAATGTTTTCCACATTGAAAACGGTGTCTCCTTTCCATGGAGACTCAAGACAATGTGGTCTCGAACTCCCTCCATAAGAATTCTCCTCACTCTAGCCACACATTTCTTCCATTCCGCCAATTCTTGGGCATTAGCAGTTGTTGGCTTGGGGACTTCTTGATCAATGAAGTCCTTCAAACTATTGTCCTCTAATACCGCTTCCATGCGATCCTTCCAAGCTATATAATTCGAGCTGCCATCCAAGGCATACTCGAGTCTCAAATCGTTGAATGCCATTGGTGAAATTTGAGATGTGATAAGAATTCGATTTCTATAATCAAGAACGTCAAACTTCGAACTTGTCCCTTCTGTGTATATTGTTCTCCGCTTTGATCACTTTTGCTGCGATACCATGTATAAATTCTCACTGTAGATCACCTGATAATGCAATATACTAAAGCAAAATACTTGATCTACTTCTACAAACAAACTTGCGGAAGCTTAATTGATTTTTGAGCAAGATCAAACAAAACACATATAACAAAGAATGAGAAATTAATCACACATGAACACAGAAGAATACTCTGGGGAAAGGCTCAGCTAAAAACCCCGCTATCTGTATTATCATACAAGTGGAAATATTTCCAGATTACACAAAGCTTTAGCTCACAAGCTATCCAGCTCTCAATACAATCCCTCAATGCTGCTCATAGACTGAATAGACACAACATTGTAGAAATTTCTGTTTTCCCACCCCGGTTTTCAGTTTCACCTTATTTCTCCCATGTAGTTAAAAGCCCTTTCCCATAACCATACATTTAACAAGCTGGAAAAAATAAATTTGCTGAAAACACAAATTCTGGAAATTTTACAGAATGCTGAAATTGCAGAAATAAGAAATCAGCAGTAATAAACAGCCATTAAAACACATTTAAACACTGAGATTTTTGGTCAACTTGACCCTGGAAAAACCCCCTACAACTCTTGGGGAAAACCAGTTTGAGAGCTCTTCTTTATTTCTGAAAATTGCCTTTTTCACAGTGAGAAATATTCGGCAAAAAATCAGCAAGCAAATTTACAACTTATTTCTTTTCCCATGCCTCACAACAAACTAGAAATTACAGCAAACAGGACAGCAATAAATGTTGTACGGCCTCCTCGATTTTCGTGCCCACTTTCAGCATTAAATGTTGTTGTACGGCCATTGTTTTGCGTGCAAAAAAATCAGCAAACTGCTCCTCGATTTTTGTGCAAACCACTCCTCGAAAATCGTGCCAAAATCTGCCTTTCACTGTGTGCTGAATCAGCTGTACAAATCTGCTCAACTGCTGCCTTGGAATGTGTGCCAAGCTGCTATCTCCTTCTCCTCCCTGCTCAAAAATCTCTCTTGCTCTCTTGCTCTCCTTCTCCCAATCTGCTCATGAAATAATGAATGACATTTTCTTCATTTTCCTCCTTTAATCTAACCCCAAGTGACTTTTGGGTGATCCAAGTGACTTTTGGGTGATCCCTAAATCCAATGGCTGAAATCGATTGAGATCTAAAGCTGAGATTAAATGTTCATTTAAATCTCACTTTTTATTTTTTAATTCACCCCACTTTAATAAAGACCCACTTAGTCATTTATTTCCAAAGTCACTTTTCCTTTCTAATTTTTCATTGACTTTATAAAAGTCACTTTAAAATTAGACTTAGTAACTTTATCACTTAAAGTCACTTTTAAATTAGATTTAACTTTATAAAAAAAATTACAAAGTCACTTTAGGAGAAAAATTAAATTCTTTTGGACACTTTTCCCTAGGCCAAAGATCAAAGCCTTAGGGAACCACCTGTCCTCTGATACCAAATTTCAACACTCCCTCTTACCGAGGAAGGTGTTCCTCACCACACCCATCTTGTCTCTGAAGTAGACATGCTTGCCCCATGGTAAGGCTTTGGTAAGAATATCTGCAACTTGCTCATCAGTGGAAATATACTCAAGCTTCACAGCTCCCTTCTGAACATAGTCTCTGATGAAATGATATCTGATCCCGATATGCTTTGACCTGTCATGAAAAACTGGATTCTCCGTGAGTTTAATGCAACTCTGATTATCACAATAAATCACTGAAGGTCTCAACGGCTGACCAAATAAGCCAAACAACATCTTGCGAAGCAAAATAGCCTCACAACTAGCTAGACTGGCTGCCATATACTCTGCTTCCGCTGAACTCAGTGCTACTGACTGCTGCTTCCGGCTGAACCATGACACTACTGTTGAACCCAACTCAAAACAGCACCCTGAAGTGCTCTTCCTATCAGAAGCACAACCTGCCCAATCAGAATCAGTGTATCCTGCCAATCTCACTCCATCTCCCTGCCTGTAGTCCAGACCATAATCCACTGTCCCCTGCAAGCATCGCAAAATGTGTTTTGCAGCCACCCAGTGAACCTTCCTAGGCTCACACATAAATTGACTCATCGTGTTGACTGCAAAACAGATATTTGGTCTAGTGTTGACCAAATACATCAAGGAACCAATCAGCTGCCTGTACAATGTGGGATCCACCAACTCGGAATCTGAAGCATGAAGCTTCCTCCAATTGGTGATCATCGGTGTCGACATGGGTCTACAATCCTCCATGTGGAATCTGCTAAAGATGTCCACAATATACTTCCCCTGCCCCAGGAAGAAATGCCCCTCCTCCTTCATCTCAAACTCCGTCGCAAGATCTCTCTTGCAGTTCTCTATGAGTCTCTCTGCACCTGTAATGACCAAGTCATCCACATACAGCATCAGAATGAGAGGCTCCTCACCAATCACAATAAAGTAAAGGTTCGGATCTGCCTCACTCTTTGTGAAACCCATCCCCTGCAAATATGTATCTATCCTAGAGTACCAAGCTCTGGGAGCTTGCTTCAGGCCATAAAGGGCCTTCTTCAGTCTGCACACATGGGACTCCTTCCCATGCACCTCAAAGCCCTGTGGCTGCTCAATGTACACCTCCTCCTATATGAAGCCATTGAGAAATGTGGTCTTCACATCCATCTGGTGGATCTTCCAACCCATCTCTACTGCTATCGATATAATGGAGCGGATCGAAGTATATCGAGCCACGGGAGCAAAGGTCTCCTCTTAATCAACTCCCTCTACCTGGGAGAACCCTCTAGCCACAAACCTTGCTTTGAATTTCTCAATGCTGCCATCTGCAACATGCTTTACCTTGTAAATCCATCTGGAAGTAACCACGGATTTGCCCTCGGGCCTCGGCACCACCTCCCAAACATCATTCTTCATGATAGAAGAATACTCCTCCTGCATGGCCTCTCTCCAGACCTGCTGGCTAGCTGCCTCCTCATAGCTAGAAGGCTCAGAGTCAAGGATGCTGGTAACCATCGCCATATAGCTACAAAACCTCTCAGGTGGTCTACTCTCTCTGACCGGCCTCTTTAGCTCAGCAACAGATGTGGCATCTCTCAAGGTGTCCTGAAGCCACTTGGGCTTCCTCTTCCCTGAGCGCACTTCTCCCACCGGAGAATGAAACTCCTCCTCCTCCTCATCATCAGGAGCCTGAACTCCTGACTGTCTGTTTGTTGTCCTCCTGCCTGCACCTGAACCTGTAGAAGCTGAGGTACTGTGTGAATTGTCCATCAGTGGACTCCCTAGTGAACTGCTCTGCATGATGCCCGGAGCACCACCCCTCTGGCTCAGTGAGCCACTGCTCACTGACGGACCTGACATCCTCATAGATGTACCTCCTGATCCTCCTGATCCCTGCCCACTAGATCCCTGCGACTGACTCAACTGCTGCTGAGGGTCTGGCTGATCCAGATACTCTAACTCCCCTGACCTCTTAAAGGCCCTGTCCTGAAGCCACTTGGGCTTCCTCTCAAGGTGTCCTGAAGCCACTTGGGCTTCCTCTTCCCTGAGCGCACTTCTCCCACCGGAGAATGAAACTCCTCCTCCTCATCATCATCAGGAGCCTGAACTCCTGACTGTCTGTCTGCTGTCCTCCTGCCTGCACCTGAACCTGTAGAAGCTGAGGTACTGTGTGAACTGTCCATCAGTGGACTCCCTAGTGAACTGCTCTGCATGATGCCCGGAGCACCACCCCTCTGGCTCAGTGAGCCACTGCTCACTGACGGACCTGACATCCTCATAGATATACCTCCTATCCTCCTGATCCCTACCCACTGGATCCCTGCGACTGACTCAACTGCTGCTGAGGGTCTGGCTGATCCAAATACTCTAACTCCCCTGACCTCTTAAAGGCCCTGTCCTCCTCGAACTTCACATCCCGTCTGAAAAAAACTCTCCTCTGTGCAGGAATGTAAATCTGAAAGGCCTTTGAGGTCTCACTGTAGCCCACAAAGATACCCTTCTCTGCGGTGGGCTCTAGTTTGGTCCTCTTCTCCTTGGGTATATAGGAGTATGTAATGCATCCAAAGATATGAAGATGACCAATATCAGGCTTCTTCCCAGAGAAAGCCTCCTCCGAAGTCATGTGCCCCAAGGCACGATGCGGACTCTTGTTCTGCAAGTAAACAGCTGTGTTGCAGGCCTCTACCCACAAGAACAATGGCAACCTCTGATCATGTAACATGGCTTTGGCAGCCCCTATGATGGATCTGTTCTTCCTCTCCGCAACCCCGTTCTGCTGGGGGTTGTAAGGAACAATGAACTCCCTCCTAATGCCTGCCTCCACACAATAGTCAACAAACTCTCCAAGGGTGTACTCGCCTCCATTGTCCAACCTCAGGGACTTGATCTTTCGACCTGTCTGTGTCTCCACAAGAGCTCTGAACTCCTGAAACCGCTTGAAGACCTCACTCTTGGTCTTCAAAAAATAAATCCAGGTCCTCCTGGAGTGATCATCAATGAATAAAACATAGTACTCATATCCACTCAAGGAAACATGAGACATCCGACCGCTCACATCGGAATGAATCAAATCAAGTATCCCAATCGCTCTGTTGTCACTGCTGGGAAAAGGGGATTTGGTAAACTTGCCCATCGCACAACCTCTGCAAGTATCAAAGTGATCAGTACTGAAATCTGGCACACCTATAGTGATATCCCGCAATGTCCTCAAGGCTCCATGATACATATGTCCCATCTTGCGGTGCCAAATCTCACACAGCTCAGAACTGCTAGCTCTGCTGTCAGTACTACTGCTCAATGCCAAAAGGGGCTGAAATGCAAACTTGTACACCTTTGCATGGCGTACACCTATCACTCTAGCTGAATCAGCTGGAGTGCCCCTGGGATACATCAACACCTGTCCTCCCCTGAACAGTACCTCATATCCTCTGTCCTCCAAAGCTGAGACGGATATGAGGTTCTTCCTCATCCCTGGCACATAAAGAACATCTGACACTTTCAAGGGAGGTTTGGACTCCCTCTGAAATGTCAGTGTCCCCACCCCGACTGCTCTAACAACTCTGTCATCACCGAGTACTACCTCTATATCAGTGCCACTCCCTGAAAGCTCTGAGAAGTACTCACGGACTCCTGTCATGTGACGTGAAGCCCCACTGTCCACATACCAGATACCTGAAGATGCTCCGCTAATCAAGGGAAAAGCATGCTCGCTCTGAACCTGTGTGGCAGGTGATCCTGCACTAGAGGACTCACACGTAGTGAATGCAAACTCCCGGTCAAAACGACCTGCAAAGTCCTCAATCTCTGCTGAAGCTGCCACGTCCTGGTTCTTCCCCTTCTTCTTCCCATGATATCTCAGACTTCTGCCTCCTCAAAGATACTCTGCATTCTCTCCTTCCAATGTTGTAATTTGTATGTCCATCCAACCTATCCTCCACCCTCAATCCCAATGACATCCTGCTGTCCTAAAATTGAAAAATAGCATTGTTGTAGTAAAGATAAAACTGCTGTTTATGAAAAAATCAGCTTGCTGGAATTTTCTAAGTGAAAAATCAGCAGCTGTAATTTTTTCTCCTTGCTGTCCCAAACTGCGCTTCAGCACTCAAACTTTGATATCATGTAGAAATTTTTGTTTTCCCACCCCGGTTTTCAGTTTCACCTTATTTCTCCCATGTAGTTAAATGCCCTTTCCCATAACCATACATTTAACAAGCTGGAAAAAATAAATTTGCTGAAAACACAAATTCTGGAAATTTTACAAAATGCTGAAATTGCAGAAATAAAAAATCAGCAGTAATAAACAGCCATTAAAACACATTTAAACACTGAGATTTTTTGTCAACTTGACCCTGGAAAAACCCCCTACAACTCTTGGGGAAAACCAGTTTGAAAGCTCTTCTTTATTTCTGAAAATTGTCTTTTTCACAGTGAGAAATATTCAGCAAAAAATAAGCAAGAAAATTTACAACTTATCTCTTTTCCCATGCCTCACAGCAAACTAGAAATTACAGCAAACAGGACAGCAATAAATGTTGTACGGCCTCCTCGATTTTCGTGCCCACTTTCAGCATTAAATGCTGCTGTACGGCCCTCGTTTTGCGTGCAAAAAAATCAGCAAACTGCTCTTCGATTTTTGTGCAAACCACTCCTCGAAAATCGTGCCAAAATCTATCACTGTGTGCTGAATCAGCTGTACAAATCTACTCAACTGCTGCCTTGGAATGTGTGCCAAGCTGCTGTCTCCTTCTCTTCCTTTCTCAGAAATCTCTCTTGCTCTCTTGCTCTCCTTCTCCCAATCTGCTCATGAAAGAATGAATGACATTTTCCTCCTTTTCCTCCTTTAATCTAACCCCAAGTGACTTTTGGGTGATCCAAGTGACTTTTGGGTGATCCCTAAATCCAATGGCTGAAATATATTGAGATCTAAGGCTGAGATTAAATGCTCATTTAAATCTCACTTTTTATTTTTTAATTCACCCCACTTTAATAAAGACCCACTTAGTCATTTATTTCCCAAGTCACATTTCCTTTCTAATTTTTCATTGACTTTATAAAAGTCAATTTAAAATTAGACTTAGTAACTTTATCACTTAAAGTCACTTTTAAATTAGATTTAACTTTATAAAAAAAAATTACAAAGTCACTTTAGGAGAAAAATTAAATTATTTTGGACACTTTTCCCTAGAATATTCAGGGATCTGAAGTACACTAGTTGCTTGCATGCATGCATTGACTAACTAAACTCACAATCAGTTCCACAAACTGTTGGAACTAATCTAACTGGACTTAACTCAGTTAATTGAGCTAACTAATTACAACTCAAAGTACAACTCATCCTGATCTCCTTAAT
Source organism: Pinus tabuliformis (assembly GCA_031772625.1). Lineage (NCBI taxonomy): Eukaryota > Viridiplantae > Streptophyta > Pinopsida > Pinales > Pinaceae > Pinus > Pinus tabuliformis. Next base: position 430,338,792 of record CM062807.1, read on the forward strand.
TAAGGGATAACTTCCTCAATCAAAAGGATAATTGTTGCATGTTTTCACATTGACTTCATGTTTGATTTTCTCCAACTAATTAACTCAAGATGAATTAATTAATTATTTTTCAAACAGTTGCTAAGATCAAATTCGAATTTTAATTCTCAATTTTAGTTCAGGGACTAACTAAAATTGGAATGTATCCCGAAATGCAATTTATAGGAATGCTATTTTTAGCACTTCTACTTTAGCATTTCTTGTTACTATTTTCAACAGCCAGCAGCAGCAGTGGGACGAAGCAAGTAAAGGAGGAGGAAGATGTAGCCCTCGCATCTAAGGGGCAGCAAGAGCAGCGCAGGAGGAAGAAGGACATTTCAAAGATCAAGTGCTTTAGGTGTGGTGAGCTTGGCCACTACAGCAGTCAATGTCCTCTCAGGAAGAAGGACAAGGAGGAGAAGCAGGATCAGCAAGCTACATCCGCTGCGATCGATAGGCTGTCCTCCAGACTGGAGGAAGAGTTTGCCATGATCATCGAGTTATCTCCATGGGTGAGGTGGGGTGATTTAGAGTTGTAGCCCCAGAAAGCTACAGGATGGGCAGGGTTCTTGACGAGGTCCACCTCATGAATCAATACCTTGCTATAGGAGCCCATAGTATGCAGTGCAAGAAGGATCAGTGGCAATTGGTGTAGTCAGGTGCTAGAGTGACAGATGTAGTAGCTAGTAGCAATCAGAGACTGAGCAGCGCAGAGCAGAGTTGGCAGCAGTGCAATTGCCACAGAGCAGAGTCAGCAGTAGTGCAGAGGCTTCAGTGACAGCGCAGAGTCTATCAACAATCAGGAATCAAGTGATAGATGCATCATACTGACCACAGTTGCTTGAGTATTTTGGATGCTTTTCCGTTGTAGTTGTTGCAGTTGTAACAATAGCAGATGGAGAGGGTTGTAGCAGTAGCAGATGGAGAGGGTTGCAGTGCAGATGCAGTGTTCACAGCGGTTCAGCAGGGCCAGCAACAGCACGGATGTAGCAGTCAAAGTTGTGTAATAGTTGGTGAGCAGTAGGGCCAAACATCAACAACGCAACAGAAGATGGTGCAGAGACAAAGTGACGCTTCAGTGGGTTGTCGCACTAGAGCACATTCCTCGCTAAGAGGGAGTGTTGATTTCTGTAGCATCGAATGTGCTCTAGCCTCGAGATTTTGCAAAGAGGCTAAGACACATGCATTCTCCAAGACCCAAAAATCATTTGGGAAAATTCCACCTAGATGGTTTAATTAAAATAATTAATCATTTTTAATGTGTTCCTAGGTCTAAACTTAGGAAATGTGATTAATTAAAGGGTATTAATTAAATCTGGTGCGAATCTTCTAGAGAAGACAAGGATCAACTCCCGGTTAATCTTAGCCATCAATTATGTTTTAATCTTGGTTGTTGGTGCTCCAACGAGAGATTATAAGGAGCTTGTTGGGCACTTGAAGAACACACTGAGATAGTGAGATTTAGGAATCGAATTTGTCAAGAGTAGCAGCACTGAGTTGCCAAAGAGAGATCGAGTGATCTTCTTACAGTGAGGGGCAGGGATAGTAGACCGAAGGGGATTTTTCCAGTTCCGGAGAATGCAAGATAGAGAAGGCAACGAGAGGTTCAGAGGCAGTGCAGTGCTTAAGAGGGAGTCCATAATTTTTTTGGGAGCAGTCGATATCTAGTGTCGAAAGCCAGGGTGTGAGACCGGAGGGCCAGAGGTTCGAGTTCCAGCCAGCAAATGGATCAGCTGGAAGGGTGACGCAGCACCTAGAAGCTGTGACGCAAAAGCAGCATGAGAGCACGCAGAGACAGTGTGGGGCCAGCCATCCAGATCCTAGATCAGAGTCGGATTGCCAGTGACAGTGCGAGAATATTTCTCACTACCTCTTTGCCAGTTTATTCTTTGTATCAAATTGCCAGTTTGGGCATCTAAAGATTTCTACTCAGAAACTACTACATAATAATAAAAGCCTCAGTTGCTGAATCAGTTTTCTCAAGTTGGGTTTTTTCGGGGACATTTGTCCAAAAACAACGATGTATTTGTGTGTGTTTATTTCTCTCCTGTGCGGTATTTTGTTTCCGCCGTATTTTATGTTGTGAACGTTGCAGTAGATTTTATTTCGATGTTTACTGTGTAACACTGTAAATAACTTGATTCGGAAATTAACAAGTAGGAGAAATTTAGTCAGTTGTTGCAATAGGGATTCGAGTCACCAAATTTTCACAACTAATCCTCCGTAGGTGATCACATTAAAAGCTTATTTCTCTCACTTTCTTCTTTTTTCTAAGCCTAGCCTCCATAGGTCACCTAGGGCATCAATTTTCTCACGATTCATCCATCAAAAAGCTTTTATCTCTTGCCCACTACTACGTTGGTGTGTCTCCTAGGTGCCCTCCAAATTTCATGAGATTCTAATGGTGGGATCTTGAGATACTTCAAGCCCTAGCTCCGAGATCGATTTTTGCCTCTGGTTTCCTTTGGCTAGTGACCTCATTGGGGTCATTGCATCAAAATCAAAGAAATTTTTTATTTTGATCCCCTTCTCCTCCTCAATTAGGTCAACCACACCCTTGATTGATCAATTCCATCCCCTTGACCTAATTTTGGGTCCACTTGGTCTCATGTGGTCCCACTTCTTATCAAAGCTAATCCTTCAAAGACCATTTAGAAACCAAGTTTCCACAAGGATTTTGAGGTCTAGAAATCTCCTTTGCAAGTCATACCTTCAAACACTAGCCCCTAAAATCCTCCTAGCCCTTCCTAGAGAGCCTTTCACCTTGCCTCCCAAGCAAGCAAGCAAGCCACATATTTGAGCCTCTTGTGAATAGGCTTTGGGATCACCTTTCATCCTATCATTGTATATCCATTATAGTGATCCTTATTATACTGAGTCTCCTCCTATCGATGAAATTCCATAAAGAGCAAGGAGCCTTAGCTAAGGTGACAATGGACTATCGCTCCATTGCTGCCCCTTGACCTAGTAGTTGCTCTATAGGATCCCCTCCTAGGAGCCTTGCTAGTTTGAGTGGTAACAGTATCAGAGCGTAGTCTTTGATTAAAGACCAAGCACAACTTTTATCCTCAAGAGGAGTTTTTGTGATTCAAAGGGAGCAAGTTATCAGATCGATTTTGTAGTTAGAGTTCTAGGAAGTGCACATTGATTTTACTAGTGTGATTTGTATTCAACAATTCGTTTGGCAATATGGCATATCATGGTCTCAGATTTGAAGACGGATTGGACGATGTGTCCAACTTCTATTTGTGGTGTGAAAGGATAGCAGTAGTGCTGAAGGAACAAGGGGTTTGAGATCTTATTGATAATGTCTCAGTCGCACCCACAAATCCTTAGCAGTTGGCTCAGCACAACAAGATGGATGCCAAGGCAAGAAGGATTACCATGGAGGGTGTCAAAGACCACATCATCCCTCCCCTGACTGGGAAGAAGGAAGCCAAACAAATGTGGACTGCCATCATTGGTCTCTATTAGGATTCGAGCGAGACCAAAAAGTTGGTGCTAAAGGACAAGCTTAGGAGCAATAAAACGTCCAAATCAGATTCGATGGTTTCTTCCCTCAACAAGTTTTCCAAAGTAAAGGAAGAGTTGGTTGGTGTGGGTGAGGCCATTCTAGATAGGGATCTGGTGAATTTAGCTCTATTTGGGTTTCACCAACTCGTGGCAAGCCTTCACAGATGGTATATGTGCCCGAGAACACTTTCCAAATTGGGATAGGTTGTAGGGTGACAGCGTTTGAGAGGAGATTTGCAGACAAGCTCAAGTTGTATCTCATGTTAAAAGTGAGGAAGATGAAGAAAATTTCTCTCTAGCTAGCAAAGGACCAAGTCCAAGGGTAAAAAGAGCAATGGTGGTGGCGAGTTGAGTTCTAAGGGAGAGAAGAAGAAAAAGTATCTCAGCAAAATCAAGTGTTTTTCGTGCCAACAGTTTAGGCATTACGCTACTAAATGCCCTAACAAGAAGAAAGGGTCCAATAAGGACCAAGTATTAGGCTCTACAGAGATACATGAGTTTTTCTCTCATTTTGAGGAGTTCTCACTCATTGTCTATATGGCAAGTTCACTGGCTACTAGTTTATGGTATGTGGACAGCGGTGCATCTTGTGATATGACAGAAAACAAGTATTTCAGCGAACTGTAAGAGAAGGACATGCACTTTGATATCAAGATGGGAGACGATGGGAAGTACTGGGTTGAGGGTATTGGTATAATTCATTTTGAGAGGGAGTCTGGAAACCCTCTATATCTCAGAGATGTTCTTTACGTATCGGGCTTGTTGACGGTGTTGGAAATCCGTCAACCAAGGGGGTCTCCCCAATGCGATGTCCCAATTAGACCTCACACTGTTTGGAATAGGAGTCCCATCTAGAGTATCGACCCGATTGCCATATATTCTTATAGATTTGCCTTGGCTTAAGCTGTCATCAAGAGAGAGAAGCGCGTATGTGCCTTTGCAAAAAGCAAGTGTGTCGGTTTAATGTTCGGTCGCAGGTGTATCAAGGGCGAGAAAAAGTGAGCCTCTAAGAGAGAGGTAATAGTACCACCCTAGTAGAGGCGCACACAAGCGAAAAGAGAATCACTTAACATCAAGCAAAATAGTCCACATAGATGCGACGATTATTCCAACAACTACAACACTGACACATTTTCAATAAGATAAGCACTAAAATAACCAAAATAGTTTAACTACCTTAGTACAGGTGGCTGCAAACATGAATCATAAACATTCACAGAACAGTCTTACAAATATTCACAATCCATGCATGAAAACGTGTTGGCCATTAGGCTTCAAGTATTAAGTAAAAGTCCCAAGATACATGAATACAACAAACATCACTAGCTCCAATAGTGGAGCATTGGAGCCACAACTTGCTCCCCAAAAGTACTGACTTTGTCTCTTTGATTCCTTATGGGAGAAGCCAAGGTGAAAAAGTCTTTTGCTTGTACAATGAGGGTGTATATATAACAAATGGGGTGATCATTCACCTCCCTTGTGACTCTTGGACTACCCTCATGACTCTTTGACTTCTCTATGACTTTTCAACTCTTACATGACTCTTCATATTTTGGACATGACTCTTGGACTTCCACTTTACAATACATTTTCCAATATTGAATTTACATAATCCACAAAATGATGTGGCACATGATGACTCATGACATGACATGACATGACACTGCTAACATGGACTACATGATGACATGGCAATGTCAAGCCACTCTTTGTTGTTGCTTTCTTTGATAAAAGATGTATCCAAAACTTCATCTTTGTAAGAGATATGCTTTGCTCTTTATATCCACCCTCCAAAGGGTTGTGAATCAATATGGAGTCTTCATGCAGTCCTGATCTTTGATCTTTTGTTATATTATGGTGTTCCTTCGTCTTCTCGCCTGATGATCATCTTATCTCTTCAACTCCATAGGTGTCTTCCAGCATGGTCTCCTTCTCCTTTTCCTCCATCATCATCTTGTCATGATAAGATAGAGTACCTGCAATTGAAAGCCATTCATGACAAGACAACATCAGTCTAAAAACCCCTAATCTAACATGCTTCATGAAATCACTTGTTAGGGTTGAGATCGGGTGACTAATTGAGTGATTGACATAGGGATTGTGCAATTCCAGAGGCCGAGATCTGGGACCGAAGCTTAAGACTACGCAATGCACAGTTCACGATGGCCAGGGTCAAAGGATTGTGCAATTGAGGGACTCAAGAGCTCCGATTGGAGGCTTGAACCTTGAGATTGCGCAATGCGCAGTTCTGGAGGCCTAGGCAGAGGGACAGCATAGTTGAGGAGCTCAAGAGCTCAAGCTAGAGGCTTGAGACGGCGTAGTGAACAGTTCTGAAAGCCTGGGTCAAGTGATTGTGCAGTTGAGGAACCCAAGAGGTCAAGCTTGAGGCTTGAAGTTTCCCAATGCGTAGTTCTGACAGGAGAACAGGTTGGGAGATTGCGCAGTTGAGGGGTTCAAGGCCTCAAGCTTGAGGCTTGAAGTTTCCAAATGTGCAATTCTGGAGAGAGAGGAGCCAAGTGATTGCGCAATTCAAGAGCTCAAGGCTGAGGCTTGACGCTAGAGACTGCGCAGTGCGTAGACAAGGCTGGCTAGAGGCAAGGATTACGCAATTTTGCAGCTCAGGGGTTGGGCTTGAGCATTGAGATCGCAGTTATGGGAGGCGGAAATTGCACATTGCGCAGTGCCAAGAGTTAAGGTTATTGCTTGAGGACTGACACTGCGCAGTACGAAGTCCAAGAGGATTGAATGAGGTTGAGAGGCCCAGTCGGGGAGTTTTCCCAATTTTGACTAAGTGTTGGATCAGTGAGAGAAAGTTGAACAAAAATGTGAGAGGCACGATCGAGGAGTTTTCCCAATTTTGACTAAGTGTTGGATCAGTGAGAGAAAGTTGAACAAAAGCAAGACTTGGACAAGATTGCACACTTAGTTCACTTGACAACACAACATGGAACACTCAGAACACATTAACACTTTTTCCTCAATGCGACAACATTGCGACAGCTCACTCCAAGTGCGACACTAAAGATACACTTTGCGACGACAGTGACAACACTTGTGCGACAATGCTTGAAACTTTGGAAATGAGTGTGATACATGTTTACATGATAAGGACAACTCATTAACACAAAGATTGCCCCTTGAAACAACCAAAACTAGCTTTTGTACAATATGCGATAGTTAACGTGCTAAAACATGACATTTGCGATATGAAGAGAATAGTGTGAACGACACTTGTGATATGCGAACAATGGCGAAGACGACACGTACCAGAGCGAAGATAACATGAAAACGCCACTTGTTAAGGTGAAAGCAAGAAAAAGCGACAGTCGTAAATATGAAACGACACTTGCAACGGCGAAGGAGCGCAAAAGCGACAGTGCGAAAAACTCACCAAAATAGAAGTACAAACACAACCAAAAGTGAGAGATTGTCAATGACAGTGCACACTAACTGTCGACATGGGTTGCACATCGCACAGGCACTATCTTGATGGACCATCGCACAGGCACTGTCTTGATGGACCATCGCAAGCCTATTCAAGCTTGCGTAAAGGGTGCGTTCATGAATGCATTATAGATTAGGCATGTGTGAGCAGGTGACTACAACACTTACGATCCAAAAGCAAGCTCAAAGACTTAACACAGCATCGATCGACCAGGAAGTGACTGCGGAGTGACCAATTGCAAGATCCACAGTAGGCTCCAAAATCCAAGTGTAGACCAAATTTTGGAGGGTGTTTGTCGTAGCGACAACAAGGCTCAAGAAGAATCTTCTATTAGTTTCAACTTTAGAGGATAAGCGGTATGAGGTAACCTTCAAACAGTGTAGGGGTTTTATAAAACCCTCAGACTCCAAGGTGTCGAAGCAGATCGGGGTTAGGCACAAGAGCCTATACAAATTGTAGTTTGAGAGTCGCAGCATTGACTAGCAGAGGAGGTCGTGACTTAGGCAACGAGCATGGGGAGTTGTGGCATAAGTGCATGGGGAGTTGTGGCATAAGCGCATGGGGCATCTGCACCATGGAGCACTAAATATTCTTAAGGAGATAGCAATAGGTTGCCATAGTGCAGTGTGGATCGGCATGAGGTATGTAAAGGTTGCACACTTGGCAAGTATGCCAAGTCATCTTTTCCTAGGAAAGATAACAGCGCCAAGGGTATCTTGGACCTTGTTCATTCAGATGTATGTCGTCCTTTCTCTATAGTATTCCTCAGTGGGTACAAGTACTATGTCACCTTTATAGATAATCACTCGAGGAAGCCTTGGATATTTTTCATGAAGAAGAAGGATGAGGTCTTATCGAAGTTTTTGGAGTTTAATGCCTTGGTTGAGGACCAGATTGGTAGGAAGATCAAAGCGTTGAGATCAAATAACAATGGGTAGTACACCTCAAACGCATTCAAGGAGTTGTGTGCCAAGGAGGGCATCATGAGGGAGTTTACCACACCATATAATCCTCAGCAGAATGGGGTGGCAAAGCGTAAGAATAGGGCCATAGTTGGAGAGGCCAAACTGATGTTGCACGACCAATGTTGCACGAAGCAGGGACGAAGCAGGGACGTTTTTTGGAAGCGGATCCATGGAAGTGTCATTTCCCAAAAATCTAGGAAGCAAAGCGTCTCGGAAGCGTCTATATATATATATATATATATATATATATATATCTATATATATATATATATATATATATATATATATATATATATATATAATTTTTGCATTTATATTCAAAATAAACACCCAAAATACCAAATTAGTTGTAGAAGACATGAAAACATGCATATTTTGACATAAATCAAGATAGATATGGCATCCATTGTACATCAATGATTAATTATTCCAGCATCAACCATCTAGAATCTAGATTCCTCTTCTCTTGTCTAACCTTTGCCTCTACTTTGATTCTCTAGGGATATTAGTCAACATTGCCCAATTTTGATCAAACAACCTAATCCAAGCCTTATAATATGGTAGAGAAAGCTTAACATGCCTGATCAATGATTTTGACTTGAGTGAAGAGTACATTTTTGCTAAGGCCATGACAAATGAGTTCAACAATTAGCAACACCAACATTGGGGTACATATAGGGCTCAGTGCTCTTGATTAAATGGCAATCACATGCCCTCATACATGATATAATCAAATGAAATCCCACAATCCCATTAATCCTGAAAATTGTTAAGTCTGTTGAATTTTGAATGGGATAAGAAATTTTATTTTCTCCATATGAAGTCTGATGAGGTTGGAACCACTCTCAAACATCCTAAGTCATTTCATGGTAATGTTAAAAATTTAAGTAAAAGGATGAAAATGAAAGATAAAGGAGAATGTCACTTTTATTTTAAGAATTTAACACTACCATTAGAGAGCATCAAGGAAGTGTCTAGGGAGCATCAAGGGGCACCTTGAGAGTATTCGGAAAGCATAGTTCCTCACATAACAGTTCGAAATTCTAGGAAAAAAAAAAGCCCCACAGAACCATGTGAACCGTCCACCTTCTCTCGGATCCACTCGCGATTCGTGACGGATATACAGTCGAACCTCCACGAATCCGCACCAGGAATCACCAAAAGATGGCACTAGAGGATGAGTGGCGGATCCAGTTCCACCTCCTAATCCTTGGGGGGGGGGGGGGGGGGGGGGTGGGGTGGGGATCCTGCAAGCATGAAATACAACAATTTTCTTATAGAACCGGAACCCACACAGAGTGTTGGGGTGAGTTACACCAAAGGAGGCATTTATAGGGAAGAAATCAGATGTGTCTCATTTCCACATATTTGGTAGCCTTGTATATTGCCATGTACTAGAGGAGAAAAGGAAGAAGTTGAAGCCCGTAGCAAAGAAGGGCATCTTCATGGGTTAATGTGAGACATCCAAGGTGTACAAAGTGTACATTCTAGCACATAGGAAGATAGTCATCAGGACAAATGTGAAGTTTAAGGAGGATAGGGCTTTGAGAAAGTCCTTAGAGCGTGAGTAGGCCATTGTGTAGAAGGAGGAGTAGCAAGCTCCCAAGCTGGAAACTCAGCCAATACCTCAAACTGCAATTGTGTGTGGGCAGGATGAGGATGAGGAGGACACACAAATGGAAGAGCGAGTGGATCCCACTTAGTAAGTGACTCCTAACATAGGAGAAGGAGAGCAAGATGGGAAGATCAATTGATCCAGAAGGTGCAAGAGAAAGTTGGTGCTCCAAGACTCAAGTACTTCAGTTCGCGGTGCACAGGATACATGGCACTTATAAGTCTATGACCGAGTTGATAGATGTCGAGCCTTCCAATTATCAGAAGGAAGCCACTCTGCAGGTGTGGAGAGATGCCTTGGTGGAAGAGTATGCAGCCATCATGAAGAACAATGTCTAGCAGGTGGTGCCAAGGCTAGAGGGAAAATATGTGGTAGGCTCTCGCTGGGTCTACAAGATAAAGCATGGAGCTGATGGGAGTATCAAGAAGTGAAAGGCGAGATTCGTGGCAAAGATGTTCTCGCATATAGAGGGAGTTGACTATGACAAAACATTTGCCCCAGATGCTAGGTATTTGTCTATCATGGCAGTTGTATCTATTACAGCATACATGGGGTGGAAGATTCACCAGATGAATGTGAAGGCAGCCTTCCTCAATGGGGTTGTTGAGGAGGAGATTTACATTGAGTAGCCAGAGGGATTTGAAACATGCAATAAAGATACACACGTACGCACACTCAAGAGAGCTATATATGGGCTCAAGCAAGCTCTACAGGCATGGTATGCTCAAATAGACAGTTACCTTCAGGGATTGGGCTTCACCGAGTGTAAGGCGGACCCCAACCTCTATTACATTGTTGTTGGAGGTGAACCGCTTATTATGGTACTATATGTGGATGATCTGATGTTAACAAGCGGAAACAAGTTCATCCATGAGTGCAAGAGAGATCTTATAGGCGAGTTTGAGAAGAAGTATATGGGGTTGTTGCACCATTTCCTTGGGTTGGAGGTATGGCAAGGTGATGGATTACAGGCCCATATTACCCCCCTCTAGTCACAAACTAGAGGAAGGTAGATACATCTAGATCGAAGCGAGTAAACCCCACACTTTACCAGCAGATGATTGGGTCCTTGATGTATTTGGTGAACACACAGCCAGATATATGTTTTGCAGTTAACTCGTTTAGCCAATTTTTAGTCAAGCCTACCAAAGCACATTGGGTCGCTGCTAAGCACGTATTGAGATATCTTAAGGGGGCAGTAGAGCATGGATTGTGGTATAGATTGGTTGATGAGTTGAGGCGAGTGGGCTTCAGTGATGCAGATTGGACAAGGAGCTCCTCAGAAAGGAAGAGCACATCAGAATGTATGTTTAGTGTTGGATCAGCAATTGTTTCTTGGTTCAGCAAGAAGCAGAGATCAATTACATGGAGTTCAACCAAGGCCGAGTACATGGCTACCAGTTTGGCAAGTTGCGAAGCTATTTGGTTGAGGAAGCTTCTCATGGGCTTGTTCAAGGCAAAGTTGGAGCCTACAGTGATACACTATTACAATCAAAGTTGCATCAAGCTTCCTAAAAAAACAATGTTTCATGAACACTCTAAGCACATCAACATACGTTATCACCACATCAAAGATATTGTTCAGCGAGGTATTGTTACACTCTAATACGTACCAAGTTCCAACAAAGCAGTAAACAACAAACATTCTAACTAAGGCTTTGCCAAGTACCAGATCTGTATACCTCATAGAGAAGTTGGGTGTAGTGCAGATGATCCAGGTGGATGTTGGTGGCCACCCACCTATCCCATTTGGACCCCCACAACTGTCTCTTTTAGTTTTTCTGTTTCCTTAATTATAGCACAGTTTACTATTTTTAGCAGTTTTTCGGGTCCTAAACTTCCGGAGCCGTTTTGAGGCCCTAAACGACCTTTTTTGGGGAAATCCACAGCCAGCGATTTTTCTGTTTAAAAATCGTCTTTTCCGTCGTAGTCCTCGGAGAGATCTTTCCAACGGGCTATCATGCGCGTCAAACGGAGATAGTACGACCAATTCGCGACCCCGAGAAGTTGATGTACCAACTTACCCAGAAACGGGGCCCACAATTTGGCGTTTCATCTTCTAGGGTTAGGTTTTGGAATGTGAATGGTTTTCCATTGTTTCTCAACAATAAATAGGCCCTTGAGCCTCATTGTAACACAGTTTTTGGAGAACAGTTCAGAGGCATGTAGCCGACACATCTCTTCTCAGATATAAGCTACCATCGCCCTAGCTAGGTTATTTCCATTTCTATTTGTAAGCATATTTCAGTATTTTACAGTAATGAAATGAAGTATTATTTCCGTTGCATATTTGTCTTTATGGTTATCTCTGTATTTTATTGCGTTCCTGTTTAAATCCGGATCAGCAGAACACCTTCATCTCTAATAGGGAGTGTTGATTGGAGTAGTGAAGAAGTATTATGCTTGTCTAAGTGCAAGGACTAGCAGAGGAACACAAAAGACTACCAGTTTAGTAGAATATTAATTTATTTAACTATTTCCTAAAGATAGGCTTAGGAAAAAGTAAAAGTTCCTAAGTTAACTTATGATTTAATCTCAGCCATTGATCACAATTTAATCTCAACTATTGAGAAGGAGATTAGAGTTGAGATCGAAATTATAAGAGGAGATAGAGTGAGTTAGTGGCAAGTCAATTGAGCACAAGCAAGTGTGAGAGCGTAGCAAAGGAAGAGTCGAGAGTTCAGGAGTTCACAGAGGTTCAACTTACAGGCGAGATTCAAATCAAGTAAAGGTTAAATTGCCTTAGCCCCGAGATCGGTTGCACAACTCCAGTTCGCATGTGTGCACTGGAGGAGAGAATTTGTGCTCGCAAGTGCGAGCAAACAGGAAAATTTGCACGGCCTTTTAGCAGATAGAGGCAGTAATTAGATCGATTTATCTTGCAGGATTGATCAGTTGTATTTATGTGATGAACTGGGAAGTTTATCCCTTGATGTAATTCTCAAAAGAGAATCTTTTGTTGTAGAAGAATAATAAAATACACACAGCATTGCAAGTTTTCCTCAGAGTTAGGGTTCACTGGGTAAATCTTTTGTTCTATGGTTTGATGTGTTTGTCTTCTAATTTATTTTCCGTTGTGCATATTAAGTTAGAAAACTCAGTGTATTTGTGATTTAAGTTTCCAGAATATCAATTATTTGTGTTTCTCGATTTTACACTTGGAAAATTGCAAATCAGTTTACTGGGTTTTAAGGAAATCTAATATTCATGCAACATTGGTTTGAAGTCTTCTTCAACCCATTGAAGATCATAACCGAGTTCTATCCATGTTGACCTTCAAGTGCCAAAGGTCACAAAAAGGAGCTAAGGAATTAAACTATCTCTATAAACCCTCTAGAGATGAGGCTAGGAGGACCACGCCATCAGCAAATGTTAAAATTAGCAACTAGGGCCAAACTCCATGTGGGTCATCTTATTTATGGCAGCTGATATTTTTCTTGGATTCCTCTCGTCGAGAGGTGTAGGATTGATCTAACGATCATCCGATTCCGACAAGTATTTATGGAGATATGAATTTATTTGTATTTACTTGACAAATTGTCAAGGTCGGCCAGCAGCTAAATGTGTGGCACACATGCTCAACGTTTCATATAAATACAAGAGAGGATGAGGCATTATTCACTCATCTCATCTCATCTTACATTCTTATCTCTCTCTCATAACTTGATTGGGTAAACAAGGAGCAGCATCTCTCACGTGGGAGAAGGAGGACGCAGCAAGGAAGATAGATGCAGCTAGGAGGAGGACGCAGGTCTGTTCCAGCGTTGACTGTGGTTGACCTAGGTGCAGCAAGCAAGGGATGACTGCGTTGACCAGCGAGGGAGATGTTTTGACTATGGCCTAGTGTGGGGAGTCTCCTTCAAGCAAGCTGCAATTCTGATCTGTTGTTCGTTGACCTGATTTGACCACCGAATTGACCAGCGCTGACTGGTTAGGGTTGACCACAGGGCTGCCAATGCGTTGACCTGTTTTGACCTTCTCTTTTGCCTTTTTTTCTGTCAATCTATTAATGTTCTATCAACACTTTACTTTATGTTAATGTGATTGCTTAACAGTGCCTAATAAGAAGAAATTGAAGTAAACTGCACTAAGCATAGAACATACCATAAATTAACAGCAAAGAGCAGGATGTATATCTGAACCCGGTGGAGGAGGCACCCATCATTGTCATGGATATGCTTATGACAAAAGGCCTCCAACTCATCAATAAAGATCCCAAACAATGTGGGGTACAAGGGGCAAGCATGTTCAACCTCAATGGTACTCCTAATGAAACCGGACATCCCATGAACTATGTGGAGACGACTAAGGACTGACTCATACAAGCACATGACAAAAATCAATAGGGCATGGGAGATGTCAATGTATCAAAGCCTCAAGAACAAAGCTTTGCGTGGGACAGAGTCAAAGGCTTTTTGAAAGTCTACAAAGCAACAATAGACTTTTGAAGAACAGTTTCATGCCTCCTCAATGAGGATTGGAGGGTAAAGATGTGATCAATGTTATGATGAGTGGATCGAAATCTCTTGATTAGAGTAGAGAAGTAAGGGTTCTACTTGTCTAAGTGTTAATCTAGTAAAAGAACCCCTAAGACTACCACTTTGGTAGAATATTACTTAATTTAACTACTTCCTAAGGTGAGACTTAAGAAAAATTAAAAATTCCTAAGTTAACTTGTGATTAAATCTCATCCATTGATCACGATTTAATCTCTGTCGTTGAGAGGGAGATTGAGATCAAAATTATAAGAGGAGATGGAGTGAGCTAGTGGCAATTCAGTTGAGCACAAGCCGTGTGTGTCACACAGCGAAGATAGAGCAGACGGTTTCGACAAATGGCAGTGATATAGGATCAGAGAAGAAATCGAGTGAGGGTCGAGCTCTTATAGCCCCAACGCAGTCATACCATGCACATGTCCGTGCAGGAGAGAGGATTTGTGCTCGCATGTGTGCACAATTTAGCTTATATGCGCAAGGATTTTGCTGATCTAGTGCATAGGCAAGGGGATCGATTCATCTTGAAGGATTGATCAATTGTTCTTGTGATAAAATGGAAATTCCTCCCTTGTCGTAATTCTCAGAAGAAAACTCTTTGCTGAAGAAGAAGAATAAAGACACAACATTGCAGGGTTTCCCCAGAGTTGGGGTTTTATGGGTATATCTTGTGATCTATGTGTTGATGTGTTTGTCTTCTGATTTATCTTTTCCATTGTGCATGTTAAGTTAGAAAATTCAATGTAATTGTGATTTAAGTTTCCAGAATATCAGTTATTTGTGTTTATGGGTTTTTATACTTAGAAGATTACAAATTAGTTTACTGGGTTTTAAGGAAATCTAACCAAATCATGTCTACCACCTAGCTTTGAGGCATCTCTACTGAAACTCACTAGAGAGCTTCATATAGAGAACCATAGTATAGAGCTTCAAGAGCGTGTGGCCCACCAAGATCATTCTGTAGTTGATGGGATCTAAGCTAGGGCCCGATAATTTTAATATTTTTTCAATTCAACAATGTGATTTGTTGATTATGCATATGAATCCCATCATCCAAGGGAATGGTAATTCTAAAATATCATCTAGGATAGCCCTATTGATTCTACCTTCCGTGTCAGTTGTATCTTCAACCCAAAGCATAAAGTATTTCTCCCTACATATTTCCGTTTATTCAACACAATTTAAAAATAAAAAAAATAAAATGAATAAGCATGAGATCTGAAAGAAACGCATCATGCACCTTAGCTCCATGTGGGATAAGGTTCATATTCTCTTTCTCAATCTAAAAATGATACACCTAAGTATTTTGTAAGTGATGAGGTTCATACATCTCTTTCTTGATTTGAAAGAAAAAATAGAAAAGCCAGGATTCTGTCAAAATGATACAAAAAGCTTTCCTTCCTGAGCTAAGAAACAAACATAAGCTCTACTGAAAATAAAACTAAAATAAAAAGAGAAACAAGATGATTGAAAATTCCAATCCACTAATAAGTAGCACACCAAGTAGCTTGCAATACAATTGAATTATTACCAGGTAATTTTGAAAAAGTTCAGTATCCGCATGCTTTCCTCTAACCACCTTTTCTTCATAACCAGCACGAGCATTGTACATTTGTAGAGCCTTTTTATAAGCTGATATCACATTGGAAGGAAGTCCAGCTAAATGATCTATGTCATTCCCAATCACAACTCCCTGCTGCTCTTCCCAAAATTTGTAATCTTGAAGCGTTGAATCAATGTCTTTCAATGGTATTGAAAGTTGTCGCCGAAATAGGTTACGGATTCGATCAACCTGTTTATCTTTTACCTACAATAACAGAGGAACATAAGAACCTACTATGATATGGAAAGAAGCTAAAATGGAACTGAAAACTATAATCAATCACATAGATGATGGAACTGATGAAGAATGGCATCATTTTAAATTTTAAAATAATAGTCACATGCACTAAGGAACACCATAGTAAATAAATGCACTAGGTTTTATGCAGATACCCTATCAAATAATACCTAACACCTCAAAACACTAATGCATATACAAACATTCGACACAACAGAATAACAAAAAATAAGCTTTAGTTTAGTTTCAAAGACAACCCTGGTGCAAACAAAATAAACAGAGAAAAATGAATTTCAAAATTCAATTACTGTACACTTAATTTAATTGCTGTCCAGTTCCTTAATAAAGAGGAAAGGTCATTTTATCCCCAAGTAAAATCTCCATCACTATCAACACCATTATTAGTGTCAGCTCTAAAGGCAAAAATGATAAAACATTTTACCTCCCTGCAATTTCCATCAAGTGCAGATAGTCGTTCCCAACTATATCCTTCCACTCTAGATTTTCTTCTCATTATAATTCAGGCTCCCTATAACGTATTACATGCATATTCTTACCTCGTTATTTGATGTCATTAAGTTCAGTATCAAGTATATAAATGTTCCATTAAATTTAGCCTAAGGGATTAGCTCAACCAGTTGTCACCAATGTTGGTGGTCATTTGGCTAGTTCCATGCCAGCAAGTGTCCAATTCAAATCCCCCCAAGGTTACACACATTAGCCTATGCCAACAGCATTAAAATTCCATGCACCCCATGTCTGGTCTATGTTTTAACTAGAAACATAAACACACTGAAATGCCTAGCTTTAAAACAACTTCCACAGTGGAAAATACACCAATAATTAGATCAAGAACATAACATTAAAATTCAATTTCCAAAATTAATTTCTTACAAGACCTTTAACAAGAAATGCAAGGGGTCCCATACCAAGGATAGTGGCCCTTTACAATCCCTGAAAATGCCCATAAAACACAAGTACAAAATCCTTGGACTGAGGCCAAATCCTTCAAGCCCTCACTGCCCAAAATCACTCAGTCCAACTTCTTTAATGGACTGTCCACACAGCCACCTTGTTTTAGCACCTTAGAGCTTCCCAGCCTTCCTTAAACACCCAGCCCACCTGCAATCTTCCCTCTTTACAGGTCTGTCCTGCTGTGACTACCTCCTGTAACCCACGGCCCTCACACAGGCCCCTCGGTCTGCACTTATTACCTTCCTGTGGGCAGTTATAACCCTTAAAAGCTCACAGCCCACAAATATCTTCCCTCAGCCAGCTCTTGTACACCTTTCACAGCTCTGGATTGCTTCCTTCTACTGTGGGTTGAACAAAACAGGCCTTCTCTGCCCTTGCACAGGCCTTGGCCTGCTGCTCCTTGTTGCAGCCTGTTCCCAGCCACAGGTCCGAACCTTCCACGGGGTCTGGACCTCCTTTTCCCTGCCTGTTGATGGTGGCACAGGCCCTAACTAGACTTCAGCCCTTACCTTTTAGCTTCGGTCTGCTTCCTCTAAGTTGTTGACCTCCTGCCAGCTACCAACATATATATTTGGGGCTTCAGACATATACATATTTTGATATATGTCTGAAATAGATATGCACATCTTTCCCTCTTTTCTTTGGCTCTTCATATCTCTAGTGAATCCCAAAAGTTAGTATCTACAATGAGAAAAGTATTTCATATTACCACTTTTGTTTAGCAATGATGAAAGAACCATATTAAAAATAACGCAACCAAAGAAAAAGGTAATAAGATTGAGAACTTTATTTTATGGAAAAGTTCGTATCTACAATGAGAAAAGTATTTCATATTACCACTTTTGTTTAGCAATGATGAAAGAACCATATTAAAAATAACGCAACCAAAGAAAAAGGTAATAAGATTGAGAACTTTATTTTATGGAAAACTCATGCTATAAAGTTAAGCTTTTTTTGGTAGCATGTCCTTGAGTTGTGAAACTAGCCTTTAGTTAAGAAACCACAACCCAGGGGCATCTAAGCCATCAAAATCACCAAGGGATTGTACCTGGCCTAGGCCACATCATCCCTTAACATGGCTGGATTTTGTTTTGGTGTCTACTCCCGACTACAGTGAGCTTTAAACCTTGGTCGCCTTACAAAATGAAACCCTCGAAATCCGATCAGACTAGTGAGATTTGTCCTTTATAAAGAAGGAAATGGGGTGGGGACTTGATCCACTTATGCATGTATGAGTCACCAAACCATTGTTATAATCTCTCTGGGTGCAACCACACATTTGACCACTACCTCAATGTGTCCCGATGGGCTTCCAAGGTAAGTGCCCCTGTTGACCTCTACTGGTCAACTACCCATGCAGTCCCCCCCCCCTTTGCTTGGCAGAAAGGGGCAGCACCTGATCTATGTGTCCGAGCCATCCTGCAGTCATCAGCAGTTTCATCATTTTGATTGTAAACCCAGTCTGCATGTATGAATTGTAAATAATCTTAGCAGACGTGAGTCATGTATGTAATTTGCCTAGGTGGACCTAACTTTCTGATGATAATCTACGTCCCGGAAGGTTTTTTGTCTCACCGATCCACGGATCGGCAGAGTTTTCCTTCAAACCTGACCCCAAAGCCGGGATTGATTTTGTCATTAGAACTTTAGGAAAATCCTAGTGTGTCAAATCTGCTAGATTATAGTTGTGTCGCAGAACTGGGTGTTTTGTGAGGGTCTGTATTAAATGGGTTTGTCCCTTAAGATGTAATTTTGTAAAAAACATGATGTAATGTGTCTTGAGGGTCGAGAAATGTTTTAAATCCCCTCATGAGTCCTAAGTCCTAGGTCCTAGGTGATGTTTCCGAAGGCTTAGTTTGATGATCCATCTTAAAATGAATTAAAAAATTAAAAAAATGAATAAGAATAATAAAATAATAAAAAATAATAAAAAAATTAAAAAATGAAGCAAAAACCCTAACTAATAAAATAATAATATTTTAAGTTAATAAATCGACGGATGAGATCAAGAGATGTCTTGATCCTCATCAACGGTCGAGATCATTTCTACATGGATCACTCGAACTAGCCGTTAGGATCATTTCCTTTATATAGGGTCTTAGGGGGTCATTTCAAGTCATTCGATTGGTGAGTCTAAGACTGAAGAAGCTCTCTTGTAAATCTGTTTCTGGTTAATAAAGAAGACTTTGGGGTCCATATCTTGCTGGTGTTACTCTCTTGGAATGCTGTGAGATCATTTCATTTTCTGCATATGTTATTTTCAGCTGTTAATAATAGCTTTGGTAGAGTATTGTGGGTACAGGTATCTTGCTCACTTGCTAGGGTTAGGGTGCTGCTAGGGTTTCTGGAGTAATGGCAGGTATCTCCATTACTGTTTGAGATCTAGCAGCATTTTTGCCCTCTTTATTGACGATTGTTTTGAGCTGTGCAGAATAACATTTTCTGAAGGAATTTTGTGGGCGTTCGGGGAAGTTCTCGGCTGAACCAGCCAACTCCCGCAAGCGTTTTTTGTTGAGCCCAGCTGGATTTGATCCTGGGCCTATCATTCGGTTTTATTTTTTTGGGTTGCATGAGAGATTTTCTGGAGTTTTTTTTTTTTTGTCACCGTGACAATCTGAAATTTCTTATCTTTAAAAATTTTCTGTGTTTACTGCTAAATATGGCTGCTAAGGGGCTAAATCTGTACATTAATCATTTTTTTTTAGGGTTTTCAAGCTTCTGCTTTTCAAAATTTTTTATTAGGGTTTCAAGAGTTTGCTTTGTACAGTTTTGATATAGGGTTTTGTTTTTTTGCAGGACCGCCGTCAATCTCCTTGACCCTCACTGCATTGAGCATTATCAAGTAAAAATTCGAAATTGTGTTATCCTGTGAGCATCAAGTGGAGAAATCTGATTCAAATCGTTGCCATACGCTGCCACTGCCAGAGCAATTCGTGAACCTACAGAAAACTCACGCTGCTGCGACAGTCAAGAAACCTGTTCATTCAAAAACGTATCTCCTACAGCCTCTTCGTTCCATTTGCAAACCCTCAGCTCTGCATTCAAGTGATAATGGTGACATCAACGAAGCCGTCTTTATGCCATCCTTCATCAAAATCATTTCTCTTCGTATAAACGTGCTTGAGATTTCCATGCCCCTCAACCCGCAAACTGCCGTCGAAGTCTGCTGGCTGGACAGTGAAGAACGAGTTTTCTTTTGAATCCACGCACAGATACGACGTGGGGAACAGCGTTTTTTAAGGACGGCTGATGAGTATCCGCAAACAGTTTTTCAAACACGCCACTGCAGCACGTCCATTTGGAAAACGACGACGGCATTCATACGCACAGATAAAAAGGGGGGAACGCATTGAAACAATACCAGCACCCGCAGACATTTTGACTCAACCTTCCGGGCCAGGTAATATCTTGGATCGTATTCCGATTTTCCTAAAACTATTTACGTGGGCATCAAACCTCATTCACAGAATCGCATACAGTCGTATTCGTATTCTCTGCGCAGGTAAGCGTATCATTTCCAGAATCGCATACAGTCGTATTCTCTCTTGGTTACGTTTTTGTTTTATATAGAGTTCGCCTGTGATTTTTTCTTTTGACGGTGAGGGTTTTCATTTTAGATGCGTTTGATTTTTTTTTTATTTTCTTTTGTTGCTCTAACGTAGGCCAGCATAGTTACGTTTCATTAGTTTTAGATTTTAAATCATGTAAAAAAAAGAAAAATACGATTTGCTATTTTCATGTTTGTTACGTATTAGATTTTTCAATTTGGATTTTAATTTAGATTTCCTTTAATTTAGTTTAGAGTTTATTTTATTTAGATTTTAGTGCTTTAGATTTCTGTTATATTTAGATTTTAAATTTTTGAGTTTTCATTTTATTTTAATTTAGATTTGTTTTGATATACATATAAAAAATAAAAAAAATAAAAAGTTTTGTTTAAACTTAGATTTTAATTTAGGATTTTAAATAGATTAAAGTTTTATGGTTTATAGATTTTTTTTATTTTTATAATATAAAAAACAAAAATTAAAAATTAAAAATAAAAATAAAAAATAAAAAATAAAAAAAAATAAAAAAAAAATTTAAAAAAAAAATAAAATAAAAAATATATATATATATATATAAATTTTTGTGGAAAATCATTTTGCCAGTTTCAGTTGCTTTCGCGATATATCTTTCATGCTGAGATCTGAATTTTTAAGCCGAAACACGAAATCCAATGTCTGGTTAATAATTCATGATGCTCATGGTGGTTTAAGGCATTTATCTCTTCAAAGCTTTCAGTTGCCGGATATTGTTTTGGTCACATGATTTAGCTGATGATAGATGGTTGTTGTTCATGGTCCATGTTTCTTTATCATTTAAAAAGTAATCATTTAAACATTGACTCCACAAGGCACTGGTCTATTAAACCTCTAAATCCATCTAGTGCTTATCATATCGTGTATCGTGTCTCCCACCCAACTGTTTGGCAGTTGGTCTTCACTATCTCGCAGGGTCTACCCCCCTTAGCCGCGGGAGACAGGCTTAAACGGAGGGATCGGGGATCAGAGTGACAGCCCCCGGTCTGAGCGTTGTCGTGTCAATTCGCGCGACAACATTTTTTGGCGCCGTTGCCGGGGAAAGAGTTTTTCTGTTCCTGGAAGTTTCATCGACATTCATCTTCACATCTTCTCATCTCTCATTTGAGCTGGCAGATTCAATATTTTGGCATCTTTTCATCACGTATCATCAGCATATCTTTGGTGTGTTTCTTGTTTGGGTGGCAACTCCATTTTTCTTATTTTTTCCCAGACAAGAAGCCTCCCGCATATCTGTTTGTTGATTACTTCTTGGATCTTAGAATCAGTTTTATTGTTCAAGTGGCGACTCCACTTCTTTCATTTTTTGATTTTCTTGAGCAAAGAGCTAGTTCTATCATCCATCTGATCCCTTATTGTTCATCATGGATTATTCATTTAAACCATGTCGTTTTACTCACCGTCTCCATGATCTTCCGGAGGAGGCCACTCCTAAATTACCTATTTTTTCAGGTGGTGATCCAATCGCTGTTAGAAGGCATCTAGGCTTGTTTGATCGCATCATGATCATATATTGCAGATCCCCTCAGTTTAATCATGAAGATATCAAAATGCGTTTATTTGTCCTTACTTTAAAAGATGATGCTTTAAATTGGTTTAACAGTTTTCCTAAGGATTCTTTCACTTCTTTAGAAGACATTGTTGATGCTTTTAAAGATAGATATGGTTATCCAAACAGATTGCCTTCTAAAATTGTTGATCAGAAAGAAAGTAATTCAGCTGTTGAAGAAAGATTTCAAGATCAGAATGTGTCATCAACCGGAAATATTGCAGATCGTCATAGTGGAAAATCAAGGACAAATAATAGTGAAAAGGAAGAACAAAAGCAAATTGTACAAGATCTAATGATGCTGGTAAGAAATATGGAAAGCAATCAAACTAGTCTTATCAATGATGTCAAAACTTTATGCACCCACCTAGAAAAACGTAATAGGGAGTTGGAGGTCACACAAAATCAGCATGCTAAGGAAATTGAGGCCATAAAAACTAATTATGAAACGGAAATTAGAATCATGCATAGCAAGATGTCAGTCTTAGAGGAAAATATGGTGACCATGAAAACTGATCATGATAGGGAAATTGACTCTATGCAAAATAAGCTATTAACCATGGATGAGGAAATGACCATCATGACTTTCAATCATAATAATCAAGTGGCTGACATACAAGCAAATCATAAAGAAGAAATAAATTTTATGCAGCATTGCTTGATGGACATAAAGGAAGTGAATGATAAAGTAATAAAAGACATGCAAGAGCACCATGCCAGACAAATCAGTGCTGTAAAGGTTGAACACTCTAGTCAGATAGATGCATTTAGAATACAGGTTCAAAGGTTTCAGCAATTGGAAGATGAAAGAAACCAGGTGACATCAATAGATCAGGAGCCTTCTCATGTGCTGCAACAAGATCCATCTTATTATGAGGAGGTTGTTGATTCGATTGAAAGATGGTTAATCGAAGGTGATCCGGACAGACTTAAGAATGATAAAGATCAGATGCGGGCTAAAGAAAGACATATCATGCATACTTCATCTGATAGTTTTGAAACAGAAAGTTCCAGGTCATCAGTAATTCCACCTACCAGAAAGAAAAAACGTAAGAGAAAGAAGATGAGACGAAGATTTGATACATCAGACGGCCGTGAGCAGCTTGATTTTCGGATAGGAAAAAGTCCTACCATATGCAAAATTGGACATGGCACATCCGACAAGCAGCCCACAGATTTGCCTGAAAGCAGGCAAATGCTCAGTATGCACTATATTGAACACATCTGATGCCGTAGGGCATCCTTTTGTATCGTATTTCTAACCCTACTCCTTGTTTTTCCGTATTTTCATTTCTGCTTTAGATAGTTAATAAATGAATAGCTTTTTTTTCTTTTCTGTGCTTAATGTATATGCTGATTTTTGGATGGACGCTACTTATTTTTGTGTTGTATGGATGCAGATTCTGGATTCTCACATTCCTGCAAGCAGCAACGTGTCCCCAAGTGGAGCCAGATGTTGACCTCTACTGGTCGACTACCCATGCAGTCCCCCCCCCCTTTGCTTGGCAGAAAGGGGCAGCACCTGATCTATGTGTCCGAGCCATCCTGCAGTCATCAGCAGTTTCATCATTTTGATTGTAAACCCAGTCTGCATGTATGAATTGTAAATAATCTTAGCAGACGTGAGTCATGTATGTAATTTGCCTAGGTGGACCTAACTTTCTGATGATAATCTACGTCCCGGAAGGTTTTTTGTCTCACCGATCCACGGATCGGCAGAGTTTTCCTTCAAACCTGACCCCAAAGCCGGGATTGATTTTGTCATTAGAACTTTAGGAAAATCCTAGTGTGTCAAATCTGCTAGATTATAGTTGTGTCGCAGAACTGGGTGTTTTGTGAGGGTCTGTATTAAATGGGTTTGTCCCTTAAGATGTAATTTTGTAAAAATCATGATGTAATGTGTCCTGAGGGTCGAGAAATGTTTTAAATCCCCTCATGAGTCCTAAGTCCTAGGTCCTAGGTGATGTTTCCGAAGGCTTAGTTTGATGATCCATCTTAAAATGAATTAAAAAATTAAAAAAATGAATAAGAATAATAAAATAATAAAAAATAATAAAAAAATTAAAAAATGAAGCAAAAACCCTAACTAATAAAATAATAATATTTTAAGTTAATAAATCGACGGATGAGATCAAGAGATGTCTTGATCCTCATCAACAGTCGAGATCATTTCTACATGGATCACTCGAACTAGCCGTTAGGATCATTTCCTTTATATAGGGTCTTAGGGGGTCATTTCAAGTCATTCGATTGGTGAGTCTAAGACTGAAGAAGCTCTCTTGTAAATCTGTTTCTGGTTAATAAAGAAGACTTTGGGGTCCATATCTTGCTGGTGTTACTCTCTTGGAATGCTGTGAGATCATTTCATTTTCTGCATATGTTATTTTCAGCTGTTAATAATAGCTTTGGTAGAGTATTGTGGGTACAGGTATCTTGCTCACTTGCTAGGGTTAGGGTGCTGCTAGGGTTTCTGGAGTAATGGCAGGTATCTCCATTACTGTTTGAGATCTAGCAGCATTTTTGCCCTCTTTATTGACGATTGTTTTGAGCTGTGCAGAATAACATTTTCTGAAGGAATTTTGTGGGCGTTCGGGGAAGTTCTCGGCTGAACCAGCCAACTCCCGCAAGCGTTTTTTGTTGAGCCCAGCTGGATTTGATCCTGGGCCTATCATTCGGTTTTATTTTTTTGGGTTGCATGAGAGATTTTCTGGAGTTTTTTTTTTTTTGTCACCGTGACAATCTAAAATTTCTTATCTTTAAAAATTTTCTGTGTTTACTGCTAAATCTGGCTGCTAAGGGGCTAAATCTGTACATTAATCATTTTTTTTTAGGGTTTTCAAGCTTCTGCTTTTCAAAATTTTTTATTATGGTTTCAAGAGTTTGCTTTGTACAGTTTTGATATAGGGTTTTGTTTTTTTGCAGGACCGCCGTCAATCTCCTTGACCCTCACTGCATTGAGCATTATCAAGTAAAAATTCGAAATTGTGTTATCCTGTGAGCATCAAGTGGAGAAATCTGATTCAAATCGTTGCAATACACCATACGCTGCCACTGCCAGAGCAATTCGTGAACCTACAGAATACTCACGCTGCTGCTACAGTCAAGAAACCTGTTCATTCAAAAACGCATCTCCTACAGCCTCTTCGTTCCATTTGCAAACCCTCAGCTCTGCATTCAAGTGATAATGGTGACATCAACGAAGCCGTCTTTATGCCATCCTTCATCAAAATCATTTCTCTTTGTATAAACGTGCTTGAGATTTCCATGCCCCTCAACCCGCAAACTGCCGTCGAAGTCTGTTGGCTGGACAGTGAAGGAAGAGTTTTCTTTTGAATCCACGCACAGATACGACGTGGGGAACAGCGTTTTTTAAGGACGGCTGATGAGTATCCGCAAACAGTTTTTCAAACACGCCACTGCAGCACGTCCATTTGGAAAACGACGACGGCATTCATATGCACAGATAAAAAAAGGGGAACGCATTGAAACAATACCAGCACCCGCAGACATTTCGACTCAACCTTCCGGGCCAGGTAATATCTTGATCGTATTCCGATTTTCCTAAAACTATTTACGTGGGCATCAAACCTCATTCACATCTGCGCAGGTAAGCGTATCATTTCCAGAATCGCATACAGTCGTATTCTCTCTTGGTTACGTTTTTGTTTTATATAGAGTTCGCCTGCGATTTTTTCTTTTGACGGTGAGGGTTTTCATTTTAGATGCGTTTGATTTTTTTTTTATTTTCTTTTGTTGCTCTAACGTAGGCCAGCATAGTTACGTTTCATTAGTTTTAGATTTTAAATCATGTAAAACAAAAAAAAATACGATTTGCTATTTTCATGTTTGTTACGTATTAGATTTTTCAATTTGGATTTTAATTTAGATTTCCTTTAATTTAGTTTAGAGTTTATTTTATTTAGATTTTAGTGCTTTAGATTTCTGTTATATTTAGATTTTAAATTTTTGAGTTTTCATTTTATTTTAATTTAGATTTGTTTTGATATACATATAAAAAATAAAAAAAATAAAAAGTTTTGTTTAAACTTAGATTTTAATTTAGGATTTTAAATAGATTAAAGTTTTATGGTTTATAGATTTTTTTTATTTTTATAATATAAAAAACAAAAAAAAAAATTAAAAATAAAAAATAAAAATAAATAAAATAAAATAAAATTAAAAAAAAAATATATATATATATATATATAAATTTTTGTGGAAAATCATTTTGCCAGTTTCAGTTGCTTTCGCGATATATCTTTCATGCTGAGATCTGAATTTTTAAGCCGAAACATGAAATCCAATGTCTGGTTAATAATTCATGATGCTCATGGTGGTTTAAGGCATTTATCTCTTCAAAGCTTTCAGTTGCCGGATATTGTTTTGGTCACATGATTTAGCTGATGATAGATGGTTGCTGTTCATGGTCCATGTTTCTTTATCATTTAAAAAGTAATCATTTAAACATTGACTCCACAAGGCACTGGTCTATTAAACCTCTAAATCCATCTAGTGCTTATCATATCGTGTATCGTGTCTCCCACCCAACTGTTTGGCAGTTGGTCTTCACTATCTCGCAGGGTCTACCCCCCTTAGCCGCGGGAGACAGGCTTAAACGGAGGGATCGGGGATCAGAGTGACAGCCCCCGGTCTGAGCGTTGTCGTGTCAATTCGCGCGACAACAGCCCCTCACTAGAAAGAGTTGAAGCATTGTGAGATCACATATAGTTAGTTTTTCCCGGTTGCTTCAATGTGATTCTCCTTCAGCAATTGTGCATACCAGCACATCTATTCCAGCCTTCTCTTGCCCTGTTTAGGTTTGATTGTTGTTGCTGACACAACATAGTTATCAATGGCGTAACAATAGTTTAGTAAACAGTAAACGTTTGAGATGCACACATGCATGTGCCATCCTTCGAAATTGCTCTCTTTAGAGTCATAGTTCCAGATTTTGGAGGGCACATTCTCCTAGGAAATTAGGGTTATGCACACCACCAGTATGATCAAGATTCATTGTAAAACTTAGCCTTCTAACACCCAACGTTAGACTTTTAAATACACCGCAACTAATTTAATGAATTTTCAGTAAAGAAAGAAACTAAAATTGAAACCTTCAAATGCATTCACCAAATATATTGAGTATTCTAGCCTCAAGAGTTAGCTCAGTTGGTCTAGTTCCATTGCTAAAGTACCTTGCCATTCGGAAGTCACGGGGTCAATTCTCCTCGACACCCTCGAGGTTACGCTCTGCTAGTTTAGATGGTGGGATGTGATCCCTTTGGGTCGATATGCCCAGATTTTCCTTAAGGAAAAAAACTATATATATATATATATATATATATATATATATATATATATACATACTGAGTATTCTAAATAAACATTCATAGCAGAAAATAAATCATTGCAGACACAAGCACATCAAAAACACACAACACCAGAAGTTACCTAGGAAACCCCAACTCTAGGGAAAACCTACTAAGTGTGTGTTCTTTATTTCTACTTTAGCAATTTTTCATTTCTCAGGAAAATTACAAACAAGAGGGAAAACTTCCCTTTGCCTCAGCAACCCCTGAAATTCACCCAACACCCAAGTGGACAGCATCTTGGCCCTCACAGCCCTCTTTGCCTGCACATTGTACTGAATCCGTATGGATCCGTATGGCCCTTCTGCGTTGAAAAACTCAGCCTGGCTGAAGGTGACGACTGGTTGGAAAATCTGAGAGATGAATGGCCTCTTTTCTTTGCCCTCTCTACGTTGGTCTAAGTTCCCTAATCAGTGAACACACTAGCTGAAAATACTGAGCAGAACACACACTTCTAATGCACTAAGTCGATATCTCCACTAGCTGCTTCATCTCCTCTTTATAATTCGACCTGGGCCCACCTAGCAAACTCAATGGTTGAGATTTACTTTAATTTGTAAGGCTGAGATCTCTTTATAATTTGACTTAGGAAAATTTTAATTTTCCTAAGTCAATACATAGGAAATAAATTAAATCTGCAATAGTGGAAATTTGTGGGTCCCTCTGCTAGTCTAGGCATCATAGACTAGACAGAACCCTTGCTCTCTAACTCCATTGAACACTCCCTCTTAGAGAGGAAGGTGTTTTGTACTATGCCCAGTTTATCTCTGAAGCAGACAAATCTCCCTCTAGGCAGTGCTTTGGTCAAGATACTTGTTGTCTCCTCCTCTATAGGCACGTACTGAAGTCTGACTATACCCCTCTGAACACAATCTCTGACATGGTGGTACCTGATCTCAATGTGCTTGGAGCGGTCATGAAACAATGGATTTTCAAAAAGCTTAATGCAATTTTGATTGTCACGGTGAATCAATGTGGGCTCTAACTCCTATCTAAACAACCCAACAAGTAGCTTCCTCAACCAGATAGCCTCATAGGCTGCCAGTGCCACTGATCTCTACTTCCTGTTGAACCAAGAAACAGTTGTTGACCCAACACTAAAGGTGCAACCTAAAGTGCTCTTCTTGTTTGTAGAGCTCCTGCCCAATCAACATCTGTGAAGCCTTCCAGCTTCACTCCATCAACCGGCCTATACAACAACCCATAATCTGTTGTGCCCCTGAGATATCTCAACATGTGCTCGGAAATAACCCAATGCACTCTAGCAGGCTCGAGATCCCTCGGATATTTTTTTTATGGATGTTGGACTGTCAAGCTTGGTAGCTAATATGCTACAATAACTGCGAAGAAAATGTCGGGTTGTGTGTTCACCAAATAAGCTACCTGTAAAGTGCGGCATCAACACGCTTTGCTTCAGTAGCGTCCACCTTCCTCCAGTTTGTGACCAGAGGCATGGTCATGGGCCTGTAATCCTACATGTGGAACCTCCTCAAGATCTTCAGCATGTCCTTGCCCTGTCCCAAGAAGATCTCCCCATCACCATGCCATACCTCCAGCCCAAGGAAATAGTGCATCAGCCCCATATACTTCATCTCAAACTCTCCTACAAGATCTCTCGTGCAGTCTTCGATTAGGTTCTCTGCTCCTGTCAATATCAAGTCATTTACGTGAAACACCAAAATGAGTGGAAGACCTCCAACCACAATGTAGTACAGGGTGGAATCTGCTTCACTCTTAGTGAAGCCCAATCCTAGAAGGTAGTTGTCTATCCAAGCATACCATGCCCTTGGTGCCTGCTTGAGCCCATATAAAGCTCTCTTAAGCCTGCATACATGTGTCTCCCTACTAAAAAGCTTGAAACTCTATTAAATAAGGCAGTCTTCATGTCCATTTGGTGGATCCTCCACCCATTTGTGTGCCAATATGGTCCTAATGGACAAGTACCTGGCCACAGGTGCAAACATCTCAATGTAGTCTATCCCCTTGACCTCGAAGAACGCTTTGGCCACAAATTTGGCCTTGTACTTCTCCACACTCCAATCAGCTCCATTCCTGATCTTATGGATCCAATACGATCCAACCACTAATTTGCCAACAGGTCTTGGCACTACCACCTAGACGACATTCTCCATGACAGAGGAATACTCCACCATGGCATCTCGCCACCCCTGCTAAGTGGTTGCCTCCTTGTAAAAAGAAGGCTCTGAGTCTAGAAACTTAGTCATCAATGCCTCCTGAATTAGTTGCTCGGCCCACCTGGCTCATCTCCCTATGTTGAGAGTAACTGGTTGAGTGGGCTCCACTCGCTTTATTCTCGTTCCCTGCTCCTGCGATGCCTCCTCATCTGCATGTTACTCGACCTGCCCAACAAATGGTTGTAATAAATCTGCAGCACATGCTGAAAATCCTGCTTGGGAGTCTGCAGCTTTTCCTATGTTGTGGCTTGCTCACGCTCCAAGGACTTCTAAAAGCCCTCTCCTCCTCAAACTTTACATTACACCTTATCACCTTGTTCTTGAGTGATGGGACCCTGTACACCTTGGACGTCTCGTTGTAGCCTACAAAAATGCCCTTCTCTGTTGTGGGCTCCAGCGTCTTCGGATTCTTAGAAGGCACATGGCAGTAAACAAGACTACCAAAAATCCGAAAGTGAGATACGTCAGACTTCTTTCCTGTGAAAGCCTCCTTTGGTGTGACTCTACCTAGCACCTTGTGTGGACTCTTGTTATACAGAAAGATTGTAATGTTGCATGCCTCTGCCCAAAGGAACATGGGCCATCCCTAGTCATGCAAGCTCCAGTACTTGCACTCATCCACCCCATTCTGTTGAGGTTTATAGGTTGTGGCAAGCTCCCTCTTGATGCCCTCCTTTGCACACAAGTCCCTAAAGGTGTTGAAGATGTACTCCTCACCGTTGTCTAACCTCAACGCCTTGATCTTTTTACTTGTCTAGTTCTCCACCAAGGCTTAGAACTCCACGAACTTCAAGAAGACTTCATCTTTCTTCTTCAAGAAAAAGATCTGAGTCTTTCTCGAGTGATCCTCAATGAAGGTGACATAGTATATGTATCCCATAAGGGATGGAGAGGAAAATTGTCCACAGATATCTGAGTGAATCAGGGTCCACGATGTTCTTGGCCCTATTGTCTTTGCATACTTGCCAAGTGTGCAACCCTTGCACACATCATGCTAGTCAACACTGCACTGTGGTAGTCTTGTGACTATCTCCCTGAGAATCTTTAGCGCTCCATTGTGTAAGTGACCCATACGCTTATGCCAAAGCTCCTCTAGGTCATGGCTCTGCTCATGGTCCCTCTTGTTGCTCATGATTATGACTAGCTCGAACTAAAGCTTGTGGAAGCTCTTCAACCTAAATCCAATCTGCTTGGTTGCTCCAAAGTTAGAAGGCTTGATGAAGTCCTTCCCTCAGCTAAAGATTGCCTCAAAACCCTTGTCTTCTACAGTTGAAACATAAACAAGGTTTGTCTTCAACCCTAGGACGTAGAGGACATCTCTAAGATAGAGTGGGTTCCCAGAATCCCTCTCAAATTTGACAGTCCCCACACCCTTTAGGGAGATAGTATTGTGACTATCTCTCTAAGAATCTTTAGCGCTCCATGGTGTAAGTGACCCATACACCTATGCCAAAGCTCCCCTAGGTCGTCATGGCTCTACTCATGGTCCCTCCTGTTGCTCATGGTTGTGACTACCTCGAACTGAACCTTGTAGAAGCTCTTCAACCTAAATCCAATCTGCTTGGCTGCTCCGAAGTTGGAAGGCTTGATGAAGGCCTTCCCTCTACTAAATATTAGCTCAAAACCCTTGTCTTCTACCACTAAAACAAAAACAAGTTTTTTCTTCAACCCTGGGACGTAGAGGACATCTCTAACATAAAGTGGGTTCCCAAATTCCCTCTCAAATTTTACAGTCCCCATGCTCTTGGCTACGTACATGTCATCATCTCTAAGCTCAATATGGAATTGCATGTCCCTCTCAGTCAATTAGCTGAAATACTCCTTGTTCTCGACATATGATGGGAAGCTCCATTGTCAGTATACCAAATGATGCTAGCCACTAAGCTTGCCATGCAAGCTATAAGTGAGAACTCCCTCTCAAAATGAGAGGAGAATTCGTCTATCTTTGTAGATACATGATCCTTCTTGGACCCCTTCTCCCTGTTTGGGCACTTGTGGCGTAGTGCCCAAATTGGTGGCATGAAAAGCACTTTATCCGGTTGAGATCATTCTTCTTCTTCTCTCCTCTAGAGCTG
Source organism: Pinus tabuliformis (assembly GCA_031772625.1). Classification (NCBI taxonomy): domain Eukaryota; kingdom Viridiplantae; phylum Streptophyta; class Pinopsida; order Pinales; family Pinaceae; genus Pinus; species Pinus tabuliformis. The sequence goes on from CM062807.1 coordinate 430,370,422, forward strand.
GACTCGGCCCCTCCAATGCCTTTCTTGCCCCCTTCGCCAGCAAGAGCAAAGTTTTCCTCTTCCTCTATCTTTACGTGAGACCCAGCTTTGGCCTGATTCCAAATCTCCGCTTTGAACGCAGTCACCCCATAACCTCTCCCATCCTGGTAGGTTTTCTCTACCATTGATAGCATCAGTAAGGTTTTCCCAAGACTTGGGAAAACCCAACAGCACAAAGCTGACAAGGTCTCTGTCCAAGACTGTCTCCCCAACTCCAGCTAGCTTGTCCCTCACTTGAGTGAACTTGGTAAGGTATGAGACCACGAACTCAAACTTTGCCATCCTGATGTTTCTGAGTTTGTCCTTGAGTACCAGTTTCCTAGCCTCACTCGAACCCTGGTACAACCCTATGATGGTTGCCCACATGGCCTGAGCGGTCTTCTTCCTAGACAGGTGAGGTATGATGTGGTCCTTGACTCCCTCAAGGATAATTCTTTTGGCTTTCGCATCTTTCTTGTTGTGCTAAGCCAATTGTTGAGGGTCGGCTAGTTGGGCTAGTGGATTGTCCACAAACTCCCAAACACCTTGCTCCTCCAGCACTACACCAATCCTCTCCCTCCAAGAACAGAAATTTGAGGCCCCATCCAGGTGGTCCTCAAACCTCAACCCCAAGTACGCCATGCTCTTGTTCAAACTACTTAGAAAAGCCCTAGCGCTAAGTTGTTTCAAGAAAACTCTAGTGTTGGTCCTGACTGGTAAAATGTGCCTTTGCTCCCTTTAACCTACTCCTAAGGAAGTAAATACTCTTGTTATGGTCTTCAATCAGAGACTAAGCTCTAATACCATGTTAGACTTTTAAATACCCAGCAACTAATTTAATGAATTTTCAGTAATGAAAGAAACTGAAATTGAAACCTTTAGATGCATTCACCAAATATACTGAGTTATCTAACTAAATATTCACAGTGGAAAATAAATCGTTGAAGACACAAGCACATCAAAAACACATAACACTAGAAGTTACCCAAGAAACTTCGACTTCAGGGAAAACCTGCTAAGTGTTTGTTCTTTATTTCCTCTTCAACAATTTTTCATTTCTCAAGAAAATTATAAACAAGAGGGAAAACTTCCCTTTGCCTCAGCAACCACTTAAATTCACCCAACACCAAGTGCACTGTGTCTTGGCCCTCACGGCCCTCTCTACCTGTAGGTTGTAGGGAATACATATCCATACGGCCATTCTGTGTTCATAAACTCGTCCTGGTGGAAAGTGACGGTTGGCTCAAAATTTTGAAAGCTAAATGCCCTCTCTGCACGAGTCTGAGTGCCCTAATCGTTGAACACACTTGCTGAAAATGCTAAGCAAAACACACACTTCCGATGCACTAAGTTGATATCTCAACTAGTTGCTTCATCTCCTCTTTATAATTCGACCTAGGCAGACCTAGCAAACTTAATCGCTGAGATATACTTTGATTTGTAAGCCTGAGATCTCTTGATAATTTGACTCATAGGAAATAAATTAAATCCGCAATAGTGGAAATATGTGGATCCCTCTGCTAGACTAGAGATCAAAGACTAGACAAAAACTTTGCTCTCTAACTCCTATCAACATACAAGTAGTATTCATCTACAAGTAGCACAAATACGCATGTTTTCATATAATATGCAACCAATTTGGCATTCTTCTTGTATTTTTTTAATATCAATGCATTCTAAGATATATACATATATATAAGCACTCCTAGGTTGCTTTGCTTCAGAGGTTTTTGGGAAATGGCACTTCCTCTCCACCCCCATGCTCTTGCAACTATAGGTGAAAGGTCTCCATCGTGAGGAAATAAGACCATGGCATGTTCCATAAAAGCCTCCAAGAAAAATAGTTCCATCAATAGCTCCTCAATAGACCACTCAAATGACATGTGTAACTCCTCGAGAGGTGAAGAAAAGCTCTCTACGATGAGACATCCTCTTCAAACCAAGAAAAAATTTGTAAAGACCAAGCAAACCCTCATAAGGTGGTACACGCGACAACACGTGTTAGATATCCTCCATAGTATGTGTGCAAGCAACGTACTAAAGTGGATGTCCTCCTCTAAGTAGGGCATGAAACCATGAAAAAACTCCTTAAGAGATATGAGTCATCTCCTAAGCTGGATGTCCTCAACCATAATATAGATATGTGTGCAATAAGTCTCCAAGAAAGGTAGACATACTCCATAATGAGATCTTGAACAAATTCAAACTCCAAAAAAGGCAAATGTGAGACTTCCAAGTGGCACACTTAGCTCTCCAACAAGACATCACATCAATGATGCATGAGAACATGTGCTAGCAATGGTCCACTAGTTGTTGTAACAACTCCTAAAATATAGGACAACCTTGACAGGTCAGAAATACTTTCTTTATGATAAGCGAGTATAACAAGCAAAACACCATCAAGACGCCCATGACTACAACATCAACTATCAACCAAGACATTAAAAATCATCAAGTGAACTCACAACCCCAAAGCAACCAAAGCTCCAACCTATAAACCTACCTTTGTGATCAAAATCACAAGCGAAGCCACATGCAAAATGATGAGCAACACCTACTATTGAGGACTTAGCTCTAGAAGCTCAGGGAAAGTTAGTTGAAGGTACAACTATGCAAAAGAAGTCCAAAACAACCAAACAAGGATAGCATGAACTTTGGCAAGTTGGACTGAAAGGACAATTTCCAAGCAAGGCCAAATGGTACTCCAGTGGAAAGGCAGAGTTAAATTTCCCTCAACCACATTAGTAACAGCTTTTGGGGACCAAACGCCTCCTTAAATGGGGAGGTATGATTGGAAATGGATCATTATATAATTTCTCATCTATCTTAGTACATTCTGGCTGGAAAAGAAACGGACTTATTGGCTTGAAGGGCCCATTTTAGGTGCAAGTCCTACTTTGGTGATTTGAGGTCCAAAGTCTTACAAGGCATGTTTAAGGCCTTAAACGATTGTTTTTTAGATCAAAACTTTATGAACAGTTTTCCCAATCTCTCAATGATGTTATACACATTGAGAGTTTTCCAAGAGCGAGAAGATCACCTCAACTGGAGTTCGTATGTCTAATATATGACTCCCGCAAATTGACCTATCTCGTTGACCGCCATGACACTAAGTGGATTCCACAACAACTTACATTACTCAACGATGTAGAACTAGTTGCATGTATACTATAAAGAATATCCTATCGGTTCCCCAACCCTAACCCTAATTAGGATTTGAGGCATTTAAAGCCCTAATCCTACGCTAGATAGTTGTTAGTCCATGTTAAACATTGGGCCACTAGGATAAGCACGGGTTCAATTCTTATTGCAATGTTTACTGATCCACAGATGACCCTAGCACCTAGGAGCGAGATATCGAAGCAAAACAAAGAAATTAGAATATTGTGTAATAACCATACAAGCCACAATCTCCGTGGCAACTCCATAGTGAGTGCATTTTGTATATTCATTTTATAACTAAGAAGAAAAGAGCAAGGAATAGGCCCCACCTTCTATTTGAGGTTTTCCCATATTGTTTTTTCTCATGTTCATTGTGTGGATGGTGTGTTATTTTCTTAGCTACTTTCATTTCAATGTCAATTTATTTCAATATTTTGTGCACTGAGCTAGTAATATTAAATTTGAAATATAAAGGAAAGCATTGCATAATAACAGATTGTTAATTACTGTAACATTTGTTGTAACAAATTCTTCTAGTTGAATAATCATGGTAGTATATCATAGTTTTTCGTTTCTACTTGGGCACATGCATGATTTCCTATTTCAGTAAGAAGTAGGCAACTATTCATTCAATCCAATAGAGATAAAGTATGTGTCAAATTCAGCTACTTGTTGCAAGGCCATATGGCTTCGCAAGTTGATGGAAAAGTTGATTAATCAGAGGTTGCAACCCATAGTGGTAAACCATGACAATCAAGGTTGTAACATGCCAAGTACCCTCTCTTAACCGTTGAGGATACAAGGTACTTAGTGAAAACACAATTTTTCCATTTCTCTTCTTGCTTTGACACCAATATTCTCCTTGCCCTATATTGAACTTATGAATGTATGTGACATGACAAGCAAGCTTATGTAATTATAATTAATCATTCATGTTGCAGATGCAGAATTATCATTGTAAACTAAATAGCCACTAATGAATAACATAAACATCACTAAATTTGTCATAAACAAAAATAAACCATAACACTTCTCTTTTTGGAATAAAGAGCCAGCTAGTCGCAGGCAAAGGACATTCCACCCAACCATAAGCTCACCATTGCACTTAATCTCTCTACAACAAGCCACCCCTACATTGAAGTTGTGATTCCACTAGCACAAATTCTCCCATGAATGGTGTTGAAATTTGGGCAACTATGGGACTAATTTCCCATGAGAAACCCTACTACCCCAATAAGGATTTATATTGATCAAAAGGAAGAGTCAATTGGATAAAATATATTTATTATTATGAGTGAAATTTAAATTTAAGTATTTCCCTCCATACATTGCAAGTTGGCTTCATGTCGGTCTTTCTCTAATAGTCATGTCTTTTCTCATTCGAAAACTATAGGAATTTACAGGGTAAGTTCCTCAGATAGAACACCAAAGGATACCACTCACAAACAAATCACAGATCAATACACCAGTATTCTTGACGTGGTTAAAACCCTCCACGGCCTGAGCCAACGCGGCCACTTCAGGCAATTTATTAATAAAAGAAATAAAATTTACATAAGTTGCTCTCATAAACAGTTACCCTACAAATGACCCTCCATGCTCTTTAAATAGAGATCATGGACCAATCGGGTGTTAAACCACAAATCAAGTGTCGGTAATACTGAGGAGAGAATGAACCGTCAGATCACTTCATGTCTAGAACATATCGTGACCGTCGGATTGTAAGTTACAAAAGTACATAGTAAAGAAACACACTTTACCTAACTCTACACTAGACCAAGTTATACTTAACTATTTCCTATGTGTCGGAATATCCTAACATCCCCCCTTAAAAACAACTTGGGATAGGATTGAAGGATGTACAAATATGACACAATAGGAGAAGGAAGCAGGCATTACAGCCTATCCCCCCTTAGTGACAACTTCCTGAACTCCAACCATAAATCGAAGTTTAGTAAACTTCGCCTCTATGAGAGCCTTTGTAAAGATGTCTGCAACTTGATCATTTGTTGAACAATATTGCACTTCAAGAACATGGTCATGAATGAGCTTTCTGATGAAGTGCATGTGTAGTTCAATGTGTTTGTTGCGCTGATGTTGGACTGGATCTTTGCATAGTTGAATGGCACTTTGATTATCACACCAAAGTGTAGTCGGATGCTGCTGTTGAAAGCCAAACTCTGATAGGATCTAATGAAGCCACAGGGCTTCCTTACTAGCTTCTACAGCGCCACGATACTCTGCTTCTGCTGAAGAAAGAGAAATGGCACTTTATTTCTTGCAAGCCCATGTAATAGGTCCTGAACCAAGAGTGAACACATAACCTACAGTAGACTTCTGATCATTAGGGTCACCAACCCAATCAGAATCAGTGAAACCAACCAATAGAGGAGATGCTTTTGCACTGTAATGAATCCCAAACTGAACTGTACCTCGAACATGACAAAGTATTCTTTTAGCTGCTTTCCAATGACTTTCATGTGGGTTTTGCATAAACCGAACAATAAGGCCAACAGCGAAGGAAAGGTCAGGACGAGCATGGGTCAGATACAAAATTTTTCCTACAAGTTAACGCTATAAGGTAGCATCAACTTCAGGGGAAGTACAAGTGACTGAAAGTTTGGCTCCAGACTGAAAGGGGGAAGGGGCTAGCTTACAGTCTACCATCTGAAAATGGCGAAGAAGATCACAGGCATACTTGGACTGGGAAAGGGAAATACCTTCCTTGGATTGCAAGACTTGAAGACCAAGAAAATAATGCAAGTGTCCTAAGTCTGTCATTTCAAACTTCTTTTTAAGGCTGGACTTCACATGGTTTATAAGGTTGGGATCACCACCAGTAAGGATAAGATCATCAACATAAAGAACAAGAATGATAAGAGACTTGCCCACTTTCTTGGTTTAGACAGTATTGTCAGAATGACACCTAGAAAAGCCAATTTTTAAAAGAAAGCTATCCATTTTGGCATACCAAGCCCGAGGGGCTTGCTTGAGACCATAAAGAGATTTCTTAAGCCGACATACAACGCTGGAGTCTGTTTGTATAAAGCTAGTAGGTTGTTCCATATCGATTTCTTCATGCAAGAAGGCATATTTAACATCCATCTGATGGACTTCCCATTTGAAAGAGGCAACAAGGGAAAGAACAAGGCAGATAGAGTTCATTTTGGCAACAAGGGAGAAGGTTCCAGTATAGTCAATGCCTTCAACTTGTGAAAAACCCTTAGCAACAAGACAAGCTTTATGTTTATCAACTTTTCCATCTGGTCCATACTTGGTTCTGTAAACCCATTTGCATCTAACAAGTTTTCGTCCCTTTGGAAGAGGAACAAGATCCCATGTATCATTTGCTAATAATGAACGATATTCTTCATTCATAGTTGCGTCCCAATCTGGATGGCCTGAAGCTTCTGCAAAGGTGTCAGGATCATAATTCGTTGAAGCTTGAGCCAGTAAAGAAGAGGCTCTATCGAACTAAGAACGTGTACGTCGTTGATCTGTAGGATCACCGGCAAGAGCACCTGCTGCATCCCGAGTAGCACGGACCCATTTTGGAAGCTGAGGAGCTGAAGGAGGATCCTGAGAAGGTGGGGGAGGATTGTCATCCTCGCTGTCATCATCTGAAGAAGAAATATTTTCAGAAGTAGAAGGGATAGAGAGAGGTGGCACATCCACCGAACTAGGCTCGTAGGCCGATATATTTTCAGCAAACTTTACATCTCTTCTAATGATAACATTTTTGGACTTAAGTGGAATAAGTCTATATCCTTTGACATCTTCAGAATATCTAACAAAAATACATTTTTCACTCTTAGGTTCTAAAGCTTTATGTTTCTCATCTGGAATATGAGCCCATGCTTCACCTCCAAAAACACAAAAGTGGCTTACATCTGGTTTAATTAAGCTCCATGCTTCTTCTGGAGTGATATTCTTTAAAACCTTAGGAGTGCGATTTACTATGTAATTTGCACAGTTAATTGCTTTTGCCCAAAAATTAAGACTAAGTCCTTTAGATTGAAGCATATAATTAGCCGTTTCCTTAAGGAGCGATTCTTCCTTTCAGGTACACCATTTTGTTGTAGAGTATATGGAACAGTATGTTGCATTTGAATTCCATTCTCAGTGCAAAAGTTGATGAATTTGTTGTTAACATATTCTCCGCCATTATGAGATCTTAGCTTAAGAATTTGATGTCGAGATTGTTTTTCAACAAAGGCCTTAAAGGCCAAGAACATGTTAAATACTTCACTCTTGAGTTTTAAGAAATATACCCAAGTGCGTCTGGAGAAATCATCAATGAAAGTTAAGAAATACTTGTAGCCAAAGAATGAAACAACTAGAAGTGGACCACATAAATCACTATGCACAAGTTGTAAAGGGGCTGAGGCGTGCCAAGAGGCACTTTTTTCAAAACTATCCCGATGATGTTTTCCGAGTACACATCCGGAACAAACACCATCTCTGCAAGATACCATTGGAAGACCTATCACCATATTTTATTTACATAGATTCTGAAGGGAGCAATAGTTTAAGTGACCAAATCGCTCATGCCAAAGTTTGCTCACTTCATCATTATGAGCAACAAATACCGAGGGAAGATTTGATGACCCAAAGTTGTTAAACTTATACAACCTTGTAGAATCATCAGCAATGCCAGTAGCTAAAATCTGTCTAGGATCTCTTAGGTCCTTAATTACAACATCGTGAGGTGAAAATTCAACAATTTTACCTTCACCTGAATGAGTTATCTGATATACAGATAGAAGGTTGCAGGATAAGGTTGGAACACATAATACATCATTAAATTGACCATTATCTAGATGAATAGTTCCAGTCCCTATAACACTAAGAGATATATCATCACCAACATATATATTTTTGGTGTTACAATCATTTAAAGAAGAAAACATGGCTTTGTTTTTGGCCATGTGATAAGAAGCTCTAGAATCAATGAGACACTCATGAGAATGAGAAGAAGAAGATACATTTAGTGCATAACCAGACCGAGATGCTTGACAACAACACGCAAAAAGTGCTATTCCTGAAGATGAAGTTGAAGTTGAAGAGTGCTCCAAATAGATGTTATGCTTCTTCATTGTTGCTTCCAAGGCTTCCATCTTCTTAAAGCATTTGGATTCTAAGTGGCCATCTCGATTACAAAAGTGGCAATGTCTATCAGTTTTTTTCCCTTTGTTTTTATTTGCGTTATCATTTTGTTGAAATGATTTTTCATTTTGAGACTGAAATTGCTTAGGACCCTTGTATGGTTTAGGACCATTCTTTTTAGGATACTGCTTCTTAGGATTTATTGAATTTGGTTGCTGCTAGGCGGCTAAGGCTTTCTTAGAAGAGTTTCCAAGATTAAGAAAACCAAGATATAAGAGCCTTTATTGTTCTCTTATTAAAGAATCACGAAAGGCATCAAAAGAGGGGGACTTGTAGTCTTGTCCTTGAGAAATAACGGCTTCTCTAGTAGAATGGAAGGTGGAAACAAACACAGAGTAGGTTGATCCCAACTTAGTAAGAATGGAATACATAAGGCTACCATCTTCTTTCTTAACCTTAACACCTTCCAAGAGAAGTCTAAGGGTCTTGAAATTGGACAAAAATTCTTCAATGGAAGAAAAATTATTGAGCTCCAATGTAAGCAACTCATTTTCGAGTTGATGGGCTCTAATTTCATTTTTAATTCCAAAAACTTTAGTGAGTTGTCTCATTGCTTCATTAGGAGTATCAAGTTTTGTGATATGGAATCTAAGGTCTGGAAAAATAGACATCCCTATCAACCCATGTGCTTGATCTTGCCTATTTTCCCATTTGGTTGTCTTATCTTCATCAGATCACTACATATTGTGACCGTCGGATTGTAAGTTACAAAAGTACATAGTAAAGAAACACACTTTACCTAACTCTACACTAGACCAAGTTATACTTAACTATTTCCTATGTGTTGGAATATCCTAACAAAAACTACTATAAATATCTTATCGTTGAACATACAATCATCGCATTTTCATGTCTAAAATTTGATACATATATTTGTGGCTTGATAGATTTTTGTTGGGGTTCATATGTTCATTTCAGACATTTGTATTCTTCTTGGATCATATTACATATCTGAGGTACGCATGTATGATGGCTCGCACTTCCTGTGGAGGCTCGTATCATTACAATGGCTCGTATCATCACAGTGGCTCATATCAATTTTGGACCACATCACTACAAAGGCTCGTATCATTACAGTGGCTCGTATCTTTTGTGGAATACATCACTACAGTGACTCGTATCTTTACAAAGGCTCGCATAATTTCTTAGTAACTCGCACATGGCTTTTGATACTACAGTGCTTCGCATATGGTGGCTTGCTATCTACAGTAACTTGCATATGGTTATTGATACTACAGTGCTCGCTTCTTCTATGGATTGTATTTGTCTGAGGCTCGTAGTCTAATTTGTGATTCGCTTTCTTTCTGTGGCTCTGAGTCTCGCATTACCTTCTGAGGCATCGCACTCTGTATTACATTAATGACATCGTTTTGAAGCATCGCATACATTACAAGATTGCTCGTTCTATACTTTGTGGTGTTGTACTTTTTGGCTTGCACATAATAGTGGCATACGCTCCGACATCACAACGGAATACGCTTTGGCATCACGGCGGCATACGTTGTGGTAACTACATTACAGTAGCATACACTGTACTCTATGGTATCATATAACATTTGTTGTGGCCCGTATTCCTTATGAGGCTCGCATCTTTTTATGTGGCTTGCATTATAAGCTACAATGACTTGCATTTGTATTTGTATCTTTGTATGATAATAAGAGTGATGAGGGGCAAGATCCCTTAATATGATTCCTTTTAGTCATGTTATGTGTTGGCTATTATACTTATGGTTTCCTTTGAGGACAGTGACCTCAACATAACAGTGACTATGTTCAATGATAGTGACCGAAGAATGTATGATAGTAACAGTTTCATATATATCAGTGCGATATGACAGTGAGACAGTGATCTTGTTGACCGTAAGACATCGACCTTATTGACAGTGAAGAATGACAATCACAGTGACAGTGACTCTTATACGGCAGTGACAATAATACATGTGAAAGTAATCTTGCTCTTATGATACATATGATATAGTGAACTTACTCCGTGATGACAATGACCATGCTCTTATGATGACAGTGACCTTGCTCTTATGATATATGACAATAATGATGACACTTGACAATGATGATATTGATGATACTTATTGCATTGACATGGATGATGCTACTTGGGATAATGATATGATATCAGCTCTCCTGGACTTCTTTGATTATCAGAGATCAGATCGCTCAGTTCACAAACGTAGTTGTGAACTGGCTTGGGTTGGCCCTAGGAGGCTTGATATGATTAATGTATCTCATTCTTATTGTACTTTGTATCTCAGTTGAACAATTGATGAATATCTAAGAAGAAAAACTTGGTTGGGTTTTCCCACTTGTGGGGTTTTGCCTTGGTCTCTGACCTAAATCATAGTGTCTCTATTATGTATGGTTTTCTTTTGTTGTTCCTTACTATTTTGTTGCATTGTTGATGTTTATTGTTCTCTCTACATAATTGTTGATGATGATATGATGTTATGGGGTGCATGTAATGTGAAAATATTGAAAAAGTTTGAAAATGCAATTATTTACAGCAAAGAACAATCTAGCCCTAAAAATTAACAAATGGCTCTAGTCCTCTTACATACCCAAATACCCATAATTTTCCACAATTTAATTCTCCCAACAATTCCAATCTACCATCTCTTTCCCCTTCAACTTGCACAACCCAAAGAATGGGATCCTCTTCCTTGCCCTATAATCCCTCAAACTATCGCACGACCCTCTAAGGCAACAACACATATTAGCTAGGAATGCTATCAACTAAAGACTCCAAGAATTCTCAACTATAATAGAGTTTTCTCAATGGCAATAACTCCTTGTGCACATGGCCAAATTCTCCCACAAAAAATTTCACAACCATACTCTTGCTACTACAAGTCATAATGCGACATGAGATCTCCCAACAACCTCAAGAAAGAAATAATGGAAAAAACCCCCAGCCCCCAAAACAACCAAAATTCAAGAATTATATTTGCATGCTCCCAACTCACCACTTTTCCTCTAAGAAGCCTACATACTTCACTTGGAAACTACCTCAAAGCCAATAAAGGATAATATATAAGATAAAGGATTTAGACTTAGGAATAAAATATTATTATTCACTTTATCCAACCCTAAGCCCCCAAGTCACCTTTCATTCGTCTACCATGGAATCATAGCCCCCAATGTTTTCTCCTCCATTTGCAGTTGATGATGTATTTTTATTACTAACCTTCCATGTACAATATTTACATATTACTCGCTTCGCCCTTGAAAATTCATCGTATACACAATATACATTGCTAATCCAAGGATTAAAACTGAGGTGCTACACTCCCCTTTCCTTAAATTTTGCACCATCCTTGGCGCACATCACCATGCATATATACAATGATATTTACATGTACTCCTCCTGCATTGCGTCTTCTAGCTCCCATCTCGCTTCTTCAAGGCTAGAGTAGGTCCACTAGACTTTAACCTACCATATGGCTCTATTCCAAAGATTGTGACCATTTTGTCTAGTATATGCACTAGTTGCACTTGGATATCTCCTTCTAGCTCCACTTGATCAAAATTCAGCCAATGAAACGGTTAGGATCATGCACATACTTTTTCAATAATGACACAAGAAATACTTTATGCACTTTCATGGAAGCGAATAATTCAAGCATGTGTGCAATTGTTCCTATTCTATCCAATATCCCAAATGGACCACAAGATCCAACTGTTAGCCTGGTGCAACTTCCCAAGTTCCAAGAACTCTTCTTTGCTTTCAATTTTAAGAATATGTGCTCCCCAGTTTTAAATTTGCTTGCTATCATGCCTTAATAAGCATAATTGTTTTGTCTGCCATGACTGCCATTAAATTCTATTTAATCTTAACCATTTGCTCTTCCATTTCCTTGTGAAACTCTGACACAAGTACTACTATGTCTCCTAGAATGTCCCCAGTCATTGGAGTATTGCATTTTATGCCATATAAAGCTTCCAATAGACTCATTTTTAATAAAAGTTTGATATCCAATGATGCAAATCAACTAAATGTGAATAGTCCTCCAATTACAATGATTTATCCATCACATACATCCTCAACATGTCTTCATTGCTTTATTAACAATCTTTGCCTGCCCCTTTTTTTGTGGATGATAGACTATAATAAAAATTTAATTTGTACCAAAACCTTCGAATAGTCCTTTCCAAGAGTTTGAAGTGACTTTGGATCTCTATCTAAGACAATTGCTTTAGGTATTACATGCAACCTAGGAATCCCCTTCATATAAATTTCTACAATATTAGTTGCCTTATGACTGAATGAATGTAACAAAAAACAAATATTTGTTGGTGATGATAGATCTCTTAATGTTGTAGGGTTTGGAATGGTTTAGTTAGATGATGGTCATTTTAATGATGTATCATGTATTACAAGTCTCTTTTGCAACCTTCTTTCAATGTATCAAATATCTTCTTCTATAATTAGATTTGTTGTAACGATTGTTGAAGTTGGATCTTGGTGCTCTTTTGTTTTCTAGACAATCATGGGCATAGTGGTCATTCTTATGGCAATTGTAGCATTTGACTTTTGATAAGTCTCTGCTCCATCTGGAGGAATTAATGGGAGCATGCTTCCTCGGATAGTGATGGCCTCTTCTTCTTTTCTTCTTCTTGCCTTGGACAGCAAAGGCAGTAGGTTCTCCCTCCTCATGCTTGGGAATTCTTCCTCTAGAAATCATTTTGGCCTCTTCTTGACTGCACTTTCCCAAGAGCTCATCAAATGTAGGAAACTTGTCATTATTACTGATGGTAGTAATAAAAGTTTCCCAAGAAGAAGGAAGACCTCCAAGCGTAATCAGCACCAGCTCTTTATCAGAAACAACTTCACCAGAAGTTGACAATTGATCTTTGATTTTTGATATCGTCATGAAGTATGCTTGAATGGTTTCTCCTCAGTTCATCTTAACATCCTTGAGTTGATTCTTCAGAGCAAGAATTTGACACAAGTTGTTCACTTGATACATTCCAATCAGCTTGTCATACATTTCTTTGGCCTTATTCAGATTGGAGACATAAGTGATGAGGTGTTCTCCAAGAGAATTAAGGATAATATTTTTAATCTTGACTTCTCCTCTATTGCATCTGGCCTTTATATCAGCATTGGAGTTTTCAACTAGTTTTGCTACCTCTCCTTCAACATACGCTAGAACCTCATGTTCCTCAAGAGTAATATCCAATCTAGCCTTCCAGGGGAAAAAGTTTGAAGCATCAACCAACTTCTCTTCATTCTTAAAGTAAGAAGAAGACATCTTGATCTGCTCAAAATTTCGGCAACAAATAGAAAGGGATAGCAAGAGATATTTCAGTTGTAAATAAGAAATTTCAACAGCAAATGAACAACAAGTAGAAGGAATAATAAAAGATATTTCAGTAGAAAAAGAACTGCAAGTGGAGCGGACAGCAAGATATATTTCAGCAAAAAGAGAATTGTAAATGGAACGGGCAGCAAGAGATATTTTGGCAGAAAGAAAGCTAAAATGAAGCGGAAAGCAAGAGATATTTCAGCAAAAAGAGTTGCAAATAGAGTGAACAACAAGATATATATCAACAAAAAGAGAGCTAGAAATGGAGCGAACAACAAGAGATATTTCAGCAGAAAGAGAGTTGCAAATGGAGCGGACAGCAAGATATATTTCAGCAGAAAGAGAGTTGGAAATGGAGCGGACAGCAAGAGATATTTCAACAAAAAGAAAGCTGAAATGGTGTTTGTCTTCTTGAGCTTGTCTTCACCAAAGCTCTGATACCATGTTGAAATTTGAAGTTCTATGCTACAACAATTACTTATTCCAAAAACTTCTTTCTTTTGCAATATTAGTTAAGCAATTGTTGATAGAACATGCACCATATAAATCATATGCAAAATAGAAAATAGCTAAGAACACCAGTAGACACAAAGAATTTAGGTCCAATGACCAAGGCAAAACCCAAAAGGGGAAAACCCAAAAAGATTCTTCTTCTGTTAGAAATCAATTGTTCAGCAGAGATACATAATACAATGAGAGAAAGAAGTTCACCCAAATCTGAAGAAGATCTCTGGTAATAGTAGTTGATGCAAATTCTGAATTACTTTGGCTCACTGGGATCTGCTCTTACTCTTCAAGACACACTCTCTCTCTCTCTCCCCCCCTCACACACAATTCTTCTCTAGTCTCTCTAACTCTGTCTTTCTCAAGTTCGTACTCTCCTTTCATAGTGCACAAGTGAGTAATAGAGAGGATGAGAGGCACAAATATATAGGAAGAGCAACGAGGTTGAATTCATGAGGGAGTAACTCCCATGCCTTGAGGAGGAGTTACATATGACAAAATAGGAGTGTAACTTATGCCATAAAGGAGGTACGCTTGCTTTAGTAACTCATGCCATCAAGAGGGAGTATGCATGCCTTAGTAATTCGAGCCATTAAGGAGAAGTGTAACATATGCATTAAAGAGGGAGAGGAAGAGAGAGTAACGTATGATTGAATGAGAGTTCGATTTGCAATCAAGGAGAGAGAGATGTGAAGTGGCATGATTGAGTGCCAAGTAGGAGAGGGTGACATGGAATTTCATTTTAATAATAATATTATAGTATCATAAGGATAATAATAATAATATTAAATATATATATATTGATGGTTAAATTAAAAATTAAACAATTGAGATTGATTAAGGATAAGTTAAGTGATTTTCCATCATATATATATATCATTACCAATTGAAACAAGGTGACTAACTAATTTTGGAAAGTCATGGTTGCAATGATAGACATGACTTTCTATTTTTAGAATGTCACTCTAGAATAGTCAAAAATGAAATTTTATTCAAGGAAATTCATCCCTTAGCTACCAATTTTCAACGGAGGCGACAACCCCAATCTCAAAAATCACAAGTATCTTTCTGTCTGGAATAATGTTATGAAGAAAATTAACATTCCTAAAATAAGATATGATTTTAACAAACTAAGATATTATAAGGAGGCGACAAACCCAATCTTGAAAATCAAAAGTATCTCTCTATCTTGACTAATGTTAAGAATAATATGAACATTGCTAAAATAAGAACAAATTCTCATGTGCTTCATAGTGAAATTGGGCTTTGGTCAACTTCCTAAACACCAAAAGTTGAAAAAGTTTGTCACCTATGCGACACTAGGAGGGTTGAAGATAAAAAGCACTTTCTCTTATATTGACCATCTTATACTCATTTTCGATCCAACTTTCAAAATATGTGTCATACTACTAACCTACTTGACCTTTTAAGTCAATGAAACTATGGTGTCTTGGATTGCTTCTCTTAATGCTTTTCAAGCATAGAAATAAACTACTAAAGAATTTTGACAATCTCTTACCTTCTTAAGGTGTGATAGACCATATCAGTTTTAGTGGGATGTTAATCATCATCGTCATCATAAATTTTGTTATTTTACCTTTTACATTGATATATTCCTATCTTTCCTCTTTCCTTCTCAAGGGATGCCTTAGGCACTCTTGCATTGACATTATGTCTTGAAATACTTTCCAATCCCAATGACCTAAGTTGGTCATTTGTGGGCATTGTTACATGTTCTTTCTTTCTTAAAGCTTCATTACTTAGATAGTAAATGAATCTAATAATTAATATTTAAAAGAGAATCTCAGAAAGGATAATGGCAAGACAATGCTCATGAACTTCATTTCAACGGCTCTTTCTTTTAAGTCACATAACATGGGGACACGAGAAATGAAGAACACATGGATACAAGTCAAGGTTACTTGGAGCTACATTTTCAAAAGCTCCCGGTTTGGGAGCGAATTTTTATATAATACATATTTTTATATATTTTGATGCATATATGTCAACAAAAGCATGTAGAATGATGAATTAGATATAAAAAGCATAAAAACATAGATTACACCATACAACATCAATCATCTAAAAGTTATAATCTTCATCAACCACATCCACAAGTTACAAGTTCTCATTTATATAGCATGTAAGGGTGCACATAACCAAAATAGCATCGAGTGTAATCCATCTCTGAACTAAAAATACATCAACAAATAGGCTCTAGATGGCCTCTAGCATCCAAAAAAATCATGCTACAACAAATAGCTACATATCATCAAAATCATTGCCTATCTTGGGATCTTTGTCATTAATATCACCCTCTAAGCAATTAACATAAGATAGAAAAAATGTAGCATGTCAAGTCAAGATTTTGTTTGAGTGATGGGTACATTTTTAGTAGGGTCATGATAGAGGAGTTCGACAACCAATGTCACTAACATGAAGGTACATAGAGGGCTTGGTGCTCTTGATTAAATATGAGTCTCATACCCTAGTACATGACAAAATCCAATGGAAATATTGCAATCCCAAAATCCTAAAAAAAACTGATAAGTCTACTGAATTTTGAGTGAAATCTAAAATTCTACTTTCTCCATATGAAATAAAAGGATAAAAATGAAAAATAAAGGAGAATGTCACTTTTACTTTAAGAATTTAACATTACCATGAATTGCATATCAATACTAATTAGGTTGTCCTTCTCAAAAAATCTTGTTTCTTTGAAAAAAAATTGTGTTTGGAACATCTTTGTGACAAAAATTTTGTGAAAAAAACCAGGGAGCGAATTTCGGGAGCGCGCTCCCGATCCGCTCCCGCTCGGAGCACGCTACGGGAGCAATTCGAAGGGGGAGAAGCCGCTCCCCCGCAACCCTAATATAAGCATCCAACACGAGGCACATCAACCCCAAAAATAGGTCATGAAGTACAAATTATATATATTAAAAAAATTATAAATACAAAATTGAGATATACACAAAGATCCAAATTTTTAGAAAATAGAACACTTACAAAATATCGATGCAACTAGTTACTACATCAATGATGATGAAACACACAAGAAATTAGAATATTCAATACACACATTAAAATGAAAGTTTAGAAGTAAGAACCATAAACAGCGATTTTCTCATTAAGTCATTTAATGTCATCAAAATCAAAATGTATTACATAAATACTAGAGCCATTGATACTACAGGTGGGAATGCCAAAAGGAAAATATAAAATACAGTAGATACTAGAACTATAGATGAAATAATCTCATAGATCATTGATGAGGTCTAAAATTGTCTTTTTCAGTCATATAGTTGTTGGCATTATGATACACGTGTTGTACTTGATGGCAACCCACTTGTAGCAGAACAACTCACTTGTATATTGTAACTAGATGAATCTACAGAAGAGATATCAGATGTGACAGAATGCATGGCAGTTGTGTTTACAGATGTGACAAAATGCAGGGCAGTTCAAAGGAATCATTTCAAAAGTAATATGGAAAATTACAATGTAACAGTTCTATTCAGAGGTAATAGGGCACTGGTACAGAAGAACAGTAAGATGGAACTGAGGTCTATTGATCAGAATAAAGAAGGTAAAGGAAAAGGTTGATATAAAGCAATTTAAGAAGTATACACAGGTCCACTTAGTCAAAACAGCGTATACACGTTGGTCCATAGAACAAAAAGAGCGTATAAGTATACACGCACTCCCACAGGAGGAAAAGCGTGTACATGTTGGAAAACCAAGTTTTGGTTCGAGGTATTTGGTCCAAAGTATTTTGGTCCAAGGTATTTGGTCTGAGTTACTGACCCTAGGTATTTGGTCCAAGGTATTGGTCCTAAGTGGTTTTGGTCTGAGGTATTGATAAAGGATCTAAGAATATAAGGAGGAGAAAATCAAAGGGCTAAGTGCAAAAGTAATGAATATCTTATGAAGTGTTAGATCAAAAGAAAAAATGCATGTTATGGGTTTCTAATGCTTTACTTGATCTGAACTAAGTATGCACCTGAGTGTTTGATGATGGATGAGATCTAATGATGGATCAGGATCATAATGACCTATCATTATGAGATCTGATAATGGATAGGCTAGATCTGACTGCTCACGCACGTTTTATCCTTTACAAGTCATGATCTGGGTATGTCTGAAGTCTGGAATTGCAGCGAAGTTATAAGTATTTGCAAATCTATACGTTGGTTCTCTTTGATGAAGTTGCGTATACAAGCTGGTTCAGTGCTTCCAAGTAGCGTATGCAAAAGAAAAGCTTGATGTTCAGGGATGAATGATCTATCAGATCAATGTTGTTGTCTCACTGTTGTTTGTCAATGAAGTCTTCTTAGATCTGTATGTAAAATTGAATGCATAAAGAGTGTGTCTCATTGAAGAATTGATTGAGAAAGAAGGGTGATCCTCATTGCTATCTGTTTAGAACTCTGTAATATGACAGTAGATCTTCAGAATGTCATTGATTGGTATAGTTTGTGGTTCAAAGGTTTTATGATTCAGTATCTTTAGAAGTATACGCAGTTTGGGTAAAAGGAAGTAGCGTATACACGCAAGTTTGCCTCATTAAAGGAGCGTATACATTCTGACACATGCCTTTGGAGGTTACAGTTAGTTCTAGTTGTTGATGCAGTGTTCTGGGTTCAAATCTGTGTACCGGTTACAGTGATCTGTCTGTTCCAGTTGATTGGTTAAATTTGATTATGTTTGAATGAATGGTTGATTCAATTGTGACAGAGATTCAGTGATTGTTTGATTCATTTGTATCAGAGGTTCAGAGGTTTCAGTGATTGATTGTTTCAGTTAGATCAGATATTGATGATTGGGTTTCAGTTATATCAGAGATTGATTGTGTTTCAATGAGTAGTTGATGCAGATGTATTTGATGGTTGTATTGCAGTTATGATTTTGAGCTTCAATGTTGTTGATGGGTCCCGTATGAAAATTGGATGAAATGTGGCCTTCAGATTGTGGTGTTGTGTTCCAGGAGTATCTAGAGTGAAAATTTATGAAACGTGGTCCCTGGAGGAAGAGAGAAGGTCGTAGTCTTCCGTAGGTCGGCGCCTACATACTAGTAAACATATTGGCCAATACAAGAGCCAGGGGATTGGAGCTCCCTTCCAATAGCAGCTGGAAAATGAGTGAATGTTAGAGCCTTCTGTAGGCTAGCGCCTACGTACTAGTAAATGGATCGGCTAGTACAAGAGCAAGGGGGTTGGAGCTCCCTTCCAGTAGTAACTGGAAAACAAGTGAAAGTTGGAGACTTCTGTAGGTTGACGTCTACGTACTAGTAAACGGATCGGCTAATACAAGAGTTAGGGGGTTGTAGCTCCCTTCCAGTAGAAGCTGGAGAACGAGAGAAGGTTGTAGCCTTCTGCAGGTGGGTGCTTGAGTCTGCACCAGTACAAGATTGTAAACAGGTTTTTCTTATATTAGCACCAGTACAAGATTGTAAACAGGTTTTTCTTATATTAGCACCAGTACAAGATTGTAAACAGGTTTTTCTTATATTAAAAGAAGACAGCAGCAGGTGATTTTTGTCCCGCATTGGGTTTCCACCTTAAGTCTTGGTGTTCATGTGTGTTTCTTATGTGTGATGGTTTGTTCTGTTATTACTACACATGGTTACTGTTTATATGGTTAATGAAGTACTGATGCATTGATTAAAGATCAACATATGATGAATTAACTGAATCATAAGTTTGCTAGATATACGTTGGTTTCCTTAAATACAGTTGTGTGTACATGCGAGTTACCTTCATTGAAGTAGCGCATATAAATCAGATTATGAAAAAAAAAGTTATTGATCTGACTAATACTGATTCACCCCCCCTCTCAGTATTATTTCCAACAATTGGTATTAGAGCAGGTCCTTTGGCAGAAGCTTGATCGCTTGAAGGAGATCCGTAGTAACAATGGGCAAAAATCTAAAGAAGAAAGCACCTCAAAAGAAGAAGACATCTCAAAGGAACTGTGACAGTGGGAGAGGTGATTAGCCTTTATGTAGAAGCAACTCTTCAAATCAGAATCACCTCAGAATGAAGATGAACAAGCAAAAGAACTATCAGGTATGAATTTGTTGTCCTCTGTTGATACATTCTCTGTTCATTTGAAGATAATGAAAGTGACAGCGAAACAACTGAATTTGCTTTTATGGGTGAAAGAGAAAGAAATCAAATAGAGGCAGAATTTAAAAAGCTCATAGACACAATTAGAGATCAACAAGATATATTGGACAAAAGGGAGTGTACCTGCAAGGGAGAGATTACAAGTTTAAAGGCTCAGTTAGAGGAAGGAAACAATACGAGGAAAAGGAAGATCAAAGTCAAAGGCTGTAGGATGAAGTGACATCATTGAGAAATGAAGTGAATGGGAAAGACACAACAACCAAGGAACTTATAGAAAGAACCAACTACTGTGAAGGTCTTGAAGCTGTGGTCATTTCTCTAAAAGAAAATCTCAAAAATTCGAATAAGGAAAATGAAGAACTACTCCAAGCATTTCAAGATCAAGAAAATGAAGTTCTCAAATTAAGGCAACAAGTGGAAGAAGGAAGAAAAGTTGAAGAAATCATGAAAAAGCAGCATCTTGAAAGAAAGAGCAATATCAGATTGAGATAAATATCCTAAAAGGTAAATTAGAAAAAAAGGATAAACTTTTACGATTTCAAGATAGTACTAAGATTTTGGATAATATTCTTAGTAGTCAAAGGTCTCCTATCATCAAATCTGGTCTTGCTTTTCATGACTGTCGAAGGTGAATCTAGTTCACTATGAGGCAGGGAACTCTAATGGAAAATCTGAAATGCTCAACAAGGGGATAAGAGGTCAACCCCATCAATAACCAAGGAAAGAAAGACTTCAAATAAAATCATTTACTCCTAACCATGGAAGTGATAATCAGTTCTTTCCTCTGATGAATAATGTTGAATGTTTTGTATGTCATAATTTTGGACATGTTGCAGCAAGATGCAAAAGTAGAATTGTTCAAGCTAATAACCGTCACACAAAAAGATCATCAGCTTCCAGGTACTTTAAGGGATTTTGTTTTTCTTGCAATATGTTTGGTCACAAAGCCATTGACTGCTTTAGAAGGAATATGAAACATATAAGATGTTATGCTTGTAACAAGTTTGGGCATATAGCAAAAGAATGCAGGAGAAAATTTTGGCCAACATACCAAAAGGAACAAACATCATCACTCTCCAAGGTATGGAAGAAGAAGGAATTATAGACCGAAAGATGTGGCATAGCTCAGAAGGAACTGAAAGTATGAAATTTCAGTGTCCTAATTCTCATACGCAGTTATCATGAAGACAAGTCACGTATATACGCAAGTTAGAAGTTGCACAGTCGCGTATATGTTGGTTTGATGAAGAAGCAGTGGGACAGACTTAGAAAAATGATTTGATATGGTTCAGACAATTATCAATTATCTTTTCTATCTTGATGATTGATGACCACAGTATGTGGATGTTATTTAGAAGTGCTTTTGATCCTCATAAGTTGTTTATGACTTGATGTATATCTGATTCATGATGATGCCTTGATATTTCTTACTGATATATGCAATGATCAGACCTGATAGTGAACAGGTGGCTGAGAATATGTTATACTGCTAATAATGCATTGTTGGCATTATGTCTTTGGTACCTAATGATTTTTATCAATGGTGATGATTCTTATATGGCTAAAGTGTTTAAATGATACATCATGCTATGTTGCGGTTATGAGTTGCCTATGATGATGATACTTGTATTGCTTGGGGTTACATAGTTGTTATTCAAATCATATTTATGGGTGATTGTGAATGACTTTTTGATGATGCATACAGTACATATATGATGCTTACATGGTGATCTTCATAAGGACAAGGAGAAGTACAAAGCTTGAGTACACAACTTCATTATTTGATGATGAGCCACTCATTTCTTTCATGTTGTTGTCATCACGCCTTCAAAGATGCATAAAGTTCATATGGTGCAGTTATGATGTAGGATTCCTATAGTTCTTTGCTCTCACATGGTTGAGGATTGTTGTTATTGATGGTATCAAGAAAGATTGACAAATGACTATGAGCTCATGGTTTGCTAGATACATATTGCGACTCTTTGATGGATATATAATATGTTGGATACATGGATAATTACTTAAGTTGCATTTTGATAAATATTGTTGGTTGGCCAAGAGAATGGTGTTATTGCAGGCATGGCTATTTGAAGACAGGGATATTTGGAGACATGGCTTAATGATGATGACTTCTTACTTTATGATGATAAGTTTGATACTCACACTTGTTGATTATCATGGTTGATGCTTATCAGATGTGAGATGATCCCTAGTGATGATATATGGTTGATATATTGAGGGCTCTTGTGGAAAGATCATGCAATTCTTGATGATGATGTTATGATCATAGATGATGACTATGGTGTTTTCACATACATATGATATGATATGAATGATTATGTGCTACTGCTTGGAGATATGACATATGCTTAATTGATCCATGGAAGGTTATGATAAGGCTCTTTCTACTAAGGAAACAGAGCAAGTTGATCTTGATGAGATCAAGAGGATGAGTTGATATGCGGCATACTTTGTCACAGGTTGATGATATTTACCTTGTCATATTTTGGGAACTGATGATGGACATATACAGGTTGTTGGTCTGGATGTTGTTGACAGATGCTTATGGTGCAGATCACATATGGTGTATGACAGTTGTTGATGACTATCATAGTCTTGTTTAGATCTTTGGTCTCTGTTATAAATGTCATGTATATCATTCGATGTAAAGGTCGTATAAAGACCCATGATGTAATAATTTGTCTCTGTCTGTCATAATCTTTTGATGAGTCCTTTTTGGTCATATGATGTAATTTGTACCCCCACTATGCATGGGAAGAATGATGTAATAATTGCTATATTTTAGTCATGTATAAACAATTGGTATATCCCCCCCCACTTGGTTGGGTGGATGAGTCAAATTTGGTATATTCCCACTTGGTTGGGAGATTGATGTATGTATGAGTCATTGTGATAGGAAGGTCAGACTCACATAGTTGAGTTATAAAGTCATATTATTCTTTTGGAAAATATTTTTGCAGATTCTACATGTGCTCAAGGGGAGCATGGATGGTTTAGTGCATCACAGCATGTACAAAGGGGGAGTTTAATCAAAGAATTTAGCATGTGCCTGGGGGAGCATGATCAATGTTCATATTCAACTGTTCAGATATGAAAGTCTTCATTTTGGTTAGCCCTTTACCCTTGATATCAAAGGGGGAGAGTATCTTGGTCTGCCCTTTGCCCTTGATGTCAAAGGGGGAGAGTATTTTGGTGTTGCCTATTATCTCTAACAATGTCTACAGCTTGCAGTAATCAACACCAACATGGTTGCCATCAAGTCCAAAGGAGGAGATTGTTGGCATTATGATACATGTGTTGTACTTGATGGCAACCCACTTGTAGCAGAACAACTCACTTGTGTATGGTAACTAGATGAATCTACGGAAGAGATATCAGATGTGACAGAATGCATGGCAGTTGTGTTTACAGATGTGACAAAATGCAAGGCAGTTCAAAGGAATCATTTCAGAAGTAATATGGAAAATTACAGTGTAACAGGTCTATTCAGAGGTAACAAGGCACTGGTACAGAAGAACAGGAAGATGGAACTGAGGTCTACTGATCAGAATAAAGAAGGTAAAGGAAAAGGTTGATGTAAAGCAGTTTAAGAAGTATACGCAGGTCCACTTAGTCAAAACAGCGTATACACGTTGGTCCACAGAACAAAAAGAGCATATACGTATACACGCACTCCCACAGGAGGAAAAGCGTGTACATGTTGGAAAACCAAGGTTTTGGTTCGAGGTATTTGGTCCAAGGTATTTGGTTCGAGGTACTGACCCTAGGTATTTGGTCCAAGGTATTGGTCCTAAGTGGTTTTGGTCCGAGGCATTAACAAAGGATCTAAGTATATAAGGAGGAGAAGATCAAAGGGCTAAGTGCAGAAGTAATGAACATCTTATGAAGTGTTAGACCAAAAGAAAATATGCATGTAATGGGTTTCTAATGCTTTGCTTGATCTGAACTAAGTATGCACCTGAGTGTTTGATGATGGATGAGATCTAATGATGGATCAGGATCATAATGACCTATCATTATGAGATCTGATAATGGATAGGCTAGATTTGATTGCTAACGCACGTTTTACCCTTTACAAGTCATGATCTGGGTATGTCTAAAGTCTGGAATTGCAGCGAAGTTATAAGTAAGTATTTGCAGATCTATATGTTGGTTCTCTTTGATGAAGTTGCGTATACACGTTGGTTTGGCTCTTCCAAGTAGCATATGCAAAACAAAAGCTTGATGTTCCGGGATGAATGACCTATCAAATCAATGTTGTTGTTTTACTGTTCTTTGTTAATGAAGTCTTCTTAGATCTGTATGTAAAACTGAATGCATAAAGAGTTTGTGTCTCATTGAAGAATTGATTGAGAAAGAAGGGTGATCCTCATTGCTATCTGTTTAGAACTCTGCAATATGACAATAGATCTTCAGAATGTCATTGATTGGTATAGTTTGTGGTTCAAAGGTTTTATGATTCAGTATCTTTAGAAGTATACGCAGTTTGGGTAAAAGGAAGTAGCGTATACACGCAAGTTTGCCTCATTAAAGGAGCGTATACATTCTGACACATGCCTTTTGAGGTTACAGTTAGTTCTAGTTGTTGATGCAGTGTTCTGGGTTCAAATCTGTGTATTGGTTACAGTGATCTGTCTGTTCTAGTTGATTGGTTGAATATGATTAAGTTTGAATGAATGGTTCATTCAGTTGTGTCAGAGGTTCAGTGATTGTTTGATTCATTTGTGTCAAAGGTTCAGAGGTTTCAGCGATTGATTGTTTCAGTTATATCAAAGATTGATGACTGGGTTTTAGTTATATCACAGATTGATTGGGTTTCAGTGATTAGTTGATACAGATGTATTTGATGGTTGTATTGCAATTATGATTTTGAGCTTCAATGTTGTTGATGGGTCCAGCATGAAAATTGGATGAAACGTGGCCTTCATATTGTGATGTTGTGTTCCAGGAGTATCTAGTCTGAAAATTTATGAAACGTGGTCCCTGGAGGAAGAGAGAAGGTCGTAGCCTTCTGTAGGTCAATGCCTACATACTAGTAAACATATCGACCAGTACAAGAGCCAGGGGGTTGGAGCTCCCTTCCAATAGCAGCTGGAAAACGAGTGAAGGTTGGAGCCTTCTGTAGGTTGGCGCCTATGTACTAGTAAATGGATCGGCCAGTACAAGAGCTAGGGGGTTGAAGCTCCCTTTCCAGTAGTAGCTGAAAAACGAGTGAAGGTTGGAGACTTCTGTAGGTCAGCGCCTATGTACTAGTAAACGAATCGGCTAATATAAGAGCTAGGGGGTTGTGGATCGGCCAGTACAAGAGCTAGGGGGTTGAAGCTCCCTTTCCGGTAGAAGCTGGAGAACGAGAGAAGGTTGTAGCCTTCTGCAGGTGGGTGCATGCGTAATGGTATGAGTCAGCACCAGTACAAGATTGTAAATAAGTTTTTCTTATATTAAAAGAAGACAGCAGCATGTGGTTTTTGTCCCGCATTGGGTTTCCACCTTAAATCTTGGTGTTCATGTGTGTTTCTTATGTGTGATGGTTTGTTCTGTTATTACTGCACATGGTTACTGTTTATATGGTTAATGAAATACTAATGCACTGATTAAAGATCAACATATGATGAATTAACTGAATCATAAGTTTGTTGAATATACGTTGGTTTCCTTAAATACAGTTGCGTGTACACACGAGTTACTTTCATTGAAGTAGCATATATAAATCAGACTATGAAAAGAAAAAGTTATTGATCTGGCTAATATTGATTCAAACCCCCTCTCATTATTATTTCCAACAATAGTATGCCATCTTCTTGCCCATATTTTAACCCTATCCATGTATTATTCTCCAATTTTACCTCATTTCACTAAGTTAAAATACTACATTCATTATGGTTGAGCTCGCATGTGAAATGGATAGTTTTTGCTAGAAAATTGACAAGATTACATCATCTGTTCATTGGAATGAATAATTTGCCAAGAGCATGTTTCAATGAGACACCAATCTGTTTTAATTGCTAAGCAGATATTGCAGAATTTTCTATTGGCAACAGTCGCTGCATAGTTTTTCATCAGCAATACTTGCTACACATCTTTTCATCAACATCAGAGCATTTAAGCAGGATTATCAATTCTTGCTGAGTTCAGAAATCTATGTTCAGAAATTATTGTGTTAATTGATTGAATTTGCATGAATGGTCATCTAACAAACCATAGAGCAAGGGCTACTATACAGCCGTGGTGATCTTTATCCCCATTACTTAGTCTTCAAGTTATACTATTTTCCAGTGTTGATAATATCGGTATCGGGAAAATATCGGCGAGGGTCCGGAAAATATCTTATCGGAAATATCAGCGAAAATATCGGCAAAATATCGGCAAATATCGGCAATCATAAAAAATGCATAATATATTCATTTTTTTCAGATTTCTAAACATATAAAGCAATAACAACATGAACTAAACACATTGGCACATAAATATGAAGAAGGCATTGATATATATGATGTCAAATAGAAATGATACATCAAACTTCAAAGGCGATACAAGATGGAAAACAAGATGGAATTGTATTTGCTGGACTAACTCTGTGATTGCAGGCAGACAAGATGGAAAACAAGGCTCAAATGAAAGAAAAACCTGTGTTCACTGTTTACAGGTGAAAGTAAAAATTTGGGACTGTAGGTGCATTTGAGAATCTGAGATATCTCTGTGTTATATTGAGACAAGAGTAGACAACAGATAATAACTCCCAACTGGAATAATAGAAGGAAATTATAAACCATTCATCATTATGCAGAGTTCCAATAGCTGTTCCAAATCAGACCATAAATCAATCACCAATGGCTGTTCTAGATGTGCAAGACTGATCATTAAACAATATATCTGTATCATAGGTTATTATGCTGTTTATTATGTTCAAGTTTTAATGATTAACCAGATCAAGTGCTTTAGATATCATTCCTTAGGACAGCAACCTCATTTCACATGAAAATTCAAAATAGTAAGGGGTTGTTAGTAGTTACATTCCAAGATAAAGGAAACCGTGAAATTCAATGAAAGAAATGTCTGTAATCTCAAACTGGATATTTAGATCAGATCCAACTCATTTAAAAGTTTAAAACCATTGAATGGTAACTTGTTTAAAACTTTAAAGCCCTTGGTCTCAGTATTACATTACAAGCAATTTTGATTACCATTAGACAACCTTAAGCTCTGTCTTAGAATGGTTTAAAGTTAATACAGTTAGCAAGCGCATGGTCTATTGAGCTGCCTCAGAGTGGAGCAAGCAATTAACATGAAACTTAGCACAATCAGCTGATATTTGTCTGGTGCAGGTTGTCCAGCTGCCATATATGTTTTGAATTAATCATTAAAATGAATGTATCACTGTACTTTATCACGTCTTTTAACTATCTATCCATGTTTTCAACGTAATTTTTAAAACATACAGTATATACTTGGATCCTTGTGCTGCATCCTGTATGGTACATGTATGTAATTCCTTTCGTGTATTATTTAATTTGATAATGAAAGCATTGCCATCTTATATGCTATTCTGCGGACTTGGATTTACGATGTCTCAAAACCTTCATGATACAATTTGTTGGATTCTGTTATACGTGATTTGTGATTGATACAGGGCCTAGATCACCATATATACCAGCACGGTTCCGTCTCCAGCGACCACAAAAACGAAATGACGCGACTTTAAAAACTCATAAACCGTTTTATACAGGCCGCCGGCGATATTTGCTGTCGTCTCGCGATATTTTAGAAAATATCGCCGATATATCGGAATTCTCGCGCGAAATTAAAAACAGGCAAATATCGCGATTTTTCGGGGGCGATATTTCGGCTCGCCGAAAATATCGCGATATTTGCGAATATCGCCGATATTTCGGCGATATTATCAACACTGCTATTTTCTTTCTTAACAGTGCAATGTGTAATTAATTTCTATTAAGTTATGTTCTTTGTGCAAAAGAGTTCTTAATTAATTTGAATTGTAACTTGTTATGTGCAGAAGTTTAGGACATATTTCATCTCAGCAATACTTGGTTAAATTAGTTAGAGTTGTGTGAGTTGGTTACTTTGTAATATTTGAATTCACAGAAATATGACAGGATGAATGAGCTTAGCTAATCGCTGAAAGTATTTCCTGTATGCACTTTATTTCTGTGAATCTGTTGTTGTAGTTATTTTCTGCAGTAGTAGTTTATTTCTATTGCTATAGTTATTTTCTGCAGCAGTAGTTTATTTCCATTTCTGTAATTATTTTCGGCAGTAGTGTAGATAGGTTATTTCCAGTTGCTAAATATGTTTCTTGTAGCAGAATCAGATTGCCGCTGAGTTATACTGTATAATTTTCTGGTAGAAATTAATAGGTTCATCGCTAAATTAGTGGAGAATGGGGTACTTAATATTTAGGTTTAGGAAGTGCATAGGAAAATTGACACAAACACATTCAAATACTCATCAAATTCATATTTATTATTATTAAAAGACAGAAGATGATTACAATTTGTGGGAGGCCCCTGGCTTTATACTGCCTTGTGTGCCTCTTGGTGAATGGGCATGATATTTGATCATGCCCTTTGCCTAATAACTATTAATTAATTAATTTTTTTATATAGCATTGCCTTCCTCCCAAAAAAATGCTTTGTCCTCAAAGCATACATAACAACGGATGTTGTTGATGAAACGCTTCGGTCTCCTAAGAAGCTTCTTCTTATAGTAAATCCTTCCACTTGATCAAGTATACCTTGATTACACGAGATCGAGGCTTCTTTTCCCTGGAGGATATGATACCTTCTGGTTCTAAAATGACCCTTCCTTCATCATCTAAGGATGGAAGTGTTGTTTGTGCTAATTGATGGTCGCCCAGTGCCCTTTTAAGGCAGGGTACGTACATGGAAGACGTTGTGAACACGACTTTTATCCGGAAGGCTTAAACTATATGCAACTTCGCTGATCTTTCTGTTGATCTGATATGGTCCATAGAACTTTGGCGCCAATTTATTTTATTTTTTTTGTTTCAAGGACAATTGTTTGTATGGCTGGAGCTTGACAAATACCCATTCTCCAACTTCAAATTCTCTCTCGGTTCTGTTTCAGGCAAGTTGTTGCTTCATATGGTTTCTTGCATTATTTAAATTTTCTTTTAGGATTTGGACGATTTTTAGGGTTTCTTCTAGTTGGTTTTTAACAGCTAGTAGATTTGTCTAGACGGTAGCTAGATTCTTCCATTTTGAAAGTTCGTACCCATACAAAGCTTGGAATGGAGTCATTTTTGCTGATGTATGATAAGAAGAATTATACCACCATTCAGCGAGATGCAACCATTAAGCCCACTTATTTTGTTTTTTTGTAGCGTAACAACGTAGGTAGGCTTCCAAACATTTATTGACAACCTCTGTTTGCCCATTTGTTTGAGGGTGGTAAGCAGAACTCATATTTAGGTAGGTTCCAATATGGTTGAACAATTCCTTCCAAAAATTACCCTTAAATTTGGCATCTCTATCACTCAATGAATTTCGGAAAACAGTGTAATTTATAAATATTTTTGCAAAATATCTCAGCGATTGTTTATCTGAGTCTGATTTCTTGATTGCAATAAAGTGAGAATATTTGGTGAGTCTGTTGACTTCTACGAAAATCTTATCCTTGCCTTCAAATACAGGTAATCCCTCAATAAAGTCCATCGATATTTCTTCCCATTTCTGATTCAAAGTGTTTTAAGGGGTGAAGTAATCCAGGTGTAGTAATATTTTCACTTTTACTTCTTTGACATTTGTCGCATTCTGCTACATATTTCAGAATATCGTGACTCATCCCCTTCTAGAAGAATGATTGTCATGCATTGTAGTAAGTTTTAAAGAATCCTACATGTCCAACTGACAGTGAATCATGTGACTCCTTGAGTACCTTGGATTTAAACTTGAAGTTTGAATTCAGATAGATTCTTCCTTTGTACCATAGAATATCATTCTTCCATTCAAATTTTGAGTTGTCTGGAAGGTTATTGATTATCGTAGTTAATTTTGGATACTTGGCATACTCACTTTGAATCTCATTAAGCCATTCAAGAACAACAACCGAGACTGCAAATAATGTTGGTTCTTCGTCCTTCCTAGACAGAGCATTCGTTACTACATTGTCCTTTCCCCTTTTATGTAGTATCTCCATGTCAAAGGCAGGAATTTTTTCAATCCATTTTTGTTGTTCTTCGGAAAGTGTTTTTTGTTGAAGGAGGTGCTCGAGACTGTTATGGTCTGTTCGAATAGAAAACTTACTTCCCAAAAGATATTGTCTCCACTTAGCCAGTGCATGCATAATAGCAAGCATTTCCTTGGTGTATGTGGACATAAGACGTTCTCTTTTATTGAGCTTCCTGCTTTCAAAAGTTATTGGATGTCCCTCTTGCATTAACACTGCACCTATACCGAACCCGAAAGCATCACACTCAATGATAAATGGTTTAGAGAAATCTAGAGTTGCCAATACTGGGCATTAGACATAACTTCCTTCAGTTCTTCAAAACACCTTCCTGCTTCCTCATTCCATTGAAATGACTTCTTTTTTAAAAGGTTTGTTAGAGGTGCAATTATATGTGCATAGTTTTTAATAAATCTTCGGTAATATCCAATCAATCCTAAGAACCCTCTTAGCTTGGAGATATTAACTGGTTTGGTCCATTCCTTTATAGCCTTGATTTTATTAAGGTTCACTTTCACTCCTTCATGGGATATCATGTGTTTGAGATATTCTACTTCTTCCTTCCCAAAGGTGCATTTGGATTTCTTGGCGTAGAACTGATGCTCTTTTAGTAGTGTAGGAACTTTATCCAGATGTTGTAGGTGCTCCTTCCAAGTTTTACTATAAATTAAAATATCATCAAAGAATACTAATACAAACTTCCTAAGGAATAACTCGTTCATAGTGGCTTGGAATGTTGCTGGTGCATTGGTTAACCCAAAGAGCATTACTTTAAATTCATAGTGACCTTCGTGTGTTCGGAACACAGTTTTTGGTATGTCTTCCAACCTGATTCTGATTTGGTAATAGCCCGACCTTAAGTCCAGTTTTGAGAAGTATTTTGCACCATGTAGTTCATCCAACATTTCATCGATAAAGGGAATTGGGAATTTGTTTTTAATCGTTATTTTGTTTAATCCTCTATAATCAATGCATAGCCTGAATGATCCATCCTTCTTCCTTACCAATACCACTGGGACAACATACGAACTCTTACTTTTCGAGATTATCCCACATTTTAAAAGGTCTTGGATTAATCTCTCAATTTCAGTCTTTGGGTGATGTGGATATCGATACGGCTTGATGTTGACGAGGTATGAACCTGCTTTGACTTCTATTGTATGCTCGATTTCCCTGTTAGGAGGCATTTTCATGGGCAGGTCTTGGAATACTTTTTCATGCTTCTGAATTAGCTCTTGTACTTCTGGTGACTCTTCACTGATCATGTTTGCAGATAACATTTCTAATTGGTGACATTGTACTACATAAGTTGGTGCTCCTTTTCGAATCATCTTCATCATCTCAGATGACGACACAATTTGATTCTCTGGTGCTTGGAATCCGTATAACTTGTACCTCTGCCCTTCCCAGTTAAAGTTTATGAACAGCTCTTGATGGTTGGCAGAGTAAGTGCCTAGGGTTCGTAGCCATTGGATACCTGAGACAACATCTACTCCTCCTAATGGTACAGTGAAGAAAGGGGATTCTAAATTAAAGTCTTAAATCTGCAATTTGACCTTATGGCATTTCCTTACCTTTTCAATCTTCTTACCGTCGGCGACCATCACCTTCACGTTGGGCAAGGGGAATGAGAAAATGTTGAGTCTCTTTGCCATGGTTGCATCTAAAAAATTGTGGGTGGTACCGGAGTCGATGAGAACCACTACGTTGTTCTTCTTTATATGTCCTTTTAATTTTAAAGTCTGGGGTTGTGATATACCTATAATAGCTGATAGTGACACTTGCGGAATACTTTCGTCATCTAATTCTGGAGAGAATTCTGGGGTACCTTCTATTCCTTCTATGTCTAATTCATCACTGTTTGAATCATTAGTTGCTTCATAGTTATATAAGTTCTTTGACTCTTTTCCTTTAGCACGCCTATGTTTAGGGTCCCACTTCTCACCACAGCGTTTGCACTTGCCTTCTTTTAACCTTTGCATTTCCACGTTGGATTTTTCGCCTTCACAAAGATGTGGTGGAAAATATCTTGTATTATCCATATCCACAGACTAGGGAATTCTTCGTCTCGAATATACTTTTTCCGGTTTTGACTACAGTATCTGTTCAAATTTCTTTTCAGCAGCTTTTGCTTTTTGTCTTGCTACTTCTATTGACGTAATGTCATGAAGCTCAAGTTCTACTCGTAGATGAGCTTTAAGTCTGAAGATGTATGATTGAATTAGACGAGATTCTGATAACCCAGGTACTCGTGTTGCAATCTTGTATTATCTGTATCCACAGACTGGGGAATTCTTCGTCTCGAATATACTTTTTCCGGTTTTGACCACAGTATCTATTCAAATTTCTTTTCAGCAGTTTTTGCTTTTTGTCTTGCTACTTCTATTGACGTAATGTCATGAAGCTCAAGTTCTACTCGTAGATGAGTTTTAAGTCCGAAGATGTATGATTGAATTAGACGAGATTCTAATAACCCAGGTACTTGTGTTGCTAAGGTGTCCCATTCTTGAGTGTATTCATGCACATTTCCTTTTTGTCGCACTTTGATGAGTGTTGAAAATAACTCTTCTTCCTTTACACCTTGGAATCTTTTAAACAATGCATCCTTAAATTTTCTCCAACTAATAGCGAGTGTCGTCTTCTTCCACCACATATACCAATTATATGCTTCGCCTTCCATTTTCATGGAAGCGTGTCTAATATTTTCATCATCATTGTCAATATCGTAAATCTCGAAATATTCTTCTGCTTTATTCAACCACGCAACGCTGCATTTTTCGTTACCATCGAATTTGGGTAGCTCGATTTTTGCTCTTCGTTGATACATCGCTAACGGTGGAGAGAAAAGAGGGTATTGATTGGTGAATGTATTCCAAAGCTGCTTATTTGAAAAAGTTGCGTTACTATATTGATTGGTGAATGTATTCCAAAGTTGCTTATTTGAAAAAATCGTGTTACTATTTCCTTGATGGTGCGTGGATGATTTTTTGGAGACTTCGTTTTTTTATGAGAATCTGTTGAATTTGTTGAATCTGATGAATTGTGTTGTTGATTACCTCCATCATCTTGGAGTAGTTGTTCGGGTGTAACCTTCATCCTGTCACACAAAATGCTCAGCATTGACATTGTCTGATTATGATTCATTTCGGATTTGATATAGTTCTGCCCGAGCTGTTGTTCTATCCAATTTGTCATATCCTGAAGCTTCTTGATATCGTCAGAATGTCCGATAACCTTACTCTCGAGATCGATTAATTTTTGGTTGAAATCATCAAAGTGGCTAGTAATCCTATTCTCAAGATCAATCAGTGTTTTGTTGAAATCGGTCATTGTCATCGACAACATTGAACGGGTTTGTGGGGGTGTATATTTATCCACCAGCTTAACTTTCTTCCTTAATTTAGACTAAATTTTTTTAATAATTAAATTATTTAATTTTTATATTATTGTTATTATGAGTTATTAACCCCTACCACCCAAACGCTTACCCGACCACCTTAAATTATTTAATTTTTTTAATGTAATTATTATGAATCATTCACTAGTCTCTCCAAACGTTTACCTGACCCTTTAGATGACCTTCTCTTGGACTGTTATGATACCACTGCAAAAACCCTAGCTTTTCTGCCACACATGTGAGGTTACTAGCCCAAAAACAGTGCCAAATGCTTCGATCTTTCCTTCCTTCTTAATGTTGGTTATATGGTTGTCTTCCTTCACCTTACTCGCACTTCTTGCTGCTTCAGATTGACCGAAATTGTGTGTCTCCAAATGAAGGTCGAGTTGCCTATTTATAGTAGTCAGTGCATCCAAAATAAGCCGACTTGAACATGTGCCTAGGCCGACATGCCTTTCTGGAAACATCTTTAGGCCAACTTCAAGGTGACTTTGTGACAAGGTCTTGGAGAGTTTATGACAAATAAATTACCTTTTACAATGTGTAACATGCCCAAATGGGTCTCCAAACTTTGACATTGACTCAATAGACTTTATGACTTGATGACAAATCCTAAAGGTTCACAATGGGAACCTTAACTAAAATAAAATTTCTTGATTATGAAACCCATGATTCAAGCTTTTACAAAAATAATTTTATTTTCTTCTTTACATCAATTACATAAAATCATATTTACACGTCATTATGAAGATTGAACCTAGTTATACTTTCCAACATTGCCATGATAGTGGACAATATTTCTTTTTCAAAAAGGAAAACCTTGTGGAGAAACCCACAAGCAGTTCCCACATTCATTGAGGGCATCCAATGTAAACCCATCAATGTTCATTATAATGCTTTCACCTAGTAGGAACATTGAGTGAGGCATGCCACAGGGGGATCCAACCAAGGGGGTCAACCCGAAGACCTTCTACAGGAAGCTCAAGCTAACTCACCAGGCTTGATAATTGACAATAACTTACCTGGAATCTACAAATGTCAAATACAAATTGGATAGTATTCACATCATGTTATTCTCCTCCCAAAAGAAATATTTTTCCTATAGTAGAAACGACATGCAAGATACCTAAAACTTCTTGCTAATTGAAATGGTGTGCTACCAAATTGACGAATTTAGTTAAAAGATACCAACCTCTTTGCTATTTTCTTCCATTGCGATGAGTAAAGCTTGCTCGAATTCTCTATATGCTGCCCACAATTTCCCACCATCTTCCACATGTACACCCACAGCAGTGAGAGCTCGTTCAAAAAGAGCCCTCATCTTTTCAACACCTTCTAGTGTGCATTGTGATACAGACTCATCACGCTCTTGTATGAAGTTCAGATACTCGGACCATAAAGGAACAGACTGAAAAAAAACATTATTTGAACAGATGAGTGAAATAGCTACCAACGGCTGAAGAATATTTTTCTAAAGCAATATATACAACAAGAAGTTCGAAAAGGTTTGATCAACCAAAACATCCACAAACCTACCAGATACTCATGTACTCCCCGTTCATACAATGGCTCAATGCTTGACACAGCTTCAGAACTGCATCAGAAATAAGAGAAGTGTGTATTATTTGGCACTTGTAAAGATGTAGGAAGATCTGCATTCTGAGAAATTACAGCATGTTAACACAGTAAGATCCAATAGAAATTAATACACGTTTCAAGAAAATTCATATCACAAATCAGGATGCATATAGAATGCAAAAACAATGCATCTACTGATGACTCACATCTGATTCCAGCTGTCCACATGTTATATACTGGCCATAAATTGAAAAGACATGTTGCAAAGGAATATTTAAGGTTTAAATAAAAGCAAGAAAAAGGAATACGTTCTTTTGATAATCTTTACCACTCAAGGAACAGCACCAATAAGGAAGAAATGCTGAATGAAAAACTGTGGAAACTAAGTAACAGGACATGACCCCCAGGGATGCTGTGTCCATATCCTGCATGTCAGACATGGACATGCTAGGACATGTGCCCTACCTATTTGACTATAAAAATCATTTATCATTGTTATTTCTCACTTTCGTCTGGATGAAAAAAGCTCTTATGGTATCTCATTGAGCAGATGAAGGGTAAAATTGGGTTTTGAAGGGATTCGAAGAGTTTTGTAAATGTTCTATTTTCAAAAAAAATTGCATCTTTATGTTTATATTTAATTTTTGTATTTAAGATTTGTAATTTTTTAATATATATCCTTGTTTTTGAAACTATATATATATCAGTGTTGCGAACATCCCAATTTTACCTCGAAATCACGATTTTTTGGCCTAGCCGATGTTTGCTGATTTTTAAATATCTTTTTATGGTATCTTAATTTCGCCGATTTTTGCCGATTTATACCGATATTTTCCCGATTTTTACAATTTTTTGGTTTTCCGGACCCTTGCCTATTTTATCCCGATGTCGATGTTCACAACATTGATATATATATATATATATATTGTGTCATGTTTTTGGGTTTGACATGTCCCATGTTGGGCACTCTATTTCCATGTCCTCCGTGTCCCATGTCATCATATCATGTGGGTTAGTGTGGCATATACACTGTTAAATCTCCTAATACCAGCCCAGATTTATTTTCTCACAGCAATTATTTATTCCCAGCGATTTTGAATTGCTGAAAAATAAAATCATTCATATTTTAACCTCTAGAAATTATATGCAGTGGAAATAAAAATTCCAAGAGATCAGTCACAAGTTGCAACAGATAAATACCCACAACAATTCTCCAGCAATAATTAATCTAGAAAATCAGGCTTTTCAACCCACAGAGAATTACAAGGAAATATACATTTACTGGAATCTGTAACTTGGCCCCCAATGGATGAATTCGGTCCAAGGAATTCAGCCTGCTGGAAATCAGCCTCTAAATAAACTTGGCCTAGAGAATTTTAGCTTAGCAATTCACCAGCAAATTGACCCTATGCCTTCCCTTCGAGCTTGCCTCTGCACCTCAAGAAATTCGGCCCTGGTAAATTGGGCTCTCCAATTAAATTGACATCCCTCACTTCAACAACTCAGTCCTGCAATCTCCAGCAATTCGGCCTCCTGGATACGCCCTCAAATCCTCCTACACTTCCTCCTCTACACTTCAGTCTACTGAGCCACTGGCACTAGGGAAAATCCCTTTCGCTCCTTGTGTCTCCTCTCTTGTGTCTTAACCTCTTCCTTAGGCTTCTTTTTATAATCTTGGCTTCCTCTTCCCTATAGTGGCCCCCTCAACAGTATGGGAAAATCCTCAACTGGAGCCTCTCCTCCTAACGAGGAAGCCCGTCCTGTGCTCTATGGTGAACCTGGACTCTGAGATCCTACACCCGGTGATACTGGACTCTGTGAACCTGTCACCCCTGAAGTAGGTGATCCTCCTGACCCTAGTGTACCACCTGAAGATCCTAATACCTGTGGTGTGGCCCCTGCTGAGGAGACTGTTACTCTACCAGATCAACCTCCCGAGACCTCCTCAAGGCCCTCTCCTCCTCAAATCTCACATCACGCCTCAGGACAACTTTCCTCTGCATAGGAATGTATATACAGTAGGCCCTGTTGGTCTCACTATAACCAGCAAAGATACCCTTCTCTACAGGGGGTTCCAAATTTGTCCTCTTCTCCTTAGGGACGTGCGAAAATGAAAGGCACCCAAAGATCTTGATGTGCCCAATCTCAGGATTCTTCCCAGAAAAAGCCTCCTCAGGGAGTCTTACTCCCCAAATCTCTATGTGGGCCCCTGTTCTGCAAATACACTGCAGTGTTACACGCCTCAGCCCATAAAAAGAAAGGTAATCTCTCATCATGCGACATAGCTCTAGCTACACCTACTATGGGCTTGTTCTTCCTCTCTGCCACCCCATTCTGTTGGGGGTTATAAGGCACTATGTACTCCCTCCTAATGCCAACACTACTAAAAACTCCTCCATCTCCTTGGAGGTTACTCACCCCCATTCTCTGATCTCAATACCTTGATCTTCTTCCCCGTTTGGTTCTCCACAAGAACCTTAAACTCTTGGAACCTCTTCAAGACCTTATCCTTGGTCTTCAAAAAGAAAATCCAAGTCTTCCTGGAGTAGTCATCAATGAAGGCCACATAGTACTTAGATCCACTTAATGATACATGAGACATAAGACCACAAACATCAGAGTGTATCACGTCTAGGATACCTGGCACCTTGCTATCACTGCTTGCTAAGGGTGCCTTTGTGTACTTTCCCAAAGCACACCCCTTGCACACATCATGATGCTCAATGTTGAACTCAAGTAAACATGTAACCATCTCCCTTAGCATCCTGAATGCTCCATGGTGCAAGTGGGCCATCCACATGTGCCAGATCTTGCACAGCTCACTGTTGTTGGTTTGAACCACCAAGGCTCTAGTAGGCTGAAACATGAACCTATATAGCCTCCCACTGTGGACTCCAATCACTCCAGTTGACTCAACACTAGATCCCTTGGGCTATATGAGCACTTGTCCTCCTAGGAACAAAACTACATACTACCTGACTCGACACTAGATCCCTAGGGATATATGAGCACCTATCCTACTCGAAACAAGACTACATACCCTATGTCCTCAATACTGGAGATTGAAATCAAGTTCTTCTTCAACGCTAGAACATAAAGAACATCCGTCACTTACAGAGGAGGTAATGACGCCCTTTGAAAGTATATTGTCCCCACTCTTGTTACTTTGACCTTGGAGTTATCTCTAAGCACAACCTCCAAGTCAATATCCTCCTCTATCAGACTCGTGAAGTGCTCTCTCAATCCAATCATATGGCAAGATGCCCCGCTATCTACAAACCATATATTGGAAGACGTGGCATGAGTGGCAAGACTCACCAATAAGGCAAACTCTGTGTCAAATCTAGAGGTGAACTCATCCACCTCTGTCGAAGCTGCAACACCCTTCTTCTTTCCCTTCTTGTCGGGACACCAAACAGCATAGTGACCCAACTTCCCACAAACAAAGCATTTCACTTTGCTCATATCCTTCTCCTTGGCCTTCTCCTCCCCTTTTCCTACTTAGCTCCACTAAAAGACCCCTACTTCGCCTTCTTGCCCTTAGATACAAGGGCAACATTCTCCTCCTCGTCTCCCCCACCACGCTAATTGCCACTCTTGGCACTCCTCCTGGTCTTCTCCCGGATGAAATCATCCCACATCCTCCTCCAGGCTGGAACATGCTCTCTGGCCACAATGCCACATATCAATCCATCCCACTGCTTGGTGAAACCATCTAGTGCAATCTTGACCAACTAGTCCTCATGGGTAGCCTCTCCTACGGCAGCCAACTCATCTCTCACCTATGTGATCTTGGTGAGGTATGAGGTCACATTGTCAAGTAAAGTGTTCTTGTGTTCCTCCAAATTTTGTCTTATTTTCCATGTTGAATGAACCACTAGATCTATACTTTGCCTCGCCAATTTGGTTTCCAGTGTTGAATGAACTTCTAAAATGGAATAGTAGTATGTTGCTTCTTCTTGTGATGCATTTTCATTTTCCACGACTATATCTTGTGAATACAAAAGAGTGATTAAGGCCCCCCTTCTATATTGAATTAATGGACACCACTTTCAGCAGTCACTTAAGTGTTATACCTTTCACCATTTATAAACCAAACATAAATCATTAGTAGTCGTAGGGATTATTTTCATGCATCATTTGTCTCTACAATAAATCCACTCAAATCTTCATTCAAAAAGTTGTTCTAGGTTGAAAAACTAGGATATATAACTTTAGGGCAAGTGAGGTTACCCCTCCCCCTCTTGCCCAAGTATTGGCTTGAAGACCTGGAGTGGGGCAACAAGGTGCTCTTGCACACTATGCCCTTGCCAGTGGGAGTGGGGGACAACATTCCACACCAATCCAAGGAATTCAAAACCTAATTCACCCCATTTGATATTGCAACCAATGCTTCAAATTATGCCTTAGGAATCATTCTCAAAAAGCATAGATGTCTTATTTCCTGCCACTCTTGAAATTTTATGCAAAGGTCTAAACTATGACAAGGAAATCCATGCCATTGCTTGGCCAGCCTTACACTAGTTACACTACCTCCTTGTTAAGAAAACAATTGTGCATTCCAACCATAAACCCTTGTAATTCCCACACATACAAGGTAAGTTGGATAATAGCAAGCGCATGGAGTGGACAATGTTGGAGTGGCAACTCATAAATGAATGTTAGTAGAGGTTACAACAATTATTAGTGGTGTGTATGATTTTGTATGAACTATTGATAAACTCGATAAGGTTTTTTCGTAACTCCTTGGACACAACACCCTACAATTATTGAACTCCAAATACAATAGGATTTCTTACTATTATTACTACCATTCAATTATTTTATTACTTCAAAAATAATAATTCGATTATATAAAACCTTGAAGAAAAGAGATAACTTTTAGATTTAGATAGAGGATAGGCAGGGGAAAATAGAAGTTTGCGGAAAAGGTGGAATCGGTAAATCAATAACTAATTGTAATATCTTAGTGAGTAATAACTCTCAATTGAATGTGACTAGAGGTCACATTAATTATTAGTAACCTAACATGTGTCTCAACATGAAAACTTAGGTCGTTGGTTAGTTATGTGGAATTTGTTTAACAACAACCCAACAAGAGGATAAATAAGTGTTCACTAATATGTTTAATAGACTCCTTGATAATAAAGCTTTTTATTACTGCATCTCTCATCGATTTGTGTGTGGTTGCATCTTCTCTAAAACTTCACATGGCATCAAAGAATTGATACATGGTGCATGTAATTGTTAACAACAAATCTTGAAGTATGGCTTGAGCCCTAGTTCTGAATAAGTTTTCATTAGCTTGTATGAACATCTAAGAGGGATGCAAAGAGATATGTCCAAGAAAAACAAGTGTATTGGAATTCATGTCTAAGAAGCCTGGAGGCAAGTAAAATATTTTCAAAGATTTAAAAATGAGATGTATTTAATATAAAGCAAACGACTTTCTAAACATTCAAAAATCATAAATTTAAAAAATAAAGGAAAGGAGCATGAAGGCAAATAAGTCAAGGTTAAGCAAAGCTTATATTAGTTAAAGACCATATATGAAGACAAGTTTGTCAAAAGAAATCTAGCAATGCCACACAACGACATCTGCAATAACACATAATAACGTCTACCAAGGTATAAACAAAGGACATCATTGAGAAAATATCGCACAAAAGTTAGCAATTGATCCTAGTTTGACCCTCATTCCCACACAGAATTTCCTAAGGTGATGCATTGACAATAATTCTAGAGGAGAATAGGAGAAACCTCAATGTTTGTATATAGGCACCCATTGTAGATGCCCAAAACCATCCACACCTAAAACAATACATCAATGACACACCAACAAAGAAAATAATTTAACTTGAGAAGCACACATATTAGTGTGAACCCTTAACCAATTTTGTATCGTGCACAAACTTTGCATATGTGAGTCAACACATTTCTAGAACCATAAAGACACCTTGGAACTAGGATGGAAATGCCACTTTCTGCAAATTGAAGCTCAAAGATGTTATGCGCACTAGCAAATACCATGCCAAACATTTTCATATGCACCATCAGGACATTTCCTCTAAAGTGCATCTCTTGGACATGAGCATCAAACCTAATGTACTCTATATAATCAAGGTTTAAGTGCCTAGTCTACTACTAGTTGATTGGGCTCATGTAGAGAGCATCCAATTGCTCACGCTATAGGATATGATGCATTATAAACAAGTTGTCCTACAGCTCATTGTCCAAGACAAGTATGGCACCCACTTATTGCACCTTGATAGTATTTTCAAACTTGTCTTTTTCATCACAAGATATGCACTATAAGTTAATCAACTACAATACATCAATGACACACCAACAAAGAAAATAACGTAACTTGAGAGGCACACATATTAGTGTGAACCCTTAACCAATTTTGTATCATGCACAAATTTTGCATATGTGAGTCAACACATTTCTAGAACCATAAAGACACCTTGGAACTAGCATGGAAATGCCACTTTCTGCAAATTGAAGCTCAAAGATGTAATGCGCACTAGCAAATACCATGCCAAACATTTTCATATGCACCATCAGGACATTTCCTCTAAAGTGCATCTCTTGGACATGATCATCAAACCTGATGTAATCTATGGAATCAAGGTTTGAGGGCCTAGTCTACTACTAGTTAATTGGGCTCATGTAGAGAGCATCCAATCGCTCACGCTATAGGATATGATTTGCACTATAAACAAGTTGTCCTACAGCTCATTGTCCAAGACAAGTATGGCACCCACCCATTGCACCTTGATAGTATTTTCAAACTTGTCTTTTTTCATCACAGGACATGCACTATAAGTTAATCAACTACAAGTTGGGAAAGAGGTGAATGCCTCATCGAGCCTCTTAGGGCACATGCAATGCTAGTTCTGAGAGGTCTCTGTTGATTTTCTAGTGCAATCAATACTAGTATAGTTTTTCAAAATTGATAACTACTTCCAATGATACAATTAGACATCTTCTACCATTTGAATCATTAAACAGTTATACATGAAAAACTTCAACCATTCAATTTCATCAATAGAG
This sequence comes from Pinus tabuliformis, assembly GCA_031772625.1. Lineage (NCBI taxonomy): Eukaryota > Viridiplantae > Streptophyta > Pinopsida > Pinales > Pinaceae > Pinus > Pinus tabuliformis. Next base: position 430,412,973 of record CM062807.1, read on the forward strand.
CAATAGAGATCACAATGAACAATAAACAAGAGACAAGAGACACCAAAAATTAGGCTCACAACCAAGGAAAAACCCACAAGGGGAAAACCCAACCAATCTTTCCTTATGAGAGAGAAATTTTGTTCATCAATAATACATCAAAATTATTCCAACAAGATTCCAAATCTGACCTCAATTTATCCAAGTCAAAACTAGTCAACGATGAGAGAGAAAAGTCAATTCTGGTCAAAGTACAGGTCTACAAAAATAGGGCCGAATTTCAGCCTGTGGTAGCTCTGAACAAGAGGCCGAAATTCAGTCAACACTTCAATCAATGCACCTCTGAAACAGTTCGGTCAAAGTCACAGTGAAGCCTATAGTCAACCCAAGTCAACGAGCTCAGAAACTCTTAATTTTAGTTAACAATGGTATGTTCCATGCTTAACACAATTACTTCAATGTTCCTTTAGCAGCCCAATGACAATTTCCAATTCAGTTTTCCAATAGAAATCACATTGACAGTAAAAGTAGATAGAACATGAAACAAAACGCAGAAGACAAGCCAAGACAAGAGGACACCAAATTTGGCGGATGCCAAGGAAAACTCCAATGTGGGGAAAACCCTTTGATCAATTCTTCTTATTATTATTGATCCGTAAACTATCGTGGATATTCCACTGGACAGTTCGTCAATATAGATCTAATAATATTATAATAATAACTCTAAAAATTCTACACTATTATAGTTTATTAAACTTTAAGATCTGTGGATTTAACTGTAATTAGTGCATGCATGCGAATGGAAATTATGCAAAAAAGTAGAGAACGACAAAATAAGCACACACACACACACAAGACACAAGATATGCTCTTTGGGAAACCCTTTCGAGAGAAAACCCAGCTGGAAGGTGAGGTCGCTTCGCTCTCTTTCTTTGTCTAGAAATATGGTTGCAGGTACAAAGAAGTAATGTCTGTGGCCCGTGGGTTGCTACAATGCATAGATCCTCTCTATGTGCTCTACCTCCTATCTCTTCTGGCTATCTTTGCTCAGCTATGGAACAAAATGCTCTCGAAAGAATAGAATGCATCTTCCTCCTAGTGGCCCAGTTATAACACATCACAATAGCCTACTAATGGTTAAGTTTGACTACATCAACTCTTAACTAGAGTTACAAAATAGACTCTTCTAGAGTCTTTTACATCACAAACACATGGCTAGCCCCTTTTTCATGAATAATGGGCATTGACGCAGCATCCTCCCAAACTACAGGTGTTAAAATAGGAAGGTCAACTTCTGAGTGGCATAACTTTTGCATACGGACTTCAATTGGCGTGCTTATTGCATCGTTGCAAAGGTCTTTATGTGTAGAATAGCGTGAAAAAGTAAGGCGCTAAAGCGGCAAATTTTTACCCCCCAAAAAAATTAGTTTGATGCCTCAAAATGCTCCCGAAAGGTTTCAAACCACATTTCACCAAACTGGGCCCCACTGATAAAAACGGTCTCGTGAACTGATTCCTCCACTTTTCCACTCCAAATGCATCGAGATGGATGAAAAACAATATAATGATCAAATTCGGAACACACCTCCCCATTTTGGGAGACTTTTGGTCCCCAAAAGCTTTTACTGAATGAGGTGAGGACAATTTTCCTCCACCTTTTCTCTAGTGTACCATTTAGCTTTGTCTAGAAGTTGTCCCTTCAACCCAATCTGCCACAGGTCATGTTGCCCCTATCTTGTAGTTCTGGACCTCTTCTGCAAAATTGTATCCTTTGTCAACTCTGCCTGAGCGTCTGGTGCCAAATCCTCCACAGAAGGTAAGACTTGTTCCTCTTCCTGATCTAGAATGGAAAGTTCATAGCGTTTCAATTTTTCTACATTCACAATTGAATAAATGTACATACATGGTGTTAAACTGAGTCAATAGGCATTACCACCCGCCATTTCAAGTATCTCAAAGGGACCATACCTTAAAGCCTTGATTTTCTTACCAGGTGATGCAGGAGCATGTAACCTAGGGTTGAATGTTTCCTAAAGGAGTTAGTTTCTTAAGTTAGGATTTAGTTATTTATTGTATTTTCCTATAGTTTTAAAAGAAAATGAGAATTATTGTAAATAGGAGAAGGTTCGAGAGTATTTTGGAAGAGTTGAGAGATTTGTGAGTTAGTTAGATCTTATCTAGAGATAAGGGATTATATGAGAGTTTTTATGGATCATGAGATATTTTGGGAGTTTGTTTAGGATCTAGAACCTACTTTAGGATCAGAAAAATTTGTATAAATCTAGGTGAGCCCATGAGGCATGTAAGTGTGATAGATTGAGGAATGATTAGGCCAATAGTTCTCTTGTAAATATTTTATTTATTAATTAATTATTTCTGAGATTTTTTGTGCACACCTATTGTGTGGACTTCAATTTGATGTTGTGTGTGTTAAATTTACTAAATTGCAGGCCCCCTATGGTCTGTTGCATCACTTTTTGGTATCAGAGCAAGGATGAGCGAGCAGTGTGAAGTTTGTGACCAAGCTTAAATTAGGTGTTGAACGAGTTTGTCAAGTAAATGAGCATGCAAAGAGTGAAGTTAGATTTTATGTGCATACCTATTGTGTGGATTTCAATTTTACGTTGTGTGTTAAATTATTAAATTGCATACCCCCTATGGTCTGCATGTTATGTAAAGGATGAGCAAGCAGTGTGAAGTTTGTGACCAAGCTTAAATTAGGTGTTGAACGAGTTTGTCAAGTAAATGAGCATGCAAAGCGTGAAGTCGTGGAGCACTGAATATGATTGTCATTATAATCATGTATGCGTTAAACCAATGTGTGTGAGCGTTGGAGCTACGAATTGGAATGCTTGAGGAGTCAGCAGAATAGCACAGATCTGTGTTAATGTCCATATCGTGAAAGAAAGACCGTTTGCTTGTGATAGTTGGATTCTCAAGACATGAAAGCACGTTGTTGTGCAGAATAAAGTGGATGTAGCAAGTGAAGGCAACTCTATTGATAGAAGATCGGACCATCAAGAGAAGATCTAACCTACAACGAGGAAAATATCCCCAACAAAAGGTGAGACAGAGATCAGAGCAAGAAGGGTTTGATCGCAGGTTAGATCCATAATAGAATCAACGGTCACAGAGTAGTAATATCTTTGTTTCTAGCCAAAGCCTCGATCATTTTTGGTAGAGTTGCATTAGTTCCCTCATGAAAACAGTGGTGTGTCCCAAAGAGTCAGACTATAATCTATTTGGTGTCTTCCAACAATTCAACAGGTGCACAAAATTCTAAGCTATAAGCACACTGATATGCTTACAATGACAAAGTCGTGTTTTTGTTGGGTTCGATTTTTATGAAAACTGATTAGGCCAGTTTACCTAACTAAGACCGTATTATGGTGACTGAGCACATTTCCTTTGATTGATTGCTAGTGCAGACTCTTCAATGTTTAATTGATAATATTTACTTGTACTGCTATATACATTGGTACTTTGGAAGGTGTATTGGACCTCAGGATTGATTTTGCATAAAGAAGCACAAGATTTTGAAACAAAACGGAGATTTATTACCCACGAGATCAAGGAAGCATGTACTCACTAATGATGGTCACAAAATCGTTGCCCAAGAGAAGATGCGAGAATGGATCAGAAAAAAATTAAAATTCTGGCCAATGAATTCATTATTGGAAATGTGACAACAACAAATGTTGGCTAAAAGGTGTAAAAAAGAGCATTTGTTTCAAAGTGATGGGCACATTCATAAAGAATTATAGAGACTTTTCCCAAATTTGCATCACTTACTGTTTTCTCAGCCAACTCTTCGGCAACCTTTGGTTTCTCCACAATTTCTTCAGCAACCATTGGTTCCTCTAAAACTTTTTCGGCAACCTTTGATTTCTCCACAACTTCTTCGGCAATATCTGATCTATCAACTGATTCGACAACAATTTCAGATTTTGCGGCCAAACCTTACCTAGGTATTGGTTCCTCGCCAGAATCTTCACCAACGTTCACCATTTCTACCGATTCGGTGACAATTTTATCTTTGAAAATCCTCTCTTCCTCTTTCACCTCAGTTTCTTCCTCATCGTCATCCACCTCCCAGGTCAAATCCTCTTCTCTTCTTCCTGAGAAATAATGGCTCTCTTCAGAAGTTTCCAAGAGAAATGTTGCGTCGAATTGTGGTCCACTTTTATATTGGACGTGAGTTTCTTTATCCACTTCACATAAAACCATTCATTTATTTTCATAGGGATAAATTTTCATAAGTGAAATTTTGCAGGGTTTATTTAAGAATGGTGGAGTGTAAACTCATAAGTGGATATTAAATGAGGAGAAAGAATCAGTGGCATATGAGAAACTGAAGTTTGAACGTATGAAAAATGCGAAAGGTGATAGTGATGAACATTAAATAATGATTGTGAAATTATAAAGTAGAGTGCACATTTTCCAAGAGGAGGTAATGAATGAAGACATGCACCTTATGAAACACAAAAAAGAACTCAATGGTTAAACATGAGTGGAAGAATTAAGGAGAGAGAATTAATGCTCTATAATATTATAATAAGAGAATGAGGTGGAGTGGAGACTTTACATTATTTTAGAAGCTTGAAAAGTCCATGTTATATAGAGGGTGAGTTTATGGTGTTAAGGTCAAAAGTGCATGTTATGTAAAGAATGTGTTAAGGGTGGATGTCAAAGGTCAATGAAGAAAATTGTAATCAAGAAGTCAATGTCTAAGTTGTATAGCTTGGGTCAAGTCAAGAATGAATCAAAGTTAGAGTCAAAGTATACCATTAATCATTGCAATTATTCTAATGAATAAGCCTTGAAGTCAAATAAAAGCTTATAATCATATATTGATATGTAAAGTGGTGCATTTTCGGTTGTACCTGACACCTAAGGTCCATTAAAGAGTTGATGTCAATTTAGAAGTCTAGAGTTAAAGAGTCATAAAGTAAGTCAAAAGTGCGTTTAAGTTTGAGTCATTGAATATAATGGGTGCATGATCAGCAGAGCCCGACACCCAAAGTCTGGTCAATTTATTCTAAGGATAGGGGATATTGCAGTTGTTTGCAACAAAGAAAGCAGAGTACAAAGGGGCTTATGCAAAGAAAGAAGAAGATGAAGATGATTATGGATAGTCATTTGCAAAATCCAGGGAAAATCCACAGCAATGCCATAGCAGTTGACGTAAGTGATGAAGAATTTGAGAAAGAGATTGTTGAGTTGAAGGCACAACTTAATGCATTGATAGAGATGCTAGAGAATCAGAAACATGGACGGATAATGAAGAAGACAATTAGATGGCCAATCAAGCAGTTGATTGCAAGGATACAGAAACACAAGTTGAAAGTTTTGCTAAGGGAAGCGGAAAAACTTCAGATAACCGAGATGAATGTATTCATTTGTGAACCAGAACGAGGATCGATGCTTAGTGAGGACGATGATGATGCTAAAATGAAATTTGTTGATATGAAAGTGGGTTCGACTCCCACAGATGGCGCCACAAATTGTTTAAAAGGTCCACATATGATGAGTAAATCGTCGATGGAAGATAACAATTATGTTGTTTTTAAATCTGACAACTGGTGTGGATGCAGGGTGTGTCGCAGATGATGGATATGACACTAATTCTGTTTCATGCGGGATGAAGACCAATCTCTTGAAATGATTTCTGAAAGAGGCAGTAAAATGATGATGAAATCTAAAGAAGCACTACAATTGCTAGAAAAGATGCTCATGGAACCTGAATCCAATCAAGTTGTAGATAAAGAAGAGAAATGTTCAAGCAACAAAAATGTGGAACCTGAGATAAAATATAATTTGCAATTTAATGTTGATGAATATAAATTGATGTTCCCAAATAACAACAGTAAACTTCAATCGGAAACTAGATTGGATATTGAGATTAAAGAATTAAGAAAACTGATAGAAAAAACACTTAACCCAAGATATTGTGAAATGACGCAGAAGGACAACAACAAGATACATTTGATTGCACAAGTATACATTAACAAAGCAAGAGGAGAATTACAACATAAAGTTTGGAAGCCTAGAGGACAAGAAAAGACAACTACAGAACAACAACAACGTGACAAAGCAACTGATTTACTGCAAGTGAAAGTTTGGGATCCAGGAAAAATTTTCTCAACTTAATAAGGCATATGGTAGGGAGACCATGAATTTCTTTTACCTGGGGAGTCTGATGCAGGAGCATCTAACCTAGGGTTGAAATGTTTACTGAATGAGTTAGTTTTCTAAGTTAGGATTTAATTATTTATTGTATTTTCCTATAGTTTTAAGAGAGAATGAGAATTATTGTAATTAGGAGAAGGTTTGAGAATATTTTGGAAGAGTTGAGAGATTTGTGGGTTAGCTAGATCTTATCTAGAGATAAGGGATTAGATGAGAGTTTTTGTGGAAAATAAGAGATATTTTGGGAGTTTGTTTAGGATCTAGAACCTACCTTGGAATCAAATCCATTTGTATAAATCTAGGTGAGCCCATGAGGGATGTAAGTGTGAGAGAGTGAAGAATGAGAGGCCAATGATTAGGCCAATAGTTCTCTTGTAAATATTTTATTTATTAATTATTTCTGATATTTTATGTGCATATTTATGGTGTGGATTTCTAGTATTATGTTGTGTTGTGTGATAATTATTAAACTGCAAGCCCCCTATGGTCTGTTGCGTCACCAAGCCCTTGCAACATCTCCTTGCTCAACTATAGCCATAATCTGTCTCCCACCTTGAATGATTTCTCTGTTCTGTGCCGATCATGCTTGGCCTTATACTTCTCCTGCGACTTCTACAGCTTTCTTGTACCTGTAGATGGATATGTCTGATCTTCTCTATAAATTTTTCGGCCCTCAAAGCGTCTCTTGTAAGATCTTCCCTCACTCCTCCTTGTCGTCCATATGCAATATCCAAAGGTAAAGGTGGCAAATATCCAAAACAAGTCTCAAATGGGGAAACCCTGTAGAAGTGTGGACTGCTCTGTTATAGTAATGTTGTATATGTACCAGATTTTCATCCTAGGTCTTCGGATGCTTCAGGTTGTAACCCCTCAGAAGTTGCACCAAAGTCATGTTGACTACTTTTGTCTACTTGTCTGTCTGTGGATGGAATGTTGTAGATCTCTTCTCCCACAATGTAGTCGAGAATGCATTGAGAAATCTTGTGTCCCTGTCTGAAATGATGCTCCTTGGTATCCCAAAGTCCACCCAGACCTGTCCAAAGAACAAGTTTGATGCTTCTTGTCCGTTGATGGTCTTTTTACAGGGCATCAGAACGCACATCTTACTGAACCAGTCAACTACCACGAACAGGTAGTCATGCCCTTCCTAGTTGTCGGTAAACCTCCCACAAATTCCATGGAAATGCTTTCCCAAGGATGAGTAGGTACAGGTAACGGATGATACAAACCATGTTTCCTGTTACTAGGCTTGTTGGTACAACAAAGCATGCATCCTCTTATGAACCTAGGTACCTGCTCTTGCATCTTGGGCCAATACACATACCTCTGCAAGTTAGCCACAGTCTTCCCTACACCAACATTCCCTGCAACCTTGGAGGTGTGAGCCTCTCTAATCAGCTGCAAACGCTCAGCTTTAGGAACACATAGCTTATCCAACCTATAGAGTAATCCATCCTGGAGATGGTAGTCAACGATGTTGTCGCCATCGTGCACATGATTCAGACTCTACAACTACAGATACACCTCCTTGAAGTCCTCATCTTCAGAATATGCATCATGGGTGAATGGCTCCATGTGCATATGAGTCCCCACAACTGTAATCTTTGATGTGGATGGCCTTGAAAGCATATCAACCAACTTATTTGTGTTGCCCTTCTTATACTTGATCACCAAATGAAATTGTTGTAAAAACCCCATCCACTTGTAATGCCTGGTCTGTTGTAGCTTACTCTGGGCCTACAAGTATTGTAACGGCTGGTGATCTGTGTGGAATATTATCTAAATTCCCATCTGATAGTGCTTCCTGTTGATTTGTGGTAGCATCGGATGTGCTCTAGCCATGAAAAATGGTGGAGAGGCTAAGGCACATAAGATCTCCAAGACCCAGAAATTGTTTGGGGAAATTCCACCCGGTTGGAGAGATATTAAAATAATTAATATTCTTAATGGGGTCTTAAGTATAAACTTAGGAAAATTAAAATATTAATGGGTATTAATATAAAACTAGGTGAGAATGTTCTAAATGACATGGATCAAGCCAAATCTAATTTTAGCCGCTGATTAGGAACGTAATCTCAATTGTTGAAGACTCAACAAGAAAAGTATAAGAGGAGGCCTAAGGGTCAGTTGAAGATACACTAAAATTGATCAGTCAGTTCGATTTTTGGGAGCGGGGTTTTGCTAAGAGAATCGAACTAGTGATCTGTTCCAGCGAGGGGCAGTGCTGCACGAGGCCGAGAATACATAGTAGAGAGGCAGAGATAGTGCCAGAGAGACAACGCAAAGCCTGGGGACGCTGACGCAGAGGCAGTTGGGACTTACGCAAAGGCTAAGGAGGCCAACGTGGGTGACGCAGAGGGCCAGAGGGCTGACGCAGAGGCATCAGTGGCTGATGCAAGGCCAAGAGGCAGCGTTGAGTGATTTTCGTGGGGCAAACTAAGTCCTGGTGAGCTGAGAGGGTGACGCAGTCCCTAGCAGAGTGACGTAGAGCAGTGGAGAAGCTTGGAGCAACTTTTGTTGTCCAGCTAAGGAGTTGTCGTAGTTGCTGTGGGATCGATCATCCGGTGACTGATCAACCGGAATATCTATCTCCGAGGAGAGGTACTTCTTTCGAGGGCATTCTCTGTTGGATGAACCATTTTTGGCACCCTGGTTGTATTCAAAAACTGCATAATAATAAAACCCTCATATCTGTTGCATCGGTTTTCCCGCATTGGGTTTTTCCGGGGACGAATGTCCAAAAATAACAGTGTCCCTTGTGTGTTTGTCTCAGTTATTTTAGTTGTTGCTCTGCATATATGTTAAGGCTGCATTTGTGTTTATTTTTGGTATTTATATTTATAAATAACTTGTTAATGAAAGGAACAAGTAGGAGAAAATAAACTAGATAATGCAGTAGGGATTTCTGACGTGTCAAACTTAGAAATTTCAACATGGTATCAGAGGATTGCAGATGGCAAGAGAACTGAAGGCACTAGCAGTAATCTGAAGAATTTGCAGCAGTAGCAGCGATCCCGAGAGACAGCGTTGTTCCAGAGCAGAAGCAGCTAGAGAGAAAGTGACACGGAGACTGCGTCATCATTACGAGTCAGGAGGAGGGTCAGTGCAGAGGCAAAGAGGGGCAGATCAGACCTACGCAGTGCCCAGTCATCTTTCTCAACAAGGAAGGATCAACGTTGTGGCAAGGAGGTACAAATTCAGTCGTTGCCAAGATTGCGCAGAGCCTGAAAGGCTCAGTTTCCTCAGTTGCTGGAGCTTGGGGAGCGGTGTGCAGATTGTGATTTGAGGAGCTGGTGGGGTGTTGTTTTTGTCAGTGCAAAACAGTACCTAAGGAGATAGAACCAAGGTAGAGGGAGTCGCTACCTTGACGGATTTCTAGCCAAGAAATCCAGATCCAAGTTGCAGTTGCAAGGAGGATTGGAGAGGAGCGGTTCGACAGCTGGCCAGAGGATTTCCAGGAGGGAAATCAAGACTTAGAGGGATATTTCCAAGAGGGAAGTCAAAACTCAGAAGAAGTCCAAAAGAGGAGCTGAAATGGCAGTGAACGGACTGAGGGATTAGGACAGGTTGGACGGGGCTTCCAACTTTGTCATCTGGAAGGCCAGGATCCTGGCAGTCCTGGATCGACATCGCATCAAGGACTTTGCCTTGAGAACCGTGGCTATCTCGGTCGATCCAGGTGAGAATGAGAAGTATGAGGATGCAATGGCAAGAGCGAAGTGCATTATCCTAGACGGGGTCAAAGATCATGCCATACCACATATTGCTGAAAAGAACACAGCAAAGGAGATGTGAAATACTTTGACAACCTTGTATCAGAGCACTTCCATGCAGCAGAAGATGCTATTGGAAAATCAGTTGCGGTCATATCAGATGCAAAAGGGAGAGCAAATAGATCCATTCCTTCTCAAATTGCAGGAGATTCGCGACCAGCTTACTTCCATGGGGTCTACACTTGATCCAAAATTTATGGTCAGGACTGCCTTGAATGCAGTCTCCGAGTAGGAGACATTTGTCCCAAGTATTTTGGGCAGGGCTACTCTTCCAGGTTGGGAGGAGATGTGGGCAGCTCTTCGCCAAGAAGAGATCAGGAGGTTGACCACGGCGGGGAGTAGTAGCAAGTGAAGTCGAATCAAGAAAGAGGAGAAGGAGAATGCAGCTCTAGCATCTACGGGACAGCAAAGGAAGAGGAAGAAGAAGGACATCTCCAAGGTGAAGTGCCTCCATTGTGGGGAGCTGGGACATTATGCATCCCAGTGTCCTAGGAAGAAAAACAAGGGAGAGGCTTCTAATTCTAAGGCAGCTCCAGCTAAGGCGGAGAAAGAGGTTGAGATTGATGACGACTGTGCCATGAATGCTCATGCACCTCTAGAGAAGAGGTGGGGAGACATCGAGTTGTAGTCAGGAGGACTACATACTAGGGGCAGGATCCTTGAAGTGCCCAAACTCTTGGATCATATTCGGCTACGGTAGCCCTTAACAACAATAGCAGAATGACAGATGTCGGGTGGAGCAAAGTGTAGTGGAGAAACAAGGCAGTGCTTGGGTGCAGAAATATGAGGCAACGCAGTGGAGGTTGCAGCAGTGCGAGAGGCACAGAGGTGTATGCAGCAACGCAGTGGCAACAGAGGGAGCACAGAATAGCAACAGAGGCAGCTTCAATTTCATGAGGCTTCCACACTGACTGGGATGTCAGTGTTTGGGAGAAGTTAGTTACCTACTTCTCAGTAACAGAGTTGCAGTGCAGCAGTTGGCAGTGGCAGTGACAGTGTAGCAGTTGGCAGTGGCAGTGGCAGTGCAGCAGTTGGCAGTGGCAGTGCTAGGAGCAGCATGGGCAGCATATTGAGAGGGAGTTGCAGTACAGATGTAGCAGTCGCAGTGGCAGTGTCATGGGTAGCAGTCGCAGTGGCGTTGTCATGGGCAGCAGTACAGGAAGCAGCAGTGTAGATGATGTGAGGCAACAAGCCGAGCATCAACACGGGTACTGGTGCAAAGGATTAGTGTGATGTTTCCATGGTGAAACATTACTAGAGCACATTCCTCGCTAAGAGGGGATGTTGATTTGTGGTAGCATCAAATGTGCTCTAGCCATGAAAATTGGTGGAGAGGCTAAGGCACATAAGGTCTCCAAGACCCAGAAATCGTTTGGGGAAATTCCACCCGGTTGGAGAGATATTAAAATAATTAATATTTTTAATGGGGTCCTAAGTATAAACTTAGGAAAATTAAAATATTAATGGGTATTAATATAAAACTGGGTGAGAATGTTCTAAATGACATGAATCAAGCCAAATCTAATCTTAGTCGTTGATTAGGAATGTAATCTCGGTCGTTGGAGACTAAACATGAAAGGTATAAGAGGAGGCTTGAGGGTCAGTTGGAGATACACCAAAATTGATCAGTTTGTTCAATTTTCTAAAGCGTGCTTTTGCTGAGAAAATCGAGCTAGTGATATGCTGCAGTGAAGGGCAATTTGACACAAGGTCGAGAATACATAGCAGAGAGACAACGTAGAGCCTCCGGAGGTTGACGCAGAGGCAGCTGGGACTTACGCAGAGGTTGAGGAGGCCAGCGTGGGTGACGCAGAGGGCCAAGGGGTTGACGCAAAGAGCCAAGGGGCTGAAGCAGAGGCATTAGTAGCTACGCAGAGGCTAGTAGAGTTGATGCAGGGCCAAGAGTCAGCGTTGGGTGATTTTCGTGGGGCAGACTAAGTGTTGGTGCGCTAAGAGGGTGACGCAGTCCCTAGCAGAGTGACGCAGAGCAATGAAGAAGCTTGGAGCAGCTTTTGTTGTCCGGCTAAGGAGCTGCCATAGTTGTTGTGGGATCGATCATTCGGTGACTGATCAACCGCAATATTTGTCTCCGAGGAGAGGTGCTTTTGCTGAGGGCATTCTCTGTTGGGTGAGCCATTTCTAGCACCCTAGTTGTATTCAAGAATTGCATAATAATAAAACCCTCATATCTGTTGCACCAATTTTCCCGCATTGGGTTTTTCCGGGGACGATTCTCTAAAAATAACGTTGTCCCTTGTGTGTTTGTCTCAGTTATTTCAATTGTTGGTCTGCATATGTATTAAGGCTATATTTGTGTTTATTTTCGGTATTTCTATTTATAAATAACGTGTTAATGAAAAGAACAAGTAGGAGAAAATAAACCAGATAATGCAGTAGGGATTTCTGACGTGTCAGACTTAGAAATCTCAACACTTACACTTCTTCAAAGCTTGCACCATGGCATACAACTCCTTATCGTAGGTAGGGTAGTTAAGAATTGCCGCATGAAATACTTTATAATGGTAGCAAACGAGCCTTCCTCCTTGCATCAAGACAGCACCCATAGCATACCCACTCGCATCTGTCTCCACTTCAAAGGGTCGTTGAAAGTTTGGTAATGCCAAAACTGGTGCTTGGCTGATCTTCTTCTTTAGCTCCTCGAAAGCCTTCTGCTGACCTTTTCCCCACTGGAAACTCTTGCCACTTGCTATTATGGCATGGAGCAGTGCTGCTACCACTGAAAATGAGGCTATGAATTTCCTCAGGTACTGTGTTGCCCCAATGAAACTCCTGACCTCATAAACATTAGTAGGCATCGACCATTTCATGATGGCCTCCATCTTGGAAGGATCTATCTTCAACTCTCCTCCACCAATCACATACCCCAGATACACCAAAGATTGCTACACAAACTCACACTTCTTGAGATTTGCTAGCAGCTGGTGCTTCTTCAATGTTTCCAGCACCTGCGTCAAATGTGAAATATGCTCCTCCCAAGTAACACTATATACTAGTATATCATCCAGATAGACAATAACAAATGAATCTATAAAAGGGTGCAGTATATCATTCATTAATCTCATAAATATAGTTGGTGCATTACATAGGCCAAATGGCATAACTAACCACTCATACAAACCTTGCCTGGTTTTGAAGGCGGTCTTCCATGTATCTTCTTCTTTGACTCGAACCTGGTGATATCCAGACTTCAAGTCCAGCTTGGTGAAATACTTTGCTTGTTGCAATTGATCTAGCAAATCGTCTATCCTGGGCAGGGGGTATCTGTTCTTGAGCATGATTTTATTCAACACCCTGTAATCTATACACATCCGCCAAGTCCCATCCTTCTTTGGAACAATGATGATGGGTGACCCACATGGTGATGTACTTGATTGAATGACACCATGTTCCAACAGTTGCTGCAACTGTTTCTTCACCTCACTTGCTTCTATAACAAACTGCCTGTACAGCCCAATATTTGGTAATGGGGAGTCTGGCAATAGCTGGATCTCGTGCTCCACTTCTCTCTTAGGTGGTAACCCTTTAGGTTCTCGGAACACATCCTTGTATGCTTGTAACAAATCCTCCAATTGTTGTTTATGTTTCTTAGTACACCCCTCCAGGGATGCCTTGCCTCTTATTGACTCCTCTTCAGATTGACTTTCTCTTAAAAACAATAAAACATACTTCTTGCTTGAACTGATCAATTTCTTGGCCCGGTTGGCACTTACCAATGAAATTCTCGACTTTCCTTTGTGCGCTTTGATGATGAACGATTTTCCATCCTTGATGAGCTGGTACTGGATAGCTCTCCTCATGAATATTGCATCACGCATGTACATCTATGGACTCCCAAACGCGACTCCAGATACATCAAGGGGAACCACATCCAGATCTACTTCAATAAAATTAGCACTAATAGTAAATCTAATTTTGCATTGTTTTGTTACTTTTAGTTCTACATCCTTATTTACCCATCCCAATGGATATGGGTTTGGATGATCACAAAGTTCCAGCCTCAACTTCTTGACCAACTCTGCTGCAATGAAATTCCCCTGTGATGTTGAGTCAAACAGAGCATCAATATTTGTCTTCTTGACCTATATCTTTATATGGAAGAGTTTGGTCATTTCTTTCTCTTCCTGTTGTTTAAGAATACTCAGATTCACCTCCTTTTGCACTGATGTACAGACGATCTTCTCATCCACGTCCGAGTTGCTTTCAACTTGGTTGCTCAAATCAGTAGCCATTTGATTCTTCTTCTTATTATCTTTCTTCTTGTTGTTCGGGTTTAGCTTCGGATGCAACTTCCATCACATCTCCTCTATATGGCCATCAATGTTGTAGTGGTTGCTAGGATCTTTGCATTGGTGTGTTGTGGTTGTCGTCTTTTTATCTTTTCCCCCTTTTTGCTTCTTCTTCCCCTCTTTAGAAGCTTCATGTTGCTCCTTTTGCTTCGATCCACTTGATTGCGCTCTTTTCAGGCCAATGTTCTTCTGGTACTGTGTTTGTACACAAGCCTCGTCTACTGATTTGGGCTTGAACATCACTTGCTCACACAGATGGCGATGCAGACCCCCCAAATACTTGAGGAGTACATCTAGGTTCTTTGGAGAGATACCCATCATTATAGCCATCTTTCTGAATTCTGTGGTGTACTCCTGCAGGCTTTGGCCCGGCGGCTTTTGCCTGAAGAAATGCCACCGGATCCACTGGTCCTCCACGCACCCAATGGGATAAAACTGTGACTTCATGAGGGTTTTCAAAACCTCCCACTTAGTCACTAGAGGTTCTCCCTCCAACCTCAGTGTTTCCGTGTGGCTCTCCCACCAAGTCAGTGCATGGCCCTCTAATTTCAGTCGCGTGAATGAGATCTTTTGCCCTTCCTCGATCTCATGGACGTTGAAATAAACTTCCAGTTGCTACAACCAGTGGTTCAGCGTCAAAGCATCGATCCCATCGTGGTACAGCTTGATATCGACTTTTGCTTCCATTTTGAACAGGGATTGATTCACGACACTCAAACTGAGTTGATCTTTTCTAGGTTCCTTCTTCGGTTGGTTCTCAGTGTCTTCCCGATCTCCCGATCCCCCTTCTGATTTGTCCTCTGGATTCAAACCCCCGCCTTCTCCAAATATCACCAACTTATTGCTTAAGGCCGCCATGAGGAGGTTTAGATTGTGGTTTATATCCGCGACTTGTTCGAGCCAGCGAAAAGTTAAAACCTCACCTCTACAGGATCACGAGGCTCGTTTACAGATTCGTCACCCATGATTAGGGTTTTACGATTTTTGGCCCCACCAATCTAAATACATCCAATCTCCACAAAATACCCAAAGAAACCCACTCTGATACCAAATGATCCGTAAACTGTCGTGGATATTCCACTGGACAGTTCGTCACAACAGATCTAATAATATTATATTAAAACTCTGAAAATTCTACACTATTACAATTTATTAAACTTTAAGATCTGTGGATTTAACTGTAATTAGTGCATGCATGTGAATGGAAATTATGCAGAAAAGTAGAGAACGACAAAATAAGCACACACACACACAAGACACAAGATATGCTCTCTAGGAAACCCTTTCGAGAGAAAACCCAGCTGGAAGGTGAGGTCACTTCGCTCTCTTTCTCTGTCTGGAAATATGGCTACAGGTACAAAGAAGTAATGCCTATGGTTCGTGCGCTGCTACAATACACAGATCCTCTTTGTGTGCTCTACCTCCTATCTCTCCTGGCTATCTTTGCCCAGCTATGGAACAAAATGCTCTTGAAAAAATGGAATACATCTTCCTCCTAGTGGCCCGATTATAACACATCACAATAGCCTACTAGTGGTTAAGTTTGACTACATCAACTCTTAGCTAGAGTTACAAAATGGACTCTTCTAGAATCTTTTACATCACAAACACATGGCTAGCCCCTTTTCCATGAATAATGGGTGCTGACGCGGCATCCTCCCGAACTATAGGTGTGAAAACAGGAAGGTCAACTTCTGAGTGGCATAACTTTTGCATACAGACTCTGATTGACACGCTTATTACGTCGTTGGAAAGGTCTTTGTGTGTAGAATAACATGAAAAAGTGTTGTGCAAAAGCGCAAATTTTTACCCCCAAAAAAGGTCGTTTGATGCCTCAAAACACTCTCGGAAGGTTTCAAACCCCTTTGCGCCAAACTAGGTCTTGCCGGTAAAAACAGTCCCATGAGTTAATTCCTCCACTTTTTCTACTCCAAATGCATCGAGATGGATGACAAACAATATAATGATCCAATTCGGATCAATTATATCAAATGTTCAACAGAGAGAGAGAGTACGAAAAGTCAAAGTGGACTTGCCAAATCACAGTCAAAACAACCCTGTTAAATCGGCAATCAACTGTAGTCATATTCAACTCTAACCAAAAAGTCAAAGATGGTCAACACAACATCAAATCTTCCTCTTTGGAGCTCAATCATACCTAGTCAAACTCGGCCTGATAAGGTGGTCAAAGTCAGCCCAAAACAGTCCTGAAAACTGCGTTCAAACTTGGTCAACTTTGCGGTCAACCTTGTCATCAAAGTGCCCAAAAATTCTCAGTACCGGTGCCAAACAGTACAACCTGCCAAAAACGAAATTTTCCCACAAAAATCGCAATCAAAGCATGAGTTAAAGTACTTGGTCAACATTGGTCAAACCCTACAACACTTCTGAAATTTTGGCCCTGTAATCCGTCTGGATTCATCCTCTGTTACCATAATTGTGAGAGAAAGAGAATGACCAATAGTTGTACGAACCAATGAGAGAAAGAGAGAGAAGAATGTGTGAGTGATAATGATGCCAAATGAGGTGAGAGTTCACTTGTATTTATACAAGTCGTTGAGGGTGAAGAGACACGTCCATTGGGCTTCATAAGCCTACAAGATGATGTGGCCGACCTGAACAATTTGCACATGTGTGGGCATAAATTCAAAAACAGACTTCTGCATGTCCAAATTGGACGATCTTTATATCAATTTTGGTCCTCTCAAAAAAGAGGAATTTAATGCAATCATCATATCCATCAAATGAGTTGTTCCAAGGTGGAATTTGGCCCTAGTTGCCAATTTTAACAAAAACAAGTCAGAATCTTAGTCAAGTCAAGTCAATTATCCTCTGCAATCTTTGGCCCTCCAAGACAGTCAAATAGATGTCGAATGGCCCAAGTCAATGCAAGTCAAAGCAAGTCGAAACAGATAGAAAGAAGTTGGTCAACGTTCGTCTGAAATGTCTCCTTAACTCCTTCACATGTGTGGATTAACCTCTGCAATATTCAGATCGAATTGTGTGATGATGAGATGCCAAAATGAGGTCCAACGAATTCATATATATGTGTGGTTGAGGAGGTGCCTTCTCACACATGTCAGCTGACTTAACCTTCTTAAGGCCGACTTGGTCAAAGTCAAAAATATGAATTGTCTCCGTTATTTGCCAATGAAAAGACTGATCGTAACTACTCAATTTTTCAACAGCCTCCTCACTTCTTCAATCTATCAACATTTCTATTAAGTGTCTCCCTCCACTAAGATATTCCATGAATGCCCTCACCACTTCCTATCCTCCTAAATGAGAGATTAGTAGGGTGATTAAGAGGCATATACCAATAGTATGTTCAGGTCCCACAAGACTCTTGACCAAAAGAAGACCTTCTATTAAAGGATGGTCTCATCTTATGCCTTAACTACACTTGACACCATTGGCAACATGGTATGACGATTGTTGTTTAGCTAGTTAAGGGTTTGCTCTCTCCAATTCTAGAGTCGAATCTAATCATTATATCCCACAAATGAAGAGGATTTGTTAGTTATACCATCTACAAAAGATTGAATTTGAGGAGAATATAATCTTCAAATGTCCCATATATTATGAAATTTGAGGGAGATAACATTTACAATATTATAAATCTAGTTGGATCCCTTACTATAGTGTTTTATTACCCTAACCAAAAGTGATCCATTAGGTGAAAACGTGTCAACATTAAACCTTGTAAAATTTATCCAACCCATCTCACCAATTGAAGGTTCTAGGTATTGTGCATATTCCTTGGCCTTGGACACAAATGATACCAAATGAATGAGGCAATTCAGATCCCTCTCATTATTTGACCAAACAACCCACTTTCACGAGGACAACGGTGTGCCTACTTCATTGTGGCTCTGCCTTCTAGCGCAAGTTGAATAGCTTGACACACATTTCAAGATTCTTCTCTTTAGCTTTTAATATAAAGATAACTTCAACTAACAACCTATGCCCAGGATAACCCTCAACACACCCTAAAGCACATTATTAGCCATTAGATTGGTACCTTCATAGTGATTGATTCAAATAAAAATATTTTTCTCCGTCCTCTACATCTACCTCTTACCTAATCCTAAACTAGAAATTAACTCACCACCACTAAAGTCTATCTCCTAAGGACAACTCATGGTCTTCACTACTTAAGGCACAAGCCGAAAGACCTTCCTTGCTACATTTTCAACATTTGATTGCATCCATGATTACCTATTGGGCTCTGTTGTCCTTCTTTCATGAGTTGCTAATTGCTATGGATATATCAATGTAGGAAATACCCTGTCAACAATCTCCCATGGGTCATTTTCCTTCAAAATAAAGGTGACTTTGCCTTCCAGGACAAGGAGTTTGAAGCTCCATCCAATTTGCCTTCAAACCTGAGACTTGTTGCTTCATTTCTAGATCTAACCAAAAATCTATTGTGTGTTTATTCCTTCAAGCACCTACAAGAATTATAACTCGTGATTTATAGATCTACTAAGATCTCCCTGTTGTTGATATGAGTGGTAGCTTCAAAAGGTCTTCTACGTAGGCTTGGTGTCTTAGCATGTGGAAGACATTATTTGTCTCTTCCAAGTGCTTGCTTGGTGGAGTAAGAGATATATGTCTTCTTTCCTAAGTCTAACTTAGGAAAAGTACAATAATTAAAGTAAATTAATTATTATGGACTATTGAGTTATTTTCTAAGGATAAATAATTTAATTATTTAAGTGACCTAGAAATAATCTCAACCGTTGATCTCTAAGATGGTTCTAGAAGGGAGATTAAGTTTAGGGATTTGGACTCAATGAAGATTATAAAGGAAGCCTAGCGAGGAGGTGAAGACACACGAAGAGCACAAGTTGTGTGAGCGAGTCATCATTCAGAGAAAGCAATTTTCTCTAAGTGTGAGTGACTCAATGGACAAGTGCACAGAGAAGAAGTGTGAGTGGGATTGTGCAAATCTGGGAGGGTCGAGTAGTAAAAGATTGCAGGGCCAAGTTGTTGGAGCGAGATTGAATATATCTAGAGGACGTGGAGTTGTTGGAGGGCCAATTTTTCCCCGGGACACATCAGTGGCACGCAAAGAGGGTGCAGGTCGAGTTGTTGGTAGTATAGCGAGGCTGAGTTATTCAAGTCAATTTCATCCAGAGGCTAATTTCCTTGAGGTCAAGTCATCTTGGACTGAATTCATTCTGAGGGAGTCGTGTTACAAGTTTCGTGGTTTTGTATTTTTCCTTGTATATCTGTGGGTCGAGAAACCCTGATTTTCTAGATAATAAAATGACGAAGAATTGTTGTGGGAGAATTTATTTCTGCAATGTGTGATTGATATCTTTGGTTTATTTTTGTTGCATATATTTAATTCTAGAAGTTAAAAATACCAGATATTTTATTTTTCGGTGATTCGGAAATTATTTGGGAAAATAAATAATTTGTTGGGGATAAATTAAATTGTCGTGAGAAAATAAATCTCGCTGGTATTAGAAATTTAACACTTGCAAATCTAATATATCTGCTACAAATTGTTGGATCATTTGCCAATTGATTTGACTGGTACATCCTCCCTCTCTCCCTCTAAAGCGTACAGTCTCCACCAATCTCATTGCTAGTTGATCTCAACTGCTATTCAACCTTGAAATTGGCCTCCCTCTTTAGAGTACAAGATCTGATACCATGTTAAATTTCTAAAATCCAGTAAACTGGCATATAACTTCCTAGTAATTTCCTTGCTGTTATTAATTTAAATTATAGCATACTAAATAAAATGCATTGTTGGAATTTTTAATTGGAAAATAAAACTAGTGGAAGCAAACGAAATCAATTTCACAATAACACAAAATATTTTGCCCTTCAAATATGTTGTTCATTAAAATAATATCTCAGCATACATGGGCTCCCTTCCTGGGAAAATGGGCCAAAGAGGAATATTGGAAAATTACAGCAATTTAAAATTTGCCTTATTAACCCCTAAAGAAACTCAAACAGCTCTTTTGTTACAACCGATGGACGCATCATGTATTACCGTACTCCCTATACTAGGATGTTGATATTGATCTAGGATCAATGGAAACTAACTACGGGTCAATTAAGAGTGGTGTGACAAACTCTCCATTGTTGGAGACTGACTTCGGGTCAGTGGAGAATGGTATGATACATTCTCGATCATTTCTTCTTTCTTCATGGTTCAGCAGAGTAGTGTAGTGACGGATGGTACAAATTGTTAGACAATTGGCAGGTGATGTTCTCCATAGTTGAGAGGGAGTATTAAATTTGGCAACTAAGGCCAAACATCACTTTGGACAGCTCTTATGAGGCAGCTGATATTTTTCCTGGATTCCTCTTTCCGGGAGGTGTAGGATTGATCTAAAGATCATCCCATTCTGACATGTACAAATGAAGTTATGAATTTATTTTGATTATGGACAAATTGTCAAGGTCGGCCAGCAATCAAATTAGCCTCCTCCAGCCTTCAACATTGCATATAAATACAAGGTGCCTCCTCATTTTGGCATCTCATCTCATTCATCTTTCTCTCTCTCGCCTTGATTGGGTACAAATTTTTGGGCCTCTCTCTCTCCACACATGCAAAAGGAACACTATCTTTTCTAGCCGCTGCATTGACCAGATTTGACCAAAATTTCAGGAGGCTGACTTTTACCAGTGTTGACCCTATTTGAATTCGGTTTTGTGAGGGAGACTTCTGTTTGGGAGGGCCGTTGTTGTGGGCACAAACACCGAGGCAGTTTGACCCTTGCGTTGACTAGCGTTGACTGCCCTAATTCAAGTTGTTGCGTTGACTTTTGTTGACAATATTTGACTAGTTATTTTAGACTGTTTTGGGCTGCATTATCTTGCTATTGGAGGTCGAGTTGACCAAGGTTGACCGAGTTATTTTCGAGGTCAATTTCAGCCCTGTTGCCCAGCGCTGACTTTCTGGTTAGGGCTTTCTGTTTCTGTTGTTTTGACTGATCAGTTTGGGCAAGTGAATATTGTAAATTGTACTCTCTCTTTGCTGAACTTTTGAAGAATTATAAGAAGAATTGATCAAGGATTTCCCCACATTGGGCTTTGTCCCTGGCTGGTGCCATATCTTGTGTCCTCTTGTGTTGGCTTGTCTTCTATTGTTTTTGTTTATGTTCTATCTGCATTTTACTATCATGTTGATGTGATTGCTATACTGGATATGATATTGGGCTAATAAAGAAAATTGAAGTAAAATTGCTCTAAGCATGAACATACCATTGTTATCCTAAAATTAACAATAAGCCCCAAAAATATAATAATGTTCTAATAATTCAACTTTTGGTGACAAACCCACCAAGCTAGCTCATAAATGAAAGAGTAAGTCTCTCAAGAGGTTAATTAATAATCTATGCATGTCGTGGGGCCTTCCAAGAGGGCTAATGAGGTCCATTGGTGCCACTATGAAGAATAAGACCCTCAAAAGCAGTGGACAAAGGGTTGGCCCCTTGTAATAACCTGTGGTGCTCCAAATGACATGTGAGGGCACACAAGTGTCCTCATGGGTCTCCAAACAAATCGAAGATGCCTGTAGACCGCCTGCAAGGGCTAGGATGATGGTGTAGGTGATGCTACATCATCGTGCAAGTCCTGGATCATCTGCCAAGTGTATGGTGCAATTTTGGGGCCAATTGAACATGATGGATCAAGTGCATCGTCCTTGTCCAATAAGTGAACCATGAGCAATCTCTGAATGGCTATAGGAATCCATGGAATGTCGTATGTTGTTGTGGAGGCCAATGGCTCTCAACGCACATCCTACATGTGCCAATGTAGCCCTCTGGAGGATTAGGACCCCATATAGGGAGACCAAACCCAAAATGGAGACCATCTGCAATTCTGCATAAGATCCAATGCGTCCCCTAGCCTTCCAATACAAGAAGTCATTAGAGAAATTGAGTAAATGAGTTTATCAATCATGGACCACATGTCGGGACTTCACAATGGCCTGCCCATCCATAATGGGCTTCGGGATGTGTTAATGTCTCCTAAATTCCAAATGGGGTTAACCAAGAATCCTATTAGGTGGTTTCTACTTCTAAAGGGGATAATATAGTCAAGGTACATCCTTCAAAAGGTGGTGGCATGTGACAAATAGGTGAATGAAGAAGGGGATGAGATGGGGGAGCCCTGGGTCACAAGCTGGGGTACAAGGGTAGCTAATAAGAGGGAAGTCCATACTTGGGTTTATAATGTATAGGAGGGAAATCGTGGTACATGAGGTGCGCCGACCTTGATTTTTTCACCCTACTTTATATGTCTTTTGGCTTTTTATGATTTTCTTTGACTAACTGCTTAGGGGCTCAAGGGGTAAGAGCATCATGCATAAGATATAGCAGTGAATACCCCCTTTTAAGGTAGGGTGGTTCATTCCCCACCAAGGGTTGTGACAATCATAGGTTCCTATATGATGGAGGAGGTTCGTAGAACCTGTAGGAACCAAGGTGATGGCCAGGATGATGGGGTAGAGCTCATGTATTGGTTTTTGCCCACGTGCTAAATGTTTTTATCCTAGCCATCTTTTGCATTTTGTGGTACAATTTCCTATTGAATGTGGCCAAATATGTTTTTATATTTTTTTTCCGCTACATCAACCTCTGGGTCATCATTCCCGGCCTGACCCAAGGTGGGGGGGCAAGGGGAAGGGGTGTGCTAGCCAGTGGAGGAATGTGGACCCAGGGGGGAGAAATGATGCTAGAGTACAAGGGTAGCTAATAAAAGGGGAGCCCATACTTAGGTTTATAATGTATAGGAGGGAGCAATCGTGGTACATGAGGTGCCCCGACCTTGATTTTTTCACCCTACTTTATATGCCTTTTTCCTTTTTATGATATTCTTTGACTAACTGCTTAGGGGCTCAAGGGGTAAGAGCATGATGTATATGATATAGTAGTGAATACCCCCTTTTAAGGTAGGGTGGTTCATTGCCCACCAAGGGTTGGGACAATCATAGGTTCCTATATGATGAAAGAGGTTCGTAGAACCTGTAGGAACCAGGGTGATGGCCAGGATGATATACATTGTTGGAAACCTTTTCTTGGTACCCTGATCACAAGCCACTCCATTTCACTCGATAATTTAATCAAGCCATAGGTCAAGTGTGCTCTAGTTTGGTCTCTCAAAAGGAAGCAAATTGCATCTCCTCATTGCTTGAGCCTTGCACCAAAGTGAGTAATCCCTTAAAAGCCTATTTTGTCACCTTGTACCTTTAAGCCTAGAGTATCTCTTAGGTGACCTATATACTAGGAATCCTCCCATTGGTCAAAGTCCATAAAGAGCAGGGGTAGTGGCTGTGGTGACAGTGGGCTACTATCTTATTGTTGTCACTTGGTCTAGTGATTGCCTTGTTGGGTACCCATCTACAAGGCCTGCTATATTTTGTGGCAACAATGCTTACACCAAAAAATGGCAAGACCTTCACAGGCCAGCATTATGTGCTTGCAACTGATGTTGTTCTTGGAGCACTTTATAAAATAATACACTGACTTTGAGTTTGCCATTTCACGTGCCTCACAGATGCACAGTAGATACATGCTTGTTTGCAGATTATTTCACAAAATAGACTGAGAAGCCACAGTGGAGAATGCTACTTTTTCTTGTACAAAAAATATGTTCACACATTACAAAATTCCTGGTGAGTTCTTCAGTGATCATTGTATGCCATTTGTCATTAAAGTAGCTTAGGCCCTGACAAAAGGTTACCGAATTAAGACTTGAAGAAATAATAACGAATCATCCTCAGATGAATGACCAAGTTGAGGTACTAGATCAGGAGCTGGAAAATATGCTTCCAAAAATCATGAAGATGAGAATCAGTAGAAAGGCTTTCTGAAGCAGTGCAGGCTTACCATGTAACTTGGAAGCATGCAAAATGTTTTAGAATTTAGCCCACATCTACTAGATTACAGAAGGCATGCAGTGCAGTTGATTAAATTGAAGATATAAACTTTGCATACAGCCAGTGAGCTTCGAAATTGAGACACTTGTCTTCATGCATCTTGTTAAGGGCATTTAATGTCGACATTGTCTCTCACTGTGCATCATTTAAACTTTTGCAAACAACCAATAAGCTTTGATAAAGTTTGAAATTTAAATGATTCAAGATATGATGATTTTCCAGGAAAGTTTCAAGCACATTGGCTTGGTCACTATGAGGTTGAACAAGTTTTCCACAATGTAGCAGTCAAGAAGAAAAGCATTGACAAACATGTGATGCAAATAATAATCAATGGATACAGGTAGAAGTTCTATAACAAGCCACTAATGTGGGAAAAAAATATATTCACAAGTCTCCAGTCAGCTTGATCTGGAGATTTTGAAGCCAATAAATATCTGTTAGGTGGTTGTTTACGTGTGTGTGTTTGACTTTGAAGTCCACAAAAAATACAGTAGAGTTCTACGGTTTTTGCAAAAAAAATCCAGCTGAATTCTTCCTTCGTAAGTAGGGTCTGGTAATTGAGTTTAGTGACATGTATCGGCAATCAATCTGTTTGAACTGCTCTATTTGGGCTAAACAGTCTGTCAATTAACAGAATAACTATGATGATGCTCTTTTTGGCATAAAATTCAACTCTCTGCAAGATTTTAAAGGTATAGCATAACAGATGTGTCCTAGTTCTTGTATTTCTTGATTTTAGCTACTTCAATTTGTCAAAAGGCCTCTTGAATTTAATTCTGAGCAGCATAAATCAAAGGGAATTTAATAAAAAAGCCAAATGTCACCTTCGTTCCAAGTGAAGGTGCAGACCTGCAGCATATTTTCCTTGTAATAAGAGAAGGTGCAGACCCGTAGCATGTAGTCAAGCGATATTGTCCCTAATTATAGTAGACTTGAAGGTAAATGAATATTAATTATATGAAATGTAACAACATAATTAGAACATCAATATAACATGGTAATCATGATACATGCACCCACACATATCACAAACATGTACATATATATACCTGGTAATCAAGCAAGCTTCATCCTTTGTCCACTCCTGCCACATCGTAGGATTCAGAGGAAACAATGCACTCATTGCTTCTCTTGCTTTTCGAAGCTTCTCCACATGGCCGTATTTTCTAAGTGCTTGAATGTACTGCAAAAAATACAAATTACACTGCTTCATCAAAAGTAGCCCACAAGCTTCTCTGTGTGCTTGAATGCCATTTTTCATTTATTCCACATCAATGTCTGGATGTACTTTGTTCCTATTGCGTATCAAATGTTTACAGTAATTGACTTTTGTATTAATTTTCCTACTATAATATTGCTTGCAGAAACTGAATTTCTTGATAGCTGTACTGATTTGCCTTATACAGTACTGTTTGCAGAAATGGAATTGTTTTATAACTTAATGAAAAAACATTATGGAAAGTTTTACGTTAGATTATGTTAAAATCACTAGAAACACCTCACAACTGAGGAATGTCCAATCAGCTTTTAGATAATATGACCATGTGGCTTCTGAAGCCCTCCAAGAAATGGCTGCAAATGTAAATAGCCAACTTATTACCCAGTTATTAATTATCTTCATAAGCTTTGTTAAAAGCATTATATACAATATTCTATCATTCCTAGCATGGATGACGGTACCACTATGTTTCTTTCATATACATGCCAACTATGGATGTCCCATATACAACCATGACTTTTTTAATGAGGATTGTATGTAAGCCCCAAGGAGAATCTCCTGTAGAAATATATGACAAAGAAGTTCATGTAGTTACTTGTTATAATTTATTATAGGTAAAGGGTCCTTGTATGAAGGTAAAGGAACTTGAAGCCTGGTTATCAATGTTATTTGTGATGCATTGGTGTCTCTACTGAGCAAGCTTGATGTGCAATTATAGGCATGAATATACTTGAACATGGGCTCAAACAAAGAAACATATTTATTGTGTTTGATGATTCTAAGCACTGTTTAAAGGTCTAAATCTTCAGTTCTGTTTTCTGCATGTTATATGAGATAAGATAAGATAATCAATGTTACATTTACCGTTATCGGCAATTTATCACCAGGGCTCAAAAATTTAAATTATCAGCAACATCAGGGAAAATATCAGAAATTATCAGGATTTTTGTTTTCAATTTTTTAACTTATAAAACAACATCAACATCAAACAAATGCATTGCTACAGAAAATCGATATATAAGATGTATAAGATGTCAAGTGATACATCAAATATCAATATTGAAATATGATATTTGTCCTAAGTCATAAGATCTAATAGAATGATACAAAATCATATCAAAACAAAAATAAATGTATCTCATGAGATGAATCATGGCAATGAAAACAATAGATTTCCCCTTGTTTGCTTGATGGAAAATGGTCACAACATCCTCAGCAATGTTATCAGAACTAGACCAAAAGATTGGTTGACCAAAAAATACATAAAATATTCAAATTTTGAAAAGAACATATAATTCATGTGCATCCATATGAATCCAAATTATTATACACAAATATGCAAAATTTCTCATGTATATAGCAAGGGTGCATATAACCAAAATATCACCGAGTGCAATCCATCTCTAAATCAAATAGATCAATAAAGAGGCTCTAAATGGCTTTTGAAATCCAAAGAAAACCATACTACAACAAATAACTACATAACATCACAATCATTGCCTACACTGGGATCCTCATCAAGATCACCCTCTAAGCATTAAAATAAGATAGAAAAAGCTTAACATCCTAATCAATGATTTTGCTTGAGTGAAGTGTACATTTTTACTAGGGTCATGAAGGAGGAGTTCAACAGTCAATGCCACCAACATCAAGGTACATAGAGGGCTTGGTGATCTTGATTAAATGTTAGTTCCATACCCTCATGCATCATAGAATTCGGTAGAAACACTGCAATCCCTCCAATCTTGAAATCCTAAAAACAGTAAAAATTTGGTAATAAGTTGAGACTCGAGAGTGACAAGGCAATAATTTTAAAATTATAGCGATAATTACTACTGATATTATCGCCAAGGTTGTTTTTGGCAATACTATTACGATAATTCCAATAATATCGCGATAAGTGCAACTATGAAGATAATTTTATTAACTTCCAATGAATGACCATAAATAGGTCAATGGGACTGAAGGATGCAACCAGTACAAGTACAATGTGGGAGTGCAAATGCAACTCCTAGAAAATGCCAAAGCTAAAACTAGGATAAAACAAAAAGGATGCAACAATAATAGGGCAACCTCATAAACATGTATATAACAGATCATGTAGAAGGCTAAATGAATAAGTCCAAGGTTGGAGGTTGATGATGTCAAGAATGTCTGAGTCTGATGGCCAACCGCAAGGAGCGCAACAGTGGTGCTGGCTCACTATTAGAGTCCTCTAGATCCAATGGGGAGTTTGGCTACATCATCCTGGGGGGCATGTAGGAGCAAGGGATACCCCTAACATCTGTGACCAAAGGAAAGAAGCTCTCTATAAGTCTTTGGCTACTCTATTGGGGTTGAGGAGGAACTCATTAGTGAGGAGGGGCCTAGCTCAGGAACCATCTCATTAGCGAGGGGGGGCCTAGCTCAAGAACCATCTAGTACTAAACTCTCCGACGCTCTGGGTGTAAGTGAGCTAATGTGTTATTCGACACCTCCACAATAGTCTCGAGGGTACCAGTTGGCCTCCCAAAGGGAGGAGTTAAGGCGAGACCACAGGTCTCATTGCTCTATTATATGAAATACCCTAGGACTCAGCTCGTCGCTTGTTGCTCCAATCAACAGGATCAACCTAAAAGTATGATGTGACCATCTGGATCATCCTTGAGTGAGGTGGGGTATGTACTATGTAAGATCTAACTTTGTATCTAAATATCTCCTTGATGAAAAGGGCTAGGCATCTCCAATTAGGATACCGAAAAGGTAGACAGGGATCTTCCTGACTCTCTATATAGCCAATGATATCGTCCTCTACTTTCATAGTATATGGTGCATCAAAAAATGATGTGCATTGAAAAAAGGGGTGCATCGAAAAATGAGGTGCATCTCAGTGTCTAGCTCCTGTAAATGGCACAATTCGCAGACCTTATCAGCTCGTGGTATATGGTGATATGTCTCCACCCAAAGTCAATGGGACCCAAGTACAAACTGCCCCAATGGGATCCTGAGTGAGTGCATCCAGTCCCTACAAGTATAATGGGGGCGAACAATGACGCCATCCTGTAGCTCCAAAAACTACTCTACGCAGGACATCTTTGACCCAAGGCTCACCGAGGGGGATGTCCAAGTGACCTAAATGTATAATCTATAGATATCCTCTCTAATGGCTTGATTCCATATCTACCAAGCCGATAAGAGGTGTTGCTCCATCAAGGGGGAAACTAAATGGAGGAAGGCGCTTTGGGGAGATGGTCATCAGCTGAAGGAGCTAAGATGCCTCTACAAACCATCAACAAGCACAACCTAAAGAGGTATCTAAAGCGATGGCCTCCGATGAACAAAGAACAAGATAAGGGTATCTCTATCTCCCAATAGTGGAGTCTCTGTAAACCGAGACTCGAGGAAAAAGACCAAGCAGAAAATGACCTAAAGGTGAAATGGGTGGACCCTCAACTCTACCTGAATACTGGGTTGCGGAATTGTGTGTTTACAGCAGATGATACGCTAGAGACGCAAGGCCTGAATGAAGGAACAAACATGTTCATTATGGTTGTTATGTGTTTCAAATATGGTATAGCTGCTAGGCCCACAGGTGTGAGTTGTAAACCTAAGAATGAGCCAAGATAATCCCACACATGTGCACTATAAGCCTAAGAATGTGATGACATCATGCCCTTTTTGGGCTCCAAATGCTCCAGCAGGGCAAAGACAAGGCTAAAAATGCCTCCAGACATCATGACCATACTCCAATTGGGATGAATCTACAAATCATGCATCAAAGTAGCTCCAAGGATCCAAATTCAGCTATGGGTGCCACACGTCATTTCCATGGGTGACAAGTTAGCAATGTGGTGCCTCCTCTGTCCAGCGTTAGAGCTCCATCATACTAAGGATGTCCATTCTCATCTAGGCCTTGGATCATGGCATGCCCATCAAGTAGTATCAAGGCCAACCTAGGGGCATGCTAGGTCCATTGGTACATCATCAAGAATCATCCATGATAGGCAAGAGAATCCCAACATTCTAGCTCATAGGGGTTGCTCTGGGATGTATCCCAATTGCTCAAGTCATCAAAAGGCCCCACACTCTGTCAAAAGTGGGCAATGTTGCAGTTGTTAAGTCATCATGCTCTCTGAAATGTAACATATGGCCTGGGAATCATGTGGAATGGGGTGCCCTCAAGGTCTCTACTACTCCAGACCACCTAGCAAAACCAACTCAAACTTAAGTGAAAGCAAACATTCATTAGAGGCTAAGATCATAAATGCATCTACCTGGACTATATTTAAGTGTTAAGGGCATATTAATACTTCAAACTAGGATCACCTTTAAATATCTAACTAGACCAAGTCTTGTAAGGGGGTCCCCTAACTTTGTAGGGTTGGCTAAACTGTCAACCCTATTAGATGCTTCCGACCCCCAAGGTAGGGGAAGGGGGGGAGGAGGGGTGGCATTTCCAAGGTTAACCCTTAAATCAATAGGTGTTGCTGCGAGTAAGTGGTAATGGAGGGGAATGACTTCATGGTTAGGGGACCAACTAATGGGATTCCACATCCTAAGTGTATAGATGCAATGGAAGGAGCAAGCATGGATGCATGAATCGCCTTGCTCGGCCTCTAAGTCACCTGACACGAGGACACAGGACACGCAAATACGAGAGTCTGACACAGGACATGGAGAACCCCCGAAACATGACACGTAGGACACATTATATATATATATCAAAAATTAATAGATATTACACATTCTCATGATGATACAAATTCAATCATACATGTACATTGTAACATTATACATACAATCATGATTCATCAATAATACAAGTTTACAACTAGCACTTAGTACAACATCAATGAAAAATACAATAAATCAATATTGGACAAACACAAGAAATTAACCATAAACTGCAGTTTTCTCATTACATCATCAAAATCAAAATGTACTACATAGGTATTGAGTCTTGAGGACTCCTGGCTAAGAACGCGAATGGAAAATAGCAAATACAAAACAAGGTAGACACTAGAACCCGAAACCATAGAACAGGAAGGAAGAATCTCATCGGTTGTTGCTAGCAGGCTATAGGTTATGCCTATAGCTCATCAACATCAAAATTAGCAATAGTACCACCACTTCTCTCTTATGCATCCTCCTCCTTTGTATCCAATGTAATCTATGTATCTGTTGGTGTGGAGGATGACCCCTTAAGAGTATCACCATCATCCAAAACACTCCTATCTCCTTTGTTGGTCACTTCCACAATCCCACAGCACCAAAACAGCGAATGCAAATGGACAAATCAACCCAATTTCAGCTTTTATCAAGCCTGAGGGTCGCTTTTCAGCGGACACGTGTCCAAAAATCGTGATTCTCTCTAGGCACAAATCGAACTCCTTCTTGACACATCCCAAAATTCGGACAGGCACCAACAACGAATTAGACATGTGTCAACAACGAATCATGTCCGACACACTGGATTCACGACATATGGGGGCGGGGGGGGGGACGAATCCAGTGACTTAGCTCAGCCTACTTTTTCCACCCCTTTGGTGCGCCTTTTACTTCTTTTTGATAATGCTTTGTATTTAGGTGAATAGCTCAAGGAACAAAGCTTGTTCTTTGTGATTTAGCATTTAATATACACTTTAAGATGAGTCAGTTTATCACTCATCAAGGTTGGGAAATGCCAATGTTATCAAAACCTCCTATGGAACCATCTGGTCTCGTTTGGTTTGAGGTTCTAAACCGAAAATGGTTGGTTCGATCGTTGAACTAGCCTGTTCCATATAAGTTGATCAAAGATGTTTGAAATGTAAGTTTTTTAAGAAAAAAAGGGAATTTTTAAATGGGGGAACCTAATATTCAAGCCTATGGCCCTCGTATTGCTACCCAGTTCATGGTAATGTGAAATTCTTAAATAAAAGTGACATTCTCCTTTATCTTTAATTTTCATCCTTTTACTTAGATTTTTAACATTACCATGAAATAACTCAAGATGTTTGAGTAGTTCCGACCTACTTAGATTTCATATGGAGAAAGTAGAATTTTAGATTTCACTCAAAATCCAGCAGACTTAACAATTTTTCAGGATTTCAAGATTGGGGGATTGCAATGTTTCCATCAAATTTGGTCATGTCTGAGGGCATGGAACTAGTATTTAATCAAGAGCACCAAACCCTCTATGTATCTTGATGTTAGTAGCATTTGTTTTCGAACTGCTTTATCACAACCCTACTGTTAATTTTAGATATGTTCTATGCTTAGAGCAATTTCTTTCAATTTTCACAATTAGCTCAATATCTTTTCCAGATTAGCAATCACATCAGCATTAAAGTAAACTACAGATAGAACATAAACATAAATTGCAGAAGACAAGCCAAGACAAGAGGACACAAGATATGGCGCTAGCCAAGGACAAACCCCAATGTGGGGAAACCCTTGATCAATTATTCTTATACGTTCTTCAATAGTTCAGCAAAGAGAGAGAGAGAGATAGTACGTTTACAACAAAAGTCAACACTTTGACTTATCTAGATAGGAGCATAGATAATCTCTAAGAAGATGATACATGAGATCAGTTGAAGACATGCTGCTTCAACTAATTCTCCAAGGTGACTCCTTCACCTATCGTTGTGCTGCATTTCGTCATCATGCTGCACCTCACCGCGTTGCACCAGCTGCACCCATCATCACTATGTTGCATCTCATTACGCTTCATTAATCATGACTGTACCCATCACTATACTGCATTATGTGCCATTGCTGCACCATGTTGCCATCCTGACCTATGTGTTGGCTTCACCTTGCTTGCTTGTTGTCCCTTGCTTTCTTGTTGTCCCTAGCATGCTTGTTGTCCTTAGCATGCTTGTTGTTGCATGTTACTTGTCCCTTGCATGCTAGCTGTAACATTGCATGCTTAGTGTTTTTGCTGCTAAGTACCATACAACTATCCCAATGTTAGTTAGTTGTCCCTTGCATGCTGCTCTCCTTCGGAGACGGATGCTTTGGCTGTTTCGGCAGTTCTAGCAATTCCGGTTGTTCCTGGCAGTTCCCGCAGCCCCGGCAGTTCTGACTTTTCAGGCAGTTCCAGTTTTTCTGGTTTTTCCGGCTTTTTCGGCAGTTCCGACCTTTCCGACAGTTCCGACTTTTCCCGCTTTTTCGACTTTTTCGGCATTTCCAACTTTTTCGGCTTTTCCGGTAGTTCCGGATTTCCGGCTTTTCCAGATTTCTAACTTTTCCAGCAGTTCCGGCTTTTCTGGCTTTTCTGGCAATTCCGGCTTTCTACCCTCTAGATCAGGGCAACGTTATTACTTAGGATCTCTCCTCCTACTAAAACCCAAAGACAAGTAGAGAGAGGAAGAGATCCCAAGTGTGTTGAAATGACTTGAAGGCCACCTCTATTTATACTAAAACGTTGAGCACATGTGGGGTTTATGTGGTTGTTGGCCGACCTTGACGAATTGTCTTATAACGCAAATAAATTCATAACTCCATAAATACTTATCGGAATCGGATGATCTTTAGATCAATCCTACACCTCTCGATGAGAGGGATCCAAGAAAAATATCAGCTGCCATAAATAAGATGACCCACATGGAGTTTGGCCCTAGTTGCCAATTTTAACACCTACTAAAAACGAACCGATCACTCAAACAAAATCTTGACTTGACATTTATTGTTTTTTTCTATCTTATTTTAATGCTCAGAGGGTGATATTGATGACAAAAATGCCAATATAGGCAATGATTTTGATGATAGATAGGCATTTGTTGTAGCATGATTATTTTGGGATGCTAGAGGCCATCTAGAGCCTGTTTGTTGATGTATTTTCAGTTCAGAGACGGATTACATTGATGTTATTTTGGTCATGTGCACCATTACATGCCATAAAGATGAGAACTTTTGCTTATTTGTGCATAAAATGATTTGGATTCATATGCATGCACATGAATATATGTGTTTTTCTTAAAAATTTGAATATTTTGTGCTTTTGGTCGACCGGTTTTTTGGTCTAGTTTTTTTACCGGCTCCGATTGGTTTTTGGTTCAGAGGGCTTTCCAATTAAGTCACCAGTTCAGTTCTAATAACATTGGGACATGCAATTGTTCATTTTGATGAGATGGAGCATCAAGTCCTTAGAAACTGTTGAAAATTAGCGTGTGAAGGTCTTCTTTAACTTGTGCCTCAGTCAAAGAGACTTCAACAAGTTCTTCTTTAGCATGCTTGAGTTCCTCAAAATTAGGACCAATTATGAAGCAGATTGACTTATGCATGGGAGTGGAAGGCTCAGTTTGGTGTCTTCTAATGCGAGTTATCTTTGGAAAAAGACAAGCGAGTGAGTCTCAAGTTCTAAATTGAGGCAGGATGAGTTACATGAGCTAGTTAGACTCAGTTAACTCATCAATCACTAGTTTGAGTTCCAAAAATAGAACTTGCCAGAATTAGCTAATTCAATTTCCTTATAAGGAGGACCAAAGCACAATTTGTATCATTATTCTTGAGCACGAGTTTGTGTGTGGAGCATGTGAGAGAAAGACAAGCTAAGGAGAGGCTTGTGCAAGCTTGATAGAAGGAAATTTTTCCTTGTGGAATGCGCTAGAATTTAGGAGGATATTCCTATGAAATAGGAGCTCCTCATGAGATAGAAAATAGGAGCTAATTCCTGAACCAGCGCAAGGAATTTGGAGCTCAGCCAAGCAAGGCACGAAGGGAGCAAGATCAAAATTCTTAAAAGGCTTTCAAGCTTAGAACAAGTAGGGATTACAAGAGTGTTTTTTATTGAAACAGGACTGTATTGTAAGAGATCTATTGCTCAAAAATTTTATCCATAAAATTCTCAAACAAGCAAAGAGGGTTTTCCTAGTTGGGTTCCCTAGAAAAATATTGTGTTTTGCTATCTCATGTGAATGTGTTTTATTTCTATTCTATTTCGTTGCAAATAAGTAGGGAAATTTTGTGTCTTTATGAATAGAAACTAGTTTTCATAATTGTTCATTGAAGTAGTTGTAGAATTTCCTTGAAATTCTACAAGAGCAAGTGATGGCTAATGAGGAGGGTAGAGCTCTTTCTAGGCTATTTCCCACATGCTAATTTATGTCCCATCCATCTTTTGCATTTTAACTTTTCTTTTTATTCCCTTGTGGCCATCTTATGTGTTTTCATTCTTTTAGCTACTACAACCTCCAAAGCAATGTTTTTCGGCCCTACCAAAGAATGTGGATAAGAGAGTGCCAAGTCCCAATGAAACAATGACAAGTGGAACTCGAAGAGTGGAGATGGTATCATGGCTTATAATTAGACATGGAAAGCATGAAGTAAGGTGAAGGGAGAATGAACACGCTATTTCAATCCAGGTCTTCCAAGTAGTGCCCCTCCTATAACCCTAAGGTCTTAAGGGAGGTCCCCTTTATCCATACTAAATGCCCAAAACATTAAGTAAAAAGCACCCAATTGCAAAATGATCGAAGTACCTACTGAGTGGTACCCCACCTTCATTCAAGGGGAATGTCAAATGGTGAGAGATGTAGTGACTAGTGCAGATGGCGAAGGAGCTAGCATATCATCATCGTCAAGCTAATGCATAGGGCTATTGGTTGGATGTATGTCCAAAATAAGACAAAAATTTTCTCCTAGGGGATTACCCATTTTGGTGAATAACACCTCCAAATAAGCACTTCTTTCAATCCCATAATAACATCTCCATGCAAAAATCAATTCCACAAGAAAGTCGCACCCTGAAAAGATCGCATCTTACCCATTGTAGCAAAAAATACTAATTCGCTCTCTTTTTGGATAGAAGAGAATAGAATATGTGATGATGAAAATGAAATGAGGGGAGTCTCTATTTATATGAGACTTATCCCACTCATTTCTACAATAATACAAGTAACAAGCCCTAATTACAAGTTTACTTCGAGTGTTCTACAAGAGAGAGGTTACAAGCCAACCTCATAGCTCAAAAACATAACATAAAATGCCATAAATGCCCACATGTGTGGAAAAAGACCTCCTCCAGTATGATGTCATCCTCCAAATGAGTTCTAAATGCCACAAACAAGTGTCAAGCAATGTTATTAGAACCGAATTGGTGATCAAACCAAAAAACCTTGTGGACTGGGTACCGGTCGAAACCAGTAAAAAAACTAGACTAAAAAACCGGTTGACCAAAAACACATAAAATATTCAAATTTTAAAGAAAAACATATATATACATGTGCATCCATATGAATCCAAACCATTTATACACAAATAAGCAAAAGTTCTCATTTATATAGCATGTAAGGGTGCACATAACTAAAATAGCATTGAGTGCAATCCATCCCTAAACCGAAAATACATCAACAAATAGGCTCTAGATAGCCTCTAGCATCCAAAAAAATATCATGCTACAACAAATACCTACATATCATCAAAATCATTGCCTATACTGAGCTCTTTGTCATCAATATAACCCACTAAGCATTAAAATAAGATAGAAAAAGCATAGCATGTCAAGTCACGATTTTGTTTGAGTGATGTGTACATTTTTAGTAGAGTCATGATAGAGGAGGTTGACAACCAATGCCACTAATATCAAAGTACATAGAGGGATTGGTGCTCTTTATGAAATACTAGTTCCTTACTGATCCAAAATGGATTCAGTTTTACCTCCAGATCAAAAGTCTTCAAATGCAGGTGAAAGTGGGCTCAAGTTGAAGTGCTTGTTAATACGAAACCAATGGTGCAAACAACGCATAAATCCGAGTCTGGATGAAGAAATTAGAGCCAATCAAAGATTTAGGTCAAAAAGTCAATGCCTACGTCAGCAGGACACGTGGCAACCTGGGAATGAGTCACAGGTTCTGGATGATGTCAACAAAGAAGGAATGGCGTATGTATGATTGGTTTGCACCACAGTCGTTGGATCATCCGATCAAAGGAGATCGACGCATATCGCGTCGAGACATGCAAGCAGGTTATCCTTGAAAACGGACACGATGAAGTTAATCAAAAGAAGTTAAACTTCTTTGAGTTCCAGCAGGGAAGCGGTAAACGATTACTCGCGCACCTCAAAGGCTGTAAATGGTTTTTCAGAAATCTACGCGATTCCACTCAGCGGTCAACACGTAGCATCCCAAAACAGCGTTTCTCGCATGCCTTCGAAGAATTAACTGACGTGCTAGTTGGAGCGCAAGATTGCGCAACAGCCGTCGGATCAAGCAGGACATATCGACGGTGCAGATCGTCCAAATTAGTTGACGAGCGGGACGCGATAACCGTTGGATCGTATGGTATCAGGATCTATGCCAGGAAAAGGCCGGACGGTCAGGGTCAACTCCACGCCCGCCGGTCCTTTGGTTTATCCTCTGTTTTTAGTGTAATCGTATTATTCCGCGTTTATTGCAATTTGTAACTAAACATGGTATATTAATACCATATCACCAAAAAAGTTGACAGAGTGTAGTTTTGAGTCGTTCCAGGGGGTCTGGAGGTCATAGTGGCCAAGTACAGTCGAGTGTATACTCATTTTGACTCGAAAACTCAAGCTGAACACAGTGGTGAGATCCATTTTCGTGTTTGAGACTCTGTTTCTGAGCTCACACCTGTAACAACAATTTGAAGACATAATAGAGAGGTCAGCACTGGAAGCGAAAGGACCATGAGACGTAGGCAGGAAGTATGGTGAACTCCTTTATTAAATTTGGTTGTGTTGATGGTTTGAATGTGTTTTCTAATTGTTTAAGTGGTTATGTTATTCGCAATCTTTTTGATCTATTGCACTAACATAGGCAACTTCACACATAGTCTATAATACCTTTTTCATTAACGGATCAAATGGTATTAGAGCAGTAAGGTTTCTAAAGGTTTGACAAGTTTGTGTGGAGATTTGAATGCTTACTAGGTTGAGGCTCGGACGACGTGAAGGAGAACTTGTTGAGGCAAATCCGAAGATTGGAAGGGTCTTTTCACAAAGAAGGATGGCAGATGAAACTCCACTTGGGTCAGAATCCCAATTCTTGGATAGTTTCATGACGATACATGCAATGGTGGAAGAGATGTATAATGAGTTTAAAAAGGTAAAGGTGAAGGCACTTCATCACCTAAACCAGATAAAGGAGCAGAGGAACATTTTCTTTTTACTCCTGCAGATAAAGAAAATAAAGGAAAAGGAGAAAAGCCTCCTCCACCATCTCCTCCACCATCACCATCATCGTCGTCATCGTCTTATTCTCATAAGACTAGTTCTTCTAAAAAGAAAAAGAAATCCTCTTTGATCAAATTACATGTAAAATTTGATTTGCCAATTTATGAAGGAGAACTTAATGCTGAAAAGCTTGATAATTGGATAAGACAAATTGATGTATATTGCAAGGTGCAGAAAGTTGATTCAGAAAGGAAGAAGATCCAGCTTGCTAGCCTTCGACTTGGAGGAACCGCACTTGTATGGTGGGAAGGCAAGACACAAGCAGATCTCCAAAAACATGGTAAAATCATTTCAACTTGGAATGAATTTATTTCTGCCATTAAAAAGCAATTTTATCCTTTGGCTTATATGCAACAAGCAATGATGAGTTGGCAAACACTACGTCAACTAAAAGGTCAAAGTGTTCAGAGTTATACTTAGGAATTTCGTAAGAGAGCTTTAACATTAGGCATATCATTGGACTCACCAGAGACATTGTTAAAATACATAGGTGGTCTTCATAGTTATTTGAGGCATACTATACTTATGTTTAATCCAACTAGCTTAGATGATGTATCAGTTCAAGCAACTCATCTAGAGGCTAGAGGTAAAAATGTAACCCCAGATGTTGGGAAATCATCCAAACCTATTGAAAGCAAGAATAAAGGCAAGAAGAAACTGAAATGGAAGGAGAGGAAAACAAACAATGTAAAGAAGGATAAACCTTCATGCACTCATTGTAAGAAGGAAGGACACAATGACGCACACTGTTGATATTTGCATCCAGAATTGAAGCCTAAGAAATTCGGGGGTAAAGAGCGAAAGAATGTTGTTGTTGTTCAAAAGGACTTGGGTCAGACTCAGGTGACGAGACAACGGTTACAGCTACAGGTATAAAAGATAAAGATTCTAAAGCATATAAAAGTAATTCTTCACATTCTGTTGATAATGATAATGATGAAAGGAAAAGAAATGAGCTATTTCATATTAGAGTCATTTCTAAGCATACTAAAATTGATACTTTATTTGATAGTGGGTCACAAGTTAATTTGATTTCTGAAGCAATTGTAAAGAAGTTGGGTCTAGAAACAAAACCTCATAAAAAGCCATATCCATTAGGTTGGGGGTGTGATAAAACTAAGCTACAAGTTACGAAACAATGTAAACTTCGTTTTGCTATTGGGTCAAAGTTTGTAGATGAGGTTGAGTTAGACATAATCCCATTGGACATATGTGGAATTGTATTAGGAAGTCCATACTTGTACGATAGAAATGCTATCTTCTATCAGACTGAAAATAAGTATCAACTCACTAAGGATGGAATTGACTATATTGTAAGGGCTCATAAACTCAAAGATAACTTCTCTCTGATAGATTCAGGACATATGAAAATAATTGTAAATTCAAGTAAGCAATTTTTACTTATGATTGTAAAAGCAAAGGATATTGATAAATCCGATGCATTCCAAGGCTGTAATCCTAAACAGAAAGCAGATCTAGTTAAAGTTGTTTCTGATTTTGATATTCTGTTTCAAGAGCTTAAAGGGCTTCCACCCAAGCGAGAGATAGAACATGAGATTTATTTGCAGCAAGATGCTCCACTACCTAACATTGGAATGTATAGGTTATCAGCGCTAGAGAATGCAGAGATAAAGAAGCAAGTACAGGGGTTGCTCGATCAAGGGTTTATTCGACCAAGCACATCACCGTGCGGATCACCTATTGTGTTAGTGCGAAAGAAAGACGATTCGTGGAGAATGTGCATTGATTTTAGAGCATTAAATAAAATCACAATAAATAATCGCTATCCTCTTCCTCGTATTGATGATTTGTTAGATTAGTTAAAAGATGCAATTTACTTCTCTAAATTGGACTTGCGAAGTGGCTACCATCAGATTCGAGTTGCAAAACAGGATGTATGAAAGACTGCTTTCAAAACGAAGCAAAGACTCTATGAATGGATGGTTATGCCTTTTGGCTTAACTAATGCTCCAGCTACATTTATGCGAGTCATGAATGATGTATTTAGACCATTTATTGATGATTTTGTAATAGTCTATTTAGATGATATTCTTGTTTTTAGTAGAACATGGGATGAACATGTAAAGCATGTAAAGCAAATTTTAGATGTATTGAAAAGAGAAAATCTCTATGTAAAACTGTCAAAATGTGAATTTGGCAGAACATCTTTGAATTATTTGGGTTATATTGTAGGGGGTGGTGAATTGAAGATAGATCCCTCTAAGGTCGAAGTCATTGTAAATTGGCCTAAGCCCAATACTGCTACAGAAGTTAGAAGTTTCTTAGGGGCAACGCAATATTGGAGAAAGTTTATTGCTAACTTTTCTTTGATTGCAGCTCCTTTACATGCTTTGACAAGTGTGAAACAGGTGTTTCAGTGGGGAGGCAAATAGCAGAAAGCCTTCGACACATTGAAAGAAAGGATCAGTACAGCGCCAGTACTAGCACTGCCAAATCTTCAACATCCATTTGTGATCGAGACAGATGCAAGTGAATATGCCATGGGGGCAGTGTTGATGCAGCATGGGAAGCCTATATGCTTTCATTCTGAGACATTTACATCAGCAGTAGTTAACTATCCTACATATGATAAAGAATTGTATGTATTAGTTCAGAGTGTTAAAAAGTGGAAACATTACATAATGGGCAAAGAACAATCATACATACAGATCATCAACCACTTCAATATTTACACTCACAAACTAAATTGCAACAATCAAGACATTACAGGTGGATGGGTTTTCTACAGCAATTTCATCTTGTTATCAGATATAAGAAGGGCATACATAATAAGGTTGCATATATGTTATCAAGGCCAATTATAAATGCATCCACAATACTTAAGCATAATTCAGTAATTCATGAAAGTTACATTGAACAATATGCTCAAGACACAGATTTTAAGGATGTATATGCAACTTTAAGTCATGGCAAGCAGGTAGAAGAATTGGATTATTACATAAAGGACAAACTCTTATATCATTTGGGAAAGTTATGCATTCCACAAACTGAAAGAGTTAATATAATTCGAGAAGCACATACTTCTCTCATATCAAGTCATTTTGGTGTAAGTAAAATAGTTGCACAATTACAAAGATTCTGCTATTAGCCACGAATGAATGAGACAGTTTCTAGATATATTAAAGGATGTACTATGTGTGCTACAAACAAGCCAAGTAATAGAAAATTAGGCTTGTATACTCCACTTCCAATTCCTTCTCGTCCTTGGGAAAGTGTTTCCATGGATTTTGTTGGGGGATTGCCAAAGTCTAGAAAGGGTCATGATTATTTGTATGTAGTTGTGGATAGGTTCAGTAAGATGTGTATTTTGACACCATGTAATAAACAGGTCACAGCTAAACAAACTGCAAAGTTGTTCTTTCAAAATGTATGGGTTCATTTTGGGTTACCCACTTCTATTGTATTTGATCGAGATTCTCGATTTGTTGGGAAATTTTGGTCAAGTCTATGGGAGTTAATGTACACAAAGTTGAAGAAGAGCACGGCATTCCATCCACAAACAGATGGTCAGACAGAAGTGGTCAATAGGACAGTGATACAGTTGCTTCGAGATTATTGCAGCAAGCATCCCAAACTTTGGGATGAGCATTTGTGTTATGTGCAGCATGCTTACAACCATGCAAAACATTCTTCTACTCATAGATCTCCTTTTGAGACTTGTTTTGGTTTTATACCAAAGTCTCCCTTGGATTTTGTCTTTGGTAAAGACATAGCAGTTGATGGACACAGTGATGTGGACAAAGCAACCAAGTTCATTGAACAAATCCAGGAAATTCACCAGGCAGTACAAGAACAGCTAGAAAAGAGCCAAGCAAAGTATAAGGCGCGACATGACAAGCATCGAGTTGAGCATAGTTTTCAAGTTGGTGATCAAGTCTGGTTGTATATCAGTAAAGAAAGACTGCAAGGGGAAGGTAAAAAGTTGAAACCAATTAGATATGGTCCTTTCAAAATACTTGATAAAATTGGTGAAAATGCTTTCCGCCTAGATCTACCAGCCTACATGCAAATCTACTCTATCGTAAATGTTGAAAACTTGCGATTGTATGAGCCATCGTTGCTTGAAGATCCCGAAGAGGAAGTTCAACTACCTTCCATTGAAGATCTTTTGCCCGAGTATCTCAATGAGTTACAGGAGAACACAATTCTAAATAGGAGGATAAGAACTTCACGACAGGGAAATGTTGAGTATCTTCAAGTTGGACTCAAAGGTACAAATCCAAGTAAAGCACGATGGATAGAGATTGGAAAAGTGAGGGAACTTTATCCGCCCTTACTCGATAACTAAAACCAACTTTTGGTGGACCAAAAGCTTCCAGTGGGGAGGAGTGATCCAAAATGGATTCAGTTTACCTCCAGATCAAAAGTCTTCAAATGCAGGTGAAAGTGGGCTCAAGTTGAAGTGCTCGCTAATACGAAAACAATGGTGCAAACCACGCATAAATCCGAGTCCGGATGAAGAAATTAGAGCCAATCAAAGATTTAGGTCAAAAAGTCAATGCCTACATCAGCAAGACACGTGGCAACCCAGGAATGAGTCACAGGTTCTGGATGATGTCAACAAAGAAGGAATGGCGTATGTGTGATTGGTTCGCACCACAGTCGTTGGATCATCCGATCAAAGGAGATCGACGCATATCGCGTCGAGACATGCAAGCAGGTTATCCTTGAAAACGGACGCAATGAGGTTAGTCAAAAGAAGTTAAACTTCTTTGAGTTCCGGCAAGGAAGCGGTAAACAGTTTCTCGCGCACCTCAAAGGCTGGAAATGGTTTTTCAGAAATCTACGTGATTCCACTCAGCGGTCGACACGTAGCATCCCGAAACAGCTTTTCTCGCGTGCCTTCATAGAATTAACCGACGTGCTAGTTGGAGCATGAGATTGTGCGGTAGCCATCAGATCAAGTAGGACAGATCGATGGTGCGGGTCGTCCAAATTAGTTGACGAGCAGGACGCGATAACCGTTGTATCGTATGGTATTGGGATCTGTGCCAAGAAAAGGCTGAACAGTCGGGGTCAACTCCACGCCCGCCGGTCCTTTGGTTTATCCTCTGTTTTTAGTGTAATCGTATTATTTTGCGTTTATTGCAGTTTGTAACTAAACATGGTATATCAATAACATATCACCAAAAAAGGTGACAAAGTGTAGTTTTGAGTCGTTCCAGGGGGTCTGGAGGTCATAGTGGCCAAGTACGGTCGAGTGTATACTCGTTTTGACTCGAAAACTCGAGCTGAACACAGTGGTGACATCCATTTTCGTGTTTGAGACTCTGTTTTTGAGCTCACACCTGTAACAGCAATTTGAAGACATAATAGAGAGGTCAACACTGGAAGCGAAAGGACCAGGAGACGTAGCCAAGAAGTCTGGTGAACTCCTTTATTAAATTTGGTTGTGTTGATGGTTTGAATGTGTTTTCTAATTGTTTAAGTGGTTATCTTATTCGCAATCTTCTCGATCCGTTGCACTAAGTAACATAGGCAACTTCACAAATAGTCTATAATACCTTTTTCATTAACGGATCACTTACCCTCCTACATGACAAAATCCAATGGAAACGTTGCAATCCCCGCAATCCTGAAATCCTGAAAAATTGTTAAGTCTGCTGGATTTTGAGTGAAATCTAAAATTCTACTTTCTTCGTATGAAATCGAATGAGGTTGGAACCATTCTCGAACATCTTGAGTCATTTCATGGTAATGTTAAAAATTTAAGTAAAAGGATGGAAATGAAAAATTAACATTACCATGAATTGCATAGCAATAATAGGACCATAGGCTTGAATATTAGGTTGAGGACCATAGATTTGAATATTAAGTTGGCCTAGGGGAGAATTAGAAGTGGTCCAACCAAATGAAAAAATCAATAAATAAGCAAATTTTTATGTTGACCCAGGAAGGTACAAACCGCATGGAACCCATCGCGGACCGACTGGTTCTGTGGAATAGGTCGGGTCAGACCCCGAACCAGCCAGTTCTAATAACATTGGTGTCAAGTGGGCTAACGAGTGCTCCACGGTCCAAGAAGTAGCTCTAAGATCATGGGCATGCCTCCAAAGTGTCTCCACACAAAGATGTTATCTCCATGGTGCCCAACGTCACCCTATAAAGAGCAAGAAGGATGACATGGCACTCTGCTCTGGACAAGCAATGTTGCACCAACAAGGTCACATCCTCTCTCTAGAAAGGGTAAAATAGTCTTTGCAATGTTGTTGGATGGAGTGATAATCATGTCTCCAAAGGCCTCTGCTATTGGGATAATACCACCTAACAAAACCCTGTCAAGATCAAGTGAATCACCAATCATTAGGAGCAATAACAATAAATGCATCATAGTGGACAATAGCTAATGTTAGGGGCACAATAATGCTTCACTCAAAGCTCACCTTCAAATGTCTAACTAGATCAACTCCCATAATAGGTTACCTTCTTACGCTAGGAATGGTTAGATGGATAACCCTGTTAGGTGTTTCAACTTTCAACCCCCCAAGAGGAAGTAACAAGTCACAACTTAGCCCATCAATTCATAGGTTTGCGAGAATAAATGCAATGAGGTGGAAATGACTTAAGGAATGTGCCATAGCCAAGTGACCAGCTAATGGAGGTCCAACATCCTAAGTGTATAGATATGCTAGGTTGACTTGGACTCACTAACGAGAGTGATTTAATAATGGCTCTAAGGTTGTGGTTGTGGATCTATCAATAGCACAATTTCATGGGTGCCAGATCGATCCCCCAACGTCA
The DNA here is from genome assembly GCA_031772625.1 of Pinus tabuliformis. Lineage (NCBI taxonomy): Eukaryota > Viridiplantae > Streptophyta > Pinopsida > Pinales > Pinaceae > Pinus > Pinus tabuliformis. The sequence goes on from CM062807.1 coordinate 430,457,272, forward strand.
AAAACCACTTAAAACTACCAAGAGGAATGGTACTCAAAGCCACTCTACCGAAGATTGATGCCCGTAACTTCGTTTTCATGAAAGGTTTCTTTTGAGGGGCTTTTGGGGTTGAGATAACAAGTGCACGTGGGGTTCTTGGGTTGTTGTTGAGAAAGCAATATAATGTCACAACCATGGTGGACCTATGCAAACCCCACTAGTGTCGTAACACAATTGTGTTGGATAATGCAACCCCCCGTTGATCCCGTAACAAACGATAATGAGCCCCTCAAATAGGCAAGGGGAGTGGCAGGGGCACTCTACAGGTGGATTGATCAGGACTCTGATGGTGGAGCTCACAGTGCTAACGACTCTTAGAGTTTTGGTGGGGGTCATTGCCCGAATTTGTGGCAAGTGGCACCTAGCGGTGCATAAGGACTATGATTTCAATGGATGGGTCAAGAACAAGTGCTCTAGTTGCATTAATTGTAGCCTCAATGGTGGACCCTGATCCTGCAATGAAAGTGGCGAAGGCGATGGAACGAGCATCCATGCACGCTGGTATCCTAACAGAGCCAGTGGCAATAGTGGCAGAGAAGGATTCGAGTAGAAAGAAACTCATGTTCATCAAGGTGAACGAGTTGTGCAAGGGGGCCATGGGGCATATGTTAGTCATGAAGTCATTAGGTTTAATCTGGTGCTATAAAGGGTGTGTCCTAATGGCTCCTAGGTTCTGCAAATCCGCATTGCAGAGTGCCTTATGGGTGATGATACTGGAATCGTCACTTTTCCTTACAAATCTTTACACGACGCACAAGGAAGCCATGGTGCGTAGGTCCACATGGAAACTAACATTTGTCAAGGTGAGCCAAGTGTTAGTCATTTGGAATCTAATCAAAGGGGTAAAGTTATTAAACAAAATATAGATGGTGGCACCCTATTATTGGGTTTGGATGCAAGTGATATCATTTTTTGTAAAGTCGAAGAAATGGCAAGAGAGAGGATGGAATTGAAGATAGTAACAATAGATTTAAAAAAATTATTATAATGGAGTCAAAAATTACAAAATAACTATATATATATATATATATATATATATATATATAATATTGTATGTAAATGGGCATAATGTTGTAAGACCTGGTAAGGCATGCGTACCCCTAGTAAATTACCGGTAAACTCTGCAATTAGACCTAGCTTATAGGGAGAACATGTTAGATTATCGGATACCCTGGTTATAAACTTTGAGGGGGTAGAGCCTAGAGGTGAGCAGTGTTGACTCACTTGGCCGGATTTGGCCAAGGGAAACAACAAGTCAAGTTTTGAGGGGGGATTGTTATGTAAAACTTGACTCGGTAAAAGAGTTCAAGTTGTTCGGTCAAATAGTAGTGGTTTTGGGCCCATGCTTTTGGTTGCCCATGTATTTGTGCTCATGGATTGCAGGTAACGAAACCTTTAAAAGGCTTGGGAAGACTTCATTGTAAGGTGTCAGGGAGGTGAGTGGTGAAGGATCACTTGGCTCGTTTGGTCGGGTTTTGGCCAACAGACTAATGGAATTCCGTTAGCTGGTTTTTCCCGGATTGGGGTTTTCTAGGGTAAATTTTGTTTGTGCAGTGTTTATGTTTTGTGTTTTGTGTTTTGTTGCTACCAGTAAATTTAATTATACCTCTCAGTGAATTTAATCTCTCTAATTAATTTTAACAAAAATTACATTGAAAAACTTGATAGTTGGTTCACAAGGTGAGAAGTCCACTTTGACATTTATCAAATAAAAGAAACCTAGAGGATTTTTTTTAACCAAATTGAAAATGTCTAAACATTCTCTATTATGGTAGGAGCGTTATCTAGGTGCCTTGAGACTAGGTAAGAAGCCCATGTTGAAATTTGGTACCGGAGGACAGGTGGTTCCCTTAGGCTTTGATCTTTGGCCTAGGGAAAAGTGTCCAAAAGAATTTAATTTTTCTCCTAAAGTGACTTTATAATTTTATAAAGTTAAATCTAATTTAAAAGTGACTTTAAGTGATAAAGTTATTAAGTCTAATTTTAAAGTGACTTTTATAAAGTCAATGAAAAATTAGAAAGGAAAAGTGACTTTGGAAATAAATGACTAAGTGGGTCTTTATTAAAGTGGGGTGAATTAAAAAATAGAAAGTGAGATTTAAATGAGCATTTAATCTCAACCATTGATCTAAATCTATTTCAGCCATTGGATTTAGAGATCACCCAAAAGTCACTTGGATCACCCAAAAGTCACTTGGAGTTATATTAAAGGAGGAAAAGGAGGAAAAGGTCATTCATTCTTTCATGAGCAGATTGGGAGAAGGAGAGCAAGAGAGCAAGAGAGATTTCTGAGCAGGAAGGAGAAGGAGACAGCAGCTTGGCACACATTCCAAGGCAGCAGTTGAGCAGATTTGTACAGCTGATTCAGCACATAGTGAAAGGCAGATTTTTGCACAAAAATCGAGGAGCAGTTTGCTGATTTTTCTGCACACAAAACGGAGGTCGTACAGCATTTATTGTTGTCCTGTTTGCTGTAATTTCCAGATTGCTGTGAGGCACGGGAAAGGAGATAAGTTGTAAATTTGCTTGCTGATTTTTTGCTGAATAATTCTCACTGTAAAAAGACAATTTTCAGAAATAAAGAAGAGCTCTCAAACTGGTTTTCCCCAAGAGTTGTAGGGGGTTTTTCCAGGGTCAAGTTGACCAAAAATATCAGTGTTTTAATGGCTGTTTTTAATTGCTGATTTTTAATTCTGCAATTTCCAGCATTCTGAAAAATTTCCAGAATTTGTGTTTTCAGCAATATTTATTTTTTTCAGTCTATTAAATGTATGGTTATGGGAATGGGCATTTAACTACATGGGAGAAATAAGGAGAAACTGAAAACCGGGGTGGGAAAACAGAAATTTTTACATGGTATCAGAGCTTGAGTGCTGAAGGGCAGTTTGGGACAGCAAAAGGAAAAATTACAGTTGCTGATTTTTCACTCAGAAAATTCCAGCAAGCTGATTTTTTAATAAACAGCAGTTTTATCTTTACTACAGCAGTGCTATTTTTCAGTTTTAGGACAGCAGGATGTCATTGGGATTGAGGGTGGAGGATAGGCTGGATGGGCATATAAATTACAGCGTTTGGAAGGAGAGAATGCAGAGTATCTTTGAGGAGGCAGAAGTCTGGGATATCATGGTGCATACCGCACAGAACCCTATTGTTGTGCCCACTGATGTTACTCAGTTGGCTGAGTATAAAAAGAAGAACAATAAGGGTAAGAGGCTGATTCTAGACGGAATCAAAGACCATTGCATTCCTCATGTGAGAGGAAAGAGCAATGCCCATGAGATGTGGACAGCATTGTCCAATCTCTACCAGAGTACCAATGAGAACCGGAAGATGGTCCTGAAGGAGAAGCTGAAGAACATTAAGATGGGTAATGATAGTGCAGCTGGATATCTCACAAAGATTACCAATGTGAGAGATGAGTTGGCAGCGATTGGAGAGGCCATTCCATCCACTGAGTTGGTGCGTATTGCAGTGAATGGCCTCCCCCGTTCATGGTTGAACTTTGCTGATGGGGTTTGTGCACGTGAGACCCTTCCCACATGGGAGAGGTTTTGGGATGATTGTATTCAGACAGAGATCAGGAAAGGACAGCTTGGGGCAGCCAAGCCAGTTGAGCAGGATGAGGACGTAGCACTGGTGGCAGGAGGCAAGAAAGGCAAAGGGAAGAAGCAGGCTTCCACAAGCAGTGGTGGGGGCAAAGGCAAAGGTAAAGGTAAACCGGGGAACACACAGAAGGACTATTCCAAGGTGAAGTGTTGGAATTGTCAAAAGATGGGACACTATGCAGTTGTGTGTCCGGAGAAGAAGAAGAAGGGGAAGAACCAGGACGTGGCAGCTTCAGCAGAGATTGAGGACTTTGCTGGTCGTTTTGACCGAGAGTTTGCGTTCACTACGTGTGAGTCCTCTAGTGCAGGATCACCTGCCACACAGGTTCAGAGGGAGCATGCTTTTCCCTCGATTAGCGGAGCATCTACAGGTATCTGGTATGTGGACAGTGGGGCTTCACGTCACATGACAGGAGTCCGTGAATACTTCTCAGAGCTTTCAGAGAGTGACACTGATATTGAGGTAGTACTCGGTGATGACAGAGTTGTTAGAGCAGTCGGGGTGGGGACAGTGACATTTCAGAGGGAGTCCAAACCTCCCTTGAAGGTGTCAGAGGTTCTTTATGTGCCAGGGATGAGGAAGAACCTCATATCCGTCTCAGCTTTGGAGGACAGAGGATATGAGGAACTGTTCAGGGGAGGACAGGTGTTGATGTATCCCGGGGGCACTCCAGCTGATTCAGCTAGAGTGATAGGTGTACGCCATGCAAAGGTGTACAAGTTTGCATTTCAGCCCCTTTTGGCATTGAGCAGTAGTACCGACAGCAGAGCTAGCAGTTCTGAGCTGTGTGAGATTTGGCACCGCAGGATGGGACATATGTATCATGGAGCCTTGAGGACATTGCGGGAGATCACTACAGGTGTGCCAGATTTCAGTACTGATCACTTTGATACTTGCAGAGGTTGTGCGATGGGCAAGTTTGCCAAATCCCCTTTTCCCAGCAGTGACAGCAAAGCGACGGGGATACTTGATTTGATTCATTCCGATGTGAGCGGTCGGATGTCTCATGTTTCCTTGAGTGGATATGAGTACTATGTTTTATTCATTGATGATCACTCCAGGAGGACCTGGATTTATTTTTTGAAGACCAAGAGTGAGGTCTTCAAGCGGTTTCAGGAGTTCAGAGCTCTTGTGGAGACTCAGACAGGTCGAAAGATCAAGTCCTTGAGGTCGGACAATGGAGGAGAGTACACCCTTGGAGAGTTTGTTGACTATTGTGCGGAGGCAGGCATTAGGAGGGAGTTCACTGTTCCTTACAACCCCCAGCAGAACGGGGTTGCGGAGAGGAAGAACAGATCCATCATAGAGGCTGCCAAAGCCATGATACATGATCAGGGGTTGTCATTGTTCTTGTGGGCAGAGGCCTGCAACACAGCTGTTTACTTGCAGAACAGGAGTCCGCATCGTGCCTTGGGGCACATGACTCCGGAGGAGGCTTTCTCTGGGAAGAAGCCTGATATTGGTCATCTTCATATCTTTGGATGCATTACATACTCCTATATACCCAAGGAGAAGAGGACCAAACTAGAGCCCACCGCAGAGAAGGGTATCTTTGTGGGCTACAGTGAGACCTCAAAGGCCTTTCGGATTTACATTCCTGCACAGAGGAGAGTTGTTGTCAGACGGGATGTGAAGTTCGAGGAGGACAGGGCCTTTAGGAGGTCACGGGAGTTAGAGTATCTGGATCAGCCAGACCCTCAGCAGCAGTTGAGTCAGTCGCAGGGATCCAGTGGGCAGGGATCAGGAGGATCAGGAGGATCAGTATGAGGATGTCAGGTCCGTCAGTGAGCAGTGGCTCATCGAGCCAGAGGGGTGGTGCTCCGGGCAGCATGCAGAGCAGTTCACTAGGGAGTCCACTGATGGACAGTTCACACGGTACCTCAGCTTCTACAGGTTCAGGTGCAGGCAGGAGGACAGCAGACAGACAGTCAGGAGTTCAGGCTACTGATGATGATGAGGAGGAGGAGTTTCATTCTCCGGTGGAAGAAGTGCGCTCAGGGAAGAGGAAGCCCAAGTGGCTTCAGGACACCTTGAGAGATGCCACATCTGTTGCTGAGCCGAAGAGGCCGGTCAGAGAGAGTAGACCACCTGAGAGGTTTTGTAGTTATATGGCGATGGTTACCAGCATCCTTGACTCTGAGCCTTCTAGCTATGAGGAGGCAGCTAGCCAGCAGGTCTGGAGAGAGGCCATGCAGGAGGAGTATTCTTCTATCATGAAGAATGATGTTTGGGAGGTGGTGCCGAGGCCTGAGGGCAAATCCGTGGTTACTTCCAGATGGCTTTACAAGGTAAAGCATGCTGCAGATGGCAGCATTGAGAAATTCAAAGCGAGGTTTGTGGCTAGAGGGTTCTCCCAGGTAGAGGGAGTTGATTATGAGGAGACCTTCGCTCCCGTGGCTCGATATACTTCGATCCGCTCCATTATATCGATAGCAGCAGAGATGGGTTGGAAGATCCACCAGATGGATGTGAAGACCGCATTTCTCAATGGCTTCATACAGGAGGAGGTGTACATTGAGCAGCCACAGGGCTTTGAGGTGCATGGGAAGGAGTCTCATGTGTGCAGATTGAAGAAGGCCCTTTATGGCCTGAAGCAAGCTCCCAGAGCTTGGTACTCCAGGATAGATGCATACTTGCAGGGGATGGGTTTCACAAAGAGTGAGGCAGATCCGAACCTTTACTTTATTGTGATTGGTGAGGAGCCTCTCATTCTGGTGCTGTATGTGGATGACTTGATCATTACAGGTGCAGAGAGACTCATAGAGCACTGCAAGAGAGATCTTGCGGCGGAGTTTGAGATGAAGGACATCGGCTTGATGCATTACTTTTTGGGTTTGGAGGTGTGGCAGGAGGAGGGGCATTTCTTCCTGGGGCAGGGGAAGTATATTGTGGACATCCTTAGCAGATTCCACATGGAGGATTGTAGACCCATGTCGACACCGATGATCACCAACTGGAAGAAGCTTCATGCTTCGGATTCCGAGTAGGTGGATCCCACATTGTACAGGCAGCTGATTGGTTCCTTGATGTATTTGGTCAACACTAGACCAGATATCTGTTTTGCAGTCAACACGATGAGTCAGTTTATGTGTGAGCCTAGGAAGGTTCACTGGGTGGCTGCAAAACACATTTTGCGGTACTTGCAGGGGACAGTGGATTATGGTCTGGACTACAGGCAGGGAGATGGAGTGAGATTGGCAGGATACACTGATTCTGATTGGGCAGGTTGTGCTTCTGATAGGAAGAGCACTTCAGGGTGTTGTTTTGGGTTGGGTTCAGCAGTAGTGTCATGGTTCAGCCGGAAGCAGCAGTCAGTAGCACTGAGTTCAGCGGAAGCAGAGTATATGGCAGCCAGTCTAGCTAGTTGTGAGGCCATCTGGCTTCGCAAGATGTTGTTTGGCTTATTTGGTCAGCCGTTGAGACCTTCAGTGATTTACTGTGATAATCAGAGTTGCATTAAACTCACGGAGAATCCAGTATTTCATGACAGGTCAAAGCATATCGGGATCAGATATCATTTCATCAGAGACTATGTTCAGAAGGGAGCTGTGAAGCTTGAGTATATTTCCACTGATGAGCAGGTTGCAGATATCCTTACCAAAGCCTTACCACGGGGCAAGCATGTCTACTTCAGAGACAAGATGGGTGTGGTGAGGAACACCTTCCTCGGTAAGAGGGAGTGTTGAAATTTGGTACCGGAGGACAGGTGGTTCCCTTAGGCTTTGATCTTTGGCCTAGGGAAAAGTGTCCAAAAGAATTTAATTTTTCTCCTAAAGTGACTTTATAATTTTATAAAGTTAAATCTAATTTAAAAGTGACTTTAAGTGATAAAGTTATTAAGTCTAATTTTAAAGTGACTTTTATAAAGTCAATGAAAAATTAGAAAGGAAAAGTGACTTTGGAAATAAATGACTAAGTGGGTCTTTATTAAAGTGGGGTGAATTAAAAAATAGAAAGTGAGATTTAAATGAGCATTTAATCTCAACCATTGATCTAAATCTATTTCAGCCATTGGATTTAGAGATCACCCAAAAGTCACTTGGATCACCCAAAAGTCACTTGGAGTTATATTAAAGGAGGAAAAGGTCATTCATTCTTTCATGAGCAGATTGGGAGAAGGAGAGCAAGAGAGCAAGAGAGATTTCTGAGCAGGAAGGAGAAGGAGACAGCAGCTTGGCACACATTCCAAGGCAGCAGTTGAGCAGATTTGTACAGCTGATTCAGCACATAGTGAAAGGCAGATTTTTGCACAAAAATCGAGGAGCAGTTTGCTGATTTTTCTGCACACAAAACGGAGGTCGTACAGCATTTATTGCTGTCCTGTTTGCTGTAATTTCCAGATTGCTGTGAGGCACGGGAAAGGAGATAAGTTGTAAATTTGCTTGCTGATTTTTTGCTGAATAATTCTCACTGTAAAAAGACAATTTTCAGAAATAAAGAAGAGCTCTCAAACTGGTTTTCCCCAAGAGTTGTAGGGGGTTTTTCCAAGGTCAGGTTGACCAAAAATATCAGTGTTTTAATGTGTTTTAATGGCTGTTTTTAATTGCTGATTTTTAATTCTGCAATTTCCAGCATTCTGAAAAATTTCCAGAATTTGTGTTTTCAGCAATATTTATTTTTTTCAGTCTGTTAAATGTATGGTTATGGGAATGGGCATTTAACTACATGGGAGAAATAAGGAGAAACTGAAAACCGGGGTGGGAAAACAGAAATTTTTACAGCCCACGATTACAAAATAGGAGAATTTTGAGGACTTGTTAAAATCACAATTCTATCCCATAAGCTATAAAGAAGAACAATGCAAGCAATGGCAAGACATCCAACAAGAGCAAGGACAAATTGTACAAAATACATGTCTAAATTCCAAAAGCAAGCCATCATGTTGAGCACCTCTTTAGAAGAACCTAGGGTAGAAGTGAAATATGTTGGAGGCCTATTCAACAATATCTAAATGCATTTACCATTGTGAAGTGTAAAAAAACATACATGAAGTGAGCTAGAAAGCTCTTTAGATTGAGTTGGACTTCAAAAAGGGGCAACAACAAAAGGACCAAGAAAAGACAAACTAAAATAAAGGAAAGAATATTACAGCCACAACCTAGATAGAGAAAGATCCCAAGAAGCATTGCAAATATTGTCATGTAGATAGGCACATGGATGAGAGGTGTTGGAAGCAAAATCTAGCACCCCAAATAATACAAATCCCAAAAAATAGGAAGGATAGTGACCAAGATGGAAAAGACAATGATAGAAAACACCTCTAATGAGGATCAAACCATAATTTACACCACATTGTAATAACCAACGGCAAGTGAAGATAGAAACAACACTATTCCAAATCAAAGTTCAAATAAAGAACAAGAATGTAAATGCTATTTTTCATAATGGTTCTCAATGTAGTTAATTTTTGAAACCTTAGTTGATCAAGTTGGTCTAGAGACTTGTGATCTAATAAAGCCAAGTTCACTAGGGTGGATAAAAGAGAAATCTACCATGAGAAACACCAAAAGATGCAAAAACATGTTTGACATTAATGTTGATTATAGTGATGGAGTAGAAAATGATGCAACACTTCTTGATGCATGTGAAGTGATGTTTTGTAGTACCCGCTGATGGGATAGGGATGCAACCTCCTACAAATAACAAAACAAATATCACTTGGGGATGGCAAGGCCTACCTCATTAAAACACACAAAGAGAGAAGCAAAATATCCTTGGTAGTAGCCAAACAAGGGTAGAGAGAAGATCGAATGAGACATCCCAAAAGCAAGCAACCTTCATATCTAATTAAATAGTGGATAGGAACAAAAATGTGCAAACTATGTGCTTCCATTTTCTCTTCTGATAAGCAACTTGGGACCAAAAGGTTTTCTCTTCTGATAAGCAACTTGGGACCAAAAGGCATCCTACCAGGAATGTGTGATCCAAAATGGATCATTAATAGTAAAATGGTTTGTTTTAAATGGCTTTTATGTTTCATGTTAAGTGCTCAAGTTGCAAATTTAATGACCACAAGTTACAACGCTTTGTTGAAACCCTCTCACAAACCTAGCCTAAACCATATTATCAATTGCTTAAAGAGCTTTGGTGCATGCAAAGGTTGCTGTAATGCAGAGGAGAGCAGCAAGTCAAACCGAAGTCTAGCTCTACACTCTACATCCCACAAAAGTTGTGGACTTTGCAAAGATTTGGGCACACTAGGCTTTGGGTGCAAACGAAATGTTGGGAATCAACAGTTTTGCGCTACGTCAAGATTTGCATATTCAAAGTTGGAGACGTGCCTGACCTCCACATCCAAGCATCCACATTGAAGCAAAAAGAATAACAAGCAGAATAAAGAAAGGAGGAAACCTCAACCTACCTAGCAGACAACATGGCCACACAAGTTGACAATACATGTACAAACCAAAAAATAGGAAGATGCCATGTGAAATCCAGATTAGAAAAAAGTAACCCTACAAAAAATCGTGACGCCAAAATCCATTCAAGAGGCGAATATGTCTAGGGGTTTAGCTCACAAACTTTGGGGCATCTGCTAATGAGAAGCAGAGGCAATTGTAACAAAGGCAGAGAAACTCTTGGCTTTCCCCGAGAAAGAGGAATTGCAAAGGAAAGGTAATAGAGAGGCTAGTTTGAGACAAGAACATGGGGTGACTCAAAAAATTACAATTGCTGGAATTAGAATTGGAATGAAAGCTTGGGATGCTGAGAATGTAAATTATGTTCCTAGGCCAAGAGGACAAAGAGAAATGTATGAGCCTATCCACAAAAGAACGAAGATTGTCTCAACGCCAAACTGTAATCTGCAAAACACAACCGAGAAGTAGAAATACACAAAATCTCCCTTTGTGAATGTATATCTACTATTCATAACCAATCCTAAGCATAGAAAGACCCAACAAAGGCCATACCTTACTAGTTTTCCTAAAATGGGTTTCTAAGGTAAAATCTTTGTGTATGTATGTGATTGATCTCTTCAACATTGTTTTCTCCATTTAAATTAAATTCTGCAAGCATTACACAATCAGATTTAACACGCAATGAAATAGCAAGCATAGATCAAATAAAATCCAATCCCACAAAATTAATTAAGGTCCATGCGCATCAATCAACTCAGCCATAGGCCATGTGATTACGGATCATCAACAAGCCTTGAAAATGGTACTCATTAGTGGCAAAGCCATGTCACCTTACTCGGTAAATTTGCCCATGCCACTAGGGCCCGAGACAAACTCTAAGCACGTAAAAGATAAAGTCAGTGATGGAGTTAAACAACATTATGAATGTGACGCAATTATGGGGGGTTAAAGTTGTTTGTGTAGGGTATGCTTCCAATCAACAATAGGACATCCAGCAAAAATGGGGAGTTATAAGGAGATGGAGAATAAAAGAATGTTGCAATACTACAAAGAAAACATTAACCCCGAAGTAATGGTCAAAACTATCTCTACAATGTTGTAAAATAAATATTGCAAAGATAAGAATAAATTCATGAGCTTTACACAAAATTATAGCTTTCAACGAGCAACACCTTGGCACAAAGAAATCTGTAAAATCTGAAAGAATCTTAAAATGTGTGACTAATAAAGTAGAAGAGAAAGAGTGCCCTATCTAGAAAAACATTAGATCTAACTATCAAAATATCTGTAATAGAACCAAACTCATTAACATATTAACCAATAAAAATCAAATAAAACGAAGAAATCTCATTTCCAAGTTATTCAATCACAGCAACAACCTGATGAATCGAAGTTGTTAATTTTAGTTTGTAATTCCATTATACCAAAGTTGGTCTCAATAGATGGGAACCAACATCACAGTCATCACCATCTCTAGGTGGCAATGGGCTAAAGCTTAATCTCAAAGGTCAATGTGCCTGCCAAGCGGCATGTAGCTGAACCGTCCAATGGCAGGGCTGTCCAATGATATACGCTAACTGGCAGTGCACGCTAACTAGATACTTGGCAGTGCTTACACTCGACAGTGATCAGGATGCCTCGCGCCGAGAAGTGGGTCAAGCTAAACGTGTTGATTGAGAAACTTGCTAAACATGAGCATTAGGCTGACTTGAGCTGCCTGAGTTTGCCATAATCAGAAGTGCGCTGTTGGCGCTTAACAGAAATCAAACTGTCCAAATTAATGTTTTCCTTTAAATATTGCATGTTAATTGTGTTTCTATATTAGTTTGCAACTTGAAAAATGTAAATTTGTTATCTGAAAGTTGAACCCTAAACCCTAACCAGGAAACAATGACTGACAAATGCATTCACAAAAAGTGGAGAAAATATCAAAAAGAAAGCAGTACCTCTACATTAGTATCATAATTAAGAGGATTTTCTGCAACTGCAGCCTCCAGGGACAGAACATGAGCATCTTGAGCGCCTTCATCTTCTGAGTCCGAGTCTGACTCTGAACTGGACTCTGCATCGTCCGACATTTTCTTGGAATCCTCCTCTTTAATAGGTGATAGAATTCCGGGGTCTTCAACTTCGACTTCGTCAATGTTAGTAGGAATTTGGTGTTCAGCGTCTTCAGCCATTGAATCCTCCTCCACTGTTGATTCCACTCTCGCAGTCCAATTGGATTCGGCTTCAGTCGACAAATAAAAAAAATTAATAAGAAAACTTAAGCATACCAACTCAAACGGTTTATCACGTTTATATCAACTCTGTTCTCCACAGAATAGCGACAGCCAGCGACAGTGTAAGGAAATGAGCAAACCAAGAACGAGGGCAAGGAGCGGTCGAGCTCAAAATTGGAGGGCAACTTACATTTTATGTATTGCCGTCCCTCGGGTGACAAATCGTGATCGGTGTATGAGTATTACGGATTCTACGCACATACAAGTGAACAAATAGATGAACGAGAGGCAGTTAAAGTGGGTTAAAATCATACCATACCATGAGTTTAATAACCTTATTCCATGATTAAATAAGGGCTTAGCAGTGGTGAACGTCTATTGTATTGGCGCTATATTATTGGGAGATTGTATTGCTAGTATTGCAGTGGTCTAACTAGTTAAAGTTATGGAAATTCCGGTCATATTTAGAAAAAAAAAAATCCGGGAAGGATTTTTGTCCAAGTTATAATTGTTAAATTTTAAAATTTTAGGTGTCCTAAACATTTTTGATGGTGTTGAACCCATTTCCACCATCAAAAACACGATTCAAACACTGCCTCTACAAGATTTATTGAAATTTTTTTTCCCAGATTCTGCCCACTTTTGGCCGTCCGGCGAATTCCTCCGCCTCAATAGACAACTCCGTTAGTATTTATAAGGGCAAGGTTATAGAATCCATTGCTTTTAGATTATTGTTAATTTGTTTGTAACTTAATGTTTAACTTTATAAATAATACTTTTTAATATAATAAATAAAAATATTTTTTAATATTCAATTAGATAATAAATTAAAAAATTTGTCGCAATTTTTTTATAAAAAAATAATTTTGTAATTAGAAAGAAAAAAAATTATTTTAACGTCCACGAGGTTACAGCTCATGGAACAAATTGTATTTTCATCTATTTGATGTATTCGGCCCTTTTTCTGTGAAGCCTCATAATAAATACTCTCAGTTTCTCGACAAACCCCTCGCTAAATAGATTATCCCAAGAGCTAGTTGCCAGCATATTTACCTAACTTTCCGTGTTGTCTTTGAAGGCCTCACATTCTAAAATGAAATGCTTTTATGTTTCCACTTTTCCGAAAGAACAAAAAATGCATACTCTTTCCTCCCACACTTCTTTTTGGCCTTTTCCAACACCCTATTTCACAACGGAGTTGACAAGAATTAGTCTTTAACTAAGCAATAAGAATTTAGGCTCTCCAAGAGATATTGGTCTCTATGTATGTTTTTGGTTGATAACTATGAGTGGGATTAAACACTTCAATATAGTACTTTTTCTTTCTTCCTAACACCTTATCTCAAGTACGCTTGTGGAACTTATCCATAATAAAAGCTTTTATCTCTTTACTATTTATGGGACACGTGTTCAAGCAAATACTCCATTTACTAAATCATTTGTTATTTTGTTACATCCAAGCTTCTTCCTTTTTTTTTTCTTTTTTTTTTTGCACAATATGTCATTAAAGACAACCTTAGGCCATCTATCCTCTTCCATTTGCTCATTCTTTTTTAAATGCCTTATGACTCGCACCATAGCAATTGCTTCAATAGGAACAGCCCCTGTTTCACTTAACAAGATAGCATAAGGAACTGCACTTTTAATCTTGAATTTGTTTGTAATCAAACGCTTCTGAATTTTCTCAATTTGTTTCCACAGCATGTCGGATGTACTAGTCACCCTTAGTTCACAACCATAGAGAATCACCGGAATCACTAGAAGCCGAAAAAGAGTTTGAGTGGTTTTCCAGTCCCATAACTCTACCTCTCTACACCTATTTGGAAAAGCATAAAATGCTTTCTAGTCCCCCAAAGTTCTTTTCTTTCTACAACCATCCCACCTTAGATTTTTGTTCAAGTCAATTCCAAGGTATTTGTAATCCGCAACTTCTTCTAGAATGTCACCTTCAAAGTAGAACTTATGTTGGTTATGTTTTCTTTTTTTAAAGAAAACCACTACTTTGGTTTCGCTAATATTGACTTGCATCCTCACACTTCTACAAAAATGCTTAAGGGATGGTAAGTGCTCTTGCAAACCAAGAGCCAATTTGGCAATCAAAATAAGGTCATCTGCATACAAAAGAAACCTTATAACAAACTTACCCAAATAGATATCATCACCCCCCTTGCGAATTTAACCACTCCTCAAGTTTGTCGATATATAAACCAAAAAGGGTAGGAGACAGTGGGCAACCTTGCTTGACCCCGATGTCGCTTCTAAAACTTTCAAAAATGCCTGTTGAAGTTCTAATTTTGACTTTCACCTCTCCATACAGGCTATGCACAGTTGCTCTCAAATGTTTAGGAACCCCAAGTTCCTCCATTCTGTGCCAAAGCTTATCCCTAGGAACCATGTCAAATGCTTTTCTGAAATCAACAAAGCAACAAAAGACTTCTTCCTTTCTCTCCCATACCTTTTCAATGATGTGCCCTAAAGTTATACAATGATCAATTGTGGAATGTTTAGGTCTAAAACCTGCTTGCCCCTTAGCACGGTTATCTTTTTCTTCTGCCCAGTTGCTAATTTTATTTTCTAGCATGCTTCCAAATAGTTTTGCAATCAAAGGGTTTATCATGATGGTCCAATAATTGTAGGGATTATTGACGTCATTGCTCTTAAAAAGAGGTATGTTATGTAACCAGCTCAAGAAAAGATAGAAAAGATAGATCAACGCCTTAGAATTCAGCCTCTTCGAGGGGGCAATCTCCTTTACATTACATAAATGAACAATTCTTGGATGATACAAATGAAAAGACCTCCTTTCTATATATAGGAGTCTAAGGGGTCATAACATAATCAAAGCCGACATAACAATAATAATGTAAGGGCACAATAATAACAATAGTGGGCTTCTACGGGGCACATTAGTAACAATATGGGCACTACATGGGTACATCAATATAATAAGTGGGTTTTACTAATAACAATAAGGGGTTACACTAGTAGTATAGGGGCCTAACATGCCCCTCTCCTTCAAAAAGCGTTGTCCTCAACGCTTGAGTAGTTCTTGATGCTTCTGTATAAAATTCTTGTCCTCCCATGTGGAATCTTCAGCGGGTAAGTTCTTCCACTTGATGAGATACTCTGAAATTGATCGATTTCGTAGCTGTCGAGTTCTTGTTTCTGTGACTGCTCCAGGTTCCAATATGATTTTTCCTTCCTTTTCAATATCTAGCAATATTGTTTGAATTGGGATATTTTGCAACTTTTGAATAAGTGGCCATACTTCTTTGTCCTTCTTCCATTGATCCCTTGCTTCATTTATCCAATCTGGTTGGATAATAGAAATAGCACAAAACAATGCTTCCACATCCTCATCCTTGAAGAGTCTTCCCATTCGGTAAGGTCACCATTTTTTAAGTGCATGTAGTATTGCCAACATTTCCTTCTCATAAATAGCTTGCTTTAGATGTAGCAGTAAAAATACCCAGTCGCCTACATCAAAACATTTTTCACTATGATGTTGATCTACCTGTTGTTTCATTTGATTTTGCACCGAAGTGGCGTTATCCTTTAAAAGTTGGAGAACTTGTTGTTAATGCTCGATGTGATCTTTCACTGCTTGAACCTTTTTCTTCTTGATATGTCCTTCTATCTTTAGAGTTTGAGGAGTGGTAATTTCTACCAATCCTTTACAAGATATGGTCGGATTCATTTCTTGACACTCGATGTGATCTTTCACTTCTTGAACATTTTTCTTCTTGATATGTCCTTCTATCTTGATAGTTTGAGGGGTGGTAATTCCAACCAGTGAATTACAAGATATGGCTGGATTCATTTCTTCTTTGTTGATGTGATCTTTCACTTCTTGCACCTTTTTCTTCTTGATATGTCCTTCTATCTTGAGAGTTTGAGGAGTGGTCATTCTTGCCAATAGTTTACAAGATATGTTCTGATTCATTTCTTCTTTCTCTAGGGTCGGGTCCTCGCATATATCCTCTTCTTTTGATGTTTCTTGATCCTTTTCTTCCTCCTCTTCATACTCTATGTAAAATAATTTCTTTTCAGCACACTTATGACCTTTAGTGCATTTTCTGTCACAATTGTAACAAAACCCTTTTTCTCTTTTTTCTTCCAATTGTTGTGGTGTAACCCTTGTAGGTTGTGGAAGGCTAGGAGAAACAACACGTCCATCTTTAAAGTTGTGAGGGGTAGACTTCCTTGTTGCCATAATTTTACTTTCAAATATGTCACAAAGCCCTTTTACTCTTTCCAATTGTTGTGGTGTTGCTCTAAAGAAGGTGTTGCTCTTTGTATCCTCATAATGTGCTATCATTTCCTCCGTGAGAATTGACCACGTAACAAGTTGTTTACGAGAACAAAGCCCTTTATACCATAAAAATTGATCCGGTTCTAAATATGAAAATGAAATACATACCTTTTGTAACAGTAGTACACCATGTAGATCAAAATATTGCTCCATCTGAAGTATCCAATTTACCGGATCCTTGCCATCAAACTTCTTCATCTTGCTTTTTCTCGATTTTAGGACCTCGATCTTGGAACGACTGTAACTCTATACTTACGGATATTTAAGTTCTGAAATTGCTACCTGTAGTAGCCCTCTGTGTCCTCTTTCCAATGCCACCAGTCTGATCCAAATTGGATTCTCCAAAAAAGAGTTATGCACAATCTCCCAAGATGACCTGATTATAGACCTTTCGAGAAGAGCGAACTTGTATGAAGTGCCACGTGTCAATTTTTCGACCTTTGGCTCTGAAAAAGATATACAAGAAACTACAGTCCGTCCTCTTTCTGTACCTTCTTACGAAATTTCAATCCAATCCCCAGAGAGAAAGTTATGACGATTTTCCCCAGGTCACCTGTTTTGAATGTAATTCAGGAGTCTGCAAAAAGACCAACTTCCTCAGATCATATCTCCGCAAATATCACGCGAAAAGCTCTGAAATTTGGACCCAAGGTTCAGCATGATTTCTTCTCAAATGGGTTTTTTTTGCGACTTCTGAAACGTCACAGAAACAAAGTTATAGCGAAATGCCACAATGACCTGTTTGGAGCAGCGAAACCCTAGAATCCAAAGCTCTGATACCAAATGTTATGAAACCAGCTCAAGAAAAGATAGAAAAGATAGATCAACGCCTTAGAATTCAGCCTCTTTGAGGGGACAACCTCCTTTACATTACATAAATGAACAATTCTTGTATGATACAAATGAAAAGACCTCCTTTCTATATATAGGAGTCTAAGGGGTCATAACATAATCAGAGCCGACATAACAATATTAATGTAAGGGCACAATAATAACAATAGTGGGCTTCTATGGGGCACAATAGTAACAATATGGGCACTACATGGGTACATCAATATAATAAGTGGGTTATACTAATAACAATAAGGGGTTACACTAGTAGTATAGGGGCCTAACATGCCCCTCCCCTTCAAAAAGCGTTGTCCTCAACGCTTGAGTAGTTCTTGATGCTTCTGTATAAAATTATTGTCCTCCCATGTGGAATCTTCAGCGGGTAAGTTCTTCCACTTGATGAGATGCTCTGAAATTGATCGATTTCGTAGCTTTCAGGTTCTTGTTTCTGTGATTGCTCTAGGTTCCAATATGATTTTTCCTTCCTCTTCAATTTCTGGCAATATTGTTTGAATTGGGATCTTTTGCAACTTTTGAATAAGTGGCCATACTTCTTCGTCCTTCTTCCATTCATCCCTTGCTTCGTTTATCCAATATGGTTGGATAATATAAATAGCACAAAACAATGCTTCCACATTCTCATCCTTGAAGAGTCTTCCCATTCGGTAAGGTCGCCATATTTTAAGTGCATGTAGTATTGCCAACATTTCCTTCTCATAAATAGCTTGCTTGAGATGTAGCAGTAAAAATACCCAATCACCTACATCAAAACATTTTTCACTACAATGTTTATCTACCTGTTGTTTCGTTTGATTTTGCACCGATGGGGCGTTATCCTTTAAAAGTTGGAGAACTTGTTGTTGATGCTCGATGTGATCTTTCACTGCTTGAACATTTTTCTTCTTGATATGTCCTTCTATCTTGATAGTTTGAGGAGTGGTAATTTCGAACAATGAATTATAAGACATGGTTGGATTCATTTCTTCTTTCTCAATGTGATCTTTCACTTCTTGCACATTTTTCTTCTTGATATGTCCTTCTATCTTGAGAGTTTGAGGAGTGGTAATTCTTGCCAATGCTTTACAAGATATGGTCTGATTCATTTCTTCTTTCTCTGGGGTGGGGTCCTGCCGTATATCTTCTTCTTTTGATGTTTCTTGATCCTTTTCTTCCTCCTCTTCATATTCTATGTAAAATAATTTCTTCTCAGCACACTTATGACCTTTAGTGCATTTGCTATCACAATTGTAACAAAGCTCTTTTTCTCTTTTTTCTTCCAATTGTTGTGGTGTAACCCTTGTAGGTTGTGGAAGGCTAGGAGAAACAACACTTCCATCTTTATAGTTGTGAGGGGTATGCTTCCTAGTTTCCATAATTTTTCTTTCCACTATGTCACAAAGCCCTTTTACTCTTTCCAATTGTTGTGGTGTTGCTCTAAAGAAGGTGTTGCTCTTTGTATCCTCATAATGTGCTATCATTTCCTCCGTGAAAATTGACCATGTAACAAGTTGTTTACGAGAACAAAGCCCTTTGTACCATAAAAATTGATCTGGTTCTAAATATGAAGATGCAATACATACCTTTTGTAACAGTTGTACACCATGTAGATCAAAATATTGCTCCATCTGAAGTATACAATTTACCGGATCCTTGCCATTAAACTTCCTCATCTTGCTTTTTCTTGATTTTAGGAGCTCGACCTTGAAACGACTATAACTCTGTACTTTCAGATCTTTAAGTTTTGAAATTGTGACCTATAGTAGCCCTCTATGTCTTCTTTACAATGCCACAGTCTGATCCAAATTGGATTCTCTAAGAAAGAGTTATGCACAATCTCCCAAGATGACCTGATTATAAACCTTTCCAGAAGATCAAACTTGTATGAAGTGCCACATGTCACTGTTTTGACCTTTGGATCTGAAAAAGATATACAAGAAAACTACAGTCCGTCCTCTTTCTGTACCTTCTTACGAAATTTCAATCCAATGCTCAGAAAGAAAGTTATGACAATTTTCCCCAGGTCACCTGTTTGGAATGTAATTCAGGAGTTTGCAAAAATACCAACTTCCTCAGATCATATCTCCGCAAATATAGCGCGAAAAGCTCTAAAATTCGGACCCGAGGTTCAACACAATTTCTTCTCAAATGGGTTTTTTTTGCAACTTCTGAAATGCCATAGAAAAAAAAGTTATAGCAAAAATTCCACGATGACCTGTTTGGAGCAGCAAAACCCTAGAATCCAAAGCTCTGATACCAAATGTTATGTAACCAGCTCAAGAAAAGATAGATCAACACCTTAGAATTCAGCCTCTTCGAGGGGGCAACCTCCTTTACATTACATAAATGAACAATTATTGGATGATACAAATGAAAAGACCTCCTTTCTATATATAGGAGTCTAAGGGGTCATAACATAATCAGAGCCGACATAACAATAATAATGTAAGGGCACAATAATAACAATAGTGGGCTTCTATGGGGCACATTAGTAACAATATGGGCACTACATGGGTACATCAATATAATAAGTGGGTTTTACTAATAACAATAAAGGGTTACACTAGTAGTATAGGGGCCTAACAAGGTATTCCCAGACTAGTTGTCCAATCTGCGGGGAGTCCCTATATTATGATGTTATTGAAATTTTTTGTAATGTGAGGTGCAAGAATCTTTGAGCCCCACTTTAGATATTCTCCTTGGAGTTCAACTAAGTCTTTTGCTTTTCCAACACCCAACTTCTTGATACCCATCTCTACCTCTTGCACTATGAAGAGTTTAATATCAATGTTGACCAAAGGGGGAGAGTCAACCTTGGTATCCTGCTCATAGAGTTGTATTGCATATTCAAACCATTTAAGAGTAATACTATTTCCAGTTTGAATCTTTCTCGGTTGGAGCTCCTTCTAAAATAATTTGGGATTATTTTTCCCAAGGAAAATTAGTTCTTCCCTCCTTAAAACCATGAGATCGGTCTTTTTGCTTGCTTAATAATCGCTTATAAGCTTTGAGATTTATGTTATCCTTGTTTGACTATTTCCACATTCTCCTTGCCTTTTTGCCTTCCTTGTTAAACCAAGCATTAACCGAAAAGAAATTTGTTTCAGAGTTCTTAATTTTTGCTCTTTTGCATTCTGGGAGTGCGCATTGAATTAAATGTGTTAATTCATGACTATGAAGGTCGTGAATTGTGATTTTCTCCTTCTCGAAGAGCCTCTCTAATGTCATTTTGAAGGTATTACAATTTTCTGGAGTTAAAAGAATTCTGCCCTTTGGGAGATTTTGTTGGACATGCTGAATTTTTGGCTCTAATTGTTTCTTTCCAATCTAAGAGAAACTTAAATAAATTGGCTTGTGATCTGATTTTAAGTCCCAAAGTTGATCTCAAATCAAAACTTCCTCCATTTTCTCACACAAACCATGCAAGAAAAATACAAAATCTACTACACGTGTTCCATTGTGAGTATTGCAAGTGAAATTACCGGGCTTTGCCCATGTAGTCAAACCATTACAAATGACTAAATCAAAGGCCCCACATAGAGTAAGCAATTGTTCACCAAAGAGATTGCAGCCCTTGACCTCTGAAACTCTTTCCCATTGATGATTACTCTCTTCTGTAAGCCAAATAGGGTCGCAGTCTTCTTTACAACAAAGAATGCTAGCTTGCTCACTTACAGTCCTAGCATTGAAATCACCCACTTTAAGGACTTCAACTAGTTGAGAATATGTTGCAATATCTGCTTTTAAGGTTGCAAATGGATCTTTGTGGTCAATCCCTCTACCTTTGTAGATTTTTGAAACTTGTGGTACGAAATAACATGTTGCAATTCTGATGTGGTTTCCATTTTTTGATATTTTAAACCAAATGAATTGTTTATTTGAGTCTTTTTTTTTCTAATTGAATGATGAATTGTGGATAATTATAGTTATTCATAATTCAAAATAAAAGAAAGGTGTATAAGGGGTTAGCATAATTGGTTGAGGCCCCATTGCTAAAGCACCTTGTTATTGGGAGATCACATGTTCAACTCTCCTTGATGTCCTTGGGGTTAGGCTCAAATTAGTTTGGACAAGGGGCAAGGTCCTAACCAACATCAACCATTATTCCCTTCGGGTGGACCTACCTTGAAGAAAAATTAAGAAAGTCATCGAAATTCAGAAGTATCCCAACAATATCAAGCATGATGAAGAATGAAAGATCATTAAAAGCTGGGTTTCTACTCTTCATCATGTTTTTGCAAACCCAAAATTCCCCTCCCCTTCTCTTTGTTTAATTTTTTTAATTTGATTTTTCTTTTGTTTGTTTTTCCTTATTATCCTTATTTATTTACCCTCTTCTTGTTTTTACATTTCCTTTTTTATTCATTTTATTATTATTATTAAAATACAAATGTGGTTTCTTTGAAAATTCCAACACATAGTGTTATTTTCTACATGAATCTCAAAATTGAAATATAGGTTGATTATCTAAGTAATTAAGAATTGATGTTAGGATATTCCGACGCATAGGAAATAATTAAGTATAAATTGGTCTAGTGTATAGTTAGATAAAGTGTGTTTCTTTAGTATGTATTTTTTGTAACTTACAATCTGACGATCACGATATGTTCTATACATGAAGTGATCTGATGGTGCATTCTCTCATCGGTATTACCGACACTTGATCCGTGGCTTAACACCTGATTGGTCCATGATCTCTATTTAAATAGCATGGAGGGTCATTTGTTGGGTGACCGTTCATGAGAGAAGCTTATGTAATTTTTTTTCTTTTACATTAATAAATTACCTCAAGTGGTTAGGTTGGCTCAGGCCATGGACTGTTTCCCTCTTTAAGGGTTTTAACAACATCAAGAATACTAGTGTATTGATATGTGATCTGTTTTTGAGCGGTGTCCTTTGGTATTCTATCTGAAGAACTTACCCTATAAATTCCTACATGGTATCATAGCTATTTGAGGGTCGCATCCGTTGTTGATCCAAATCCGAAGCCAGTACAACTGCATCTGATTGTCGTTTCCTAGATATATTGTTTCTGACTGCTTTCGAGCCGAGATAACTACTCTATTGTGTTAGGAGTATTTGTTCCAATGAGGAACCCCTTTCGTTTGATGTGAAAAGGTTTCTGGTAGGCCTAACTACGTCATTTTTAAAATCTGAAGGTGTACAGTCTTTATTTGCAGTTATAGTTATTTATCTCTCTGTTTATTTCGGTTTATAGTCCTCTAAAAAAAATATCGGATATATGCTTTCAATTCTACATATGCTTTTTGCCTTGCGACGTTGTGCGATCTGGGTAAACCAGAAACAGAAAGAAAGGATTTTTCTCATGCGTATGCTATTTTCCGTCATGCCTTAGCGTGATCTCAAAAAATCAGAAACATTGAGAAAAATATTTAGTTTTCAATCAAATATAGCTTCACCCCGTAAGGCTTTGATTACTTTTGTTTGTTAGTTTTGGGTTGTGTGGCTTTTATTTGTTTTGTAGGTAAAAAAATGTTTTTCAAGTAAGCACACACTCCAAAGCTTCAGTGAGCAAAAAAATCAAACAAAACAAAACAAAACCTTTCTCATTTTCAAAAATTACTAGCTTTTTAAACTAACTCACTTGGTCCAAAATTACTTTATGAGAATAAAGGTCTTGGGTTCAAGTCTTTCTTTGTTGAGTTACGTTTTCAAAAAACACATATACCTTATGTTTTAAAGTTACTTTATGTAAAAGTGTTCTCACCCATTATAAAAAATGAATCACTTATAATTCTAAAGACTTTTTATCTTTTATTTAAGTTACAATCTAGTGGATAGTTCATAAAGTACCTTTGTAAAAGTGACTTTAATTTATTTATAAAAGTGAGTCCAACATTCATGTAGTTCGTGAGCATTTTCAACAACTTTTATTCAAAAAGTCATAACTTCTTCATTTGGAAGCCGTTTTTAGAGCCATTTTTTTTAATCGATCTAAATTTTCGAGATCTTTCCATTGGAATACTTAGTTTCAACATCTACATCTTCAGTTTCTTTTAAAATGGAAAGTCCATGCTTAGTTATTCTTTACAGCACCAACTACTTCCAATGGCTATTCTACATTATGGATTTACTTAGAAGTAAAGGTATTTATAGAATAGCCTCAAGTCAAGAGTCTAAACCTAAAGATGAAGATAAGCAAGCGAAATGGGAAAATAAGAAAGATCAAGCATGTGGGTTGATAGGGATGTCTATTTCTCGAGACCTTATATTCTATATCACAGAAATTAATACCCCCGATGAAGCAATGAAACAACTCAATAAAGCTTTTGGAATTAAAAATGCAATTAGAGCCCATCAACTTGAAAATGAGTTACTTATGTTGGACCCCAATAATTTTCTTTCATTAAAGATTTTTTGTCCAAATTCAAGACCCTTAGACTTCTATTGGAAGGTGTTAAGATTAAGAAAGAAGATGGTAGCCTTATCTATTCCATTCTTACTAAGTTAGGACCAGCCTACTCTGTGTTTGTTTCCACCTTCCATTCTACTAGAGAAGCCTTTATTTCTCAACGACAAGACAACAAGTCCCCCTCTTTTGATGCATTTTGTGATTCTTTAATAAGAGAACAACAAAAAATCTTACATATTGGTTTTCTTAATACTGGAAATTCTTCTAAGAAAGCCTTAGCAGCCTAGCAACAACCAAATTCAAAGAATCTTAAGAAGCAACATTCTAAAAATAATGGTCCTAAACTAAACAAGGGTCCTAAGCAATTTCAGTCTCAAAATGAAAAATCAATTCAACAAAATGATAAGGCAAATAAAAACAAAGGGAAGAATACTGATAAACATTGCAACTTTTGTAATCTGATGGCCACTTAGAATCCAAATGCTTTAAGAAGATGGAAGCCTTGGAAGCAGCCATGAAGAAGGATAACATCCATTTGGAGCACTCTCCAACTTCAACTTCATCTTCAGAAATAAAACTTTCTACATGTGGTTGTCAAGCATCTCGATCTTGTTATGCACTAAATGTATCTTCTTCTTCTCATTCTCATGAGTGGCTCATTATTCTGGAGTTTTTTATCACATGGCCAAAAACAAAGCCATGTTTTCTTCTTTAAATAATTGTAACACCAAAATTATTTATGTTGGTGATGATAGATCTCTTAGTGTTGTAGGGACTGGAACTATTCATCTAAACAATGGTCAATTTAATGATGTATTATTTGTTCCTACCTTATCCTACAACCTTCTATCTGTATATCAGATAACTCATTCAGGTGAAGGTAAAATTGTTGAATTTTCACCTCATGATGTTGTAATTAAGGACCTAAGAGATCCTAGACATTTTTTAGCTACTAGCATTGTTGATGATTCTACAAGGTTGTATAAGTTTAACAACTTTGGGCCGTCAACTCTTCCCTCAGTATTTGTTGCTCATAATGATGAAGTGAACAAACTTTGGCATGAGTGATTTGGTTACTTAAACTCTCACTCCTATTAAAATCTATGTAAAGAAAATATGGTGATAGATCTTCCTATGGTATCTTGCAGAGATGGTGTTTGTTCCGGATGTGTACTCAGAAAACATCATCAGGATAGTTTTGAAAAACATGCCTCTTGGCATGCCTTAGCCCCTTTACAACTTGTGCATAGTGATTTATGTGGTCCACTTCCAGTTGTTTCATTCTTTGGCTACAAGTATTTCTTAATTTTCATTGATGATTTCTCCATACACACTTGGGTATACTTCTTAAAAATCAAGAGTGAAGTATTTAACATGTTCTTGGCCTTTAAGGCCTTTGTTGAGAAACAATTTGGACATCAAATTCTTAAGCTAAGATATGATAATGACAGAGAATATGTTAATAACAAATTCATCAACTTTTGCACTGAGCATGGAATTCAATTGCAACATATTGTTCCATATACTTCACTACAAAATGGTGTAGCTGAAAGGAAGAATCACACCTTAAAGGAAATGGCTAATTGTATGCTTCAATCTGAAGGACTCAATCTTAATTTTTGGGCAGAAGCAATTAACTATGCAAATTACATAGTAAATCACACTCCTACTAAGGTTCTAAAGAATATCACTCCAGAAGAAGCATGGAGCCCAATTAAACCAGATGTAAGTCACTTTTGTGTTTTTGGAAGTAAAGCATGGGCCCATATTCCATATGAGAAACATAAAGCCTTAGAACCTAAGAGTGAAAAATGTATTTTTGTTGGATATTCTGAAGATGTCAAAGGATATAGATTTCTTCAACCTAAATCCAAAAATATTATCATTAGAAGAGATGTAAAGTTTGCTGAAAATATATCGACCTGCGAGCCTAGTTCGACGGATGTGCCAGCTCTCTTTATCCCTTCTACTTTTGAAAATATTCATTCTTCAGATGATGATAGTGAGGATGACAATCCTCCCCCACCTTCTCGGGATCCTCCTTCATCTCCTCAGCTTCCAAAATGGGTCCGCGCTACTCGGGATGCAACAAGTGCTCTTGTAAGTGATCCTACAGATCAACATCGTACATGTTCTTAGTTCGATAGAGCATCTTCTTTACTGGCTCAAGCTTCAGCGAATTATGATCCTGACACCTTTGCAGAAGCTTTAGGCCATCTAGATTGGGATGTAGCTATGAATGAAGAATATCATTCGTTATTGGCAAACGATACATAGGACCTTGTTCCTCTTCCAAAGGGACGAAAACTTGTTAGATGAAAATGGGTTTACAGAACCAAGTTTGGACCAGATGGAAAAGTTGATAAACATAAAGCTCGTCTTGTTGTTAAGGGTTTTTCACAAGTTGAAGGCATTGACTATACTGAAACCTTCTCCCCTGATGCCAAAATGAACTATATCACCTTGTTTTCCCTTTCTCCTTCTTTCAAATGGGAAGTCCATAAGATGGATGTTAAATCTGCCTTCTTGCATGGGGACTTGCATGAAGAAATCTATATGGAACAACCTCCTGGCTTTATACAAACAGACTCCAGCCTTGTATGTCGGCTTAAGAAATCCCATTATGGTCTCAAGCAAGCCCCTCGCCCTTGGTATGCCAAAATGGATAGCTTTATTTTAGATACTGGCTTTTCTAGGTGTCATTCTGACAATACTGTCTACACCAAGAAAGTGGGTAAGTCTCTTATCATTCTTGTTCTTTATGTTGATGATCTTATCCTTACTAGTAGTGATACCAACCTTATAAACAATGTGAAGTCCAGCCTTAAAAAGTAGTTTGAAATGATAGACTTAGGACACTTACATTATTTTCTTGGTCTTTAAGTCTTGCAATCCAAAGAAGGTATTTCCCTTTCCTAGTACAATTATGCTTGTGATCTTCTACGCCGCTTTCACATGGAAGACTGTAAGCCAACCCCTTCTCCCTTTCAGTGTAGATCCAAACTTTCAATCACTTGTACTTTCCCTGAAGTTGATGCAACCTTATACTTTCATCTTGTTGGAAAACTTTTATATTTGGCCCATACCTGTCTTGACCTTTCCTTTGTTGCTTGGTTTATGCAAAACCCACATGAAAGTCATCGGAAAGTAGCTAAAAGAATACTTCGTTATGTTCGAGGTACAGTTTATTTTGGGATTCATTATGGTGCAGAAGCATCTCCTCTATTGGTTGGTTTCACTGATTCTGATTGGGCTGGTGACCCTGATGATCGGAAGTCTACTGCAGGTTATATCTTCACTCTTGGTGTTGTGGAGGTAAATCCCCTCTGCGGACAGAGGCGATCCATACTAGCCCAAATGGGGTCTAGCAACAATCAAACAACACTAACACGCAGGTTCATAATTGCAAATCAAAGACCGATAATGAGGGCCTACCTGGATTCCAACGCTAATATTTGTAGAAAAGTCGTCGCTCCCGTTCCTTTGCTCCGGCTGGTCACAATCCCCATGATCCTCGTGAATGGACACCTGCACATGCAAAGAACGACATAAACACAAGCATAAAATCCAACAGATGCAACTATATATCAGTCAGAAAAGATATAACTCAATCATCATTACAAAGACAATAAGAGTGGAACCATAATGATAGTCATCTATTATTGATAAACAAAGAAGAATACGACCATAGTTCTGACGTCAAATCCTCCTTTGGCTGGGTGATCAGCAGCACATGCCTTGCAAAGCTTGTTGGGAATGGGGAACAAGCCTCTCTCTCCTTGGTTACTTGGACAAGAATCTCCTCACTTAAGATTTAGCCTCATGGGAATGAATAAGGCTCCTTGTAGCATGAACTTGGCAATTCTCAGACTTTGAGACTTAGAATTTGGAACCTGGAGACTAACTTGTCAAAGGCAAAAGGACAATCTTTTATAGATAGAGGAGAAGGAGTTAGGGTCATCCACAAGATTCATGGGATTGGCTTTATCACTAAGAAGCTTCCATGAGAGGTGGAGAACTACTTCCCTTCTATGGAGATTCGAAGCCCAACTGAACTAACTCAAGATGGAATCAGTTCATGAATAGGTTTGGAAGAACCTTCGTAAGTTTGTTTGTTAAAAACTTTACCCAACTGGGCTGGTGCAATTGCGACTCTGAGACAGAGCACCAGCTAGCGCGCCCTCTTTGGAGGATTTCCCCCATTGGCGCAAGTGATACACAGTGGAACCGCGCCAATGGAAAAAGAGCTATTTTTATGGGTATTTTGCAGAAGGTGTCTTCAGGGCATATGAAGTACATACTCAAGGGGATACAATGCAAGTGTTTTCAGGTTATGTCACTTCTCACAGGTCCCGGAATAAGTCCTCCAATGTGCGGGAAAAGGGGTAACAGGGACGGTGACAAATTACTGTGTAACAGACACCCCCTAAAGCATGAAGCCCGAGAGAGAGAGAGGGGTGAAATTCTTTACAAGAACATGGCCAACTGAAAACACTGCCGCCAGAGAACCTGCATGAAGAAGTACAACTGATATCTCAAGTACATGATGTATGTGGTATGGGCGCAGCCATCCATAGCAGAGTACATAAAAGTCTAGATCCAAGGTATGGGTTCAACCATCTAGTAAGGATCGATAAGTAGGCTCAAGCATGGTCGCAGCCATCCAGTGAATGAGTCATGTAATGATCATAATAATCCACAAAATCGCAACCTGGATCTCAACAGAAAAAATCCAGGGTCTTGCGCTCCATCTCGACCTGAACAAAGTACAAGTTCAAGCATGCGAATATGGGAGTCGAAGTCGAACATGCAAGAACATCGTCTGATTACCAGTCAATGATGAAAACTGTTAACAGACGCGAGAGGTACCACCAATAATGACAATGGTCCTCAAGGTACTATAGGTACAATCTACGGCGTGTGAATCAGTGAGCCAGCGTCGAACACCCGTAGAATCATTCAATCGGAGGCCAATGATGAAAACCTCGCGTCGAACACGAAGAACCTGCCATTGAGGCATGCAGGCTCCAAGGCACCTGAAGGGAGTCTCTAGGTCAACTTCCTGGATAATGAGCTGAAGTCGACAGGAAGTGACCTTGATCGAAGGTGGGCCATAATGTTTCCCACATCATCAACACGAGACAGAGAAGGATAAGATGTTTTCTGTGAGGTATCAGAGGGAGGTTGAGTATTATGCAGAGGTCAACTTCTCTTGAACGTATTGACGGCACGACAGTGGACTTGGTAGTATTTGACATCAAATGATCAAGGGTCATGGTGACGAGGTAATGAGCAGATGAGAGGTCAAACAGGATAACCCAAACCCACGGAGGCAAGTGTAAAAACAAGATGAGATGTCCCCACCCAGACACGAATGCAGACAAGTGCCATGTTCAAGAGCGACATACTACCGACACGACAATAATTGTGGTCCCATTTTCCCCACCATTTTTGGTGAGTACCCCAGTTATTTTTATCAACAAGCTTGACGGGGATATCATATGCTTGTGAGCGTCATTTCGACGGAATCCAATGTCATCGAGTTTTAACGAGCCTGACAAAGGAAAAACTCGACATCTTTTCATGTTTAGAGAGTTTGAAAAGAAAGCAGAAAAGTAAACTCCAGGGGTGTCCTTTTTTGTAAAGTTGTGTCTCTCGATCCCGAAAAAGTATAAAACAATGCTCGAAAGAACCGCCCGACCATTACGATCGAGGAGTACTTTTCATGAGTAGTGATTTCGACCTGAAAAAGTAAAAAAGCGATTGAAACCACGTCGCTTCGTAACCGTTAACGAACCTGAAATGACAAGGGTCCGACAATCTTTTCGTTTTTTACACGGTCGGAAAAGGGTTTAAAGACGACCGCCTCTCATTTATGTTTAACGAGTCAAGAGGAAAAACTCGACATCTTTTCATCTTTAAACGGTCAGAAAAGAGCTGAAAGCAGACCTCCATTTTTATTCTCTTTAACAAGTCAAAAAGGGAAAAAATACTCGGCAATCTTTTCATATTTTACGAGTCAAAAAAGAGCTTAAAGGTGACTCGTCTTGGAGGAACGAGTGGTATAAAGGGCAGCAACTGGTTCCGGCAATGGTGGAACTGCTCAAAACATGTAATGGTCAAGAGGCTGGCTAATAAAACCACTCATCGCTGCGGTTCCTTAGGAAAGGGAAAACAACCAAGTGAAAGCATATGATTGGCCAAAGAGATGGTGGCGATGAAATGAAACAACCAAGGCTCATCTAGCAAAATTTAGCGGATAGGCGGAAATCATGGGATGTAAATCGGGTATGGGTTCATTTTTACACAAGCTTGAACCATGGAGAACTCTGCTTGGATTCGGTTTCATGTTTACACAAGCTTGAAACGAAAAACTATGCTTATTATGAGTTCGCATGCCCCCAGCATAATGACGCAAATCGAGGTACGCGCCCCCCAAGCTTCATTGCATTCAACAAAGTGGATGGAATGAAGGTTCACTCTCGAGATCTATGAAAGACTCGACTTGTATTTTACAAGATCTTAATCAAAAGACTCGATTTGGAAAGGGAGTTGTTTCATTTTTCGATGAGGTTGACACAATAAAAGAACTATCCTCATAACCCTTGTTTCATTTTTTAACGAGCTTGACACAAGATCAGGAACTATGCTCGAACACCTTGTTTCGTTTTTTAACGAGGTCGACACAAGATCAAAAACTATCCTCGGGACACTTTGTTCCGTTTTTTAACGAGGTCGCCACAAGATCAAAACTATCCTCGGGACACATTGTTTCATTTTTTAACGAGGTCGCCACAAGATCAAAACTATCCTCGGACACCTTGTTTCGTTTTTTAACGAGGTCGTCACAAGATCAAAACTATCCTCGGGACACCTAGTTTCATTTGTTAAGGAGCTTGACACAGGGAAGGAACTATGCTCCGCCTGAACTTCATCATAATGAACAGGAAGTCGGGGCTTCCAAGAGTGTTACTCCCGATGGAAGGACAACATCTTGGAAGTCAGGACCCAATGCCCCCAGGACACTATGCACGACGGCATCATTACCGGATACAGGCACAGGATAAGTAGCCACGTAGTTGACCTGCGGTGGGGCAGATACAACTGGTGGATAAAAACTAGGAGGGGGTGGCAGCTGCGCAGGAGGCACCGGGGGACTAAAGAACAATAATTGATCTATAGTCATGATTCTTCCGTCGTGTGGAAAACAAACCACATGGAAAAGTGAAGAGACGAGGGCCCCCATGGCATAAACATAGTCATGACCAAGGAGAAGACTGAAATCTGGAGCACCTTGGGTAACCAGTACGTCTATATAGACAATTTTTTCTCCCAAAGTAACATGAAACTTCAGGAGGATCCCTAACGGTTGACTGGTTCCTCCATCAAACGCCAACAAATTCTGTGCGACTGGCACAAGCTGTGGGGAGCCCAAAGCTTGCCAAGCAGTGAAAGGCATGAGACTGA
The DNA here is from genome assembly GCA_031772625.1 of Pinus tabuliformis. Classification (NCBI taxonomy): domain Eukaryota; kingdom Viridiplantae; phylum Streptophyta; class Pinopsida; order Pinales; family Pinaceae; genus Pinus; species Pinus tabuliformis. The sequence continues at coordinate 430,488,478 of CM062807.1, forward strand.
CAGATGCACCCTCATCCAAGACAGTTCCAGGTACTGCCTTATCATAGGCATGTACTGTAATCTGGAAAGGCACATCGGATGGAAGGCAGGAGGTGGTCAAACGGCTCCAGTCGAAGGAAACGACTGAACTACTTGGTGGGGGAATCGTATGATTGCCCCCTTGCTCTAAAGGAACCGAAGAAGGACTCCCGGGAGCAGCTGGGATAGGAGAGTTATTTTCAGACTCAGGAGAATCTGAGGAGACGAGAAGAACATGAGCATGATTCTCTTCCGAAACAGAGTGATCGACAGGTGGTGAACCCGAGTCGACACTCTTTCCGACCAATGGTTGGTCTGGGACAGGCTTGGCACAGCCAGGTTCGGAAGGAGGAGGATAGAAAAGAGAAGAATCTAAGTCGATCTCTTTGTCCACAAGGAGAGGGTCAGAAGAGAGCCTATGATAACCAACAGGGAGTTGGGCTGAAGAAGTTGTAAGACTTTCCAAAACAGCGGAAGCTTTATCCATGAGCGGACAAAGGTGAAGGGGATGATTGCCTTCACATAGTCTACAGGGGATTCGAATTGTCCCTTTCTTCTTAATGTTGTCAGTTGATAGGGTGGCATCGCCATGAACTTCAGAGGACGATGAGGGACGAGCCGGATCGCGAGACCATACTTCTAAGATCCTGGGAATGCCATGACAATCACGAAGAAGGTGGTCATCCTTGCACAATCTACAAGGAAATTTAACCTTCTGTGGAGGAGAAAAAGGTGGTTCGTCCTGGGATGGACTTGGAGTAGTAGTTGCACTTTTAGCCTCTCGCTTATGAGACTTCTTCTTCTTCTTATTAGCCACCTGGTTACCTGAATCTAGACTTTCACCAGGCGAAGTAGAAGATGAGGATGCAGAAACAGGCGAAGAAGGGGAGAGGTCCACCTTAGAATCAACATGATGTTGTTCGGGTGGAGGAACTGATTGACCAGCAGTTGAGACGGTAGGGACCAGAGAGGTTTAGAACAACCAAACAGGCAACCCAACAGTTAACCCGGGAAGGGACAACATTGCCATGTAAGGAGCGCCAACATTTCCAAAAGGAGGGAAATAACCAGGATTCCCATAAGAGGGGATCCCTAGGTTGGTAAACTCCGGAAAAGTTGCCATCACAAACGAGAAAGAACCCTACTCAAACTAACACAAACAAGATCTAACCGGGTAAATGTGAATCGTGGCCGAATAAATTTTAAGACGCAAGGACATAACTTGACCTTTTCATTTTTTAAGAGTCGAGAAAAGGACAAAAAGATGCCTCTAGTCACCTTCGAATGTTTAATGAGCCCGAAGTGACAAATGCTCAGATGGACCTTTTCTTTTAGGGAGTCCGAAAAGGAACGAAAGTGACTACTCTGGAGAGCTAGGCAAAAGGGTTTACCAAACAAATCCGTAAAACTGCATATACACCTTGGCAGTCATATGAAAACCAAGGACTTTCTGTACGGCAGTCAATCTTCCCGAATGTTGTGTTTGGTGCGTTACGGCTTGTAAGGCGGCAGACACGGCTTCCTATGGATAAAGGATGATAACCTAGTGGGGTCTCCCCATATACTCGACGGTACGTGGGAGCTCAAATCCATGCTAGACCACTATTGAGTCACGGAAGGAGGAATCACCCAACCTTGAGTGAAACAAAAGTGACTAGGTTTAACGATGCCGGAGCACGTCTCTAGCCTAGACCTCTAAATGTGTGCGTTATGTTCCAATGCGTTGTTAGATTCATTCAGTTCATTTTAAAGTTGATCTTGGATTATGCTTCAATTTTCAGGCCTTACTGTATGTAATGTCTCAAAATTTCCTAAATGCAAGCTATATGCCACAATATATCATTTCATTCAATGAATAATAGTTACAAGAGGGTTTGAGAGCTTTCACGCAAACGAAATGATCACAAAACAACAAAGAACCTCTCTAATGCAGCTAATGGAGATTAACAAACTTTTCTTTAAGATCACTAATCACTAATCAAAATGAAAAGTTCTAATTCTCATTAACTAATACAAAGCAAAAGAGATTTTTTTCTTTTATGTTGATGGCAAAACACACTAAACAACTTTGAGAAATGATAACAAAAGAGTAAAAACACAAATTTCACTCAATGCAAACACATTCAGTTCCCTAAATCACAAAGCAAACCTCCAAAGAACGAGAAAAGTCCCAAAGACACCAATGAGCTGTGTAATCTAGGCTCAAAGTGAGACAAGGCGGAATTCAAGTGAAGACAAAGCAAGTCACCCAAATAACGCAACAAAACGATTTACAACCACCAAACAAGTGCAAAGGAGTAATCAGAGAATCGACTGGACCACTAGAAGATCAAAACACCTGAGGAAGGCTCGACACACAAAGCCACTAGATGCCCTAGGGCTAGAAATGTGAAATCGATAGAAAATGGCAAACATCCAAAGGGTAAAGGTAATCTATGCACAATTCACTTGAAAAGTATGCAAATGTAATCTATGCACATTCTGAAAATGAGAATTCTAATTATGCAAGTGTGATCTATGCAAGAGAATTCTCAAACACAAGATGATTCTAATGTAATCCAAGAACCAATCAAGTGCAAATCAAGAAAATTGGGTGAGAGTTCCAAAGATCAAAAAATAAAAACACTCAAAGGCGATTAACACTCATACACAATTAGGGGGAATTTTTTTTGCAAAAACAAAAGCAAAAAGATGCAAAATTGTGAAAAGACTGGGACAAACCTCCAAGTGATGACCAAAGGAAATCAAATTAAGAATTTCTCAAAAAAGATACTCAAAACCAGTCAAACAAGACTCCAACACACTCAAGTAGTCGAAAAAAGGTACCCAGAACAAAAACCAAGCTCAGGAGGCTCAGAAACAAGCAAACTTCAAAAGTTCCCAGGCCTGGCGCGATTGTCAAGTTGAAAATAACGCCTTTCAGTGATTAGCGTGGGTTGTCAATGTGAAACTGGCGCCAACGGGCGCGACTGTAACGCTATAAAAGAGCGCTAGCTGAGTTTGCTATGGAAAAATAAAAAACAAACGAGCCAAAGCTAAGTCAACAGTACCCAGGTACACCAAGGGGCAAGAAGCAACATAGAGAATCAACCCAGAAAGCCAGTCAAGCAGGAGAAACCAAGAAACGACCAAGAAACAAGGCAAGTTCCAAGCCATTCAGCTCGTAAACCAAACTGGAGATGGACTGAAGTGGCGTTGATCTACTTTGCTAATGCAGAGCAATAACGTTTCGAAGGCTACCTGGTTGTACTTCAGGCTCCGTCTAAAATTTACAAATCAAACAACAAGACAAAACGAAGAACAAGACAAAAAGCCAACTCCCCAGTGGAGTCGCCAAATTGTTGTGGAGGTAAATCCCTTTTGCGGACAGAGGTGATCCCTACTAGCCCAAATGGGGTCTAGCAACAATCAAACAATGCTAACACGCAGGTTCCTAATTGCAAATCAAAGACCGATGATGAGGGCCTACCTGGATTCCAATGCTAATATTTGTAGAAGAGTCGTCGCTCCTGTTCCTTTGCTCCGGCTGGTCACAATCCCCACGATCCTCGTGAACGGACACCTGCACATGCAAAGAACAACACAAACACAAGCATAAAATCCAACAGATGCAACTATATATCAGTCAGAAAAGATATAACTCAATCATCATTACAAAGACAATAAGAGTGGAACCTTAATGATAGTCGTCTATTATTGATAAACAAAGAAGAATACAACCATATTTCTAACGTCAAATCCTCCTTTGGCTGGGTGATGAGCAGCGCATGCCTTGCAAAGCTTGTTGGGAATGGGGAACAAGCCTCTCTCTCCTTGGTTACTTGGACAAGAATCTCCTCACTTAAGATTTAGCCTCATGGGAATGAATAAGGCTCCTTGTAGCATGAACTTGGCAATTCTCAGACTTTGAGACTTAGAATTTGGAACCTGGAGACTAACTTGTCAAAGGCAAAAGGACAATCTTTTATAGATAGAGGAGAAGGAGTTAGGGTCATCCACAAGATTCATGGGATTGGCTTTATCACTAAGAAGCTTCCATGAGAGGTGGAGAACTACTTCCCTTCTATGGAGATTCGAAGCCCAACTGAACTAACTCAAGATGGAATCAGTTCATGAATAGGTTAGGAAGAACCTTCGTAAGTTTGTTTGTTAAAAACTTTACCCAACTGGGCTGGCGCGAGTGCGACTCTGAGACAGAGCGCCAGCTGGCGCACCCTCTTTGGAGGATTTCCCCCATTGGCGCGAGTGATACACAGTGGAACCGTGCCAATGGAAAAAGGGCTATTTTTATGGGTATTTTGCAGAAGGTGTCTTCAGGGCATATGAAGTACATACTCAAGGGGATACAATGCAAGTGTTTTCAGGTTATGTCACTTCTCACAGGTCCCGGAATAAGTCCTCCAATGTGCGGGAAAAGGGGTAACAGGGACGGTGACAAATTACTGTGTAACAGATCGATTTGCGTCATTATGTTGGGGGCATGCGAACTCATAACAAGCATAGTTTTTTGTTTCAAGCTTGTGTAAACATGAAACCAAATCCAAGCAGAGTTCTCCATGGTTCAAGCTTGTGTAAAAATGAACCCATACCCGATTTACATCCCGTGATTGCCGCCTATCCGCTAAATTTTGCTAGATGAGCCTTGGTTGTTTCATTCCATCGCCACCATCTCTTTGGCCAATCATATGCTTTCACTTGGTTGTTTTCCCTTTCCCGAGGAACCGCATCGATGAGTGGTTTTATTAGCCAGCCTCTTGACCATTACATGTTTTCAGCAGTTCCACCATTGCCGGAACCAGTTGCTGCCCTTTATACCACTCGTTCCTCTAGGACGAGTCACCTTTAAGCTCTTTTCTGACTCGTAAAATATGAAAAGATTGCCGAGTATTTTTTTCCCTTTTTGACTCGTTAAAGAGAATAAAAATGGAGGTCTGCTTTCAGCTCTTTTCTGACCGTTTAAAGATGAAAAGATGCCAAGTTTTTCCTCTTGACTCGTTAAACGTAAATGAGAGGCGGTTGTCTTTAAACCCTTTTCCGACCGTGTAAAAAACGAAAAGATTGTCGGACCCTTGTCGTTTCAGGTTCGTTAACGGTTACGAAGCAACGTGGTTTTGATCGCTTTTTTACTTTTTCAGGTCGAAATCACTACTCATGAAAAGTACTCCTCGATCGTAATGGTCGGGCGGTTCTTTCGAGCATTGTTTTATACTTTGTTCGGGTCGAGATGGAGCGCAAGAACCTGGATTTTGTCTGTTGAGATCTAGGTTGCAATTTTGTGGATTATTATGATCATTACATGACTCATTCACTGGATGGCTGCGACCATGCCTAAGTCTACTTATCGATCCTTACTGGATGGCTGCGCCCATACCTTGGATCTGGATTTTTATGTACTCTGCTATGGATGGTTGCGCCCATACCACATACATCATGTATTTGAGATATCATTTGTACTTCTCCATGCAGGTTCTCTGGCGGCAGTGTTTTCAGTTGGCCATGTTCTTGTAAAGCATTTCACCCCTCTATCTCTCTTGGGCCTCATGCTTTAGGGGGCATCTGTTACACAGCAATTTGTCACCGTCCATGTTACCCATCTCCCGCAGCTTGGAGGACTCGTTCCGGGACCTGTGAGAAGTGACATGACCTGGAAACACTTGCATTGTATTCCCCTGAGTATGAACTTCATATGCCCTGAAGACACCTTCTGCAAAATACCCATAAAAATAGCCCTTTTTCCATTGGCGCGGTTCCATTGTGTATCACTCGCGCCAGTGGGGGAAATCCTCCAAAGAGGGCGTGCCAGCTGGCGCTCTGTCTCAGAGTCGCACTCGCGCCAGCCCAGTTGGGTAAAGTTTTTAAAAAACAAACTTACGAAGGTTCTTCCTAACCCACTCATGAACTAAATCTATATTGAGTTGGGTCAGTTTGGCTTCGAATCTCCATAGGAGGGAAGTAGTTCTCCACCTCTCATGGGAGCTTCTTAGTGATAAAGCCAATCCCATGAATATTGTGGATGATCCTAACTCCTTCCCCTCCATCTATAAAAGCTTGTCCTTTTGCCTTTGACAAGCTAGTTATAGTGATAGTTCCAGGAGTCCAAGAGATTGATGCTGCAAGAGCCTTCTTAGTTCCCATAAGGCCAAATCCAAGCAAGGAGATTTTTGTAACCAAAGAGAGAGAGGCTTGTTCCCCATTCCCAACAAGATTTGCAAGGCATGTGTTGCTAATCACCCAGCCAAAGGAGGATTTGACGTTAGAACTATGGTTGTATTCTTCTTTGTTGTTTATCAATAATAGACGACTATCATTATGGTTCCACTCTTATTGTCTTTGTAATGATGATTGAGTTATATCCTTTCTGACTAATATATAGTTGCATCGATTGGATTTTATGCTTGTATTTGTGTTGTTCTTTGCATGTGCAAGTGTCCGTTCACGAGGATCGTGGGGATTGTGACCGGCCGGAGCAAAGGAACGGGAGCGACGACTCTTCTAGAAGTATTAGCGTTGGGATCTAGGTAGGCCCTCATCATCGGTCTTTGATTTACAATTAGGAACCTACGTGTTAGCATTGTTTGATTGTTGTTAGACCCCATTTGGGCTAGTAGGGATCGCCTCTGTCCGCAGAGGGGATTTACCTCCACAACACTTGGTTTTGGACCTATTACATGGGCTTGCAAGAAACAAAGTTCCATTTCTCTTTCTTCAGAAGAAGCATAGTATCGTGGCATCGTTGAAGCTAGTAACGAAGCCCTATGGCTTCGTCAGATCTTGTTAGAGTTTGGTTTTCAGCAGCAACATCCGACTACAGTTTGGTGTGATAATCAAAGTGCCATTAAACTATGCAAATATCCAGTCCAACATGAGCACAACAAACACATTGAACTACACATGCACTTCATCAGATAGCTCATTCATGACCATGTTCTTGAAGTGCAATATTGCTCAACTAATGATCAAGTTGCAGACATCTTTACAAAGGCGCTCATAGAGGCGAAGTTTACTAAAGTTCGATTTATGGTTGGAGTTCAAGAAGTTGTCACTAAGGGGGGATAAGCTCTAATGCCTCCTTCCTTATCCTATTGTGTCATCTTTGTACATCCTTCAATCCTATCCCAAGTTGTTCTTAAGGGGGGATGTTAGGATATTTCGACACATAGGAAATAATTAAGTATAACTTGGTCTAGTGTATAGTTAGGTAAAGTGTGTTTCTTTAGTATGTACTTTTTGTAACTTATAATCTGACGGTCACGATATGTTCTAGACATGAAGTGATTTGATGGTTCATTCTCTCCTCGGTATTACCGACACTTGATCCGTGGCTTAACACCCGATTGGTCCATGATCTCTATTTAAAGAGCATGGAGGGTCATTTGTTAGGTGACCGTTCATGAGAGAAGCTTATGTAAATTTTCTTTCTTTTACATTAATAAATTGTTTGAAGTGGCTGTGTTGGCTCAGGCCGTGGATTGTTTCCCTCTTCGAGGGTTTTAACCAGGTCAAGAATACTGGTGTATTGATTTGTGATATGTTTGTGAGCGGTGTCCTTTGGTGTTCTATCTGAGAAACTTACTCTGTAAATTCCTACAATCGAAAGTGGCATAGTGTTATTTTCTACATGAATCTCAAAATTGAAATATATGTTGATTATCTAAGTAATTAAGAATTGAAAGTGGCATTAATTCTAAGGGTAGTTATGACTTGGGATACAAGTGTACCATGGCAATCATGGCACAAATTGTGGGTTGTATGGATGTGAACTAAACACAGTAAAATTTGACAAGCAATTTAGACTTAGGTACAAGTGTCTCATGGAAACGATGGCACAAATTGTGGATTGTATGGAGGTGAACTATATGTCATAAAATAAAATGCAACAATGGCAACTGAACTAATCCAACACAATGATTTTAATAGTTTAATATTGTTAATAACTTGGTTTTCTATACAGAATCATGAATTACGGCATAGTAGCTATCTTTAAATTAGAATGCAAATTATTTTTGTTTAATTTTTTTAATAAAACATGCATGCAATTATGGATATTCTTGTAGCTAAAGGAAAAATAGTTATCCAAGAATGTCTAAGATTTTGTATGTTCTATTTTAAATAGATGATTGGATGTGACATGTAAAGAAAATATATGCTACAAATTTATTGTAATGGTTTGATGTTATGTCATAGATGTTAACTTCAAGTGTGAAAACATTGACATTCCCATATTATCACCATTGTTTACATATTGATTGCAATGTACCCCTCATCACAGACATTATGTGGAGAAATGATATATCACAGGTATGTATTCACAAGGTATGAAATTTAAAAGTTGAAGCATCATAGCACACGCCGTGCAAACAAAGTGACAAGCATTGTAATTTTTAATGACTTTGCCTTTTGTCAAGTAAGTTCGCAGATTCAATTCTTAATATAGTTTTTCTTTGCTTTTGATTTTTTCTTTCTTCGAATGTTCCAAAAGGATTATTTGTTTCTTGAAATAGCTTTAAAAAAACATGGAATTGATTCTTTTATCACGTTGGTTTGATTGTTTTTAAATGGTCTCATTAATAAATATTCAATGAATTCAATTCAAGGAAACCATATTAGAATAACATATTTCAAGGGCTATTTCCAAGTCATTTGTTCATTGGAATAATAAGTATTACACTAGTTCTTTAGGTCAGAGACAACTTAATTTGTAATGTCATGGTGCTGACAATTTTTGTTTCCTCGTAATTTGCATAAGTGCATGATGACTAACCTTTGGTAGGCCAATCACTTGAAACTAAGGATGGAACAAACATTTGATGTAGTCTTGTCAAACCAAAATCAAATTTAAAATCTATAGAAATACTTTACAATAAGCAAATACTATGTTGGTCTTTCATTGTATTTTGTTAATTTTCTAAGCTTTACCATAATGTTATATTGATTTGCAAGTTTTGATTGTTGAGTTTGTCGAGAAAATTACATCAACCACTCCTTTGATTGGGAAAAATGGATAGTGTGCATTGTAATAGGTTTTATAAGGTTTGAAATTTGAACCCCTTCGTTAATTCTCAATTCATGGGTATTTCATTTCTTTCATGTATTTTTCAACTCCTTATTTATGTCTCAATTTAAGGAAATTCATTGCTTTCATATGTTCTCAAATTTTTATAGATTGATTCATTTTAAACATAACTTTATGTAAATTTGTGGGTCATTTGGTTATTAGTAGTCGTTGCAAAATTCACTCTTGTACCTAAAACACATTTCTTAGATTACTTCAGTTAATGGAAACATTTTCCAAGTAGTTGATTACATTGTTCTAGATCTCAATATGGCCTAGTTTTAGCATTCATTCATAATGAAATTCTTATAATGTCAATCGTTGATATTTTGTGTATATTGCTTTGTTTAAGTAAATATATATTAGGTAGAAATCTTGAATGGTTGTTCAATGAACTATTTTAGCAAACAAGAGTCAATTTATGACCGAAGAGTTGAAGTGAATAGAAAGCAAAGCCATGATATTGAAATAACATGAGAGTGCTTTATTAATAAGTTTTGTGTGGATGCCATATCACTCTTAAATAATGAAGTGCATGAGGACCAAGGACCAAAATGAGGTAGATGGATTTGACAAAATGATTACATTTTGATTGTCGCTTCTAGACATACTTTGGAGATGCTAGCTTTTCTTGAATAGATGAAAGAAACTAAGTACTCTAGACAGTCAAGTAGAAACATGTATGTAGGATAGTTTTTCTCTGAATGTATTGTATTAAAATCATACCTTGGATATTCCATCTTCCATTTTGTTATAGTTCATGCAGGCCACAATTCATAAAAGTTGTTGCTTGTGACCATGTTGCAAAAATTACTATTCATGCATTATTTTTTGTCATATTTTTGTTCAAGTCCTAGTTCTCAACATTCATTGATATTGTAAAATGTTTAGTTTAGTGAAATTGTCACTTCCTATTTAAAAAGCTAAATTTATCTTTTATATTCATTTTCCCTAACACAATATGTAAGAGAAAACACATTTTGCAAATAGCTTGATTTATATACATCTAAGCATTCGCCACTTTTTTCCATGCTAAGACCATATGTCATTGTTCTTTCCCTGCAAAACTTTATCATCTTATATCATTGGTCATCTCCAAGATTAGTTGCAATTATGAAGTACTTCAATTATTGTGTAGTAATGGGTGCTAATTTGGTAATATGGATTATCATATTTATAACAATAAGTATTTCATTAACTTAACGAAGGCTTGAATTATTCAATCATCGCCTCGTGCATTACCAAACTACATTATGAAATTATCTTGTCACGGCTCAACTAATACCCTGACCGCTTATAGTCTCATCGACTAATACCTTGGCCGCTTACAACATCAATGATGAAATGAAACATTTTCATTGATTTGTTGAGAACTTTTGTTATATTCATATTTATTATATTCGTTAGTCATCATTATATGCATATTTATCGTATTCGTTATTCTTCACTATATTCATATTTATCATATTCGTCATTATTGGAGTACTTATGTTTTTATTAGTCCTTTCCGAAGAGTATTATATTAAGTTTGACTATTTATTATATATCTTTTAAATTCTTTGGTAGTGACTAAGCTCTCAGCGTTTGTTGTTATTAAGCTTTATTATTATATAGAAAACTTTGCATTAATTTTAAAAGTCTCTCATGCATTGTATTATGTATATTATAATATAGAGGTAACTAGAGTAAATATTTGTTTAAGGATAAGTTTAGATTTTTTCAAATGTTTATGAAATTAAAGATATCAAACATAGTGCTTCGTGCAAGCAATATATATTGTTTTCCTTTGATTAGTGTTTGACGATGGCTATCAACAAAGTTTAGTTTAGGTGGTGAGAATAAACTATTGGTAATGACTCCATCCAAGTTTGATTCTTAATACATGTGTTCCCCTTTGAGACACCACCTATCCATAAGGAGGAAATTATTACCTACTCTTGTGGATCGAGGCCCCTCATAAGTCGAGGACTTATGTCGGGTTGGTGGGGATTAGATTCATCCTTATGTGGCTTTGACAAAGTAGACCCCCCCCAATCATAGCCAATTAAATAGAAATTCCCTTGATGATCAAGCTAAGTGCAAATGCAACCAACCAAGAAGCATTTAAACGATAAATGTACACATATAAAGCCCAACCCTCGTGTTCTTCAATTTTTAAAAGTTTGTTAACTCAATCTATTCAAGCACACCATTTAAAGGTGGAGTTCACCTTCAAGTCTTTAATTCAACTTCAACTAAGTTTCAACTTTGTTTGAGCCACATTAAATTATCAACTAGGATTATGGATAACAATTGAATCACATTGCATCTAAATATTATGGGGAAAAGGGTAGATCACATGAGATTTTTCTTGCGCGCGCGTGTGTGTGCGCTTCCAATACATTTTAGTTTAACTCGAGGGGATTGAAACTTCGAGGAACCTAGCAAACAAGGCATTTGAGAAGAATTTGCAATGCTTGGAAAAATAATGTATCATAATAGTCGTAATTAACAAATGAAATCAAACAATGGAGGTGGGTGTGAGGAGGGTAGCATATGACCTGTCACATACCCAATTCCCTCAATTACTTATAGAGGTTATGGGGTACCCATAATTTTCTTTTTCATTTTACTAACCTATCAAAAAGCTCTAATACCTCTTGCCACATACCCCTACTAAGTTCATCATAACAACACTTGCAAAAACTTGATTTTCATCTCTCATACATTTTGTCAAACACTTTACTTGTAAACATTTTTTCAAATACTTTGTATACAACCAATTAAGTAGTATTTTTCTTGTAGACATTTTGTCATGCATTCTATATGAAATCAAATAAGAAACTTTGCTCTAATTCCACTTGTAACATACTAACTAAAATATACCACTCAATCGTGCAACTTTGATTTTTGTCTGTGAGGTATTTTATCAAATAGTTTTAAGCAAATTGTAATAAAATACCTTTAACACATTTCTTCAAATGTTTTGAATTCAAATAGGTATATATCAGCTACAACAATAGTCTCATACAATAATGTTGCCATATAGCAATACTATCCCCATCCACAAAATAACATTTTCATTGGGGTATTTCATCAAACAGTTTGTATGCAATGAATCATTAAACCATTTAGACATTTCTTCAAACACTTTGCATGCAAACTAGTATAGAAACTTCATCAAGTCATATCTCCTGAATTACAACATTCCAAGTTCTAAAAATTGAACGAGACAATCAGTGGGAGTTCCCCTAATTATGATCCAATTTTTATCCTCTGGAACCTCCTTAATGAAAATTTATCGTAGAAATGCCAAAAATGGCATGTTTGATGCATGATTTTAAGAGCATTGAGGAAGTTTGAATTCCTCTAATTATGTATCCTAAAATATTGCTACCTAATATATGAAAGTTGGAAGAGATGATCAATGGGATTCCCCTCACCATGGTCCAAGTTTTGGCTTCTAAAACCTCCCAAAAGAAAATTTATAGCTTAAATGCCAACATGACATGTTTGATGCATGATTTTAGGAGCATCTAAGAAGCTCAACTTCCTCTAATAATATCTCCAAAAAGATCATGAAACATGATCTAAAAGTTGGACCAGATGATCAGTGAGATTTCCCCTCACTATGGTCAAAGTTTCATCTTTCCAAACCTCCTAGAAGAAAATTTATAGTAGAAATTCCAACATGGCCTATTTAAAGATGCATTTAGGAATCCCCACTTCGTCTAATCATATTTACTAAAATTTTGTGACCCAAGATCTAAAAATTGGATAAGATGATCAGTGGGATTTCCCTCACTTTGGTCTAAGTTTCAGCTTTTGGAACCTTCTAAAATAAAATTTATAGTGGAACTTCTAACATGACCTATTTAAAGAAGAATTTATGAAGCGTGTATTCCTAAACCAATGTTGTTACAAAATTTAATACATATAAAAAACTGCAACCAAATAGTATAACAACTACAACCATGACACATTTGTTGAAGGGTAAATTAATGTATATATAAAATATCCAAAAAGAGCAATTAAATAATCATGCAAGTCACTAAACCATCTATGCCAAAAATATCATTAACACACAAATAAATAGTTATCTATTGCAGCTAGAAAAATACTAGAAATTGAGGTAGGGTGAGCCACTTTCCACCCCACCATAGGCTCAACTGTGTTATAATTTTTCTCATAGTTTTCCACCCCTATACCATATCTTGATGCCTTCAGGAGAGATTAACTCAGGGGTATTTACACACTCATATTCAGACCAGATTTTAACACGAAAAGTGAAGGTCATTCTCCTTACACATAGACACACACGAGAAAACTCAATGGTTAGCCTTTCCATCTTTGAGCAAGCTCACATTCACAAAAAGTCTGTGCAGGCCTGCAAAGCACAAGGGATTCCATCTCTGATCTTTGTAACCCCTCAACCCTCTCCTCTTCAGTGCTCCGTGTTCCACGCACAACTAGGACCACTCCTAGTCTTCAAAGCCATCTAGTTCAAAGAAAAAGTACTATAACACATTCATTTCCTATCACATAAGTTGTCACTCATAGCTCTTAACTAGTCATTATAAGGTCTTAACCTCTTTGGATTTTGTCACTAATCCTTTTTCCAATTCAAATTTTCTAAGTGAGAGAGAGAAAGTAATAGAGAAGAGAAACTAGAAGCTTGAGAGCCAATAAGAGGAACCCCTTGATTTCTCCTCCCTTTGATTTTTGTAATCACACATTGACCCTTCATCTTCCCAATCTTCTAGCTTCTTGAGAAGACTAACCATCAAATAAAAGAGAAATATTCACCCAAGGTATAGTTTTTTCCTCTTAAGTCAAGTTTCCCCACTCCCCAAGGCATCATAATCTATTGGTTGTCCCCTTTCTTTCAACTCTACCATTTTTATAAATAAAAATAAACCTTACATCATAAATAGAGTTTGACACCATAACATCAATGTTGGCACCCCAACATTCTATGTTCTTAATTAAATTACAAAAGTTGGAGTAATGAAAGGGGTTTCACGTGACCACGACAGACAAATAATCTTAGAGTATGCGTGGGTATTGAGAATAACCACCAATAATGAACCAAAAGCATTAGTTTTCTTACAATGACTCGTTGCTCTAAAATATAAAGTGGTTTGAAAAGAGATAGTGATTGATGGCTCAATGGTGATTATTTATGCCTTGTGGTTTAAAAAGCCACTTGCAAATGTAAATATTATTAAAATTCTACCAAAGAGACACAATTGTGGGACTAGGACTCAATCATATCGCCTTCTTCCATTTTGAGAAGGATAAATAACAAAGCTAACATCAAAGCCACTTGCAAATGTAAATATTATTAAAATATGGCAAAGAGCCACTATTATGGAACTATATCTCAATCATATAACCTTATTCCACATTGAGAAGGCTAAATAACAAAGCTAACCTCCATGCAATTAACAAGATTCAATGTAATACCTTTGGATTGGGGGCTCGGGGAGAGAGAAATCATATCCATGTGCCCAAACATGAAGAAACATGGTTTACAAATGGGGTATCCCTCTTAAAACACTCATGAAATTTTGAAGGTGGCATGGAGAAGGAGTTTTAAATGGCCTTATACCCCTTTTCATCTGTATGTATACTCATCCCTTGCTTTGAAGAATTGTACCTTGAAGGTCATGGATCCTCTATGTGGGATTAACTACATTATTCATGAATTATTGCTTTCCCTTATAGGCATTGAAGGTGGTCTCAATGAAAAGACTGATAAAGTAGGGAGTTAACCTCCACGACATTTGCACTCTTGATAGTCAAAAGCTATGTGTGATCCATAGGTTCTAGGTGCCAATAGATCTATCCATCAAGGATCAGAAGTCTCATGAAAAATTATCATTGTTGCAACAATTATTATGTCATTTCCAAGTTTAAAGGTTTAAGAAAAGGTCTCCATTAATACAAGAATGATGTGATAGCAATAACAATTGCCTTGAAGTCATATCAATTGTAACACGAGTAGGTGAGCATATACTTTATATATTCATATTTTTGCAAGCTTGAAACTCCAATATGCTCATACCATGCATCTCCTCAACATCGAGATGCTCACACCATTTGTGTTTGAAGTCAACCAAGTTGTAACAGTAGTAAGTGGACATATACTTTATGTATTCTTATTTTGGAAATGAATCTTTGCATCTATCTACTTTATTATTATTTATGGGAAAACCTTAGTAAAAATAGTTTCTATGTATATTGCAACATTTATTTAAGATAATAACCAAAATATTATTTCAAAAGGTCCTTGCATAACACTTGAAATAATAAAAGACTTTGTCCAAGTTTTGATATAAATTGAATTATTTTTGAATCCTTTGTTGTTTTTGGAGAGTAATCTATGAAATGGTCAAGAAAGTTAATATAGGGCAATCTATAAAATGGTCAATGAAAGTTGATATAATCCAAAGTTATTGTTATAAATGTGATAGCATTGGAAGCTTCAAATTAAGGGTAATATAAGGGTCGAGATCACAAAAACATTGATATATATGGTTTTGCCATCTATTAAAAAAAAAAAAAATAGGTGCGTCCAAAGACATACTGTCATGCAATATTCACGATCATGACATTTCCTTTGTATGCTTGAAAGGAACATGAGTTGATGATTGGAAAATACTTATTTTCTAAATATTGCATGCTTAAATTTTGATGCGGAACACATAAATGTTGAAGTAATAATGGTATTTATTAAAGACATTTTTCCCCATAATGCTCCTAGACAGGTCTAATGACAGCCGCCCAGTTAAATCTACCACTAGGAGCCTCACCTTAATGGACTCAAGGAGAATTGAACCCGCACCTCATGATAGACGACCAATGACTTGGCAGGAGGGGCTTCAATCAATTGGGCTACCTATAAGGCTTAGTAAAGACACAATATAAAAGGTTTGGGGGAATGTTTTGTATTGGCGATCATATATAAAAAGATTCATGAGATTTTAGATGATGCATGTTATAAAATAAAGTTTATCCTTATATACACTTAGGCATGATTTAGAGGAATTTTATTTAAGATGTTAATTGGAACATGTCACATTGTACTCATCTTTTCTTTGAAGGTTATATTTATATTTATATTTTTATTTATCACAATATACATGCCACCTTGATCCCTGGGAAGGCACATGCATGCACCAAGTTTGTTTGATGTTGGAACATACTTAGCGTTGCTACAATATTATCAAATTTTCAATATTTGGTTTTAGTTTGGCTTGACCCTTGTTCTTAGAGTTCATTTCACTTGCATGGATGACTTTAATATTGTTTTCAAGTTACTTTGGGTTCATTCCATCAATATGAAGATGTTTTTTTTGAAAGCTTATAATTCTCCATTGAAAAGTTGAGTATGCTATATATATATAAAGAGCATAGGGATAAATTCAACAAAGAAGACAAAAGACAATAAATTATTGGTTGTAGCATAGTTACTATGATGCAACTCATTAGTTTGACAAACCATAATATGTAGCTTGGAGGTTATAACAATCATGGAAGTTTGAATCCATGGAAGTTAACACAGTTGCCTCCTTGGAGCATAAAAAATTAAAATCTAACGTATAGATTTTAGAAATTTGATTAAGACAGGGGGTGTTTATGTGTTTTTGTAACAAGTTAAAGGAGCTAAAACTTAGGGCCGAGCAAGGGATTAATAATTGAAGATCCCTAAAAAATAGATCTAGATTCAAGGGTTAGTGACATTAGGCAACACCTCCACTTTCCCTAAACCTAAGCCACCATTATTGACACCCTTTTATCACTCAACCCTCCTACCCATGGATTTGATAGGGAGAAGGCATGCTAGCTCCCCTTCACTCCTATAACACATGATTTTTTTTCCAAATATCATTACCCGCCCAATGAATATTGAGTCATTAGTTGACTCCATCATGATTTGTCAACATGTATGACTCTTACTTTGATGTTAAGTTTCCCCTTATAACTCTACATCTTGAAGTAGTGGCGTTAGTACAAAGCACCTCATTATCCAATTCACTAGTATGCAGCCTTTCTTGAGGTGATTATTTAACGAATGTAAAAGAAATGGAGTCTTAAAAGCCATGTGTATGAATCAATGGACCTTGGATTTGACCCTAAAGTGGACGTGCCATTATATATTGTAGTATGGGTTTGGGATCCTTCCCTTCCTCTTCATTATTATAATGATGAGTCCCTATAGGGAATTATAAATGCCTCGAGGAATCTACGTGGAAGTATGATCTAAGGGATCAAAATATGATCAAAAATCAAAATGCTTAGAATCACCCAAAACTAGTTTCAAATCATAGATCTCGTTGTTCTGATTCCAATGACGTTTGAATCGCCTCAATCTGACACAATATTTGAAAGTTATTGTGTTCTGAAGTTTTTGGCAAACAACCAAAAAGTCAACTTGCAGGGTTGACTGGGATGCTAATTGGGCAAGTTGTATAGTGGCATGGTGCTGACATCAACAACTCATTGTAGAGATATAATGTGCAGTACGGGCCAATCCTGTGATGCCACGTGGTAGCATCGTATAGGTTGAGGTGTCGAGATTTGATTGGTTTGGTTGGTTTTGAAGTGGCCCGTTTAAGAGGTGCCATGTGGCCCAATTGGAGGGTGCCACATGGCCCTCAGGAACCATGTAAAAATTTGTTTGGTCAGCCGACCAACTCGGCGGGGTTCGACCCCACGACCTTCATCCAACTAATTGGATGCTTTACTATTACACCATGTCGTGGTTCATAACCATATAACCTGATGTCATTCATTTAATGTGACCGATGGTGCAGTTTAGGGGAGGGGGTGGGGCACGTGGCCCCAACCCCTGGTTACTTTGGGTAGCATGCGACCAAAGGCAGAAGTAGAGGGCAGCCGGGCGGTTATGCCTTGGCCCGGGCCATATGGCACATATACAACCAACAACGCAGACGAAGTATGTGGGGGCAAGCGGACCCCCAGTCTTGTTGACACGACATATGACCACACTCAGAGCCAGTGATGGAGGGGCGAGAACATGGCCGTAAAGGTTTATTAGCGCATTTAAATAGGTGACAATTTGCACCATTTATGGTGGAATCAACGCTGATCCCAGACAGATTTGTTGCCTGGCGGTTTTGTCAAAGGCAAATTTTGTTGCCTGGTTAGCCAATTTTTCCAATTTGCAGGACATGTAGCATAGAAATGTTCCAGGAGAACTAACTTGGTCATTTTTTAGTCTTTTTTAGCCCAAGAAGAGCCTACACATGCATTTTTGGGTGTTTTTAACTCAATGGCAGTATTATTTTGTGACTTAAGCATTGTATGTTAGACAATTTACAAAGCCAATTCCTTTTGTGTTGTAGACAATGACTGTTTTGAGGTCACATGGAGACCTTTTTTAGCATGGAAAGATCCTAGACAAGGGTCTTCTAGCCTTCCAAACGCAGCCGCAGCATCTGTTTCTTCATTAGAGCAACCAGTTTTAGTCTATTATCAGTATGATTGTGGGAAAATACAATTTCAACACTTCATTATGAAGTAGTTGGATTTGTGCTTCTTGATCTCAAAATGAGTATGAGGACATGTTACCACATTCAGTGAGAGAGTCCTTTTCTTTTGGCTTCATCATTTCTTTGCTAAAAGGAGTCAACTTGTGAGTGAGATTTCTATGAAGGAGAAACAATGCCACTCTATAAGGAGGTTTACTTTATGAGTCAAAGATTTGTAATGTACTCTTTTTGTTACTAAGATCAATAAAGCGACCTAGCCATTGGAGTAGGGTCCAGAGACTTAGTCGAGGAGGGGTGAACTTCGTTATCACATGGTTGTTCTCTTATTCATTTTTACCATGTTGAATTGCATATGATTTTGTTTTATGTTTAAGTTCATTTAAAATTAACTATACTTAGTTTACCAAGTTACAAACTAAGTTAACTTTTGGGAAGACCCAAATTTATCAAAACTTGCAGAGTGTCAGAGGACGATCAATTTTGTGATCAAAGTAGGTATAAAGAAATGGCTACTCAATGCAATGAAAAAAACCTTTGACAACCCAACTTATATCCAAAAGTTGGACTATATACAACTATGTTTCAATTGTAAAACAAGTCATGAATATAACAACTTTACTAAGGATTACAAACCTGCAAACCCTTCCCAATATCCTTCTAAACCTCGGGAGCAATGGAATAAAGTCAAGCATTCTTCTAGGAATAAGCAAAGTGTCTCATCCACTCCCTTGACTATCAAAGGAAAGTCAACTTCCTCTTCAAATCAACACTTTGTTCTCTCTCCCCCTAAATTTTCCACCTTCAAATCCTCCTCAACTTCCTCATGTACATCCTTTTTTCCTTTCTTCTATTAAATCAATTCTTCCCTTCCTCTTCTCTTGCCTTCCTCTCCTTCACCCTCACCCCCATCATGGATCCTCTCTCAAATTCTCCTCTGCTCTTGACCCAATCTAATCCTTCCCTTCACATGCTAAGGATAGGCTCTCTTGAAAAGCCATAGCCATTTAAAGAGGTGTAGTAATGAGAAAGCATTGTAGCACCAAGAAGAGGAAGAGGACAAGGATGGAGGAAATTGATATAAATCTTAATGACAAATTAATAAGGAAGGAAGAGAATAGGCAACAATAAAAATTAAGAACCTTAGGCCTTGAGTCACACTAGAGGCATCCATCAGTAGTGTGACAAAACCTATTTGGTTGAGAAATAAAGATGGTTTCTTGAAATTGTAGAGGAATAGGTGGCGATGTTAAAATGGGAAATAGTGAAGGATTTTATCAAATCATAAATACTTGCCATACTCTATTTTCAAGAAATTAAAATGGAAGATAACATCACGATGGACTTTTGCAACAAATAATGGAAAAAAATAACAAGATAATAGTGACCTCTATATGGGAATTTAGTACCCTTTGCACTTTATGGGATCAATAGAGTTTGAGCTTCATCAATTTTAGACCTCCTAACACTAGATCTGCACCAATTTACCTTGGAAACTATCTAGTAAGAAAATACAACTTATATGTATTCTCTAGTTTACTACAAGGAAAAATTGGAATGCCAATCCTTGATAATAGATTTGGGGACTCCTTTCTAATCTCTAATTAGGTGTTGGCAGGCAACCTTAATATGGTTTTCTCCCTAAATAAAAGAAGAGTCAAAATTTTCATTTGAGACCCATTTAGAGAATTATTGCATGAAATTACTATTAGCTAGGAACTATATGGCCCTAAGACAACAAGAGGAAAATATTGATGGTAAAACAAAAAGTTTGATCTTGGTCACATATCTAAGCTCTGATATCATTTCTTAGTCCAAAGTACCTTTATTTTGGATAACTTACATATCTCCTTTATTCTTCCTTGGGCTTCCTCTGATCATAAGCTAGTTATGATAAATATTTAGGAGGATTTGAACTATGGTTGATTCATATCCAATTTAATCCTAAACTACGATACTTGGTGGTGATAACAAAAGAATTGGATCTCCAAGCTCATGGCTCCCCATCGTTTGATTAGGAAATGGAAATCAAGAATACTATGTAGGAGCTAAAAGAGTGGGAAATAGTTCATTTCTCATTTCCTTTAAATAAAAAAGAACAAATCCAACTTTGGTTGTTCTCCCTTAAATGTAAGTGGAGTTGTAAGAGATCATCCAAGACTTGCAAGAAAAGGAAAAAAATATTGCAAAGATATTGCATCAAGCCTTTATAATGGAATGTAACGAATAGAGTTTGTATTCAACTGAATATTCAAAATATTTGGAATATGGTAATATCCATAATAGGACAAGTAATATTTATATATGAATGTTTGAATGTACAAGAGATATGATATGTTACAAATGAGGGCTTTGTTTATATACCTA
The DNA here is from genome assembly GCA_031772625.1 of Pinus tabuliformis. NCBI lineage: Eukaryota > Viridiplantae > Streptophyta > Pinopsida > Pinales > Pinaceae > Pinus > Pinus tabuliformis. The sequence continues at coordinate 430,509,409 of CM062807.1, forward strand.
GGTGTGTGTCCCTTCATGAACAATCGTGTTCATTTAAGACATTCCCTTTGATAATTAACTACTTATTAATCATTATTTATTATTTATAAATTTATACATAGTTATGTTCATAACATTGTCCCCTTTGTAGAAATTAATGTGCACATTCAAAACTACTCATGAAATTTACTAAAACACAAGACTCAAATCTACTCTATTATTCCACATAATTTAATTCACGATCGAGAACACAAATCATAAACATGCAAGCAGAATGATCACACATGCACTAAGATTTATCTAGGGGAAAAACACTGCTCAAAACCCCTTCTTATATGTATTGCATTAATCAAATAATAGAGATGAATACATATGCTTGCTCAAGCCTGAGCACAACCTGCAAGTGTATAGTCTATATCTATGTTTGACTGGCTGACTCTGGCCAATAGTTAGCCAATTTTCAAGCCCTCCAAGTTCATGTTTCCTTGCATTGTTTCTTAAGGAAATTAGCCCCGATTATTTAGGAAATTCCCTCAATTGAATTGCGTAATTCCTCTAGGTCCTTCCTCTAACTGCACGCACCACCTACAGACTTCGTAATAGTCTACAATTGATAATACACTACCTTGGAATCTTCATCTCAACTAGGTAACTCAAATTCTCTACATGCATGAGCTAATTTAGGCTGGCTGGTTAGTTATGTGGATGATCATTGAGTGTATTCGAAGTTACACTTCCACAACTTAACCTTCCACTAGTTCCTCTAGTAATTAGAACTATTTTAACTGACCATAACTCAATTTAACTGAAATAGATTGCCACAAATTAGAAATCAATCATACTAAACTGAACTCAAGCTTCCCCAACACAAATTAGTTGAGTTAACTGAGTGACAAGTGCCATGTCACCTCAGTTAACTACCTCCAAGATTTCTGTTGAAATAGAAATTTGAATTTTCTCTAGTTTGACCAAGGAAAAGTCAAATTGATATTTTCTTACTACATTTTCAAAACTCCCTCTAAGCAAGAAAGGGATTATCAGCGACCCATATCATGCACCTATGGAATGTACTGCATGCAACACCTCTCACTACTGTTGCTGCTACTGCAACATCTGCAACAAAGAAGCATACATAAAAAACATTGAATCAATCGTGTTTGCAACTGTTTATTGGGAAAATTGTGTTGTTGTTGACTCTGCTACTGAGCCTCATGCTCTATTGTCAACACTCTTATACACTTCTTGGTATCTAAGCGACACTGATCCTCTTACTACCGAATACTCTGGGCCCCCATAGCAAGGTAATGGTCCATGAGGAGAATGCCTCAATGGACCCTGCCCAAATTTCTGCAACTCTTGGACTAAGGATCTACATTGCTCCACCTCGCTCTTAGAGGTATAGATGCATGTGCTCCCTCTGCCCACTTGGCTTGAACTGTCCTCTTACTAGAGTTCTTTGATTTAGTGGATGTCTCCACACTTCCTCCTCTCTACCTTTGTGGATACTCCACAACTTCCTGAGGCTTCTTCTGAGGATGCATGTTGAGAGGTCTAACATGCTCCCTCTCAACCACCATATCTCTAGTCTCTACCTTGCTCCTCAAGTATTTTCATGCATCTTCTACCTCAAGTGCATATAGGTTCTTGACTTGAACCCCGATCTTCTTCACCTGTCCCATGGCTATGTGTCTCAGGAATGCTTTCTCTCTACTGAAGGTCACATCATAGCCACGGTCTTCCAAAACTTCTACAAAGATGATATTTTTATTTAGTCCTGGAACGAACATGACATCCTTGAGTCTAAGAGGAGATCTCGACTCCCTCTAAAAGGTCACCTTACCGATCTTGGTAGCACTATACCTTCTGGCGTCTCCAAAATAAATGTTCATCTTGAGATCTTTCTCCTCCAAGTCATTGAAAATTTATCTATTCCCCATCATGTGGAACGAGGCACAACTGTACAAGTACCATACACTCCCCGTCATGGTGCTTACCATGCATGCGATGAGAGTGAAGTCAAGCTCAAATTGTGAATCCAAATCTTCACCTGTTTCTGCTACTCCATGCTCCTTCTTGCTTGCCTTATTATGTAGAAACTTCGTGGCATAGTGCCCAAATTCATGACAATTGAAACACTTGATTTTGGACAAGTCTTTCTTCTTGCCCTCTTGGCTAGAATTAGCTTCATATTGGGATTTCTTCCCCTTGGACTTCATTCCTTTGCTTACTAATGCAAAGTCCTTTTCCTCTTCTTTGGATGAGGTCCCATCTCTGGTATTCCGCCTTATTTCCTCTTGTACCAAGTCAGACCATAAGCACTCCCAATTTAGTAGTTTCTCCCTCCCATTCATCGAATCTTGGTAGTTGTGTCAGTTCTTGGGAAGGCCTAGAAGGGTTAGGCTTACCAAATCATCTTCTACAATAGTAACATCAACTTGACCAAGTTCATCATGACATTGGGTGAACATACTCAGGTATTACAGAATAGTCTCGTTCTTCTGCATCTTGATATTTCAAAGTTTGTCCTTGAGCGCCAACTTCCTATGGTCACTAGTATTTTGGAACAAATATGTCAAGTGCTTGCCAAATTTCATACAAAGTCTCTTTCCTGTGGAGATTTTAGACATTGTGGTCTTGTACTCCCTCCAATATGATTCTCCTCACTTTGGCTACACACTTCTTCCATTCTTTTATATCCTTAGCACCAACTACTATTGGTTTTGGGATGTCATTACAATGAATTCCTTCAATCCATTATCTTCCAGCACTGCCTTCATGTGGTCCTTCTAAGTAACATAGTTTGAGCTTCCCTCAAGGGCATACTCGAGTCCTAGTCCATAGAAATCTATCCTTCTAACTATGAATAATTGATCCTGCAAATTCGATCCTCCTGCAATAAAAACTTCAAAATTTTTGCTCTAATGTGAATCAAATTCTTTGCTTGCATGAGCTAATTTAGGATGATTGATAAGTTATTTGGATGATCACTAAATGTGGTTGAAGATACACTTTCACAACTTGACCTTCTAGTAGTTCCTCTAACAGTTAGAACTCATTTAATTGACCATAACTCAGATTCACTGAAATATATTGCTACAAATTACCAATCAATCATACTAAATTGCAATCAAGCTTCCCCAACACAAATTAACTAAGTTAACTGAGTGGCAAGTGCCATGTCACCTCAATTAACTACCTCCAAGATTTATGATGAAATAAAAATTCAAAATTTCTCTAGTTTGACCAAGGCAAAGTCAAACTGATATTTTCTTGTTGCATTTTCAACACCCTTTAGAAAAGCTTTGTCCTTGGAGCCTATTGATGAAAAGGCTGTAGAAATATGTATCTAGGTTCAGTCTCCATAATGGCACTTGTAATCATGATTTTATGTATTTGATGTAACGAGAAAATTAAATTTATTATTATTGTTCTTGAGGCATGGGTTTCGTGCGCAAGGAAATTTATTTTGTAGGTCAAACTTCCATTGTGAGCTCCTAGGGCTTGTCATTGAGGTTACAAGTCATTAAAGTCATATTCATGTATGAAAAAACCATTTGGGACATGTTACATATTGTAAATTAAATTATTTGAGTCAAAGATAAAGTCAAAAGACCCTCTACGACCTTGTCTAAGTGCTACAAGAAAATCAACCTCCAAAAGAAGCAAGTCGGCCTATCTAGATGACATGTCGGCCTAGGAATGATGAAAAGTTGGCCTAAAGCATGGGTGAGGAGTCTATATATAGGAGAACTCAACCTCATTCAAGAAGCATCAATCAAGCATCAAAATCAAGAGAAGAAATTTGAAGTAAGGGATAGAAGAAGCCTCTTGATAAACGAGTAAAGGAAGGAGAAGATCAAAGTATTCTAGAATTAGTTTTGGGTCCCTCATCTTACACGTGTGACTGAAATTAGGGTTTTAGAAATAAGATATAACAAAAGTTGAAGGAAGTCGAGATATACTTCAAGTGAGGGCTATTTTGCTAGCCGAATTAACAGGGAGAGAAATCCAAGTCAAGTGAAGGAAAGAAGCCATTTATTTTTGCCCTCATCATCTCTCATGTGTGGCATAGGATTTCTAAAATAAGGGCTGAAAAGCACAAAAATTATAGTCAATCCGAAATTGCAGAAAGGTAGGTTGAAGGTGCAGTCAAGGAGTTGGAAGGTGAAAGTCAAGAACAAGCAAAGAGCAACTAAATTGATTTGAAAAAAGAGTAAAAGTTGACTTGGTCTTGGAGGATTCTTGGTCAACGGTCTAGGTCTTGGAATTCGTCAATTGAAGATTCTATAAGAAGAATTCTTACGATTTTCCTCTCAAGTTGGAGAGATTTTGGCCCTAACTGATAGCCTATATACTATGTCCTCATTGTTCTTTATGCTTTGATAAATATTTGATGATAGAAAACACTAATAATAATAAGCAAAATAAGAAGCTAACTAAGTGAAGTAAAAACACATCACAAGCATTTATCAAGAAGAGAAAGCAACTATGTTGTTTCCACTAGTTTTCTCAACACGGTATCAGAGCTAAGGTGACAAATCAAGGAAGGGAATCTCAAAGAAGGACACTCAAGTACCGAAGCACTAGAAGATCATCAAGAGCATCAACCATCAAAAGGGACCTCTCATCTCAAAGGCACTACAAGTACAAGGATTAAATCATCATCTTGAAGAAAGTAACTAGAAGAAGACCTACAAACCCTAGTTCGTTCAAAGAAGGATTCTACACTTAAAAATCATTCTTGGGAACCTCGCTCAAGAAAGGGAAGATTTTGAAAACCCTACCTCCACTAAAAGAAGGACTTTAAAGCATCTTGAAGTTTACACATCCAAGGTAAGTAGGAGAAGGGTTGCCATCATCATTAAGAAACCAAGGTGATCTCCCCCTCTTTGAAGGATCACCTTTTGAAGGAAGACATCTCCATCAAGAAGTCATCCTCCACTATCAATATCATCATCAAAATCAAGAAGGCAGTGAGTTGAAGATATTGTCATCAAGGAGTATCTTCACAAGTAAGTATCTTTATGTCCACATCTAAATCTATCAAAATGTATTTTTGCAAGGAAAGAAACAAGTTGGTTGGGGCATCAAACTTTCTTGCATGGAAGAAGAGGACATATTTGATCCTCATAGAAAATGAAGTCGTGAATCATGTTAAGGGCTCAATCACTAAACCTCTAGAGGAAGAAGCTCAAGCTCTTGCAAAGTACATGAAAGGGGAAGTAAGGGCTCAAAGGATTCTCATAGAATCCATTAAAGATCCCCTCATACCCTATGTATCAAAATTAGAAACATCAAAAGAAATATATGACAAACTTGTAGAATTATTCTCCGTAAGCACTGCAAGAGAAGTGATCTCATTAAGAAAAGAACTCTACAAGATGAAAATATCAAAAGAAGAAGGAATAGCCTCATACTTTACTAGGGTGTCAGAAATTAGAGACCAACTACAAGAGTTGGGAGAAATAATGTTTGATATGGAATGACAACTATATTACTCAATGCACTACCAGAGGAATGGGGAAACTTTACATCAAGAATCTATGGAAAGAAAGAGGCTACCCTGTTCAATGATGGTCACTATAAATAGAAGAAACCGGGATAAAGGCAAAAAGTTATGTAGGTTAAAATGATCAAACATAAGAATTTGCTGCCATGACGAAGAGAAAAGGAAAGTTTGGAAATTTGGCTCTCAAAAAAGGAAAAAGAATATGGCGAAGATTCAATTCTATGACTGTCAAGAATATGGGCACTACAAGAGATATTGTCCCAAGATCAAGAAGGACAACAAAAAAGAGAGGAAGGGAGGAAGCCCATATCACTGAATAAGTGGAAGAAGTTGAAAAGAAGAAATCAAAGAAGGAGGAAGTGAAAGATCTCTACTATGATTGAGATATTCCTCTTCACCAATTTCTTCTTATAACCTGCCTCCTCCCACATTTACCCACTTGTATCAGTTTACCAGGGGTAAATATGAGTTGAGGGTCACTATGATAAGGCTCAACCTCCTCTATGACCTTAAGGAAATGTATTTGACAACGTAAGACCTTACTGACTTCCCTTAAGTGCTACAGGACCTCTAGAAGCAACCCAACCCCTCCAGGTGTCCAACCCCTGAGATAACTCTATTTTTTACTGATCTATAGCCCCGACTGATCCCTTGCTGTTTCTGGGAAAACTAGTGTCTTTTCGATCGACTAGCCCTTTAGGATTGGCAGCTACCCTAGAAACAAACAGTTTAAAGCAATTTGCGATTTTCTCTATGTATAATAGATAAGAGAGAAGCAAAGGAACCAACCTGGCTTTTCTGCTTAGCTCCTTGCTTGATCTCTCTCCCCCTTGACAGAGCTTTCACCTCCTCTCCTACTTATCCCGCTTAGAGAATACCTGTAGAAACAAAGTAACAAAACACCATCAAAGCATCTTGATCTATTATATCATAAGCATTGCATAATCAGAAATACAATGAACATACAATGGCATTCACAAATAACAACATTCACAAATACACAATTGTATGGAGGAAAACTCAAAGAACTTTATTAAAAAAGAAGGGAGAATTACAACCCAGCTGTCTGATCTAGCATCATCCTCCCAGCATCAAAGCCCTCTTCACCTCATGAAAAGCAAGATCACCCAACAATACAATGCTCTTTCTCAGATACAAACTATCAACACTTCCTTACAAATTACAAAATTCCAGCCTCTAGATCTCTCAGATGAGGGATCCATTTATAGATGTATGCAAGGGTGTGAGTCATCTCTGGGTTTTTGATTAGTGTCATTCTACTTGTTTTTTTTGGTTCCACTTGGAGATTTCTTGGATCTCTTACTCTTCCCTGGGCGAATTCAGAGAGGCAAGTGTCATAGGAGAAGCTTTTGGAAGATTCCATGAGAATCCACTTAGCAAACTGTCTCGGACATTTGTCCATCCTCGCTCATCACACCCTACAGAAGGCCTCATCAGTATGCATCACACTTGGCTAGTGTAGAAGTCAGTATGCATTGCACCCTGACAGTGGAGCAATTAGTATGGTCCTATTTTGGCCAGTTCTTGATGGTTTTTCAGGTGGAACTTTTGGGGAATGATGTAATCAGTTGGCCATGATCTTTTAGGGTATGAAACAACACTTTTAGGGGCTAAAGAGCCCTAGTTTATCGACATATAAGAATGGGGTTGCAGTGCCCAAATATGTCTATAACATTTTCCCCCTAAAGCATGAAGTCGTAAATCTTTGATGTCGGGTGAAATGCTTTAACATGAGGATCCAAGGTTTTCGAAACTAGAAGGTGACCTGTATAAGATACAATACAATACATCATCATATATAATTTTCATGATCTAGCTGAGGCGGGCATTCCCATGCTCAAATTTTATAAATTCATTTCATGTACATAGAACAAATAATCTTCTGCATTTGCAGACTAGTGATTCTTCATATGTAGAGTCATCCTTCCTGGCTCAGATGACTTTCTATGCAGCTTCTGTGTACATTTGATGTCTTTATATCCTTGAATATATCGCATCCCGGATGGATGAAACTAGATCTTGGGTCTTCAAACTCGTTCAATCTTCGCCTAATGTACAAGTCAATCCATGTGAAAAGATGTTCCGAAGTTGAACATGGAAAGACATTGCTTGATTACCAGGCAATAATGTAAGCTGTTAACAGACGCGAGAGGAATCACCGATAATGATAATGACCCTCAAGGTACTATAGTACAATTCACGTGGTGTGAATATATGGTCCGATGTCGAACACCACGCAAAATATTTCGGTCGAAGGCCATTGATGTCAACCTATCGCTGGAAGTGAGAAACTTGCCATTGAGGCATGCGAGCTTCAAAGTACTGAAAGGGTTGTTTCTAAGTCAACTTCTTGGATAATGAGCTGATGTTGACAAGAAGTGACCCATCGTAGGAGGGCCTTAATGTATCCCATATCTACAACACGAAACGAAGCAAATGATTTTTTGGAGGTGAAAATGATCGACGACACAAGGTTTAGGAATGACGGACATGAAAAATGGAGGTTGAAGGTATTGTAGTGGATGAGACATTAACTGGATGGTGAATTCTCGACTGAATGACTTCTCTTGAACATATCGACGACACTGAGATGGATTGGTAGCATTAACCCCAAAAATGGATGGTGTGAAAGACCAATGGTGAAATGACTGGTGAACGGAATAACCCAACCCGACTCAATCATGGTGATGGAGTGAAAGTGTCATGTTCAAGAGCGACCTGCTACCATAAAATTATTCAAGTTTTCTTCCCTTTTTCCCCAGTCATTATTGACCAGCACCTCTTTATTTTTGTCAAGCTTGAGGAGGATAACATATGCTTGTTCTATAATTTGCCCTTCGGGCAAACCTATCGCTATGTTTTAGTGGGTCTAACGACAGTGAAACTCGTTCTTGTCTGGGTGGACAAGTTTGTCGCTATTATTTTAACGAGTTTAAAGACAAAGATAACTCAGTCCTTTTCATGTTTAGATAGTTTGAAAAGGAACGAAAAGGAAACTCCAGAAGTTATTTTTCATAGCATAATCCCTTAGGTCCAAAAAAAGATTAAAATAATACAAAAGGGATGACTTTTCGATCACTTTATCGAGCTGAAAAAGACAAACGCTCGAACGTTTTCATGAGATAATCCCTTAGGTCCGAAAAAGATTAAAATCTACATGAGGGATGGCACTTTCAATTACTTTAGCGAGTTGGAAAGGCCAATAGCTCGACAATATTTTCATATTTAACGAGTCTGAAAAGGGTTTAAAGAGGACTTGTTTTTGAGGAATGAGTGGTGTCTAGGGTAGCAACTGGTTCCAGGTAAGTTTGGAACTTCTCAAAACATGGTGATGTGAAGAGGGTGGCTAATAGGACCACTCGTCACAGCTGTTCCTCAAAAAGGTAAACAATCAAGTGGAAGCGTATGATCGGCCAAAGAATGGAGGTGATGGCAGGAACACAACCAAGGCTCAAAAGGCTGATGTAATGGCAATCACAAAGGTTATTTACCGAAGGTAGGTTCATTTTTTAACGAGCTTGAACTCTGGGGGAACATATGCTCTGTGGTAGGTTTATTTTTTAACGAGCTTGAACCATGCGATAACATATGCTTAGTGTGGGTGCGGGTTCATTTTTTAACGAGCTTGAACCTTGTGGAAACTATGCTTAGTGGTGGATGCGGGTTTATTTTTTAGCGAGCTTGAACTTTGCGGAAACTATTCTTGGTAATCTTTTCATTTCTATGCAAACTCAAAACTAAAAAATTAAAACTAAAAAAGTATAACAAGAAGAGCGGCAGATCTGCATTTTCTTAAAAACTGTCGGGACAACAATCTCATTCCTCTTAAATCCTGATGATGGATCCCATTTGGGATTTGAAACGTTGGTATAAAAATGTTCATACTGTGGATTCTCCGGTCACTGATTCAAAAGATACAAACCACAGATCTCTTAAATCCAAAATCTTGTCCCTATACGGAGGGGATACTTGGAGTGAAATCCTTTTACTTGAAAGATTTAGAGTAAGGATAACAAGAAGAGCGACAGATCTGCATTTTCTTAAAAACTGTCGGGACAACAATCTCATTCCTCTTAAATCCTGATGATGGATCCCATTTGGGATTTGAAACGTTGGTATAAAAATGTTCATACTGTGGATTCTCCGGTCACTGATTCAAAAGCTAAAGAACTACTGAGGTTAGGTAGGAAAACATTTCCTTTGCTTCGTCCGGCGCAGACAAAGGTGAATGGTGTGTTGGACCAATCACCTAACCTAAGGAGTTAAAAAACTAAAAAGCTAAAAAGCTAGAAAATGAAAAAGAAATGAAAAGTTTGCATGCCCCCAGCATGGTGAAAAGGAGAGTCTCCAGTAACCATGTGGAAACTTACCATAGTTAAGCAGGATGGTTTTTTGTCAGTGGTTAGACAAAAAACTTCCTTGGCTTTGTCCGCAAAATAGACAAAGGTGAATGGTGTGTCAGACCAATCACTTAACTTACAAGGAAACTTATCTTTTCAGCCGGGTTCGTCCGCCAAATAGACAAGGGTGCATGCCCCCTAAGCTTCGTTACATTCACCAGACTACTCGTGGTAATTAGGTGGATGAAATGAAGGTTGAAGAGACATCGTGGATATAAAACGACCATTTAGGGATGATGATTGACTTGGAGCTATGCTCGAACCGGGGAATGAAAGATGGTCAATGGTGACAATTTTGCCTTCAAGCGGGAAACACATCTTTCAGAAGAGTGTTGAAACAATAGCTTCCATTGTATAAACATAGTCACGTCCAAGGAGTAGATTGTAATCTAATGGTCCTGGGACTACCATCACGTTCAGGTGAACGGTTTTTTGTCCCAAAGTTATCGGTAACTTAGGAAGGATCCCTAACGGTCGATTGGTTCCTTTGTTAAAGCCTGACAAATTCTGTGTAACAGGCATAAGCGATGGCGAACCAAGTTCTTTCCAAGTTGTTGAGGAAAGGATACTCACTGACGCACCCTCATCTATGATAGTGCCTAACACGATCATTTTGTAAACTTGTACTATGATCCGGAAAGGTACATAAGAAGGAAGGCGAGATCTCGCTAGTCGATTCCAATCAAAGGAAGCGATTAGACTGCTTGGAGGGGGTACTGAATAAACGGGTGAAATAACCCCTTGAGTAGTGGGAACTGGGGGATTCTCTTCCTGTCGTGAAGGAATGGGCGGATTGCCCCCAAGTTCATTGGACTCTGAAGTAACAAAAAGAATTTGAACAATATCGTTCTCACTCTTTTCGGGAAGGATATGATCTTCTGAAGGTAAAACTGGGTCGACTGCCATCTCGACCTGTTGAATTTGGTCTGGTATGGACTCAAAAGATTCAATTTCAACGATAGGTGTTTCGACCGACGGTTCAGTTAAGTCAGTCGGATTTTCAACTAGTAAAGGACTAGGGGAGAGTTTCCTGTATCCAGATGGAAATCGCTGCGGTGAAGTAGGACGGTTATGCAAGACTCTTTTGGCTTCACCCAAAAAAGGACAACGGGGAAGGGTATGGTTCCCTTCACATAACCTACATGGAACTTTGACCTTTCCTTTCTGTCCATGAACTTCATTATCACTAGTTGATGGTGTGCTGTCAACATTATCACCAGAGGTTGATGACACCGGATGGTGCAAACGGGGGGACCATTCTCTCAAGATCCGAGGAATGCACGGACAATCTCGATGAAAATGGTCTCCTCTACAAATTATGCATGGAAATCTGGGTTTAGGAGCTTTAATGTGCGAATTTTCACCAGTTGACGCATCCAAATCTATGGTTGCTTGTTTGTCCCCTTGCTGAATTGGCTTCTTCTTCTTCTCCTTACCTTTCTTCTTCTTCTTAGCCACCTGGTTATTAGCATCACTACTTTCACCAAGTGAAGAGGAAGAAGGGGAGGGAGAAATAAACGAAGAAGACGGCGAAGGGTCAACTTTAGTATCAACTGGATGCTGATTCGATTGTTGAGGAATCACGTTATTTTGAACCATTGAGGTTGAGAAAAACCATACTGGCAGGCCAATAGTAAGTCCCAGAAGGGATAATGTGGCCATATGAGGAGCACCAATATTTCCCCAAGATGTAAAAGGACTAGGATTCCCCTCAAAAGGGATTCCATGATTAGTGGACTTCATTATCTCAACTTAAGATCAACGAAGGAAATAGGGATGTTATTCTGAATTTAATAAATTTTAATGACGCTTTGACACAACTTTGCTTTTTCAATTTTTAAGAGTCAAGAAAAAGCTAAAGATGACTCTAGTCCCTTTCAATTTTTAATGAGCCTGAAGTGACAAGTGCTCAGATGGACCTTTTCTTTTAAAGAGTCGAAAAGGAACGAAAGTGACTACTCTGGAAATCTAGATAGAGGGATTACCAAACCAATCGCAAAACTGCAAAATACACCTTGGCGATAAATTAAAGAGAAATTACCAAGGACTTATGTACGACAGTTAATCTTTCGGAATGATGTGTTTAGTGCATTGCGATCGATAGGGCGGCAGACACAACGTCCTATGGATAAAGGATATAAGCCTATTGTGGTCTCCCAATATATACGCGACAATACGGGGAGCACAATTTCGTGCTAGCACTTGTCGTATCAAGGAGAGGTAATCACCCAACCTTCAATGAAAACAATAGTTACTAGATTTTACGACGCCGGAACATGTCTCTAGCCTAGACCTCTAGATGTATTGCGTTAAGTTCCAAAGCGTTGTTAAGTTCATTGAAATTTATTTTAGAGTTGATCTTGTTTAAAATTTTTCCTTTCAATGGTTCACCACGTGATGTAGATTTAAAATTCCTAAATATGCATTCTACAATGATAAACAATCGTTGTTTATTTTGAGCAATGAAAATCCTAGCTACTAAGGAAAGAAGATTACGATTCTTTCAAACAAAGAGCAAACAATACACAACTAATGCACTTTTCCTAAATCATTTTTCGCACACAGTCTAAATGCAAATGCAAATGCATGTATTTGTTTTGTTCCCCTTAATGTGAAAAATGCCAAACAAGGAAAACTAAGTAGAGCAAAGATCTGAAATATTTTTACTCAAAGCGACATTTCGACAATTTCTTTTTCAAAATAGAAAGGAAGACTAAACGACACTTTTCAATTTTGAATAGAAAATGATTTCGACACTTCAAATATCAACAAATCAAATCAAATACATGACAAAAAGTTCAATTGACTATCCAGGGAAGGAAGACTCAACAACACTTCTCTTTTTGACACAAAACGACAGTTACGACACTTTTTGTACCAAAACGACAGTTCAATTTAAGCAACTTTTCGACAAAGGATTATAAATGATGGACAAATACATAAAAGCATCTTCTAATCCTAATCAATGGAGGCTGATCTATCTGATGTAAGGAGGCTTCAGTAATGAGGTACTGTTCATAAGCAACAAAACAACTAAACATAATTGAAAACAAGGACAAAAACCCCAAATTTCAAGAAGGGAAGTAGGCTCAATCAGTCATCACACCTGGGCTTCACAGAAACAAGGATGCATCACACTTTTCAGGCTCGGGAGGTGCGATGCATACTGGCAGATAGTGACAAACAATGCGATGGGCTAGGGAGCGCAACTGAGATGGGTTTTGGCACAAATTTGCAGCTGATTTCAGTGAGTTAAGCTGAGCTATGATGAATAGTAAAGAGAAAAGTATAAAGGTATGATCTTGAGAGGTTACTGAGCTACGAAAAGGGCATCTAGAATGCTTGTAAGTCAAATATTCAATTCATAAACTAAACCGGAGATTGATTGAAGCATCATTCATCTACTATGCAATTGTAGAGCAAGAGCAGTTCGAAGGCTATCTAGCTAACTTCAGGGTCCGTCTATAGTTTATAAAACAAACAAACATCTATTCATTCCCCAGCGGAGTCGCCATTTTGTTTCTGGGAAAACTAGTGTCTTTTCAATCGACTAGCCCTCTAGGATTGGCAGCTACCCTAGAAACAAACAGTTTAAAGCAATTTGCGATTTTCTCTATGTATAACAGATAAGAGAGAGGCAAAGGAACCAACCTGGATCTTCCGCTTAACTCCTTGCTTGATCTCTCTCCCCCTTGACAGAGCTTGCACCTCCTCTCCTACTTATCCCGCTTAGAGAATACCTGTAGAAACAAAGTAACAAAACACCATCAAAGCATCTTGATCTATTATATCATAAGCATTGCAGAATCAGAAATACAATGAACATACAATGGCATTCACAAATAACAACATTCACAAATACACAATTGTATGGAGGAAAACTCAAAGAACTTTATTAAAATAGAAGGGAGAATTACAACCTAGCTGTCTGATCCAACATCATCCTCCCAGCATCAAAGCCCTCTTCACCTCATGAAAAGCAAGATCACCCAACAATACAATACTCTTTCTCAGATACAAACTATCAGCACTTCCTTACAAATTACAAAATTCCAGCCTCTAGATCTCTCAGATGAGGGATCCATTTATAGATGTATGCAAGGGTGTGAGTCATCTCTAGGTTTTTGATTAGTGTCATTCCACTTGTTGTTTTTGGTTCCACTTGGAGATTTCTTGGATCTCTTACTCATCCCTGGGCGAATTCAGAGAGGCAAGTGTCATAGGAGAAGTTTCTGGAAGATTCCATGAGCATCCACGTATCAAACTATCTTGGACATTTGTCCATCCTCGCTCATCGCACCCCCTAGAAGGCCTCATTAGTATGCATCACACCTGGCTAGTGTAGAAGTCAGTATGCATCGCACCCTGACGGTGGAGCAGTCAATATGGTCCTGTTTTGGCCAGTTCTGGATGGTTTTTAAGGTGGAACTTTTGGGGAATGATGTAATCAGTTGACCATGATCTTTTATGGTATGAAACAACACTTTTAGGGGTTAAAGAGCCCTAGTTTATCGACATATAAGATTGGGGTTGCAATGCCCAAATATGTCTATAACACTTGCCAAGGCATGCAAGTGACTATAGCCCTCTAGTCGCACTGATAAACCTGACTCCATGCAAATATGTGCTTTTCCAATCAGTTCTATGCCAATAACCCCAAATTTTGAGCCACTTTTTCAGGGCCATGACTCATGCCTTTTCCTATAACTTAGTGAAACTTCTAGAAATGACAAATGACATAGAAATAAAGCTTATAAACCAAAACTTGAACCAAGACTTAACCTGACTCCTCCAAACTAGGACTGACATTTTGTCAAACATATGGTAAACATGAAACTTATAGGTCATGAATGCAAATTTGAAAATAGGGATCTAAAACTTATCTGAGGTTAAATAAGAAGGGCCAATGCCTTCTCACAATAGTTGTCATAACACCAATTAGGTCATGCATTCATGAACTAGACATTCATTAATGGAATTATGTTAAGATCCATACTTAGATCTATCAATTAACCATGATCATAACCAACATATAACCAGATACATAACAATGATAAGACAACCATTTAAGTCACATAATAAAAATTACATTTACTCATCAAAACAAGAGGGACTTAGCTCTTATTAACCATATGAAAAATCCAACCTATTTAGGGACTTCCATGTACCACCCTACCATAGATTGGGTTGAACCAAATCTTTCTTTCAACCAATCACCCCCATGCCATATGGAAAACATGAATGTCAGATCTCATGGGATAAAACAATCCATAAACAACCAAGGGAATCCAGAGGTTAAAGCACCTCCACCCTCACCATACCATCGTCTCACCTAAACCGATTCCGAGATCACAAAATCAAACTGAGCTGAGATGCCTCAGAATTCCTTTACCATGCCTTGAGGAATTTTCCAATCTCCACCCACTTGTTGAGGGATTCCTAGAGAAAATTAACCATGCTCATAACCAACATATAACCAGATACATAACAATGATAAGACAACCATTTAAGTCACATAATAAAAAGTACATTTACTCATCAAAACAAGAGGGACTTAGCTCTTATTAACCATATGCAAAATCAAACCTATTTAGGGACTTCCATGTACCACCCTACCATAGATTGGGTTGAACCAAATCTTTCTTTCAACCAATCACCCCCATGCCATATGGCAAACATGAATGTCAGATCTCATGGGATAAAACAATCCATAAACAACCAAGGGAATCCAGAGGTTAAAGCACCTCCACCCTCACCATACCATGATCTCACCTAAACCGATTTCGAGATCACAAAATCAAACTGAGCTGAGATGCCTCAGAATTCCTTTACCATGCCTTGAGGAATTTTCCAATCTCCACCCACTTGTTGAGGGATTCCCAGAGAAAACCATCTCCACCTCCAACCCTTGGGATTTTCCTAAGACCACCTCACTCGGATTCAAAACCTTCCAAAAATCCAAAGCTTAATGGAGAAAGAATCCCATCACACCATGGATATCTGGAAATGGAAAGGCAAGGTTAAAACCACTATTAAAACACGACAAAATCCATGCCACCGACATCAAAGAAACCAAAGTACACACATGCCTATGCCATGCATTCCAAAACCAACTAGGAAATCATACATGCAATTTGTTAGTTGCAAGTATTCCTGCTGAAGCTGCTTGATCCAACCTTTCCTTGCTTGATCATTGCTTACTTTATCTTCCTTGTCCTTCCTTTATTTTCCTTGTCCTTCTGTTACTTGTTTGTTTTTCCTTCTCCTCTTGGTGCTATTCCCCTCTCTGATACTAACTATCAAACTGAACTAAAAAAAGGCTACAAACTGATGCTCTGATGTCTTTTTATTATTGATGCCTCTAATTTCTTCATTTTTCCATCATTTCCTTCATTTTTCTCCTCACATGCAACATGTGATCTTTCACCTCCCTTTTCTCCTAATTTCCTTAATTTTCATAGAAATATGCCACTTAATATTCCCTTTTTTCCGTTTCAAAGCCTTTCTCATTGCCTTTGCCAATTTCCCCTTAGCCATAAACACAACAAGTGATACCCACAATGATATTTTGCCTAGCATTTAGCTTGGAATAAGTGTCCCTTGAATTTGGTCTTATTTTGCCTTTATCAAATTTTATTACATGAACTTTTAACCCAGGCCTGTTACATACCCCTCCCCCTCAGGGGAACACTGTCCTCGGTGTTCTATGACACTTACAACCAACAAAACCATTGAAAAGCATATCATACTACCCATGGAGCTTTATAACCTTGCGCGTTGCATATTTACAATTAACAACTTGCTCAAAAGGAAAACCATCATGACGAACATGACAACATGACAACCATACTGCTTATTGGAGCTTTACAACACAGATCATGGTGGTATTTACAATGACAACCATACATAGATATGTACATATACAAAAACTCATTTTCCTTCATCGACAAATAATGAAGGATACATAGCCCACATCTGATCAACCATCTCCCATGTAGCTTCATCAGGTCCAAAGTGCTTCCATTGCACTTTAACTTGCTCGATTTCTCTGTTCTGTAGCATGAGTTGTTTTCATTGCTATATGCTCTAAGGTTCTGGCTAGAATTCTCCTTCTGGATCCACCTGCAATACAGACCAATCAATAACATGAACAACATCCTTTACATATATTTTAATCAATGAAACATGGAAAACGTCATGGAATTTCACTATTGGACGGAGGGTAATTATGTAGGCCACTGGTCCAATCCTCTTAAGGATCTTAAATGGACCACAATATGATGGTGCCAACTTGGCACATGATCCAATCCTTAAGGATCTCTTCTTGGACTGGATGTGCAAATACACATGCTCCCCAACCTGAAACTCCTTAAATGCCCTGTGATGGTTTGCATAACTCTTCTTCCTGTCTTGTGCTGCCTTCAGATTATTATTTATAACTTGCATTTCCTATTCCATGTCTGCCAACATATTTGGTCCAATAAGTACCATTTTCACATGATCACTCCAGTTGATGGCAGTGTTACAACTCTGCCCATATAGTGCCTCAAACAGACTCATCCTCAGTGACTCCTGGTAACCATTGTTGTAAGAAAACTCAACCAATGGAAGGTACTCCTCCCATCTCCTATGTTGATGCATCACATACATCCTTAGCATGTCCTCCAGAATCTTTTTGACACTCTCTGTCTATCCATTTATCTACGAATTATAGGTTGTATTGAAGGCCAACTCTGTCCCCAAACCTGCAAATAACTCCTTCCAAAACTTGTAAGTGAACTCAGCATCCCTGTATGACACAATCTTCTTTGAAATACCATGAAATTTTACAATCTCTTTGATGAAGACATGTGCTACCTCACTAGCTGAATAAGTAGTCTTCATTGGAATGAAGTGAGCTACCTTGCTCAACCTGTCGACCACAACCATGATAGAATCATGCCACCTCGATGTCCTTGGAAGACCTGTAATGAAGTCCATGGAAATGACCTCCCATTTCCATTCTAGAATTGGAATAATCTTACGAAATCCACCTGGATGCTTACATTCTGCTTTCACCTGCAAACATTCCAAACATCTAGTTACGAACTCTGTCACTTCCTTCTTTAGATTCAGCCAATAGTATAACTTATTCACTGTTGTCAATGTCTTCTGGTATCCCGGGTGTCCTGAATATGGTTTGAAATGAAACTCCCTCAAGATAAGCTTCTTGAGCCCACTATCATCCGACACATAGATCATGTCCCTGAATCTCACTAAGTCATCTTCCGTGAGATGATAGTCCACATCCTAATCACCTATACCCTACTGTTGTGCCTAAGATCCCTATACCTGTCATCCAATTGTTCTACCTGTAAGATCTGATCTTGTAAATCTGTCCCATGTGAGCTTACTACTACAACATGGTTCATCTACACTCTCCTACTGAGAGCATCTGCAACCCAGTTCTCTTTACCCTTAATGTATATTATCTTGAATTCAAACTCATTGATAATGGCCAACCACCTACCTTGCCTGACATTTAGATTCGGTTGGTCAAATAGGTACCTCAACCCACTGTAGCCACTCATCAATATGAAGCTCCTGCCAAGAAGATCATGTCTCCACATCTTCAATGCATGGATGATAGTTGCCAACTCAAGATTATGAGTCACATAGTTCTGCTTGTGCTCATTCAGTTTCCTAGACTCATAGCATACCAACTGTCTTTCCTGCATCAAAAATCCACCATGTCCTCTCTTGCAGGAATCTGTACACACTACAAACTCTTTGTATGGATCTACGATCTTAAGAACTGGAGCATTTGTCAACAACTGCTTCAGTTGCTCAAAACTTGCCGCACATTCCTCTGTCCATTCAAATTTCTTTCCTTTCCTCTGCAAAGATGTAATGGGATATGCAATGTGTGAGAAGTTCTGGATGAACCTCTTGTAGTAACCTACTAACCCCATGAATAATCTGACTTCATCCACATTCTTAGGAGATTCCCACTCCATGATAGCCCTTATCTTTTTTGGATCTACAGTTATGCCTTCCTTGGAAACAACATGTCCCAAGTAATTCACCTATGTCTGAAAGAAATTGCAGTTGCTAAGCTTGGCACACAACTGATGCTCTCTTAGCAATCTCAACACTGTTGTTAAATATTTGACATGCTCTTCCTCATTCTTAGAATATATGAAGATGTCATCAATGAATATAATAACAAACTTATACAACTAAGGATGCAACACACTATTCATCAAGCACATAAATGTAGTTGGAGCATTAATCAAACCGAATGGAACTACAACAAACTCATAAAGCCCATACCTGGTTCTGAATGTTGAAAATGGCAACAAGAAAATCCTAATTTAATTTTCCCTTGAATTAAATTAGGAGAAAATTGTAATTCCACATCACAAGACAACAAGAATGAATTAACTAACTTAATTTCACTTAGTTGGCTCAGTTAATTTGAGTTGAGGGCCTAACTTGAGTCATGTAGAGTGGTTCCTAAATTTTAGGAGCCTAGGTTGAGTTTAATTTGAGTTGTAATAGTTTAATTAAGTTAAACTGAGTTAATGTCAGTTAAACTAGTTCCAGTTGTTGGAGGAACTAGTGGGAGGTATAACAATGGGGTGAAACTTCATGTGTTCAACCAGTTAATTGATAAATCAACCATAATTAACTCATGCATGCATGAAATTCGAGTTACCTAGTTGAGATTGGAGTTCAATGGTAATGTACTATCAGTTGTATAATTTTTTGAGTTGTACAGGTGGTGCATGTAGTCAAAGAAGGGCCTATAGATATTGTGTAATTCAGGATGGGGATTTCCCTAACTAATAGGGGGCTAATTCCTTGAGAAACAATGCAAGGAAATAGGAGCATGACAGACAACAAAATTGGCCAAGTATTGGCCAGAGTAAGCTTGTGAGGCAGTGAGATAGATTATACTTGTGTAGAGATTGTTCAGGTTGAACAAGCATTGTATTTCTTCTCTATTTTATGATCTAATGCAATATACATGTAGGAAGGGGTTTTGAGCAGCAAGCTTTCCCCTTCGATAAATATATAGGCATATGTGATTGAATCTGATCTCATGTTTATGTTGTGATTTCTCGATCGGTTAATTGTTTTCCCTGATGAATAGAGTAGATTCAAGTTTTTTGTTTTAGCATATTACATAAGCAGTTTGAATCTACAAGGAATTTCTACATGGTATCAGAGCAAGAATCACAATAGAAGAGAAGAATTCGAGTTTGTCTTTGCAGGTAAATCAAATTTGTAGGATCATTCTTCAAAGCCAGGGATGTCGTTCTATGAATTGAGACTCGAGTATGCCCTTGAGTGTAGCTCGAACTACATTGCTTGGAAGTACAGGATGGAGGTAGTGTTGGAAGATAACAGGATGAAGGAATTCATAGACAATGATATTTCTAAGTCTCCAAAAATTATTTCTCAAGATCGAGAAGAGTGGAAGAAATGGGTGGTAAAGGTGAGGAGGATCATACTAGAAGGAGTTTGAGATCATATTGTCTCGAATCTCCACAGGAAGGATACCCCATATGCAATGTGGCAAGCCTTGATAGACTTGTTTCAGAACAGCAATGACCACATGAAGCTGACTCTAAAGGACAAGCTTCAGAAGATCATATGAAGAAGGTAACACAATACCACAATACCTGAGTAGGTTTACCCAATGTCAGGATGAACTTGGGAGTGTTGGTATTAGAGTTGTTGAAGATGATCTGGTAATCCTAGCACTTATAGGCCTTCCCAGGAGCTGGCACAACTACTGGAATTCGGTAAATGGGAGGGAGAAGCTACCAAATCGGGAGCGATTGTGGTTCGACTTGGTATAATAAGAGATAAGGTGGAACATAAGTGATGGAACCTCATCCAAGCATGATGACGACGAGAATTGTGCCTTCGCTGGAAAGGAAAATAAAGGGAAAGGGAATAAATCCCAATCCAATGGAGAAATTGGTAAGGTAGGTAAGAAGAAAGACTTGTCGAAGATTAAATGTTTTCACTGTCATGAGCTGGGGCACTATGCCGCAAAGTGTGCGCACAAGAAGGTCGACAAGAATCCCTCAGAAGGAGTAGCAGGTGAAGCTCTAGCTTCACAATTCGGGTTGGATTTCACATTCATTGCATGCATGGTGACATCGATAATGGGTAGTGTGTGCTATATGGATAGTGGAGCCTCATTCCATATGACGAGAAACAAGCAGTGACTTGGAGGAGAAGGACCTCCAGATGCACATCGAGATGAGAGATGATGGAAGGTATAGCGCAATTGGTATCGGTACAATTACTTTTCAGATGGAGGTTAGTTCTCCTCTCACATTAAAATATGCCATGTATGTTCCGGGTCTGAAGAAGAATTTAGTTTCAGTTGCTATGTTGGAAGAAAAAGGATACAACGTGATATTTTGTAAAGGAAAGGCTTTCCTTAGACATATCGCTATGGCACAAGTGAAGCAAATTAGGGTTCGGGTGAGGAACCTCTATAAATTGGATGTAGAAGACTGTGTTTCCTTGAGCACAAAAGCAGAGAAGGTGCATAGCTGAGACATCGGTGAATTATGGCATAGGATACTTGGCCATTTGCACCATGAAGATTTGAAGATAATGCAACATATTTCTACAGGACTTCCCATGGGTGCACTAGAGTAGCGAGATACATGTAAAGGGTGTGCACTAGGGAAGTACACCAAATCTGCCTTTCATGATACAGACAGTAGAGCACAACCAGTCCTTGAAAGAGTTCACTCAAATGTGTGTGGGCCTTTCTTGACAGCCTCCATGACCAAGCATAGGAAAGTGAAGGCTCTCAGGAGTGATAACAGTGGTTAATATGTGTCGAATGAGTTCAAAAACTTTTGTGCATTAGAAGGCATTCAATGGGAGTTAATAACACCCCATAACCCACAACAGAATGGGGTGGCTGAGAGGAAGAACAAAAGTATTGTGGGAGTTGCACGGGCGATGTTGCATGATCAAGGCCTACTGCTGCACTTGTGGGTTGAAGCATGCAACATAGTTGTATATGTGCATAACAAGAGTCCTCATCGAATTCTTGGGATGAGTACACCAGAAGAAGATTTTTCAGGGAAGAAACTAGATGTGTCACACTTCAGGATATTTGGTTCATCAGTTTACTGTCATTTTACCAAGGATGCAAGGAAAAATCTAGAGTCGACAGTTGAGTTGGGCATATTTGTTGGGTACATTGATACACCTCACAACTATTGGGTGTATCTGCCATCTCACATGATGACAATTGTTCGTAGATATGTGAATTTTGATGAAGAGAAGGCCATGAGACGTTCCCTTGAGAGGGAGCTTCAGTTACATGCATATGAGGAGCTTTTGGCTCCAAAGGAAGAACCTCAGGATGATGTGGAGCAACCACATGCATAGGAGCAGAGAGTGGGAGCACCCACTCATGCAGAGACATCGAGAGATGGAAGGAAGCACACCAGGGAAGATGACATATTATTGCATGATGCTAAAGAGAATGTGTGAGCACCCACATCACATCGTAGGCATAGTAGGTCACCAGATCGATACACTGGGTACATGGCTCTAATGAGTAAGCTAGTTGAGATAGAACCATCCTCATTCGAGGAAGTAGTGCAAAAGCGAGTATGGGTTGTTTCCATGGTAGATGAATATGATTCCATAGTTAGAAACAATGTTTGGGAAGTTGTCCTGAGACTAGAGAACAAGTCAGTGGTAGGTTCTAGGTTGATCTGCAAGGTGAAGAAAGCAACATATGGAAGCATCGAGAAACACAAGGCCAAATTTGTGGCCAAGGGGTTATCTCAGGTGGAGGGAATTGATTATGAGGATACATTTTCTCTAGTAGCAAGGTACTCTTCTCTCAGATCAATTCTAGCACTTGTAGAGAAGATGGGATGGAAGATACATCAGATTGATGTGAAGAAAGAATTCATCAATGGAGTGATTGAGGAAGAGGTGTACATTGAGTAGCCCTAAGGATTTGAGACATTCGATAGAGAGTTTCATGTGTGCAGACTCAAGTGAGTGTTGTATGGATTGAAATAATCACCCCATGTTTGGTACACTAGGATCAACAAATATTTCACTAGGTCAGGCTTCACCAAAAGTGAAGTAGATGCAAAGCTTTACCATATTGTGGTTGAAAGTAAATTATTGATTATAGTATTATATGTCGATGATTTAATTCTAATAGGTGATGAGAAGCTAGTCAAATCTTGCAAAGAGGATATTGCAAGAGAATTTGAGATGAAGGACCTGGGGCTCATGCATTAGTTCCTCAGAATGGAAGTATGACAAGGAGATGGGGAACTATTTGTCTCTTAGGGAAAGTATGCCAACGAGATACAGAAGAAGTTCCACATGGAGAGCAACAAACCCATGGAGACTCTAGCAGGGAATTGGAGGAAGGAAGATGCAACTTCAAGTGAAGTAGTGGAGGCTACTATTTACAACTAGCTTGTGGGTTCACTTATGCATTTGGTGAACACATGACCAAACATGTGTTATTCAGTTAAAAAACTCAGTCAAGAAATGGTTAAGCCAACCAAACTGTATTGGAAGGCAACCAAACATGTGTTGAGACACCTCAGAGGCACCACTCAATTTGGTATTTGGTACATGCAGACAAAGGGAGTGAAGTTTCAAGGCTTCACAAATGCAGATTGGGTGGGTAGTCCATCAGATAGGAAGATCACATCAAAAGGCATCTTCAATATTGGTTTAACAATAGTTTCTTGGTACAACAGGAAGCAGAGATCAGTTGCACTCAGTTCAACAAAATCAGAGTACATGGCTGCTAATCAAGCAACTTGTGAAGTTATCTGGATGAGGAAGATTCTTGTTGGGTTATTTGGTCAGATGATGGATCCTACAGTGATTTTCTATGACAAATAGGGTTGTATTAAACTCTTTGAGAATCCATTTTTTCATGATCGATCCAAGCATATCGATATCTGGTATCACCATCTACAAGATTGTGTGCAGAGAAGAATCACGTTGTTGGAGTGCATTCCTACAGAGGAACAAGATGCATATATTTTGACAAAGGCATTGTCAAAATTAAAATTCGATTTCCATAGAGGAAGGGTCGAGGTAGCAGATAATCCCTTTATTGTTGAGAGGGAGTGTTGAAAATGGCAACAAGAAAATCCTGATTTAATTTTCCCTTGAATTAAATTAGGAGAAAAATTTAATTCCACATCACAAGACAACAAGAATGAGTTAACTAAGTTAATTTCACTTAGTTGGCTCAGTTAATTCTAGTTGAGGGTCTAACTTGAGTAATTTAGAGTGGTTCCTAAATTTCAAGAGCCTAGGTTGAGTTTAATTTGAGTTGTAATAGTTTAATTCAGTTAAGCTGAGTTAATGTCAGTTAAACTAGTTCCAATTGTTGGAGGAACTAGTAGGAGGTCTAGCAGTGGGGTGCAACTTCATGTGTTCAATAAGTAAACTGATAAATTGACCATAATTAACTCATCCATGCATGAAATTAGAGTTACCCAATTAAGATTGGAGTTCAAGGGTAGTGTACTATCAGTTGTATAATTTTTTGAGTTGTATAGGTGGTGCAACAGTCAGAGAAGGGCCTATAGAGATTTTTCAATTCAGGATGGGGATTTCCCTAATTAATAGGGTGCTAATTCCTTGAGAAAAAATGTAAGGAAATAGGATCTTGCTAGGCAATAGAATTGGATAAGTATTGATCAAAGTCAGCTTGTGAGGCAGTGAGATAGATTATACTCGTGTAGAGATTGTTCAGGTTGAACAAGCATTATATTTCTTCTCTATTTTATGATCTTGTGCAATATACAAATAGAAAGGGGTTTTAAGTAGAAAGCTTTCCCCTTAGATAAATCTCTGAGAATATGTGATTGAATCTTGTCTCATGTCTATGTTGTGATTTCTCGATTGATTAATTGTTTCCAATGATGAGTAGAGTAGATTCAAGTCTTTTTTCTAGCATATTACATAAGTAGTTTGAATCTAAAAGGAATTTCTACACAGAAATCAGTCTTGTAGATGTCCTCTTCTTTGATGAGTACTTGATGGTATCCTGATCTCAAATCAATCTTCGAGAACACTGATGCTCCCTTCAACTGGTCAAACAAGTCATCAATCCTCGGCAATGGTTACTTATTCTTGATCGTCGCATTGTTCAGCTGCTTGTAATCAATGCACAACCTAAGAGTACCATCCTTATTCTTCACGAACAATACTGGTGCACCCCAAGGTGATACACTTGGTCGAATGTATCCCTTATCAAGCATTTCCTTTAGCTTGATCTTCAACTCTACTAACTTTGGTGTGCTCATCCCGTAAGGTGCGTTTGATGTTAGTGTTGCCCCTTATACCAACTCAATAGAAAATTCCACTTCCCTATGCAGAGGAAACTCTAGAATCTCTGATTGAAACACATCCTGAAACTGCTGTAATACAGGGTACCTCTTGAATATTTATACATCCTCAACATCCTTGCCCTTGTCACTAGAAATATGGACTGCAAACATTACACACCCTTTCTTGCAACTGTGCTTAACCTGCATAACTGTGACCATCCTCATTGATGTAGGATTCTTCTTTCCCTGCAAGATTATATTTTTTCCATTATCATCCAGGAACTCAATAGCCTTGTCATAAAAATATACTTTTCTCCTGTGAAGATATAACCAATCCATGATTCCAGTGGCAATACATTCATATGTGTTGTTGTAGACATACCATTCAACTCAAATGCACAAGCTCTTACCCAATGATGAACTCTCTTCTTAGTACCTATAGCCAACTGCACCAACCAAGACTCTGCATGCACTTCTTTTCTCAAGCCACACTTATCCACCAGGTTAGGATTAACATAACTATAATTAGATCCAGGATCAATCAAAATAGAAACAACTCGACCACAGATCTTACCTTCCATCTCAATAATGGATGCCTGATGATCTGCTTGCTTGTTGTCCACAACTGCATAAATCTGAGGAATGCTATGACCAACATCCCCAACTGTTTGCGCCTCCTAAGCACTATAGATCTGAGGCCTACCACCCTGGTACAATGGAAAATCCTTCTTGCGATGATCTTTGCCACATATCCAACACTGCAATGGTCCCCTACCATCACCTCTAGTTTGCTGCTCTCTAGGCTGCAACCCATGTCCCTTCTCAACTGCATTGAACTTCTTATAAGGAACCACATTTTCTTTCTCACCTGCATCCTGAGGTCTTCCCCGCTTCAGTGGCCACTTCCCTTTAATTTTCTCATTTCCTTTCAAGTCACGCTTAGGCTCAAATTTGCGCTTTAACTGCTCATAACAATGCTTTAGCTTCTTGATGGCTTCCTCCAATGATGTAGGCTCATCAAACTCAATCCGATCTCTATATGTTGCTGGAAATCCACTGATGAATCTCTAAATCTTAGCCTTCTCATCCTTGAGGTAAGACACATACCTCAAAAACTCCAGGAACCTGCTAGTATACTCATCATTTGTCATAGAACCCATCTGCAACTCATAAAATTCCTTAGCTTTGTCATCATAGTACCTCTCAGACAAGTACTTCTTCTTGAAGAGTATCTCGAACTCATCCCAAATCAATTCTTCTTCTCGAATTCCCTTGACATTATTTGCATTTTCCCACCAAATATTCATATTGGCTTTCATGTTCTATGAATTATGCAATATGCATAATTTATTCATCTCAAGCAACCATGCCTATGCATCTTCTAACTTCTTCATCTCTCCATCGAATGTAGGTGGCTTGAATTTCTTGAACTCCTGAGGCAAGTACTAACTCCTCCTATAAGGATGATGATGGTGATGACTGTGATGATTTATCCTGGATGAGGAACTATATGACGTCCATACATGCCAATCCTCCTGTCAGGCGTATCTAATGATCTTCCACCTCTGACTGTATCCCCTTTATCCAACCTGTATCTAGATTGGGATTTGCTACCATAGGCTCCATTATTTTTCTCTTCCTACTCTTGTCTGATCCTGAATTATCCCTCTCTCTACAATTCTGACAAGCTCTGAAGAATCGTTGCATTGACCTCTACCTTCTTTTCCCGAGTCCTTACAAGTCTTTCCTGAGCCTCAACCAACCTATCATTGTTCGCTTTGCAACTTCTGATCTCTACCCTCAAACTTATAAATGTATTTCCTATACCAAGATCATTATCTCCTCCTTGCTGCCCAACTGATCTATAGGGAGAGTCACGGGAACTGTAGTATATAATTTTTCTCTTCATCTTTGATTCTCTTCTTCCTGCAAGTGTACCATGTCAGATTAACCAAATGGAGACCAAAATCAAAACCATACCTTATTGATGTTCAGGGGAGCATGATACATATATAATTATAATCATATCAATATAAAAACATCATGCATGACCATACTAATTGTACACCCTAACCCCATGCATGACAACCATAACTATGACAACACCATACTTTATCCAAAGAGAGCGCAACCCACTTTGATACCACCCTGTAACCCACCTCCTCCCACATTTACCTACTTGTGTCGGTTTACCCAGGGTAAATATGAGTTCAGGGTCACTATGATAATATTCAACCTTCTATATGACCTTAAATAACTTGTGTCGACAAGTTAAGACCTTACTGACTTCCCTCAGGTGCTACAAGACCTCCAGAAGCAACCCAACCTATCCAGGTGTCCAACCCCTAAGATAACTCTCTTTTTTACTGATTTAGAGCCCCAATGACTCCCTTGCCAAGGCATGCAAGTGATTGTAACCCTCCAGTCACACTGATAAGCCTACCTTCATGCGACTGTGGACTTTTCCAATCAGTTCTATGCCAACAACCCCAAATTCTGAGCCACTTTTTCAGGGCTAGGACTCAGGCCTCTGCCCAGAACTCAGTGAAACTTTGAGAAATGAAAAATGACATAGAAACAAAGCTTATAAACCAAACATTGAACTGGGACTTGACTTGACTCCTCCCAACCGAACTGACATTTCGTCAAACAAATTGTAAACATGCAACCTACAAGTCATGAATGCAAATCTGAACATAGGGATCTGAAACTTACATGAGGTTAAATAAGAAGGGTCAATGCCTTCTCACAATAGTGGTCATAACACCAATTAGGTCATGCATTCATTAACCATATCTTCATTAATGGAAATGTGTTAAGAGCCATACTTAGATCTGTCAATTAACCATGCTCATAGCCAACATATAACCAGATAAATAACAATGATAGAACAACAAGTAAATTTACTCATCAAAGTGGTGGGCTCCAGTATTGTAGCAATAATGCTACAACTCCTGGAACTCCCTTCTTTAATTTTATCAACCCGGTAGTTCGTAACAAACTTGGAAGCGACGGTGCTGTATACACAAGTACTAGCTCTTGCCGCAGCTGTCACTTGGTCAGCTGGCACAAGTTCGCTAGGAGCTTAAGCCAACTTCTATGAGCTCTTAGAAGAAGCTTTTTAATTGATGGATGAAAGCTAACTCAAAGGAAGCTAATCTACTTGCGAAAAGAAACTGAAAGCCAAACAGAAACGCAAACCCTAGCAAACCCTAATTCTACCAGCTAGTCCTACTGATGCAAAGATGAGAATGAAAACTACTAAAAGAGATGTTGTTACTTCTATGAAGGTAAAATACATGTGTCTAGACTACCTCTACTTGAAGAAAACATCTTTTTGTATTCTTGAATCAGTTATTAGAATTATCATGCATGTGCTTTTAACTAGCTTTTTACTGTGCAGAGGTGGATCAAGGAGGAGAAATGCTTGGAAAAGGTTGGGAAGGTACATAGAGGGCCTAAGGGGTCCCTAGCACCCTTTCAGAGAGTTTCACAGAGTTTGGCTATCAAGAAACCTCATTCGTGAGCTTCTACAGGAAGTCTGCAGGGATTCTACAGGATGTTTAGGATTTCTACAGGATGTTCTGTAATTTTTCTACAAGATGTTCAGAAATGGGGTTTTGAAGCATGGATGGAGGAAAAAAGGTGGAGGAATGAGTATGGAGGTGAAATAGGGGTGTAGGGGAGTTCAAGACTTGGAGGATGGAGTTGAGGAGTGGCGTAGATGGTGAGATCTGTTCAAGGAGGGATGAAACGATGTTGCACAAGAATATGAGAATCATGGCAAAGTAAGCGAATGAGGTAAATGTAAGGTAAGGGTTCTGAGTGAAGGATGAAACAGGTAGGTTGGATGGAGTATGTGCAGGTAAGGAAGGGTGACAGGTACTCTGCAAGTGGTTTTTCAAACTGAACAAACAAACACTTATAAAACCTATGACCTAGTTACTTTACTCTATTCTGACCTAAGTAACAACAAAAGGAAATGAACAACAATTTATTCGAAATGGAATGCGTGAACTAACTTATGCCACTAAGAAATCATCAACCGAAGCATTTAAACACTACTAATATCAGCATCTACAAAAGAGGATTCCAACACTAAGAATTGCATGGCAAAGCAAAACAATGTTTTTGTGGGCAGCAAGGTTACATTGGTCCCAGATCATGATTCCACTGAGGGGGAGGTGAGATCCAAGGTACTTGGTAGCCTTTTTCTGAATATATTCCCTGTGATTAACCTATCAAGCAAATCTGAACATGAAGAACCTTTTTAATCATCAAAAGCAACCTAAATAACAACACAATATTTAAATCTAGATAGCAGATTTTATTCTAAGAATGCAGCAAAGACACATGAAAGTAAACAAAGGAGGTATTGGGCGCTTGAGATGGGCCCAACCCCAAGAGCTATAGCCTCCTAAGAGAGATTTAGAGCTGGTGCAAAGCTGGATTCATCTTTATTGAGCAAGAAAAGAAGAGTTACATCAAAACTGTCCACAAGGAGAACTTGAAAATGAGCTGAAAGCAAAGCTAATCTATTGCCTAAAAATCGAAATACAAACTAGCTAACTTCTGCCTACAAAATGACTAACCATTGGCCAACTACTAGCTAACCAAAATGACTAACTGAAATGAGGCCCTAAGCCCTCTTATTTATACAAATTGAGGACCCCAATAGTCCTCCTAAACTTTAGGGACTCGGCTGCCCAAAACTTGTAGTTAACAACAGTCCTACTTGACTTGCTTGGCTGCCCTTGTGTTAATTGATTTGGTGGCCCTTGAACTCCGAGCTGATGGTGGAGAATTCGAGGTAAGGGCCCATAAATGAAGGGGACACCTTCCTACAAATCCTCTCCCTTGTTCTCCCACGAATTTGGCTGCCAAGTGCTCATTAAAACCTTCAACTTTGTCTCCAAATTGACCAAAAAGGCTAGACAAAGCACCCATTAGACTTGTTGGCATAATGACTAACTCGATTCACTCTATTAGCATAAATATAATCAAAAACATGCAATAAACTAATGAGAATGGTGGATTAAGTCGAATTAGGAGGTTGAATGAGCCCAAATAATTATGCATTTTTGGGGCTCATCACAAAGCAAGAGGGACTTAGCTCCTATTAACCATATGCGAAAGCCGACCAAGTCAGAGAATTCCACATACCACCAAACCATAGATTGGGCTGAACCAAATCTTTCTTTCAGCCAATCACCCCTATGCCATATTCCAAGCATGAATGTGGGATCTCATGGGATAAAACAATCCATAAAAAACCAAGGGAATCCAGAGGTTAAACCACATCAATCCTCACCATACTGTGATCTTACTTAAAATTGTTCCAAGATCACAAAAACAAACCGAGCTTGGATAACTCATAATTCCTTCACCATCCTTTGAGGAATTTTCTTGTCTCCACCCACCTATTGAGGGCTTCCCGAAGATGACCATCTCCACCCCCAACCCTTGGGATTTTCTTGAGACCACTTCTCTTGGATCAAAAACCTTCCGACAATCCAAAGGTGGTTTGAGAAAGAATCCCATCACACCATGGCTATCCGAAAATGGAAAGCCAAGGCTAAAACCACTGTCAAAATCCGACAAAATCCATGCCATCGACAACAAAGAAACCAAAGTACACACATGCATATGCCATGCATGCCAAAACTAGCTAGGAAATCATACATGCAATCTGTTACCTGCAAGTATTCTTGTTGAAGCTGCCTAATCCAACCTTTCCTTGCTTGATCCTTGCTTCATTTTCCTTCCTTTGCTTGCTTGCTTTTCCTTCTCCTCTTGGCACTCTTCTGCTCTCTGAGACTAACTCCAAAAATAAACTGACAAAAGGCTACAAACTGATGATCTAATGTCTTTTTATTATTGATGCCTCTAATTTCTTCATTTTCCCATTATTTCCTTCATTTTCCTCCTCACATGCAACCTGTGACCTTTCACCTCCCTTTTCTCCTAATTTCCTTTATTTTCATTAAAAAACATGCCAATTAATTCCTCTTTTCCTTTTCAAAGCCTTTTCCAATTTCCCCTTAGCCATAAACACAAGTGATACCCACTAGGATATTTTTCCCAACATTCAACTTGGAATAAGTGTCCCTTGACCTTGGTCTTATTTTTCCTTTATTAATTTTTCTTACATGAACTTTTAACCCGAGGCTGTTACACTTGTTAGTTCTTGTAAAATATAATGGTAGTAAGGATTAGAAGCGTGATAGGATGCATCATTTTAGGATATGGCATCATATCATACAGTGGAATCAAGGGCTTATGACATCAAAAGAAGCTTGAAAGATAACTGAAGTAGAAGACTCTGGTAGTCATAGTTAGAAGAAAGTAGCTCTTAGTAACCTCATTAGAAGCATTGTAGAAGGAACTCATCTAGTTTAGAGCTCATCATAGATCATTGGAAATGAGCATTTGCAGGATGAGAATAATCAAGATCCTCCATTGAAATCTTCATTAGAAGGGTCATCTCTTGAAAGAAGTAAGTGTCTCGATGAGAATACCACCTTGGATGGGAATCCCTATTTGGAAGAATGATGGTATGATGACAAAGGAATGCATCATGTCCAGATGGTTGAAATACTCATGAAGACACATTATGGACGGAAGTTCCTAGGAAGCAATGTGTGAAGAAAGAAAGAAGAGATCATGAAAGATGCAACTATGGTCACATAAAAAAGGAAATAAGCATCTGATGATTAGAAGAAATTTCACATGATATATCCACGGGAAAGATATGAAGACTTTGGGAGAGTCTGGAAAGAAAGAAGACCCTTGACAATTTAATATCTTCAAGATGTGTCAATATGTATGTAGGATGTTGATTTTGCAACAAGCAGATGTCATGATGAAAGGCCATGACAAAAGGTAATTTTGATTTGATGTTCATTTTTATTTTATTTTTGAACATCATTTGGATGGGTTGATATAGGGTTACTGAAAGAAAAGTGTAAATGTAACTAGCACTCATGTGATTGGATTGAAAATCCTAAAGGAAACATGATGTGGAAGAAGTAGCTGTATGAAGGAAATCCAGATGTAGATTAGAAGACCAATTTTTGACAAGAGGAAGGGTGACATGATTGACTTGAGGAAAGTAACGAATGGCCAATGCCCTACAAGATGAAGGCTCCATGAAGATGAAGATAAAAATTCATGACATCGAAAAGAGGAGCTATACAAGCAGCGGAAGGTCCCATGATCTCCACCAAAGAAGAGATAGTTGTTGCTTAAAGCAAGTTCCTAGCTAAGAGGAAGCTTGGACAAGTCCCTGGTCAAGAGGGACCTTGGGTACCAACCTTTTATAGGAATGGGTATGTCCTCCCTAATTGAGAGGGGGAGATAGGCACATCATTCTTGTCTTCACTTGGGAAGAAAGAATGGAGGATTGGGTAAGCATCTAGCATCTGATAATGTTTAAGGATGTGTTAGGGCATGCAAGGTAAGAGTAGTCGTAGAGGAATGATATTCTTTGAGGACTGGGAATCCAAGATAAGAGTAGTCCTCGAAAGACATACCTTGTGAACACCTGGGTGGGGTATGTTCCTTTAGAGACAATGATGATTGTGTCTATAAATCATTGGTCTCGCCAACATTGTGCTCTGATCTTGTGGAGAGATAGTGTTGTTAGTCAAGGCCTTGCTATGTGATGATGTTGGTTTATATGATGCTATACAAATGGGTTACCAATCTGACTCGTCATATGAGAATTATATAGATTGAGAATGTCCAAGTATCTTGTATGAATTATGAATATCTCCCTAGTTAAGAGGAAGTGTTGAAATATGTAACTAGATTCGGTCTTCATAATGGAATATGTAATCATGATTTTGTGTATTTGATGTAATGAGAAAAATAAATTTATTATTATTGTTCTTGAGGCATGGGTTTTATGCTCAAGGAAATTTATTTTGTAGGTCAAGCTCCCATTGTGAGCTCCTAAGGCTTATCATTGATTTTACAAGCCATTAAAGTCATTGTAATTTATGAAAAACCGATTTGGACATGTTACATATTGTAAAGAAAATTATTTGAGTTAAAGATAAAGTTAAAAGACCCTCTAAGACCTTGTCTAAGTGTTACAAGAAAATCGACCTCCAAAAGAAGCAAGTCAACCTATCTAGAAGAGATGTTGGCCTAATGATGATGACAAGTCAGCCTACAAGCATGGATGAGGAGTTTATATATAAGAGGACTCATCCTCATTCAAGGAGCATCAAATAAGCATCGAAATCAAGAAAAGAAGTATGAAGTAAGGGATAGAAGAAGCCCCTTGAGTATCGAGTAAAGGAAGGATAATATGAAAGTCTTATACCATTGTTTTTGGGTCCCTCATCTCACATGTGTGACTGCAATTAGGGTTTCTTCAGGAAGATATAGCAGAAGTTGAAGGAAGTCGAGATATACTTCAAGTGAGGATTATTTTTCTAGATGAATTGACAAGGAGAGAATTCCAAGTCAAGTGAAGGAGAGAAGCCATTAATTTTTGCCATCATCATCTCTCATGTGTGGCCTAGGGTTTCTGAAATAAGGGCTGTAAAGTATAGAAATTGCAGTCAAGCTGAAATTGTAGAAATATAGGTTGAAGGTGCAGTCGAGGCGTTGGAAGGTCAAAGTTAAGAACAATCAAAGAGCAGCTAAATTGATTTGACATGTGAGGCAAAGTTGACGTGATATTGGAGGAGTTCTTAGAATTCGTCAATTGAAGATTCTATAAGAAGAAGAATTCTTGCAGGTTTTCCTCTCAAGTTGGAGAGGTTTTGGCCCTGGCTGATAGCCTATATACTGCGTCCTATTGTCTCATTATTATTTATGCTTTGGTAGTTGTTTGATGAAAGAAATCACTAATAATAATAAGTGAAATAAGAAGCTAACTAAGTGAAATAAAACACATCACAAGCAGTTATCAAGAAGAGAAATCACCTATGTTGCTACCACTAGATTTCTCAACAAAGGCTTGTTATTTTTTTCCCTATCTTGCAATGTATTTTTGTCTTTCTCAATCCTCGGGCTGACATATTCGATGATACAAGATGGTGTGAACTTATGAGTGTGATACAGAACTATCACATTGTACACTGATCTAACCATCCTAAAATAATATTTTGTGGAACCTTGTCATTATTGGATACCTAGGATGAACTGTTATCATAACACTGAATTGTGTTGACATACATTTTTTGTTTCTAGCCTGAGTGACATGGGTACACTAATTGGTTGATGTACCTTCTCTTGTGATTAGGATGTCTATAAGGTGTCTTCATAGTGTTTCGTTCATTTGCTTTCAAAGTTTTATTTTCTTCATGCATTAATGTTGCATTATTAATTGTTGAACTTTTGTTTATAAGTACGCTTGCAATTTCTATCATTTGTACTGCAACAATTTAATATGTTTTTAATTCAACTGGTTTGACATCTTCTTGAGTTCATATATTGATTGGATCTATATTCGTTCCTTTTTCCTCAACTTTCATTTTTACATCTAAATATTTCGATGCTTCCTTGTTGATATGTTATTGTACTTTAGTTTCTAATGACTTCTTATATGTCTTAAGATTCTTAATTTGCATAAGTAATTTTCCTTTTTTTTTGTTAGGTATGTGAGTCTTGAAATGATTGGCATGCCTTACCATGACCCAGGAGAATCTAAGTTGTCAAAATCATTGGGGGTCGTACCCAACCTCAGCTAGACCAACCCTTAGCATGACTAGATTTTTTCCCATGGAGTTTTGAACATGCGACCTTTTCACCATATAGTGTCTTAATAGAGCACCCTGTCACCGTCTATTGTATGTCCCATCGGCCTGAGTAAGTAATTTTTCATTGCGGTCCCTAAGCTGAATTTTTTCTTCATTTTTGTCAGCAATAATTTTGTCAACTTCCTTTTTTCATATTTTGCACCAACATTTGACTTTCATGAAGAATTACTTTTGAGATATGTTTTATGTCTTCTCGTGTTATTGAATATTACTTCAATATAATGTCATGTAGTGTTATCCTTTTCTTCCTATATGATAATGTCAAAAACTTCTTCTTCGTTTTTAGGACGAAGGACCTTAGTGTTTCCATCCAGGGTGAACCCAATATAATGTCACCTTAATTGCTCCATAGGGATAAAGCAGAGAATTGTGATATAAATGAATAATACCCAATTTTTAATTGTAAATCAGTTATGTCATATTGTTGTGTATCCTAATGGTCTAATTTCTCGACTATATTTGACTCAGGAATCACCAATTAGTTCGTGATTTTAGGGTTTATATAAGTTTTATTTTTAGCATGATAGATAAAAATAGTAACATGTTTTCTTGCGAGAGTCCCCTTAATTCTAAATAGCACTAGAGCATAGTTATATGAAGTTTTGGAAAATATTCCTTTCTCCTTAGTTATAGATTACATTCCCTTCTTGTTAGGGATTGATTCCATTTTGCTTTGTCAATAATTTTACGTCAAACAATACTTTGACGTCAATGATAAGTGAACCTTTTAATATTCTTTTATATATATATTTTTATACTTCAAATATTTTTTTATCTCTTGAACACCTTGTAATATACTGTTCCCTTCCCTGGAACTTACATAATTAAATAATTTTATTTTATTATTATTGCGCTTTTTTTATTCTTTTATAATATAGCACTTTAATATAACTTTTGAAACTTTATTGTTATTGATAAGTTTCTTTTTAGGTGGGTTAATTTGAAAGGGTGCTTAGATATGGACATGACCCTTCGTGATACCTAAATGCATTTGACCAATGACCGCAAATCAACTGGTATTATGGACGACGACAAAATTGTAATTATATTTTTTGTACAACGAAACAACAATAGAAAGCCTACACAAATCAACGGTGAACGATGTAGGAGATGGCAATGGTGACAGAGTTGGTCAACAGAGGTTACACAAGAAAGTTTGATGGTGGAGCGCGTACAATGGTCGCATGACAATGTATAGTGGTTGTCAATGGTGGAACTGTCAATGGCCGAAACAACATTGGTGGTCGTGTTGAAGGTTTTATGGTGGCTATGAGTGAAAGGTGGCGGTAGGGTTGAAGATTTTATGGTGCCTATTGAAGTGAAGAAGGTTCAAAGATTAAGGCCAGACATCATTTCCTTGTGTGATATATGAAAGTATTAGAAGAGAATAAAACTTCTTGTAAGGAACCTGCCCTTCCAACGTCTTATCAAAGAAATCACTAAGGACTTCAAGACATATTTGAGGTTCCAATCTTTTGGAATGACAACACTACAACAATAACGACAAGGTGATGTTGTGCAGAGGTGGTGGTTGGGGTGTCAACATAAGCTGGTGGTTATGCGGCTCTTCAGGTTTAAAGTTGTTGTTGTTTGTTTGTTTGTTTTTTTTATCCCTTATATATATGTGTCTGTGTGTGTGTATTAATTGAGTGTATCCTAGGTGGTTGGGTAGACTAATTGATCCTCCCCACCCAAGTTCAAGTCTCGTATGTTGACATGTTTACACTATGGAATAGATTGACTTTTTGTTGTGCTTTGAAGTGAGTCTAACCGAGGGATGACCTAGTATATATATATATATATATATATATATATATATATATATATATATATATATATATATATATATATATATATATATATTGTCCTATTATGGATAACCATATTTTACGAACTCTATCTGTTGCATTAGTATCAAAGCCTAGTTCTATGATCCTGGCCTTTGGCCATCAACTCTTCATCAACTTCATTATTATTGCGATTGAGGCTTTTAGCCAGACATTTTTTTTGGAGGTTCTTTATTCTGCCATTAGATCTTTAGCCATTAAAAGAAAATAATATATATATGTGTGTGTGTGTGTATTTTGTTTTAATGGCTAAAGACCTAATGAAATAATGGAGAAGGTTCAAAAAAAAAATGTGTGGCTAAAGCCTCAATCGCAATAACAACGAAATTGATCAAGAGTTCATGGCCAAAGGTCGAGTTCATTGAACGAGGCTCTGATGCCAATGTAATGAACAAAGTTCATACTTAACGAAATATTTAGAACATCTGGAATATGGTAATATCCATAGTAGGACAAGTAATATTTATATAAAATTATTTGAATGTACATGATATATGATATGTTACAAATGAGGGCCCTCTTTATTTAACTAGGTAGGTGCCCCTTCATGAACAATCATTTCCCTTTAAGACATGCCCTTTAATAATTAACTACTTATTAATCATTATTTATTATTTATATTATTTTGTAAATAATTGTGTTCATAACATGGAAAAGGAGCATCAAAGATAGAGTTTAAGAGGTCTTTGGTTGGCAGATGATCAAAGCACAACATTATTCCATAAGTAAGCTCACATGAGGTGATTTATGAATCATGCATAAGAAATTAATATAAAGGACATGATAAAAATAAATACTTTCAAGGAGTTATGGGAAGCAATTGAGCATTTCAAAAGGTTTTACTCACAATACATAATCCCCGATGATGAAGTTACTGAGAAAATGTTGCAAGCAATCCCTACTATGATCATGAATGAGGATAATAGGCTTTTGGAAAAGATAATGGAATACAAGGAGATTATTAAAGTGATTTAGCACCTAGATCCAAATAAATACATTGGCTCAAGTGGCTTTGCCATTCGTTTTTACAGGCCCTGTAATTATTATTAAATTTAATTTTCGTTGTATGTTAAACAAATCCCACCTAAAGGAAAACCTTGGGGAGGGGGTCAACTCTTATTACTTGGCACTAATTCCCAAATATAGTAACCTCTCTTCCTTTTCTAGGTTTTGGTTGATATACTTATGCAATGATTCTTAAAATATTTTAACAAAAATCCTAACGAATTAGCTTTGTTTCCTACTCTTAAATCCCATTTTAGAGAATCAAGGAGATTTCTTCCAAAAACATCAAATTGCATACAACATTTTGTTGTTCTAAGAGGCCATTGACTCAAATAGATCCAATCAATAGAGAGGAATGATGAACAAAATTGATATGGAAAACACATTTGATAGGGTTTACCATAGTTTTCTATTTGAAGTGCTCAAGAAATTTGGATTTTCTCTCATTTTCTTAAGATGGATCAAATCTTGTATATGATGCCTATGGATTAACCCCCCTAATGAATGGTAGATCATATCCATTTTTTCAAACCCGACATGAGTTGTGCAAGGGTTTCCCTTTGTATTTGATGTTATGTATATAAATAGCTGGAATATTTGATCAAGAGTGGGCTGCAAGCCATTCAAGGGGCCATATTATAAGAGGTGTCAAGGCAATCAATCATTTGAAATTCATAGATGACATTCTTTTGCTAAGGGGTGCATCAATAACTATAACCACTAGATTTAAGGAAATCTTAAAAATCTATATGAATTCCTCTAGTGGTATAATAAATAAAGAAAAAGGAAGATTTATAGATGGAACATCTTCTTTTATATCATGCGTTGAATTGCTCAATTTTTGTAATTCTTGTTGGTTAATTAGTGGTCATCCTTTACGTGTATAAGAATATTTATCATGTTAAAAATCTTTGAAGTCATATGGTTAGTAGCTAATAACTCAAAAGGTAAAAAAAAATGTTTAAATGGGGCTAACAATGGTTAAATTTAGTAGGGAGAGTGGTCTTAATCAAATAAATACCACAATGCATCTTGTTACCATGTATAAGTTTTAAATGAGTTGGGTTATATATAAAGATATTCAATGAGTCGCCTAAAAGTACTTTTTGTTTGCCATTCCCTATTGAATCCCTCAAGCCATCTTGGACTTGGTAGTAATAAGGGAAGGAATGAACCATTGTCTTCAAATTGTTTAGATAAAGCATTGACCACAACACACTCTTTACCCTTGTTATATATGATCTCATAATCATACCACAATATCTTAGTGACCCATTTTTGTTGATGTGGTGAAGATAACCACTGTTTAAGGAAGTACTTTACACTATGATGATTATTATTGATGTAAAAACACCTCCCTATAAGATTTGGCTTCCAAGTCTCCACTGGAGGAAGGATAACCATCATTTTCTCCTTATATGTGTATTTTCCCAAATTGCGGTCCCATAATTGCCTACTGGTAAATGCTAAGGGGCATCCTTCTTACATCAATGCTGCTTCTAGATCTCTACCCGAGGCATTTCATTCCAAGACAAAAATCTTATTCAAGTCAAGTACCGCTAATACTAAAGTAGTGCACATGGCATCCTTTGAACCAGTGCGTGTCTATGTTACTTCCTCATGCTAGAAAAGACATCCTTTTTAAGTAATGAAGTTAGGGGAGCTACAATTCTGCCATAATTTTCACAAATTTCCTATAGTACCCTGTAATTCCTAAGAATCCCCTCAAGATATTTAATGTTTTATGAGGCAAGTATTGCATAATCATTACTTTCCTGGGATCAACTTCTACTCCTTCTTGACTTACAATCTCACCCAAATATTCAAACTCAAGAGCCCCAAAAGTAAATTTGGAGCACTCTACAAATAATTGGTCATATCAAGGGTTGCAAGGACTTATCAAGATGTCCAATGTGTGATTCCCATCCTTTACTATAGATCAAGATATTACTAAAGAAGACCCACATAAGAAGAGTTTGAAAATATTGTTCATGAGGCTTTATAAAGTGGATGGAACATTACAGAGACTGAAAGGAATCACTAGAAACTCATAATGACCATCAAGTGGTCTGAAAGTTGTCTTAGGGATGTCTATCTCTTTCATCTCGATTTGGTGGTATCTTGAATGTAGATCAAGCTTAGAAGAAAAAGTTTCTCCATGAATTTCATCAAGTAGATCATCAATAACTGGGATGGGAAATTTATCCTTGATTATCAACTTTTTGATAACCCTAAATTCAAGATACATACTCCAAGTTCCTTCCCTCTTTAATAACATGAATATTGGTGATGAGTAAGGGCTTGTATTAGGACATATGACCCTTGCCTCCAATAATTCTTAAATGATATTTTCTATTTCATTCTTTTGTTCAAAGTGTAGGTTTTAACCCATACATAAATTACCAACATACGAATTCTTAAAACAAAAAATAAACAATGGCGAGAGCATAAAACATAAAACAAACATACAGAGAGATTTTCCCTTGGATACCAAAACTGGGAATACTAGATTGATTTTTCATTATGTTTTTTTCAATGTTACAATACATATATATACATGTCGAAGCATCCATAAACCCCAATCCATTAACCCTGGATTAGAACATAAATGTAGTTACCTTGATTGAATCTATTAAATACCATGGACAGAAAACCATTATGCGCAAAAGCATGTGCGAAATCCATGCAAAAAACCATAGGTAGGTCCGCCCACCTAATATAGGGTCCAAAAAAAATTTCCCGGGGCACTGCCCCGGACCCTGTGTAGGGGGCTATCGCCCCCTGCATAGCCCCGTACTAACACCCACACATGGGGTAGTCATGGAAAGAATACAACACAACCCAACATTCTCCCACTTGTTGTTTTCTTTCCACAGGGGGCCACAAGAGAGCTTAGTCATTGATCCACCCCTGCAATGCCCATTGTTTCTCTACACCAATAGAACTTCTCAGTGCTCACAAAGTTTGTTAACCTTTTTATCCTCAACCATATCCCTCACAAAGTGATACTGAACATCAATGTGGTTTGTCT
This sequence comes from Pinus tabuliformis, assembly GCA_031772625.1. NCBI lineage: Eukaryota > Viridiplantae > Streptophyta > Pinopsida > Pinales > Pinaceae > Pinus > Pinus tabuliformis. Next base: position 430,550,324 of record CM062807.1, read on the forward strand.
TTGAATGATAAGCAAGGTTCTTTGCCAAGAAAATTGCACTTTGGCTGTCACAGTCTATCCTTATAGCTCGCTGTACTAACCTCATACTTGAACACAGTCTCTACAACCAAACTTCTTCCTTGCTTGCGTGAGTGGCTGTCATGTATTCTGCCTCTGTAGTTGAAAGTGCCACTATAGACTGTCTCTTACTCATCCAACTGAATGCACCTCCAAATAGGTTAAACACATACCCACTTGTAGATCTTCTCTGATTTAGATCTCCAGCACAATCTGCATCAATAAAACCACAGATGTCCAAAAATCTGTCCAATCCTGGTCTTCCTTGGTAGCACAAACCATAATCACTAGTGCCATGCAAATACCTTAAAACCTGCTTCACTGCTGTCCAATGCTCCTTCCCCGGTTTTGACATAAACCTGCTCAATACTCCCATTGCATGTGCAATATATGGTCTAGTATAGAACATTGCATACATTAGGCTTCTGACTACACTTGCATATGGAACACGGGACATGTCCTCTTCCTCTTCTTGTGTCTTGGGACATTGTTCAGCAGATAACTTTACACCTACATGAATAGGAACCTTCATTGGTTTACTATCCTGCATATTAAACCTCTGCAATATTGTCTCGACATACTTCCTCTGGTTTAACTAGAGCTTCCTCTTTGCCCAATATCGCTTATTTTCCATGCCCAAAATATAGTTTGCAGCAATAATATCTTTCATGTCGAATTTAGAGGACAATTGGGTCTTCAAATCCTGGATAATTTATTTGTCATTTCCAACCAGCAACATATCATCCACATACAAGACTAGATAAATAACACAGTCACCAATTAATTTAAAATAAACACAGTGATATTCTTTGCTTCTGGTGAAGCCAAGTACCCGTATAATGTATCAAATTTCTGATACCACATCCTTGGTGACTGTTTTAACCCATACATAGACTTTTTTAACTTGCATACCAGTTGTTTCTTACCCTTCATTGCAAATCGTTCAGGTTGCTTCATGTAGATCTCTTCTTCCAGATCCCCATGAAGAAATGTTGTCTTCACATCCATCTGTTCTACCTCAAAATCAAAAGCAGCGGCAACATATAAAAGTAATGTAATAGAATCTACCTTGGCAATAGGAGAAAAAATATCACCAAAATCAACGCCTGACACCTAGGAATAACCTTTTGCTATGAACCGAGCTTTGTATTTCTCCACCTTTCCTTTTGCATTCATATTCTTCTTAAACACCCATTTGTTGCCAATGGGTTTCCTTTAAGCTGGCAACTCCACCAGATCCCAAGCCTCATTTTTGTGCAAAGATGCCATTTCATCAACCATGGCCTCTTTCTAGAGTTTGTTATCCTCTGAATCTACTACTTTCCTCACAGTTCTGGGATCATCATCAGTAATAGATAAAGCAAAATTTGAACAGAAAGTAGATGGACTATACCTTTCTGGTTGCCTTCTTTCTCAAATTGATCTTCTCACAACCGGAGTTTGTGGCTCTTCATATTTTGATTCCTCTTGTGTTGTAGAGTCTGATTCTTCCTCCTTTAGCTCAAACTCTATCTTCTCAGGTTCCTTTGGTAGGACTTCATGTTTAATAACATCTTTCACCCCTCTAAACACCACATCTCGGCTATACACAACCTTCCTCGTTTCTAGGTTCCAGATCTTATAACCTTTTAAACCATCCTTATACCCAATAACGATGCACTTTTCATATTTAGTATCCCACTTTATTCTTTTCTCCTTTGGAACATATACATATGTATCACATCCAAATACCCTTAGATGTGAAAGAGAAGGTTTCTTACCAGTCCATACCTCTTGTGCAGTCTTATTCTCCAAGGCTGATGAAGGTGATCTGTTGACCAAGTAACATGCAGTCTCCACTGCCTCTGCCTAGAATTCCTGTCCTAACCTGACACCACTAAGCATGATTCTTGCCCTTTCCATCAACGTCTTGTTCATTCTTTCTGCAACTCCATTTTGCTCAAGTGTGTATGGAGCAGTCTTCTGCTGTGCTATACCACACTTTTTACAGAACTCTTCAAATTCCTTCTTGCAAAACTCTCCACCGTTATCTGTCCTCAACACCTTTATCTTCTTCTTTTTCTGGTTTTCCACCAAAGCCTTAAATTCTTTAAACATGTCAAAGAATTCAGATTTCTTCCTGAGGAAATATATCCATGTATTCCTTGAGAATTCATCTATAAATGATACATAGTACATAGAATTTCCCAGTGATGGAACCGACACAGGTCCAAACACATCACTGTGCACAATCTCTAATATCTGTTTCACCCTATTACCACCAGAGGGGAAACTCACCCGATTCTGCTTCCCATATACACAATTTTCACATAAATCAAAATCCAAAGAGCTATTAAACATACCTTCTACCATACCATTACCATGAAGTATTCGAAGGCCCTTCTCTCCAATATGTCCAAGCCTTTGATGCCATAGCATGGTCTTTTCTCCAGAGACCACTAGATTTTTTGCTCCACTTTCAGGAACCACAGAACTGTTGCACCCATCAATAACAGTGCTACCTTGAAGCTTGTATAGAGTTCCAATCCAAACTCCCCGCATCAATACCAGTTCTCCTTGAACCATCTTGCAAGTATCTTTATCGAACACTATTTTTACACATGCATCATCCAACAAGGCTAACCATTAAATACTTGAACAAGATATTGACCAAAACAAGCCTTGTACACAATAGACATTTCATCAAACATATGGTAAAGCTATTAGTTACAGGTCATGGATGGACATCTGATCATAAACTTGTAAAATTCATATGAGAATCACGAAGAAGGTCTAATGCCCTCTCAAGTAGCTACAACAACACTTGCTATCCCATGCATTCGTCAACCATTCAATAAACTGTCAAATCATGAATAAAAGCCATAATTAGAGCACATCATAGAACCATGCTTATAACCAGAATAAAAACCATGACAAATCAACCATAAGATAACTTAATGACCAATACATGCTCTCATAATCATAATGAGGAAAATAGTTTGTATTAAAAATTGAAAAAACCAACCAAGTCAGGGACTTCCACGTACCACCCGACCATAGATTGGGCTGAACTAAATATTTCTTTTAGCTAATCATCCCTGTGCCATATTCCAAGCATGGATGTGGGATCTCATTAGATAATCCAAGACATAACCAAACATGGACTCTAAAGCTTAAACCACCTCCACCCTCAAGCTACAGTGATCTCACCTAAACTAGTATTGAGATAAAAAAACCAAACCTAGCTTGGATGCCTCAGAATTCCTTCTATATACCTTGAGGAATTTTCTTGTCTCTACCCACCTGTCAAGGGATTCCCATAGAAAACCATCTCCACCCCAAACCCTTGGATTTTCTTGAGACCACCTCATTTGGTTCCAAAACCTTCCAGCAATCCAAATCTTAACCAAGAATGATTCCCATCACACCATGGTTATTGAAGAAATGGCAAGGCAAGGCTGAAACCACTATCAAACCAGTAAAACTCATGCCAATGACAACAAATGAAGCAAATAAAAAATGCATGTACCATGCATTCACATCCTAGTAAGGAAATCACACATGCAACCTGTTACCTGCAAGATCTTCCTGCTAAAGCTAATGACCCGACTTTTCTCCTTGCTTTCCAATGCTTTCCTTTCCTTGCTTGACTTTTCTCCAAGTCCAAATGAATGATAAAGTGATTCAAGTATGCTCTAAGTGTGAAAGAGTGTAAAAGAGAGAGAGAATGAAAGGAGAGAGCCAAAATTGCATTGAAAAAGAGTTGTGAAATGTTTCTCTGATGCCTTTTTATCATTGATGTCTCCTTTTCCTTCATTTTCCTCTAATTTCCCTTGCATGCAAATTTGTGCCTCTCCACCTTCCTTTTCTCCTATTTTCATTTATTTTAATAATTAAATTCCATTTATTGCCTCTTTGCCTTTGCTAATTTCCATATCCATTATTCAACCACAAGTGATGCCCACTAAAGTGTTTGCCCAACATTAAGCTTGGAATACGTGTCCCATGACCTTGGCCTTATTTTTCCTTTATTATCCTTTATTACATGAAACTTCAACCTAGGGATGTTACATGGATAAACCCTTTGGTGTCTCAAAGATCTAATGATGCTTGTCAGGGGCCCACTACAAATATGTGTGGAATTTTTGTGTTGGATTATCCATAATCTGTGTGGTGGTAAATTGGGAAATCATGCCAAAGTGGTCTTTCTTTAATAATTCTCCATATGATGAGAGTTTACTATTCCATAGGAGCCTATCCAAATCCCTCAAAGGGTGTATACTTGTCCTTATTTGGTGAAACTCATATAGAGTTCTTTGAAATGCAAGGTGACTAGTTACGATGTGTGTGGCCATTCTACCCACATTACTATATCACAACCATACATATCAATGGAAAATAGATGTAGTTTGAGTTGATAGTATCTTATATGGAGTTTTTAATTTTCACATATGCCCCCAGATTTCATCATACCTCCATTGACAATGATTATTTGAAAGTTGCACACCAGGTGTACAAAATAACGAGTTTCTTCTACCACTCTCTTATGAATTAAATCATGAGTACTATCACTATTAACTACAACTACAACTTTATGTCGCTTTATGTATACTGTGAGTTTTAAGGGGAGTCAAAATGATCGTTAATTCATGCAAGGAGATTAGTGGTTATTAACAAATAAATGATGATTCAATATCCACTTGAGTCTAAATGTTGACGTCTTCAACCGATAACTCTAGTTTCCCTTAAATAGTTATGTCTTCGATCAAGGCCTAATTGTTCATATCAAATTGGAATAATTTTTGTTCTTTACACTAATGACTTGAATCATATTTTTAATCACAATTATAATAAACTCCACATCTTTGGTGGTCTATCATTCATGTTAGAGATAACCTTTGTACTTTCGATGTATGAGCAAGAGTTGTGCTTGAGAATTACCTTAGGAAGGTTGAGTGTGTGGAATGAATGTTGTTTTTGTTTGTGCATTAGTAACCATCTCAAATTTTAGGGCCCTCTCAATTGTTTTAAACCATTTATTAAGACATTGCATTCTGACTCATGCTCAAATCTCTTCCTTGAGGTCACTAATGAAATATTATTTATATAAAGAATCCATTAAGTTCTTTGTATATATGGTTAACTGGTTAAAGGTTTCCCTAAAGTTGATGACTAAGCCTATTTGGTGTGAGTTAGTAAGCTTCCCCAGATTGTGAGTATTTCTCTCGAAACGTGCGTGGATAACTTTAACAAATTGACTTAAGGTGATGTAACTCAAATATGCTTTCTTATGTCATTCCCATTGTTGCCATTTTGAATATAAATACATGTCCCCCACACTAAATTTCATCATGTCAATAGTAATTCCTTGGAGGTAAAAGTAATGTTCCAATTGAGTGACCCATCTTGATGGTTTAGAACCATCAAACTTGTTCAATTCCACCTCAGGATAACTATGTAGTCTATTATTGTTCATTGGTCTATTGTTGTGCAGACCTAAAGAGGGTTGTGAGTGACTACATAGTCTTGAGTTAGAAGTTTCTTCTTGGTGTGGCTCGATGTGTTGTGCAATCTAGTGTTTTTATTCTAGTATACATTGAGCTACCACACCTAACAACTTCTCAGACATCATCTTTCTGATGTTGGCTAGGTTTTATTAATTTTGTTAATCCTTATCCCACTTCTCATCCAACTTTTAAATTCATTTTTCAGGATATTCAACCTATCTAGAATAGAGTAGGTGTTCATATTGTTTGGGGAGGTGGTATGAGGTGGTTTATAGGTATACATTTTAGTTGAGCTTACTGGAAAAGTTTACAAGGTCACGGGGACAAGGGAGTGTTAGGTGTTATATCTCTTTGATATACATGTCAGGTCTAATATTAGTACTCAACCCAATATCTCATGGAACTAACTAAGGAGGCTCAATTATGCCCTTAGATGTTCTACTTGACTACCTAGGTATTATGGAGCAATCACTCTTAGTGTTGTTCTTTGCGTACTATAACAATAAGATGCCTGATTGGTTTGTCTAAAGTAGGTTTCATGTATACCTAAGGGACTCCATATGTACCCAAAAGTACATGGAAGTGACATTCTATATACATGTATTATTCCATGTAGTACTACTCCAAGGGGTACCATCAAGGGTTTCCAACAATGTGATTCCACTTGTATTTCATGTGTGTAATCCTCCCCATTCACAATTTTATCCATTGAATGATAGATAACTACGTTATTTAAAGATGTTGGAACGTAAATTAAAAAATCAAGGATTACACACATTTATGAGCTTCCTGACACAAAAAATCTCTTGAAATCACCATAAAGTAACTTGTTGAGGGTAGGTTTTGAGGCTGGTAATGTAAAATGATCACAACTTGTACTATACTTCTCATATGGCCATTATCACCCTAATTATGAAACAACATAACTTCTCTGGATGTCTTGGCACTAGCTTATTTGAAATATTTGCAGTCTATTAAAAAAATCAAATCTGTGAAATTGAGTTTGTCCTAGAAAAACCCTTAAAAAGTGCCAATTTTAAATAAATTACATCTCCACGTCTTGGACTTTGTTTTGGACACTTTTTTTTTTTTAAGAGGAATTCAGATATGAGGTTGGATTCTCCAAATTCTAGAAATTTTTTTAAAAAATAAACCTAAAATTTTCCAAGCTCCTTTTTTTCCATAAAACAATAGCAAAATGAAAAAAAAATCTCTGAATTTGTGTACAAATGTTCTCACTCATCATGCCAAATAAAGAGATTTAATACCATTTGTAGTGTAATTAACCCAATATTTCATAGCATTCACATAAAATGTAGTGTAAAACCCAAGAATGCAAGAGAAAAGAGAGATAAACCCTAACAAATATCTCTTTGATAGTAAAAAATAGAGAGTTATTCACATTCCTCTTCAATAGGGAAACCTGCAAGAGCAATGCTCTAAATATAATAATAATTCTTGACCAACCATTACATGACCTTCTACTGAATATATAAATATACATTAATAATCTTAACTACCCATGGGCCCACTTATAATGGGTGTTGACTAACTAATTTGGGCCTTGTTTATAAAGATGATCATTTTTACAATTAGTAACTTTTAACTAACTATTTAATGAGCCTTATTAAATGAAGGTGTCCTCATACATTGATAAATAATATAAATTAGGGGGTTAGGGTAGGAACCTAATGCTTAGATCTTCCAATCTTCGAGGGTTATAACTATGAGCTCTAACAAGCATTATAAAACAAACTAGGAAGGACATTAAGAAGTTCTTACAACAAGGTGAAAAATCTAATAGCAAAAAATTATATCATGTAAATTGGGTAGTTGTGAGAGCACCCCAAGATAGAGGAGACTTAGACATTAAGGACCCATTCTTGATGAGCTTGGCAGTGGGTTAAAATATCTATGGAGATTGGTCTCAGGGGATAATGAGTGGTGGAAAGAATTGTTATTTAATAAATACTTCATAAGGGGAAAACTGAGAATCCTTGATGGTCCTATCCTAGAGTTGTATGGTGATTATCCAAGGCTTCAATATCTCTTCTTATATATCATTTATCCTTGGCCCCAAATTTAGGGAATGATTCCATTTTTGGGATGATCACATCTTTGAATAATCCCCATCTCACTCAAATCCAAGGTTTAGTTAACATAAGGAATTGTCTCATGGATATAAGAATATGCATGTTATATGATATCTATGTTGGAGGTAGGATGATTCTAGGAAATGTATAGTGTGGCATTTTTTTTTATCTCCCTGAAACTCTCAAGGAGAACTATGATTCTCCACTCCATCATCTTCAAGGAGCCGCTCCAATGAGAGGTAACCTATGGCACTCACACTAGTGGGGGCTCACAAGGTTACTATTTTATTAAGTAAGGATACTTATCCAAGCTATTAGACCTAGATATTCTCCTACAAGATTCTCTTTGGAAAACTTATTTTGAAATGGAGAATGACTCCCCAAGGTCATGTTATCTTGTTGGGTTATGGTAGAGGGAAACCCTAAACCACTAAGAGCATGAAGAGACAAGGTGACTAGGGACGTTTAACATGTCTATTCTATGTTTCCACAGAGGAAATGTCAAAGACCATATTTATGGAGTGCGACTTCACTCATTATACATGACTCTTAGCTCTTCAGGACTTTGAACAAGCAATCTTACTTTTATGGAACTTGTAACACATGTTTCTTATATGGTCAATTGAATATATAGAAACTTCACAAATAAACAACTTCTTAAAAGGCTATGGAAAATATTTCCTTAATTCTTCTTAGGGAAAGTTACGTTAGCTATAGATAGGCTCCCATCACTCCAAACATTGTGAGCAATCAGGTAATGGATCTCCTTCAAAAGTAAATTCGTTCCAATGGGATTGGGAGATTCATCCCATATGTCTTGGAGGTGGGTGAGAAGGATTGGACGTACAATCCAACTAAATTATGTTCTAAATGATGCCAACATAACCAAGTTTCTTTCACAATGGGAACCTACCCTTTTATGAATGGTAAACCCAAAAGCAAACTCATTTCATTCACATACACTTAAGTGAGAATAAGATATGTGTGTACGTTTCTAATGCAATATAATGATTCTCCCAAATGCTACATCAACAATATTCAATATAATCAATAGCCACACATAACAAACCACACATAGGAGAGAAGGATGGCCACTGATATTTTAACTCGGGTCATGATCAAAATAATCACTCTACGTTGCTACCAGACCAAAGCCCAAATGTCTCCAGCATAATCAAGTTACAATTTTATTAGGTTTGTATCTCTTTCACATGTGACTTGGTCCATCAAATGAAATAAATGTTGTAGAATCAAACATTTCTTTGCCATGATCCACAATTTTGACTCAAAAATGATGACCACATGTCCAAATCATAAGATAAGTTTATACCTTCATAAATGGACAATTTACATGTTAAAATTAATAGTTGATCTTTAAGCCATAATAATACATACAAATATTTAAATTAAATATACTCAGTTAATCCCATCCATTGAATACCATTCTCTCACATCTACTTCCTATGTCCAATGTATATAGTACATTTCCATTTTTGTTTAGACTAAATTTATGAATATTCTCCTTCACCCATGTGTTTATTCCTTTGTTAGACATTTATCATGTAATTTACTAGAGAGTGGAATATGAGTATTTGACATTCTAATTGATTGTCTACATGTCATTTTTTATGCATTTCATCATACAATGCCACTGATTTCATGGTAGCTTCCACTCAAACAAGTTGAATTTAACCCCTGTATCCCATATCCTCCTCTGCAATGTTAGTAAGCACTTAACATTATTCATTTACATAAGGAAAATATTTATCATTGAAAAACATAATTATAACCACATATATCAAATAAGTATATTATCTCTCAAACATGTGTTTCTCCATTTGTTCCACATTTCTCCTCTTCTAAATTCTCCTCATCATTATTGACATCCCACATGATTGGAGCATCATCATGACTACCATCCCACATGATTGAAGCATCTACATTCATTTGTTTCATGAATTCATACATAAAAATATTTTCCAAAATTATTCATTAAGAATTTACCCCTCGCCCTTGCACCCTTCAAGACGTGCTCATTGCCTTAAAAACCCCTAACTTTTTTCATGTACTTCTTTAGCAAAAAACCCACCTAGAACTCATTGCGTCAATTAATTGAATGTTGTTGATCAAATGTACTAAAGGATGGAATTAAATATTCATAAAATTATTAAGCAACACTTTCTAAAAAATACCTAAAAATTTATGATTTTGTTAGATCATAGGGAGCTATGAAGTTACAAAACATTGCAAGGCCCTCCTTCAATGGTTATGGTTTTCCCTGGCCATAATTCATAATCATTGCTACCCAAATTTGCAATTGTCATGGTAAAGCTAGGTATTGGTCATTTGAGATTTTCTTTATAGCACCCTAAAGAAGCCAAGCTGAAGGATTCCCTTGATGTATTTAGTACAAATGCACCTTCAAATTCAAAGGAGGAGGCATTAATTTCTATGTGTAGATCCTCAAAGCCATCTAATGAGAAGCATCCAGTGAAGAGTATGTTTATCAGGAAAGGAAAACCATTACCATGCTACATATTTGATCTTTAGAGCTAAAGAGAGAAACTCTTCTTTTGCATGAGAAAACTTTATTAAGAAAGTTAATAAGAATCTAGCCTAATGCTCGAGTGATCCAAGCATGGATATTGGAGCACTAGAAGGTTCAAGGTAAAATATCTAGCTTTGCTTATGTTAGAGGATTATTTCAAATTTATTTGGTAGCAAGGAGGAGAGAGATATGAACTTCAATTTGGGTCCCTATTTCATGGGATCCATGTTAGATTCACACTTATACTAAGGGGGGTCTATCAATATAAGACAATTCCTTCTTATTTAAATATTCATGAATCATAACCAAATGATCTCACACATGGAACACAAGATATAAATGAAATTTATTTATAATAGATCTTTGTAGGCACCAACCTATTGATACAATTGTGTAGGTATCAACCTATTGTTGCAAATTTGTAGGCACCAACCTATAGCAGACCCCAACCCCCCTACTACAATATTTGTACGAACCAATGTAGAAATTTCTCTATGGATCAACTACCTCTGATACCATGTAGAAATTCTCACTATAGATCACCTGATAATGCAATGTAACTAAAGAAAAATACTTGATCTACTTCTACTATCAAACTTTACGGAAGCTTAATCGATTTTGAGCAAGATCAATCGGAACACATATAACAGAGAAGAAGAAATCATACATGAAACACAAAAGAATACTATGGGGAAAGCCTCAGCTAAAAACCCCGCTATTTGTATTATCATACAAGTGGAAATATCTCAGGATTACACAAAGCTTTAGCTCACAAGCTATCCGGATCTCAGTACAATCCCTCACTGCTGCTCATAGACAGAATAGACAACACATATACCTTCCTTCAGTTCTCCAAGCCTCCTATTTCCTTGCGCATTTTCTCCTGGGTCCTCCAGCTACAACCTGTGTGATTACCTCACACACAACACTGACCTCTGAAATAACTGTGTAATCCTGAAGGAGATGATTCCTTCTGCATGGATGAGTTTCCTTCATAGGAAAATTCCTCCAACTGATAGTACATCGTCCCTTCCTTTAATCTCAACTTGGTCTCTGTCTGAACTGACATGCATGAGTTATTTATGAGAGAATATTAAGTTATTTGGAGAACACTAGTTGCATGCATGCATGCAATAACTGACTAAACTCACAATTAGTTCCTCAAACTGTTTGGAACTAATTTAACTGGACTTAACTCAATTAACTGAGCTAACTAATTACAACTCAAATACAACTCATCCTTATCTCCTTAATTAAGGGATAACTTCTTCAATCAAAGGGATAACTGTTGCATGTCTTCACAAAGACTTCATGTTTGAATTTCCTCAACTAATTAACTCAAGATGAATTAATTAATTATTTTTCAAATAGCTAGTGAGACTAAATTCGAATTTTAATTCTCAATTTTAATTCAGGGACTAATTAAAATTGGAATCTATCCTGAAATGCTATTTATAGTAATGTTATTTTTAGCATTTCTATTTTTTTCTATTTCCAACAGAGTTGGAGTATATCATGAAATGCTATTTTTAGCATTTCTTGTTGCTATTTTCAACACTCCCTCTCAACAAGAAAGGCATTCAACTCGAACCTGATCTTGAACCTTTGGAATGTTTTGCATGCAACACTTCTCTTAAGTGTTGTTGCTCCAACAATTTCAGGAACACAAAAAATATCCAACCTGAATCAGAATGATGCCTCTGTCATCAAAGTCTTTGATTGCTATTGCCACTGTCGACTAAAAACTTTGCACCTCTGTGCCCTTCAGTATCTGGCTGCTCTAGCCTCTGTTAGTTTGATTTATGACTGCATCAATCACAATGATTCCTCCTGCTGCATCCGTGCTACTGCTGGTCCTATCTCCCAGTACTGCATCTGCATCGCACCTCCTCTCATCATGTTGCATCGTGCTGCCCACTGCTGCACTGCAACTCAGTTACTGAAAAGTAAGTAACTAATCTCCCAATTGACCTCCCTGTTGGGATAGAAACACCCTCTGATGCTGAAGCTTCCTCTGTCGCTCTATCTGCATCTGTCTCTACCCACTTAGCTAGTCCTGCTACTCCTCGTCGGGGCTCTCGTAGCAAGGTCTAATCAAAGAGGCTGGGTACCTCAAGGATCCTACCCCTATTTCAGCCTTCTTGGGATTATCACTCCACATCGCCCCACCTCCCACCTGGAGGTATGGATGCATGTGATCCCTCTACCCACTTGGCTCGAAATTTCCCCCTACTGGAGGTCTCTGCATGATTGGATGCCTCCACTCAGTCTCCTCTCGGCTTCTCCAGTTGTGGCTGCTCCAAAACCTCCTGAAGCTGCTTCACCAATTGTGGTTCCTCCACAATTGTCTGAGACTTCTTCTGGTGCTGCATGTTGAGAGGTAATGTACTCTCCCTCTCAACCACCAAGTCTCCAACATTTGCCTTGCTCCTCAAGGCTTTGCATGCATCTTGAACCTCAAGAGCATACAAGTTCTGTACCCATGAACCGATCTATTTCACTTGTCCCGTGGTGATGTGTCTAAGGAAAACCTTTCCCTTACTGAAGACTACATCATAGCCTTTGTCCTCCAATATCGCGATCGATACCAAATTATTCTTTAGTTTAGGCACATACTTCACATCAGTCAGGGTGATGCGAACTCCATGTTCCCTCTGAAAAGCAACCGTGCCCACTCCTGAAACACTATAATTTTCATCATTACCCATCTCTATGAGTATCTGGAGGTCTTTCTCCTCCAAGGTACTGAACAAACTCTTATCGCTGGTCATGTGGAATGAGGCTCCACTGTCAAGAAACCAACCACAACCCATCATCGATGAAACCATGCATGCGATGAGGGTAAAATCCAATTTGAACTAAGAGGCCAATGTCTCACCTTCAGATCCTTCCAAGGATCCCTTCTTGGATTTATTTAATGGACAATTAGTTGCATAATGGCCCACCTCATGACAATTAAAGCATCTCACTTTGGATTTGTCAATCTTCTTCCCTCCATGAGAAGAACTCGATTTGGGATGAGAATCCTTCTCCTTCCCTTTCCTTGCCTTACTCGCTAAGGTGAAATTTTCTTCATCCTCCTTAGATGAAGAACCATCTCTAGTGCTCCTCCGGATTTCCTCCTGCATTAGATCCGACCACAGTCGTTCCCAATCTGGCAGTTTCTCTCTCCCATTCACTGAGTCTTGGTAGCTATGCTAGCTCTTAGGAAGACCGAGGAGAGCAAGACTCACCATATCATCATCGACTGTTGTGATTCTTACACTTCCAAGCTCATCTCTGCAGGTGGTGAGCTTGTTCAGATATGTAGAGATCGTGTCGCCCTTTTCACACTTGATTTTCCGAAGCTTGTCTTTTAGCGCCAGCTTCCTCTAATCGCTATTGTTCTAATATAGATCCTTCAATGTCTTCCACATTGAAAATGATGTCTCCCTCCCTTGGAGACTCGAGAAAATATGGTCTTGAATTCCCTCTAGAAGAATCCTCCTCTCTCTCGCCACACATTTCTTTCATTCTGCCAATTCTTGGGCATTAGTTGCTGCTGGCTTGGGGACTTCTTGATCAATGAAGTCCTTCAAACCGTTGTCCTCTAATACCGCTTCCATGTGATCCTTCCAGGCTATGTAATTCGAGTTGCCATCCGCGACATACTCGAGTCTCAAGCCATTGAACGCCATTGGTGAACTTTGAGATGTGATAAGAAATCGATTTTGTACCTACAATCAAGAACTTCAAACTTCGAACTTCTCCCTTCTTTGTATACTATTCTCCGCTTTGATCACCTTTGCTCTGATACCATGTAGAAATTTCTCTATGGATCAACTACCTCTGATACCATGTAGAAATTCTCACTGTAGATCACCTGATAATGCAATGTAACTAAAGCAAAATACTTGATCTACTTCTACTATCAAACTTTGCGGAAGCTTAATCGATTTTGAGCAAGATCAATCGGAACACATATAACAGAGAAGAAGAAATCATACATGAAACACAAAAGAATACTCTGGGGAAAGCCTCAGCTAAAACCCCCGCTATCTGTATTATCATACAAGTGGAAATATCTCAGGATTACCCAAAGCTTTAGCTCACAAGCTATCCAGCTCTCAATAAAATCCCTCACTGTTGCTCATAGACAAAATAGACAACACATATGCCTTCCTTCAGTCCTCCAAGCTTCCTATTTTCTTGCACAGTTTCTCTTGGGTCCTCCAGCTGCAACCTGTGTGATTCTCACCTCACACACAACACTGACCTCTGAAATAACTGCGCAATCCTGAATGAGATGATTCCTTCTGCATGGATGAGTTTCCTTTATAGGAAAATTCCTCCAACTGATAGTACACTGTCCCTTCCTTTAATCTCAACTGGGTCTCTGTCTGAACTGACATGCATGAGTTATTTATGAGAGAATATTAAGTTATTTGGAGAACACTAGTTGCATGCATGCATGCAATAACTGACTGAACTCACAATTAGTTCCTCAAACTGTTTGGAACTAATTTAACTAGACTTAACTCAGTTAACTAAGCTAACTAATTATAACTCAAATACAACTCATCCTTATCTCCTTAATTAAGGGATAACTTCCTTAATCAAAGGGATAACTGTTGCATGTCTTCACAAAGACTTCATGTCTGAATTTCCTCAACTAATTAACTCAAGATGAATTAATTAATTATTTTTTAAATAGCTAGTGAGACTAAATTCGGATTTTAATTCTCAATTTTAATTTAGGGACTAATTAAAATTGGAATCTATCCCGAAATGCTATTTATAGCAATGCTATTTTTTTTTCTATTTCCAACAGAGTTGAAGTATATCATGAAATTCTATTTACAACAATGCTATTTTTAACATTTCTTGTTGCTATTTTCAACAACCAACCTCTTGCAGACAACAATCCCATCTGGTGTAAGATTTGTAGGCACTAACCTACAAGGGGACACCAATCTCCTTTGTTACAAGATTTGTAAACACAAATCTACATGCGACACGAATCCCCTCTGTTGCAATATTTGGAGGAACCAATCTATAGGAGACACCAATTCCCTTTACTACAAGATTTGTAGGTAGCAACATATAGGAGACATCAATCCCCTCTTCTATAATATTGGTTGGAACTTATAGGGGAAACCAATCCAATATACTCTAATATTTGTAGTCACCAACCTACAAGATACTACAATCCCCTTTGCTACAAATATTTATAGGTACCAAAATACTTCACAGAGTCTGCTTGCCTTTACTATGTTTGTTAGCTACTTTTTCCTTCACTTAGTCTACTCATTGCTTCAACCTTCACTAGGTCGGCTTGCTACTTCTGCCTTCACTAAGTATGCTTCTCCCAAAACCTATTGTGTTTGACCTCCTCCACAGAACAAACTTGTACAACATGTCACATATCAAATTTTGCAAATCCGATCCTAAATTTTTTACCTGAGGCACTTTTGTATGTCTCCTTAGATATTTAAATTTCTCATAGTCTAAAGGTCCCAAAATATAAGCTATAGAAAAAATTCTAGATTGACCTATTTGAAGCTTATTTCAGGACTATTCAATAATCCTAACTGCCACAGGGAATATATTTGAAATTTTAGTGAACCAAAGTTGAAATTTCTACCAAAAGTACTTAGAGATATCATCTTTGTTTCCTCAATATTTCATAGTATGAAACAACTTAAGAAAAGTTATAGTGAAAATGCTAAGCTAACTTGTTTAAAGTATATTTAAGGAGTATTTAGGAAACCTAACTTCCTTAAATCAAAGCTCTAAAATCATAGTGAACCAAAGTATGAATATTATATCGCAAGTACACAAAGATATCCCTCTATCTCCTTTAAGTTTCATAGTATGAAATATCCCAAAAGAAAATTTATGGCAAAAATACACAAAGATATCCCTCTATCTCCTTTAAGTTTCATAGTATGAAATATCCCAAAAGAAAATTTATGGCAAAAATGCAAAGCTAACCTGTTTGAAGCAGATTTCAAAAGAATTCAGAAACCCTATATTCCTTATGTCATATCTGTGAAATCACCAAGAAATAAAGTCTAAAACTTATACCATATGTACATGAGTATCTCCCCTATAGCTCCTCCATGTTTCACGCTCTAAGACATCCTATAACAAAACTTATGGTGAAAATGCCTAGCTGTCCCATTTGAAGCATATTTCTAGAGCATTCAGTAACCTTAACTTCTTGAGATCATATCTTTAAAATTACAGAAAACAAAACTCTAAAATTTCTACCATAGGTAGAAGAAAATAACCCCTATATCTCATCGAAGTTTCATGATCTAAAACATCCCGGAAGAAATGTTATAGTGAAAATTCAAGATGACTTGCTTGAAACATATTTAGAGAGCATTTAGGATCCCTAACTTCCTCAGATCATATCTCTAAAATTATAGTGAATCAAAGTCTGAAATTTTTACCATAAGTACAAGAATATCTCCGCTCTATGGCCTCCAAATTTCATGGTTTGAAACATCCCGAAGAAAAGTGCTTTTGAAGATGCCAAGATGGCTTGTTCACTTTGCATTTAACATTTTTTATCAACCTTTAAGACCCCATGAGTATTCCCCAACTTTTATAGTAAACCTAAGATCTCTTCTTGTTTGGATGATCTCCAAATGCACTCATCTATGCTGTATTTATAGAATTTTGATGTTCACTTATAGGTTTGGATTGTAAAACTGGTTGGGCCAAATTGTGCTTTCTAGCTGATCTGACATGTACTTTTTGGCTAGACCAACCTAACATAAATTTCATATCTTCACATTGTTGTTAAGTTAGAGGGAGTGTCATATGCCATTGGAAAGGCACTGGAATTATTCAAGAATATATCTTGCGATCCCATTTGAGCTAGGTGTTTTGAGTATAGATTCCTTCAAAGTTAGGGTATCCAAATCGGGCATCAATAAAAAATTAGGCATCCAAACAATATTTCCAACAATCTTCATCATGAAGTTGGGCAGTTTAGGAGTATGCCAATAAATCCCCCTCAGATACTTGCATTTTCAACACCTGTGAGCAAGTGAGGTATCATCGAAGGTATATTGATGGGTTTTCAAAACCTTTTAAAGGTTATGTAAGAAAACAAAGGAAACTGAGATAAATCTGGTTCAAAGTAACCCACCCTAGAGAGTGTAATTGACATATGTTGCAAATACACACATTAAACAAAAATATATTCATATGCCCTTGCTGCATCTATTAAAACATTCCCAACATCTAGGATAGGTATTGGTTGAGCATAAGATATGGTTTAACCAGAAAAGTAAACTTTCAAAAAGCATTCATTATGTGAGCAAGACTAACTCTAACATAAAACAAAAGAAAAATAGTTCTTTAGTTTATACATTGACATGATAATTAAATTACATAAACTGTTCACGTAGAACTTGTTGATGGTGTTGGAACCCACAAACATGCAAGGGGGCCTCCCTAATGTGAAGTCCCAATTAGACTTCGCACCATTTGGTATAAGAGCCCTTCCGGAAACAAGGCCCAACTATCATCATTCTTAAAGATTTTCCTTGGGTACAATAGTTAGCCTAAGATAGTACTAATGTACATACGCCTTTGAATTAGCAAGTGAGTATGCCTTGTGAAATGTTCAATTGCAAGACGTATCAAAGTTCTTTCACCAGAGGAAAACAAAAGTGAGTCATTAAGAGAAGAGTAATAGTACTAATCTAATAAAGGCACACAAGCATATATATGAAAGAATTGTTAATCAACTAGCGAAATAGTTCACATAGATGTAATGATGGTTAAAACAAGTATGACACACATTCAATAAGATAAGCACCAAAGCTACCGAAATAGTTCAATTTCTTTAGTATGCAATAACAACAACATATACCCCAAAAATTCAAAGAATAGTCTTACAACATTTACAATATACACATGAAAGTGTGTCAGCTCAATGAGCTTCAAGTATTAAGTGAAATTTCCAGGATACATCGATACAATGAACACCACTAGCTCCAATAGTGGAGTGTTAGAGCTACCATTTTCTCTCCAAAAGAATTGTCTTCCTCTCTAATGCTTAATAGGAGAAGCCAAGGTGAAAAGTCCTTTGCTTGAGCTGTGAGGGTGTACATATAACAAATTAGGTGACTCTCCACCTTCCTTTCGACTCTTGGACTCCCCTCATGACTCTTGAGCTTCGATATGACTTTTTGAATTCTAATGAGACTCTTTAAATTCCACACGATTTTTCACATTCTATAGGTGACCCTTGGACTTCCACTTTACTTTACATTTCTCATATATTGGAATTACATAATTACATCCACAAACGATGTGGCACATGGTGATTCATATGACTCTTGAGAGGATACTTTGATAAGACATGACTTTACATTGATGACATGGACATGATGATGACATGTCAATGTCAAGCTTCTTCTCCTACTACTATCTTTGTGTCATGAAAGATGTTGCATGGTATTGCTCTTCCTCCTCTAAAAGGCTTGAAGAGAAGGAGCCTTCACTATGATCTTGATCTTCCAACTTCTATTGCAATCTAGTGTCTCTTCATCTTCTTATTCAATGGTCATATTATCTTTACAACTTCCCAAGTTTCTTCTAGCACAGTCTCCTTCTCCTCTTCTCTAAGCATCATCCTACCATGTCAATATATAGTACCTATAAGTGAAATTCACTCATGAAAAGATAAAATCAGTCTGTAAATATCTTAGTCTAACTTTCTTCATGAGATTCATTGACTGGATTGGAATTGAGTACTGGACCAGGAGAAAGGCCTCAGGGATTACGCAGTGCATAGTCCCAGAGGACAAGGGTGAGGGACTAAGTCTTGCAACTACACAATGTGTAGTTCAAGAGGGAGTCTGGGTAGTTAGATTGCGTAGTTGAGGGTCACAGTGAGGCAGGCTTGACTAATGTAACTGCATAGTACACAATTTTGGAGGGAAACTAAGCAGTTGGAATTCTTAGTTACGCATTTGAAGGAGCTAAAGAGACAGCTTGTAGATTGGATTGCACAATGTGTAGAAAGAGATTGGATGAGAGGAAAAAATATGCAATTTTAGAGAGAAAGAGGCTAGGATTCACCACTGTGACTACGTAATGTGCGGTCCTTAGAGGCAATGACTAGACATTGCATAATTCCAGGAGGAAAGAGATGTAGGTTGAGGCTTGCAACTGTGCAATGCGCAATTCAAAGGGGAAAGTGAGCTTAGGTTGGTCAGGTACGAAATCTTCCAGAATTTGACTAAGTGTGGGATCAGTGAGGCAGAGATTAAACGAAGGTAGGACTTGAACATGATCACACACTCCTAACCATTTACCACACAACATAGAACACTCAACACTCATAAACAACATGATCCCCTTAACGCGGTGACAAAACAACAATCTCTTCCATGTGCCACAGTTAAGATATACTTTGCGACGATAGTGAAGACACTAGTACGACAATGCATAAAACTTTGGGAATGAGTCTAGCTCATGTTTTATATGGTAAATAGGACCCATTGGTGTCAAAGTTTCCTCTTGAAATAGACCATAACTCTACTTTCACAATATACGACAGTTCCCATTCCAAAAGGCAACACTTAGGTTTTCTTCCAAAAGGGAATAAAAGACTTAGAGGATTTACATTGGATTACTCTTACCACTAGAAATGACAGCTTGCAAGGTTAGAGTAGGCTCCAAAATTTGGATGTAATCCAAAATTTTTGGAGGATTTTGTAGAAACAACAACAAAACCTTCATCAAATACCCTGCAAAAGCTCTGTAACTCATTCATTGATTCCACTATTGACAAAAAACATATAAGAAATAGAACCATGGAACTAAAATAAAACCCCTGTGTATTTTATATTTGTATTAAGCATTAATATTTCAAGTTATACACAAGCTCATATACTCGAATACGAGAACTCAAACTATCATCATTCATATTACACTTTTGGCCTATGCCATTACATTACACAGAGCGAATGTTAACATTAGACTGATAAACCAACCAAACCCATAGAAAAAATACATATCATACAACTAAATTATCATCTACAATGTCAAAAGGCAGAACCCTTTATAATTAGAAATGGCTCCTTATATAGATTTTGTCTTTAGCATTTGACTCTAGGGAATCTCCAGCCAGTTCACTTAGCCAACTCACCCTCATGAGTTGTCCTTGTACGCGCAGGGCTGTAACCATTTGGTGGACCATATCGAGCCAAATTTCCACCATTGCCCATGTCTAACCAATTGACATAGCTAGAGGATCCATTGTCGACATAGGAATATTTTAGTTGTAGCTTAATCATATTAGCCTCCGTTGCACATCTGCATGGATTTTTGGGTATCTATGTGGTCTATTGTGTGCAGTGTCAACCATCCTCTATGAAGTTTCCCCACACTTAAACAAAATTAAAAAGAAAAAAATCCCATTTTTTCCTTAGTCCCAACAATCCCTCAACATTGTTCATGGCTCGTCCCTGAGTGACTTTGTTGTGGCTGTGCAGCAATGGAAAGAAGGAATTCTGCAATCTTCGCCACAATTTTTTCAAACATTTCCTTGGTCATGTGTGTGGTTATCTTGGCTTTATCTATTCATTTAATAATATTTGAGATAATCTCCATAGGCATAGTAGTTGTTTGAAATAAAGGTTCATTCTCACCAATGAATTTGTGAGTGGTGGTTTGTGATGCGACCAGATCATTTATGAGCTACATAGCTTCATCCTACTACTGCACCACTTTTTGAGCCAACTGTTTTTACTCAGCTCTCCGTTGGTTAATCTCTGTGCCCAATGTTTCACTTTCAACTATCGCAACTCAACATTTTTGTGCGGGTAGAGATATCATATTGTTGTGTATAGATTCATTTTGTTGCTCTGTAGTATGAATTTTGGAACCAATGTCCTTGACATCGACACTATCTTATAGTATGTTCCATAAGTCTATGTCAACCTCATATAATTTTGAGTACTTATGCTCAATCTCCTATGCATTCTCCAAATATTTAGAGGCTATTTGAACCCTTTCTCTTCTTTTGACTTCCTCTGATGGAGTGGTAGGCTTAATATACAATTGTAGCTCTTCCATTTTTGCTTTTATGCTGTGAATGGACTCTTTTATATTGGATTATTTCTCCTCTATGGGAGCATTTATTTTCATTGGGACGCTCAACATATTTCTATATACTGCGTTTATGGCCCATCGGAGTGTCCCTTCTCTTTCCTCGACTTGCTGTCGTGCTTCTTCCAACTGTGTTTGCACTAATTATAGAGCTTTATGCTCGGTAATAAGTTGGACTAGGTTTGCCGAGGTTTCTTGTGCCTAGAACTGTACTCTATGGGTAATCAAATGTTGTAGAGAATGTAAGACATGCATTGGTAATTGAAAAATAATGAAATCTATTTGTAACAACATTTGATCCCTCTATTGGACATCAAAGTCTATACATTTAAATATGACAAGAGGGATAGGTAAGGTGTGACACTCCACTATGATGGTTCTAGTTAGATATCTAGCATAGGAGGTGTGTTGGTTGCCTCTATCGTCGTTGTTGGCTCAATCATGCTGGGTGCAGGAGTAGTTTCCCTGGGTGCCTCAATCATTAGACATAGTTGCTCTAGATGTTGTTGCATCTGAGCCTATAACTCCATATGCTCCTATGTGACTTTCTTAATAGATGTGACGAGAGGGGCAATTAACTGCTCTATCACTTCTTTAAGTTACTCAACCAACTTCTCTAAGTCCTCCTTTAACAGATAAGGTGTTTTAAGACACGTTGTCTTGATTCATTTCTAATTTTTCCTTGCACCCTTCTACTGTCCTTGCAATGGCCTCTTCTCGCCTCCTAGCACACTTTATTATTCCTCGGGGTCTCGGTGTGGTGTGTTAGGATGCTCTTATCCAGGTTCTCGAGGCAAGGGTTCTAGGCGTTCCTTTGTCTGTGGGGTAGTTGGCCTTGTCTATTGTGGTCCTTGTCTTTCCCCCTCTGCACCATTTCCCACTGTTTGTTCTTCTGGTTCCTCATCAGGGGTAGGAATGCACCATTCCTCTAGCTAGGCATTTACTGTCTATAACACGATAGTCTTGTCAAGCTTGTAATTACATTGTAACCATTGCATGTCAGGGTCTACGCATGCTTGTACATATAAATGATGGGGGGTAGCCCAAAACATGACTACTGGCTTATAATCTTCAACGACCTATACCAAAATGCATAGTACCTTCAAAATAGCATGATTAATATCTTCTTTCCATATGTAAAATTTCAGATTTGTGTTCATTTGGCTCTTCATGTTAGAAGAATACGAGAGGGATATAAACTACGACGTGATGAATTCCAGCTTGTCTAGCAGATGAAAACTGGTATCTTAGGGGGCTTTCCTTTTTATCAATTCAATCAAGATCAAGATCCATGCATAATGGAATTATGTATTCCTATCTTGCACATCCAAACAAACCTACATAAATTGATTAAGTAAGAATGTTTCCCATTTCGTCTTGAAAACTGCAATGCAGTTCCTTATGGTAGCCACCACTCCCACAGGGCATTGCTCCTTTAGACACTTTCTAAGTAATTTGTAGGACATCAGTTGCTCGGAAAATTGTACCTAGTCCTCACTGATTGAGGAGAGTAATATACCCCTCTCTCCATGAACTATGCCATATTTTTTTGTCACCTACCTAAAAAATATTATTTTTATCGAAGAGAGGTTATGCATCCTCTCCCACCATCGATAACTTGGTAACTCTAGATATTAGTTGTGAATCAATTTCTATGGGCTTGTAAGGCCACATACCTCCATTGTGCACACAACTTGAAATAAATTTAACACAAATATTGACTTCATTACTACAACTAAAATTTGAGTTGTCGAACAAATTTAAATCCTTGAATTTTCTAGCCCATGGTTGTGGTCTGTAGACCTATTGAAGTCCTGATGTTTCTGTTATGGTCATGTAGTTATCCTAAGAAAAAAGGGAAAATTTCTGCGGTATGAGACATGGTGGTCATTATATTTGAGCTTATCAAGTATGTTGAGCATGTCACCATCCTTGATAACCCCTTCTGGAATTGGAGCCATTAACATTTGCTACTTTGGCTCTTTGAGAAACTCTATTTTTAATTTTGTAGTGCGTTGTGGGGGTGTCGCAACAACAACACCCTTTGTCCATGATTTCTTAGGAACTAATGATGATCCCATGGTGTATGTATCTAACAACTGAAAATTTCCTCTACAACTCACACTCTGATCTTTGAATTTCTCTCTATTTTTTGTTCAAAGCTCGACTCTGCTCTCGCAAAAATGAGACAATGAGAATGAAAATGGAGGAAATACTAGTGACTTACATGCCTGGCACAACTTTTGAACTGTAGTAACTTGGTGATTATGGCCTTATCCTATCATAAATTTTCTGATATTCACTTGGAATGGTTTTCTGGCAAGAACGTTATTTGTGATTTTGGCCATGGCAGAAGTCTTGTTGGCAACCCTTTTGAGATAACTTTTGATCTAGAATATATTTTTCCTTAATTAAATTAAATGTCTCTTTTGATAAATTTCCATGGTGTGCAACCCATGTGGTTGACACACACTTTTGTTGGTTCCTTTATCTACATTTTTCTAGTTCTCATGGTCGTCATTGACTGCCATCTATAACCCATTGTTCGATTTATCGTTAGTACTGTGCATTTCATTCGACTACCTTTTCTCTCGACTGGGTGATACCTTCAGAGCTTGATGTACCGATCCTTCTTGAGATGGCAAAGTATTACTCTACCAAGTTTGTTTAATTGTTTCATGTGATCATGATGTTCTCTGGGTTCCTTGTTTTGCAGATCCTACCTACAAATACAAATAAGGTCACAAAAAAAGTTGTTGTTGTTGTTTTTTTTTTTAATATAGATCAACTTTGAGAAGTGATGTTATTGTCCCTGTACAATTTTAGCCAACTCCCATTGACGATTTTGTTGAGGGGCTCCCTATCAAGTTTCTCCAATTGGACCTCCCCTACATTTGTGACATACTACATAACATATAGTCCCAACAAATTCATTTGAAATTTCCCAAGGTGGTTAAAAAATTTACTGTCATATATCAAAACAAGTATTCCAACCTGGAATTGTTTTCACTTGATATGGTAATCATGCCATGCCTTTTTCCTGGACTTTTGCACATTTTGTTGGAACCCTGCCAAAAATCTATCCCCTTCTTTCAAAAATTAGGCTGTATATTTGCAACTTCTCATGAAGCTTTAATTAAAATCATAAGAAACAAACCTACTCTATTGCTCTATGTACATTAATTCACAATTTATAAAAAAAATCTCAGACATGCAAGAAGAAATAGAAAACATGAAATAATTATTTTTATCTAGGGAATGCAATCTGCTAAAAAACTCAATGCCTTCTTGCATTAATCAAATGAATCAATATGTATTACAATTGCTTTGCTCAACTGAGCACAACCTACAAGTGCATAACCTATCTCTCTGCGCACTAAAGGCCTCCAACACAGACTTAGTCAAGTTTTTCCTCGGATTAAGCTCCTATTTCATTGCATTGTACCTTGAGGAATTATCCCATATTATTTAGGAAATTCTTCTCGTTGAATTGTGCAATTCCTTAGGTTGATCATTTGACTGCACGTAACACCTGTACACTCAAGACTAGTCTACAACTTATGTTACACTACCTTGGAATCTCCACCTCAACTGAGTAACTCAAATTCTTTGCATGCACTAGCTATTTTGGGTTGATTGATCAGTTAACTGGATGATCACTAAGTTTGACTGAAGTCACACTGCTTAACTGACCTTCCACTAGTTCCTCCAAAAGTTGGAACCAGTTTAACTAAAAACAACCTGAGATAACTGACCTTGATTGCTACAAATTAGCAATCACACATGCATAACTAAACTCCAACTCTTCCAACTCGAATTTACTGAGTAAAATGGGTGACACAAGCCATGTCACACAAGTTAACATCGTCTAATTTGTCCGTTGATGTGGAAATTCGAATTTTCTCAATTTAATCAAGGAAAAATCAAATTGATAATTTCTTACTGCATTTTTCAAGACTCCCTCTTATTAATAAAGGGATTATCAACCACCCCTATCTTGCACCTGTGGAATTTGAACTTCCGTCTTGACATGCCTTTGTCAAAATGTCATCATCTTGTTCCTCTGTTGGAATGTATTGCAAGTAAATGGTGATACCAAATATCTATATGCTTGGATTGATTGTGAAAAACAAGATTTTCATAGAGCTTGATGCAACTCTGATTATCATAGTATATCATAGTTGGATCCATCATTTGACCAAACAATCCAACAAGTATCTTTCTCATCCAGATCACCTCACATGTTGCTTGACTGACATCCATGTATTCTTCTTCTACCGAGTTGAGTGCCACATATATTTGCTTCTTGTTGTACCAAGAAACTACCGAGGACCCAACACTGAAAATTCCACCTGATGTACTCTTTTAGTCTGCATCTATGAAGCGAGATAGCTTCACTCCCTTTGTTCACCTGTACCATAGTCCAATCTGGGTAATGCCACTAAGGTACAATAGAGCATGCTTAGCTACCCTCCAAAATAATTTGGTTGGCCTAACCATAAGTTGGGTCAACTGGTTGACTGCATAGCACATATCTGGTCATGTGTTCACAAGATACATTAGTGAACCCACCAACTGCCGGTAAACAATAACATCCATTTCCTCACCTGAAGTGGCATACACTTTCCTCCAGTTGGTCGTTAGAGGTGCCTCCATGGGTTTGAAAATATCCATGTGGAACCTCTGAAGTATCTCATTGACATAATTTCCATGAGAGACAAACCTTTCCCCTTTGTCTTTCGATACTTCTAATCCGAGGAAGTAGTGCATGAGACCCATGTCCTTCATTTCAAACTCTCTTGCAAGGTCCTTCTTGCAAGATCTGATCAAC
The DNA here is from genome assembly GCA_031772625.1 of Pinus tabuliformis. Classification (NCBI taxonomy): domain Eukaryota; kingdom Viridiplantae; phylum Streptophyta; class Pinopsida; order Pinales; family Pinaceae; genus Pinus; species Pinus tabuliformis. Next base: position 430,576,457 of record CM062807.1, read on the forward strand.
TGCTTATCACCAGTTAAAATCAAATCATCAACATATAAGACAATAATCAACAATTTACCTTCTACAAAGATATGATAGAGGTTTGCATCTACTTCACTTTTGGTGAAGCCAAAACTGGTGAAATAAATATCGATCCTGGTGTACCAAGCATAAGGTACTTGCTTGAGACTGTACAACGTCTGCTTGAGTATGCACACATGAGAGTCTCGATCAAAAGTATCAAGGCGTTCTGGTTACTCGATATACACCTCCTTCTCAATAACTCCGTTGAGGAATGTTGTTTTTACATCCATTTGGTGGATCTTCCACCCCATCTGTGCAACTAGAGCAAGAATTGATCTAATGGATGAGTACCTTGCTATAAAAGCAAAGGTTTCCTCACAGTCAATCCCCTCAACTTGAGAGTACCCCTTGGCCACAAATCTGGCATTGTACTTTTCTATGCTTCCATTTACTGCATGTTTTACCTTGAAGATCCATCTTGAACCCATAACTGATTTATCTGTTGGTCTTGGGACCACTTCCCATACACCGTTCTTCACATTGGATTCATATTCCTCCACCACTGCATCAACCCACATAGGTTTCTCTACTGCTTCCTTGAAAGAGGATGGCTCAGTCTCTACAAGCTCAGTCATTAGATCCATGTAGCTAGTGTACCGATCTGGTGACCTTCTCTGCCTGCACTGATTTGAAGGAGCACCCACATTCTCCCTCACATCCTGCACAAGTCTCTCAGCTTCCCTAGTTCTTTTTCTTCCTTCTCTGGATGGTTTTGCTTGAGTGGTTGTCTCCACTCTCTGTTTAATTTGTGGCTGCTCCACAACTTCCTGAGGCTCCTCCTTTGGAGCTAAAAGATCCTCTTCTGGTGGGATCTGAAGCTCCCTCTCAAGAGAGCACCACATCGCTTTGTCTTCATCAAATTTTACATCCCTTCACACAACTGTCATTCTGAGGGATGGAAAGTATATACAATAGTTGTGGGGAGTTTCTATGTAACCTACAAATACCCCCAATTATGTTTTCGAATCTAGCTTCTTCCTCTATTCTTTGGATACATGGTAGTAAACAGAGGTTCCAAAAATCCTAAAGTGCGACACATCTAACTTTCTCCCTGAGAAAGCCTCCTCTGGTGTAATCATGCCCAGAATCACCTCCATTATCACTCCTAAGAGCCTTCACCTTCTTGCATGTTTCTTTCTCAACTAGTGCCTTGAATTCTATGATCTTGGAAAATGTTTCATCCTTCTTCTGCATGAAGAAGATCCAACACTTCTGTGAGAAGTAATCAAGAAAAACAACAAAATATTTGTGCCTGGAAGTGGAGGCGGTTGAGAAATGTTCTTAAACATCATAGTGGATACTTTCCAGGACCTCATGTGCTTTGCTATCCCCATCATGGAATGTGGATTTTGTGTACTTCCCCAAAGTACATCCGTTGCATGCATCCCAATGTTCAAGTGGTCCTTTTGGGAGGCCTATGTTATTTTTTGTATGATCTTCCAAGTGCCATGATAAAAATGGCCAACTCTTCGATGCCAAAGTTCAGTGACATCGTGGCTCTACATCTTATCCGCCTTTGTGCTAAATGGAGCACAATCTTCCACATCTAGCTTGTACAAGTTCTTCACACGAACCCTGATATGCTTCACCTATCCTGTGGCTATGTGTCTCAGGAATATCATTCCTTTGTTGAAGATCACATCATAACCATGGTCTTCCAAAACTGCAACAAAGATGAGATTTTTCTATAGGCGTAGAACAAACATCACATGCTTGAGCCTGAGGGGGGATCCAGACTCCCTTTGAAAGGTTATTGTAGCAATCCAGGTCGTGCTATACCTTATGTCATCCCCCATTTCGATGTGCATCTGCAAATTTTTTCTTCCAGGTCACTAAAAAAGTATTTATTCCCCGTCATGTGGAACGATGCACTTGATTCCAAGTACCAAATGCTCCCCATCACTATGCTAGCCATGCATGCAATGAGAATAAAGTCAAGCTCAAAATGTGAACCCAAAGATTCACCTGCTGCTCCTCTTGAGTTCTTCTTGCTTGTGTTCTTGTGTGGACACTTTGTGGCATAATGCCCGAATTCATAACAATGGTAGCATTTAATTTTTGACAAATCTTTCTTCTTTCCCCCTTGGATGGATTCTAGCTTGGATTGGGATATTTTCCCTTTTCCCTTTTTTCCTTTCCATCCAATGTAAAGTTTTATTCATCCTCACCCTTAGATGAAGTCCCATCTCTGGTATTCTCCCTTATTTCCTTCTGTACCAAATCAGACCATAAGCACTCCCAATTTGGTAGTTTCTCCCTCCCATTCACCAAATCTTGATAGTTTCCCCATCCCTTGGGAAGGCTCAGAAGGGTTAGGCTTACCAAGTCTTCTTCAAGGACATTAACACCGATCCCACCAATTTCATCACGACATTGTGTAAGCTTGTTTAGATACTGTGGAATTGTGTCATTCTTCTGCATCTTGATACTTTGAAGTTTATCCTTGAGCGCCAATGATTCAGATTTAAACAGGAACGCAACAAATTACATAGATAACCATAAATATAGAGATACAACAGAAATAATACTTCATTTCATTAATGCAAAATACTGAAATATGCTTAGAAACAGAAATGGAAATAAACTAGGTCAGGCGATGGTAGCTTATCTCCGAGGAGAGATGTGGCAGCTACATGCCTCTGAACTATCTTACAATGAGGCTCGAAGACCTATTTATTGTTGAGAAACAATGGAAAACCCTAAATATAAAAAACCCTAACCCTAGGAGATGAAGCACCAAACTATGGGCCCCATTTTGGGTAAATTGGTACATCAAATTCCCAGGGTTGTAACTTTGGCAAGAGCAACATCAATTCATGGGGTCCATGGAGCCATGTTGCTCCCAATTTTCCCAAAAAACGTCGTTTAGGGCCTCAAAATGGCTCCGGAAGTTCAGGACCTGAAAACCTGCCAAAAATAGTAAATTGTGCTACAATTAAGGAAACTGAAAAAATGAAAGAAACAATGGTGGGGGTCCAAGTGGAATTGGCGGGTGGCCACCAATATCCACCTGGATCATTCCTCCCCCCTTAGGAAGCAATGGTCCCCATTGCATTGAGTTCCTCCATGAGATGAGGAAACTTCTGCTGAACTTGGTCCCTGGTGAGCCACTTGCCCTTGTGAAGGAGTTGGTCTTCTTTGAAAACTCGATACAGTTGGATATTTTGCTGGCGAGTGTGCTTGATCTATGTGTCCATGATACGATCAGTTGCAGCTTGTTCCATGCAATCTGGATTTAACTCTGTTGGTGTGAGTTGTTCTGCAATGTCGGATGTGTCTAGTAATGGTGGAAAGTAGGGCGGAAGGCAGTCCACATTGAACAATGGGTGTAGGCCAAGGAATGAGGGAATGCTGAGCTCAAATGCATTGTCTCCCATAGCCTTGGTAATGGTGTAAGGACCATATCAGAGTGGTTTGAGTTTCCGATAGGCTCTTGTAAGGTGTTCCTTTTGCAAATGCAACTAGACTTTGTCGCCCACCTGAAACTTGTGTGGCACTCGATGTTGATCATGTCGCTGCTTGTACTTAGAATTTGATTTCTCCAGAATGTTGTGGACCTGCTGGAAGATATGTTGGATGTGCTCAATGAATTTGTTTTCCTTATCTGTTTCGGACTGGACATGAGCCGAATCTACCTGAGTAGATGTAAATGGCATGGCCACATCAATGGGAAATAGTGGCTGGAATCCCAAGCCCACCTAAAAAGTGTTATGGCCAGTCGAGCTGTGGAGAGTCCGGTTATAGCTGTGTTAAACATAGGGGAGGCTCTCATTGCATATGCGTGGATTCTTTGAGTTGTACATGTGCAGAATGTGTACGATCATCATGTTGACAACCTCTGTCTAGCCATCAGTTTGGGGATGGAAGGCTGTGGACTTAGTGAGTTTGGTGTCCAGCATCGACCAGAGACTGGACCAAAATGAACTGAGGAACCTGCTGTCCCAATATGAAATTATAGACTGTGGGATCCCAAAGTGTACCCACACTCGTTCAAAGGAGATTTTAGCAGTGGCTTCTGCTGTGATATTATTCTTACAGGCCACCATAAAGGCCATCTTTGAGAACCCTTCAACGACCACAAAAACATAGTTGTTTCCATGCTTAGTAGAAGGAAGGCCCGACATGTAATCCATGGAGATGGATTCCTAAGGTCGATTAGGGGTAGGCAACGGTGTATGGAGGCCTTGCTTCTTGATGGTCAGTTTGGCAAAGGCACAGGCAGTGCAAGATTTGATGTAATTTTCGACATCCCATTGAAGATTCAACCAATAGAAATACTTCTGCAGTACTGCCACAATTTTCTCGACCCCGAAATGCCCAACAACTTGACTGTAGTGTGCTTCCCAAATAATCTTGGCACGCTCGCTTGAAGGAACACAAAGGTGACCCAGGTGGCATAACAGGGCATCTTGGAGGTGAAAATCTGGAACATGATGACCCTCCAAGAGTGTCTGGTATGTGTGGCCGAATTTTGGGTTGCTTTTGTAGAGAAGTGGCTAATCAGAAGTCTCGTGCCCACAAGAGTTGAGCACGGTGGTTAACACCATGATCGGTGGTCGACTCAGGTAATCTGCAACATTATTGTTGTTTCCCTTCTTATATTAGATATTCAAATGGAATTGTTGTAGGTATGTGGACCACTTCTGATGACGATCATTATGCAACTTCCCTTGCTTCTGTATGAACTACAGGGGCTGGTGGTTTGTATGGATGACCGTTTCCTTCCCCAAAATGTAATGCTTCCATTGTCAGCAAGCCTGCACAATGGAATACATATCTTTGTCATAAGTGGGATACTTCCGGACTGTGTCTGAAAGTGTCTCACTATGATATGCCACTAGATGCCCGTGTTGAGTAAGGACTACCCCAATAGCATAGTTAGAGGATTCTGGCTCGATCTCAAATGGTTGTTGCAAGTTTGGTAATGCGATCACTGGTGCCGAGTAGAGGCAATGTTTCAACTTTGAAAATGCCTTCTGTTGAGATTCAGACCAAAATAATTTTTCTTTCAGTCCTCCCTTGGTGACTTGACTCAAGGGCCAAGTGATATGAGAAAATCCCAACACAAACCTGCGATAGGAGTTGGCAAGACCTAGAAAGTTGTGGAGCTCTGTCAAAGTGGTTGGAGATGGCCCATCCCAAATGACTTGGATCTTGGTTGGATCCACATGCACCCCGTGTTCATCAATAATGTATCCTATATACTGAACTTGGGTCATGCCAAAAGTGCATTTCTCCAAATTGGCACATAACTTGTGTTGCTGCAGTGTTTGGAGAGCCTGTTAGATGTGGTGGAGGTGCTCTTCCCAACTCTGGCTAAAGATCAGGATGTCATCCAAGTATACCACTACAAATGAGTTGGTGAACGGCTACAAGATGTCATCCATTAGCCCCATGAAGGTTGCAGAAGCATTTGTTAACTTGAAAGGCATAACCAACCATTCAAAAAGGCCCTCCTTGGCTTTTAAGGTAGTCTTCCACACATCGGAGGGTTCTATTGGTACATGGTGATATCTTGAATTCAAATTGATCTTGCTGAAATATTTCCCCCCCTTCAGTTGGTCCAGAAGGTCACCAATCTGTGGGATCGAGTACCTATTCCAGACAGTGATCTTGTTCAGTGCCCAGTAGTCAATACAGAGTCTCCAAGTACCACCATTCTTCTATACCAACACGACCGGGCTCCCATAGGGCGATGAAATCAGTCAGATGTGACTTTTCTACAACAGCTCCTGAATCTGCCTGTTGATTTCATCGTTCTCCAGAACGGAGCATCGATAGATTGGTCCATTGGTTAGCAGCGCATCTGGGATTAGATCGATGGAGTGCTTGACCTGACGTTGCAGAGGAACCCCTACGGGGGAGGTGAAGATGTCCTTGTAATCCTCTACGACCTTGTCCATCTATAGTTGTCGTGTGGAGGGGCCCTATCTAGAGGTCATGGCCACCATCTTCTTCTTTCCTTGAGGGCGTATCATTAGGAAAACAAATTTCCCAGTTTTGGAAATGAGCTTATTGCATTGTTTTGCAGTAACTAAAGATATGGTGGTAGGCGGTGCTACCTCCGGTATCATGTACAACTTATTTCCCAAAGTAACAATAACAACACGAGGCCTTGAATCATATATAACATGTCGCTTCCGCAAGTATGGTTGGCCTAATAATTCATCAAAAACATCAAGCGGAGCAACATCACATAATAACTCATCTGTGAAGGGCTTGAAGTTGTATGGAAGGCGACACCGCTGGCTCACGCGAAGATCCTGCCCTTGGTGAAGCCACCCGATGGTATATGATTGTGGATGTGTTGTGGTCGGTAAGCCTAGCCGCTTCACGACCTTTGCCGAAATGAGTTTCTTTTGGCTCCCACTGTTGATAATGGACTATAGCGGGGAGCCCTTTACCCACATTTGGGAGTGGAAAAGGCGCTCCTCCTCCTCTGGATCTTCGGGTTCCTCCTTCTGGATCTTCGTGGTGGCAATAGTGGCATTGGGCTTCGCATTGATAATATGCTTCCCTTTGTCATTCCCCTTATCGAGTTTTGACTCAGAGTCTGAACATGCATCTGATTCGGAATACTTTAGCTCAGCCACCAGTGACTGCTTGGCCTGACACTCACTTGTGTTGTTAGTGGAGCTCTTATGGAACTCACACCACTTTTTGGTGTCCTTCTTCAGCTTCGCAGTGTTGTTCTTTGCTTACGGCTTTAGCAGGTTGTCATGGGCCACCCCGCCTTGGCTTTGTCCTTTGTTTAGCGGTTTGGGGGCACCTTCCCCTTGTTTCAGATTTGTAGATCCAAAGTCTCTCTTCTTCTGTTTAAACTTATGCTCGATCTTGACAGCATATCGGTACGTCGTGCCGAGCAAGGGGATGTCCAAGAACTCCATCTCATCTTGGATGTACCTGTGTAGGCAGCTGTGGTATTTGAGTACCAAATGCAGCTTATAATCCTTGATACCCAACATTGTGCGAAGGGTATGAAAGATATTGGTAAACTCCGACACATCTTGGTCCCTTCCCTGCCTCAACGTGGTCCACTTTATGTATTTATCCTCATAGCTTTTGACAGGGTAGTACTGCTCCTTGATGGCATTTTGGAATGAATTCTAAGTGGGTGTGGCTGAAAAAAGTGAGGCCGTACTTTCATCCTTCTGCTCGCATTAGGTTTCCCACTAGTCCTTGACGTGGGTGGTGGCTTTGAGAAGAGCGAAAGTAATCTTTTCCCCACTGGAAAAATCATGAACAAAAAATACCCTTCTACCAGATTTAACCATTTATCTACAACGTCTGCATCTATTTGACCCTCAAATATGGGAATGTCAAAGTTAACTTGTACCTTAAAGGGTATGGCACTTCTAGAGTAGCTGTTGGAAGTAGATGTGTCGCCCTTGGGTAGCCGCTGAAGGATCTGGGCAAAGTTGTTCATCATCGCGTTCCTTTGTCGCTCGAGGGGCTCTTCGAGTAAGATTTTGATAGGATCTCCTGCCCCCTTGTCTTTATTTTCATCCGCTATGGGAGGCCGTCAGGATTTGTGAGGCTGGTCTTGTAAATGTTCGGCTAGTTCAATCCCTAATTCCTTATATCCTGACCTCGTTGGGGACATGCAAAGAAAAATAGAGAAAGAGCAGACCGCTCTGATACCACTAATCCGGATTTAAACAAGAACGCAAAAAATTATAGAGATAACCATAAATATAGAGATACAACAAAAATAATACTTCATTTCATTAATGTAAAATACTGAAATATGCTTACAAACAGAAATGGAAATAAACTAGCTCGGGCGATGGTAGCTTATCTCTAAGGAGAGATGTGGCGGCTACATGCCTCTGAACTATCTTACAATGAGGCTCGAAGGCCTATTTATTGTTGAGAAACAATGGAAAACCCTAAACATCCAAAACCCTAACCCTAGGAGATGAAGCGCCAAACTATGGGCCCCGTTTTGGGTAAATTGGTACATCAACTTCCCGGGGTCGTAACTTTGGCATACGATCTCCATTTGACGCGCACAATACCTCGTTAGAAAGATCTATCTGAGGAATACAACTTTGGGAAGAGCAACATCGGTTGACAAACCCATGTTGCTCATAGTTTTGCCAAAAAACGTCGTTTAGGGCCTCAAAACGACTCCGAAAGTTCAGGACCCGAAAAACTGCCAAAAATAGTAAATTGTGCTACAATTAAGGATACTAAAAAACTGAAAGAGACAATGGTGGGGGTCCAAGTGGAATTGGCGGGTGGCCACCAATTTCCACCCAGATTAGCCAACTTCCTGTGGTTACTACTATTCTCGAACATCAGTGCTTTCCAGATCGCAAATGGAGTTTCTCTTCCATGGAGATTCGAGACAATATGATCCCATACTCCCTCCAAGATTATTCTCCTCACCTTGGCTACATATTTCTTCCACTTAGCAAGGTTCTGAGCATCAGATGCTTGTGATTTTTCAACACCTGACTTGATGTATTCTAGAAATCCATTTTCATCCAATACTGCCTCCATGCAATCCTTCCATGCAACAAAATTAGAGGTGCCTTCTAAGGCATACTCTAACCTTAGTCCATTGAAGGCCATCTTCTCAACTCTGAAGAAATCTTGCTGCACTAATCTTCAAATTCGAACCTCTGAGAAACAACTTCGAATTTCCTGCTCTAATGTGAATCTAGCTCTGATACCATGTAGAAATTAGGCTATAGATTTGCAACTTCTCATGAAGTTTTAATCAAGATCATAAGACACAAACCTACTCCATTGCTCTGCAGACATTAATTCACAATTTAGAACAAAAAATCAAACATGCAAGAAGAAATAACACACATGCAACAATTATTTTTATCTACGGAAAGAAATATGCTAAAAACCCCAATTCCTGCTTGCATTAATCAAATGAATAGAGATATATTACAATTTATTTTCTCAACTGAGTACAACCTGCAAGTGCATAACCTATCTCTTGCTCACTGCAAGCCTCTTACCCAGACTTAGTCAAATTTTTCCTCGGATTGAGCTCCTATTTCCTTGAACTATTCCTTGAGGAATTAACCCCTATTATTTAGGAAATTCCTCTAATTGAATTGCACAATTCCTTAGGATGACCATCTGACTGCATGCAACACTTGTACACTCAATATTAGTCTACAACTAATGTTACACTACCTTAGGATCTCCACCTCATCTGGGTAACTTGAATTCTCTGCATGCACTAGCTATTTTGGGTTGATTGGTCAATTAACCTGATGATCATTGAGTTTGAATAAAGTCCCACTGTTTAACTGACCTTCCACTAGTTCCTAAAAAAGTTGGAATTAGTTTAACTAAAAACAACCTAAGATAACTGACCTTGATTGCTACAAATTAGAAATCACACATGCATCACTGAACTCTAACTCTTCCAACTCGAACTTACTGAGTGAACTAGGAGACACAAGCCATGTCACAAGAGTTAACATCATCCAAGTTGTCTGCTAGTGTGGAAATTCGATTTTCTCAATTTAATCAAGGCAAAATCAAATTGAGAATTTATTGCTGCAATTTTCAACACTTCTAGTTGTAGTAACTCTGTTAGTCTTCACTCAACTTTGCTAAAATCCATCAATCCTGTTATGATAGCAATGTGGAGTCTGGGGACTATGAATTCCATGGGCCTTATAGTTTCCTGCCCATATACCAACTAGAATGGAGTTTGACATGTAAGCTTCTTTGATATAGTCTGGTAGGCCTATAACACTGCAAGAATGCTTCGGTCCTAGTTGTCCCTATTTAAGTTACATACCTTCATCAATGCATTCTCTATAATTTTGTTGAAGGCCTCAACTATGAGATTTACCTATGGATGGTATGGTGTGCTCTTTTGATGGTGCACCTGGAACTCTTTTGTCAATAGTTCAATAGTCAAATTTAGGAAGTGAGTCCCCTGGTCACTCATAATGAATTTAGGACATTCAAAGCGGGTGACGACATTCTCAAATAAAATTTTGGCTATGGTCTCTACACTAAAATATTTGACAAGTGTGGCTTTGGCCCATTGAATCAAATAATCCATCATAGTGAAAATATATCGTGCTCTACTTCTCTTTGTTGGTGGATTAATTAGCCTAATAAAATCTATGGCCCACTTATCAAAGGGTTATAAAATTATCTATGGATGGAGTGGAATCTCATCTTATCATGAATTTTTTCCCACTCCCTAGTACACATCACAGTTGTGACATAACTCCTTTGCATTGAGGTGGAATATTGGCCATAATAGACCTGTATGCAAAATATTTTACGCGGTTGCTTTTCTTGCATGGTACCCTCCAACCACTTCTTCATGTGCCTCTGTTAATATGGCTAGTCTCTCAGGCTCCAATACACATCGAAAAATTATTCCATATATTCCGAAATTGCATAGACATCCTATGATGAGTTGATACTCTATAATCTTAACTACTAGTTACGCCGTAAGGCATTTCCCTTTGAAATGAATTGCCCCAGCTGCTGCCGTGTCCTATTGTTGACCATGGATTTGTGGTGTTAGATGATTGAATGAATTGTGATCGTTGATCCAACACTGATCCAAAACTGAACGGTTAATGAGGAAGCGGGACGGACGCACCGCCAGCGAGCCATTCATTTCTCAGCTGACATGTGCTTGGCTCGCATTGCCAACAAGGGCTCTGCCTGGACTCGAGCTCTGAACCTCCGCCTCATGTGCAAAAAAAGACCATCATGATGATGAAGCAGAAGAAATCCTCCCTCATAACGCTCGCGAGAAAAATGAAATCGACATCTTTCCATCGAAAATGTTGTAACTTCTTAGGTAGGAGCGGGAGCGGCCGAGGCCTTGAAATGCGAAGTTAGAAGTCTTGAATTCCTGCAGCCATGGCAGAATAGGTATTCCAACTCTATTCCTTCAAGGTTTTTTATGGTTTGTTTTATGTATTTTTGATTTTTTAGGGTTTCCGCGGAAGAACAAGCAAGTTTCTGGAGTGGAGAAGATTTTGGTTTACTGAGCTCTTTCAGATTCATGTCGTTTTATGGTAGCTGTTGTTTTTCTTACATTTGTTTGGCCCACAATATCCAGTTTTTATTAAGGAAACCCTTCTTTTTCATCCTATCTCTCTTCCTATGAAAAACGTGGGATTGAGGCTTAAGCTATTTGCAGCGGTTTTGTTTTGTATGACTCTAGCGGTGATCAAGGTGACATACATTGCAATTACTAGTTATTTCACATTGAACTGCTGTCTGCCCTATTTAGAAAGTGAGAAGGTTGCGTTGTTTGTGGACAACATTCTGCATAGTCCCTCGTTCTGGCTATATGCAATAAGGCAAGGATCTAGGGCTTTAGTCGTTGGGGCATTCACTCCTTGCTGAGATTCACTTGAAATAGGTCTAATGTAGGGATTTCTTTCATTGGCAAAGTTTTGTATGGTGTTTGTTTTTGTGTGGAATGGTTCAACGCATTGATTAATGGCCCAGATTTGATAAGTGTTTATTGGTTAGACCCTCAGTAATCTGGGGTGTAGAATGGCCAAAAGCCATTTTTGGTCCCTTGTTAGTTTGGCTTGTAGGATTCGCGTTAGACTGTTTGGTCCTTATTTGGAAACTTTTGGAAATAACATAAATTAGTAGACAAAGTTTCCATGATGCCAACTTTACTAGGATCTTGTTAATAATAAAAGCAAGATATTCCAATGTGTTGGTGCCTTAAGCTGGTCTTTTTTTCTCTAGTTGTCTTACGAATGGCCAGCTCAGGATTTGCCCAAGACTTTTAATTTTTTTAAACAATGGGGATTTGAGTTTAGACTTTAGTACTTTTATCAAATAGGGTTCTTGATTTTGTCAAGGTTCTTTTGCGTGTTTGGAGTTGCAAGCTCATGTTAAAGCTATTAATCTCAATGCAGGGTATGGGTATATATGTAATATTGGGATAGGCTCTCCGATCATCAATTCTATTATTCTATCGCTATGCTCAAATATTGGTAGATGGGTTTATTTATAAAAAGCAGTTAACCATAACAAGCCCTTTTAATAGAAGCCAAATGCCTTTTTCCAATATTCTATGCCACTCTGAAGCTTGTATTTGTGGGTGAAGAGTGAAAACGTTGTTGTTAGTATTGTCATTGTTATCAACTAATGGGACATCTCTGATACAAATTCCTTGTATTGTTTTCATAGATTGAGAGAGCTTTTCTAAAGCAACCAAAAGTCTTTCTCAGGTAATCATATTGCATTATTATTTGATTTTATTTCATATTTAGAATCTTTTGATTTGCTTCTCTTTTGATCCTTAATTTATATTGTTGCAGTTCTAAGAAGTCTGGGAAGGGGAAACGTCGTGGAAAAGGTGGCAACAGGTTTTGGAAGAATGTGGGTCTTGGATTCAAGACCCCCAAAGAAGCTATTCAAGGTATGGTGATTAAATTCTGGGCAGATTTGATTATTGCGATATATTTTGTTTGTATATATTATTGTGCATTTAATTGTTGTTTCTATTAAATTATCCATTTGAATGCCAAAATGCTTCCTTGTAGCAAGGTTGCACGAGTAAGAAGACACATCAGGTATAGAAATGGTGTAGTTGTTATGAATTCCCAAAATATTGTTTGTTAGTATGGGGGTATGGTTGAATGAACTCATAATGGTTGAGATCATATTTTCTCTACTAACAACATATATTGGGAACTCGATGGGACAAGAATGCTTGATTGTGGCAACAAACATCTTGTGACTATCTTAGTGCTACCCATTACTTGGAGACATTTTAGTTTCCTATGTGGGCATCGACCATCTTGGTGTTTCTCCCGAGAAGACTGAAATTCCATTTGACATAAGCCATGAGTTTATTTTCCATTTTATCCCCCAATAGTAACAAAATATATCTTCTATGTTCTTTCTTGCTTTAGTCTATTGAAAGGATTACTTCCTCCGAAAATTACCAATACCGGATAACAGCTTCAGTCACATCTTTTAAAGGAAATATGCTGGAAGATATTATGCTTCAAGCAGTGCTTAGAAGATGCTGCTAGCTTAACTTGTCAGAAGAGCTGTAATGGTAATTTCAAGTCGAAATTATATAGCACACTGATTAGAAAATGCTGCTAGAATAACTTGTCAGAAGATCTGTAATGGTAATTTAAAGTCGAAATTATATAGCATACTGATTGGTTCTTGTGATGCTCCTAAAGCTGACTGATTTAAGTACCATTGCCAAGTCTTTCACTGTTTGCATTAATCAAGCTAACTACAGAGAAAATATAATAGAGTCACAAATAAAAGCTTAGCCCGTATGCTCGCTGTCAAAGACAATTAACATTCCCATAGAAAAAAAAGGAATCAATAGTTCCAGTGGCTTAACCAACAGCTAAGCCCACTTCAAAATTCTAGCCTGCCTGTGAATCTGTTTACAACAGAGCTCGACAAATTTCTATAGCAGGCATAAAAATCTCAACAGGCCATTCACAAGCTTCATGAATACGCTATTGTATTGCTTGCTTGCTTGGTCATCTAAGGGGTTGAGGGTTCTATATAGTCTGTAATCATGCAGAACAAAATAATCCTATGCATACTATATTTATGCAACAACCTCATGATCATATTACAGATAGAGGACAACAAAATAATACCATGCATACTAGTAGTTATGTAGCAATCTCCTGATGCTCATATTACAGATAGAAGGCAATAAAATTTTCATCTTTCCAAAAAAGGTGGAATATGGGCCTATTATAGTCTGATAGCTTGGTCTTTCCTTCATCTGCTCGAAGTAATATATAAGACGAGGATGCTTCCAAAAATACTCTTTGTCCAACTTCAAAACCTCTATTCTGGCAAGCACAGGGATAAATGCACAATCTGCCACAGAAAACTCAGCTCCAGCCAAAAACTCTGTGTTTGTAAGCTGTTTCTCAGCCTCATTGAGTAGCCTTATAAGTTCATTCGTGTTTGAAGCCAAAGCCTCCTGATCCTTCAACATTTCCTCCATGGCATGCATGGTTTGAAGTTTGTTGTGATATTTTTCTGCCAAATCAGGATTTTCCACAAGACGAGTAATGACAACTTGCCTTTTGAATTTGCTAAAAAAATGAATAGCGTGATCACTTGGACACTGATTTAGTATAAAGAGTTTCGAGTCCCATGAATCAATGATAAGTGTTTACTAGTTAGACCCTCAGTACTCTGGGGTGTAGAATGGCCAAAAGCTATTTTTGGTCCCTTGTTAGTTTCGCTTGTAGGATTCGCGTTATACTGTTTGGTCCTTATTTGGAAACTTTTGGAAATAAAATAAATTAGTAGACAAAGTTTCCATGATGCCAAATTTATTAGGATCTTGTTAATAATAAAAACAAGATATTCCAATCTGTTGGTGCCTTGAGCTGGTCTTTTTTTCCCCAATTGTCTTACGAACGGCCAGCTCACGATTTGCCCTAGACTTTTAATTTTTTTAAACAATGGGGATTTGAGTTTAGACTATAGTACTTTTATCAAACGGGGTTCTTGATTTTGTCATGGTTCTTTTGCGTGTTTGGAGTTGCAAGCTCATGTTAAAGCTATTAATCTCAATGCAGGGTATGGGTATATATGTAATATTGGGATAGGCTCTCCGATCATCCATTCTATTATTCTATCGCTATGCTCAAATATTGGTAGATGGGTTTATTTATAAAAAAGTAGTTAACCATAACAAGCCCTTTTAATAGAAGCCAAATGCCTTTTTCCAATATTCTATGCCACTCTGAAGCTTGTATTTGTGGGTGAACAGTGAAAACGTTGTTGTTAGTATTGTCATTGTTATCAACTAATGGGACATCTCTGATACAAATTCCTTGTATTGTTTTCATAGACTGAGAGAGCTTTTCTAAAGCAACCAAAAGTCTTTCTCAGGTAATCATATTGTAGTATTATTTGATTTTATTTCATGTTTAGAATCTTGATTTGCTTCTCTTTTGATCCTTAATTTATATTGTTGCAGTTCTAAGAAGTCTGGGAAGGGGAAACGTCTTGGAAAAGGTGGCAACAGGTTTTGGAAGAATGTGGGTCTTGGCTTCAAGACCCCCAAAGAAGCTATTCAAGGTATGGTGATTAAATTCTGGGCAGATTTGATTATTGTGATATATTTTGTTTGTATATATTATTGTACATTTAATTGTTGTTTCTATTAAATTATCCATTTGAATGCCAAAATGCTTCCTTGTAGCAAGGTTGCACGAGTAAGAAGACACACCAGGTATATAAATGGTGTAGTTGTTATGAATTCCCAAAATATTGTTTGTTAGTATGGGGGTATGGTTGAATGAACTCATAATGGTTGAGATCATATCTGCTCTACTAACAACATATATTGGGAACTCGATGGGACAAGAATGCTTGATTGTGGCAACGAACATCTTGTGACTATCTTAGTGCTACCCATTACTTGGAGACATTTTAGTTTCCTATGTGGGCATCGACCATCTTGGTGTCTCTCCTGAGAAGACTGAAATGCCATTTGACTTAAAAGGATTACTTCCTCCGAAAATTACCAATACCAGATAACAGCTTCAGTCACATATTTTAAAGGAAATATGCTGGAAGATATTATGCTTCAAGCAGTGCTTAGAAGATGCTGCTAGCTTAACTTGTCAGAAGAGCTGTAATGGTAATTTCAAGTCGAAATTATATAGCATACTGATTAGAAAATGCTGCTAGAATAACTTGTCAGAAGATCTGTAATGGTAATTTAAAGTCGAAATTATATAGCATACTGATTGGTTCTTGTGATGCTCCTAAAGCTGACTGATTTAAGTACCATTGCTAAGTCTTTCACTGTTTTCATTAATCAAGCTAACTACAGAGAAAATATAACAGAGTCACAAATAAAAGCTTAGCCCGTATGCTCGCTTTCAAAGACAATTAACATTCCCATAGAAAAAAAAGGAATCAATAGTTCTAGTGGCTTAACCAACAGCTAAGCCCACTTCAAAATTCTAGCCTGCCTGTGAATCTGTTTACAACAGAGCTCGCCAAATTTCTATAGCAGGCATAAAAATCTCAATAGGCCCTTCACAAGCTTCATGGCTATGCTATTGTATTGCTTGCTTGCTTGGTCATCTAAGGGGTTGAAGGTTATATATAGTCTGTAATCATGCAGAACAAAATAATCCTATGCATACTATATTTATGCAACAACCTCATGATCATATTACAGATAGAGGACAAAATAATAATACCATGCATATTAGTAGTTATGTAGCAATCTCCTGATGCTCATATTATAGATAGAAGGCAATAAAATTTTCATCTTTCCAAAAAAGGTGGAATATGGGCCTATTACAGTCTGATAGCTTGGTCTTTCCTTCATCTGCTCGAAGTAATATATAAGACAAGGATGCTTCCGAAAATACTCTTTGTCCAACTTCAAAACCTCTATTCTAGCAAGCACAGGGATAAATGCACAATCTGCCACAGAAAACTCAGCTCCAGCCAAAAACTCTGTTTTTGTAAGCTGTTTCTCAGCCTCATTGAGTAGCCTTATAAGTTCATTCGTGTTTGAAGCCAAAGCCTCCTGATCCTTCAACATTTCCTCCATGGCATGCATGGTTTGAAGTTTGTTGTGATATTTTTTTGCCAAATCAGGATTTTCCACAAGACGAGTAATGACAACTTGCCTTTTGAATTTGCTAAAAAAATGAATAGCGTGATCACTTGGACACTGATTTAGTGTAAAGAGTTTCGAGTCCCATGAATCAATGATAAGTGTTTACTGGTTAGACCCTCAGTAATCTGGGGTGTAGAATGGCCAAAAGCTATTTTTGGTCCCTTGTTAGTTTGGCTTGTAGGATTCACGTTAGACTGTTTGGTCCTTATTTGGAAACTTTTGGAAATAACATAAATTAGTAGACAAAGTTTCCATGATGCCAACTTTATTAGGATCTTGTTAATAATAAAAACAAGATATTCCAATGTGTTGGTGCCTTGAGCTGGTCTTTTTTTCTCCAATTGTCTTACGAACGGCCAGCTCAGGATTTGCCCTAGACTTTTAATTTTTTTAAACAATGGGGATTTGAGTTTAAACTTTAGTACTTTTATCAAACAGGGTTCTTGATTTTGTCATGGTTCTTTTGTGTGTTTGGAGTTGCAAGCTCATGTTAAAGCTATTAATCTCAATGCAGGGTATGGGTATATATGTAATATTGGGATAGGCTCTCCGATCATCCATTCTATTATTCTATCGCTATGCTCAAATATTGGTAGATGGGTTTATTTATAAAAAAGCAGTTAACCATAACAAGCCCTTTTAATAGAAGCCAAACGCCTTTTTCCAATATTCTATGCCACTCTGAAGCTTGTATTTGTGGGTGAACAGTGAAAACGTTGTTGTTAGTATTGTCATTGTTATCAACTAATGGGACATCTCTGATACAAATTCCTTGTATTGTTTTCATAGACTGAGAGAGCTTTTCTAAAGCAACCAAAAGTCTTTCTCAGGTAATCATATTGCAGTATTATTTGATTTTATTTCATGTTTAGAATCTTTTGATTTGCTTCTCTTTTGATCCTTAATTTATATTGTTGTAGTTCTAAGAAGTCTGGGAAGGGGAAACGTCCTAGAAAAGGTGGCAACAGGTTTTGGAAGAATGTGGGTCTTGGCTTCAAGACCCCCAAAGAAGCTATTCAAGGTATGGTGATTAAATTCTGGGAAGATTTGATTATTGCGATATATTTTGTTTGTATATATTATTGTGCATTTAATTGTTGTTTCTATTAAATTATCCATTTGAATGCCAAAATGCTTCCTTGTAGCAAGGTTGCACGAGTAAGAAGACACACCAGGTATAGAAATGGTGTAGTTGTTATGAATTCCCAAAATATTGTCTGTTAGTATGGGGGTATGGTTGAATGAACTCATAATGGTTGAGATCATATCTGCTCTACTAACAACATATATTGGGAACTCGATGGGACAAGAATGCTTGATTGTGGCAACGAACATCTTGTGACTATCTTAGTGCCACCCATTACTTGGAGACTTAGTTTCCTATGTGGGCATCGACCATCTTGGTGTTTCTCTCGAGAAGACTGAAGCTGCATGCCACCTGCATGCAAGGAAATTACCATGATTCCACCCATAAGACTGAAAATTATCACTGTCTGGAAAGCAGGGATCGTGGTGCCATTTGAAATGTCTTTGTGCTTGCCAATTTAAATGTAACTTACTTGATCCATGTGTATTGGACTCTGGAGAAAATTCTAACACTGCCTTTTAGTTGTTTCCCATAAATACATTTGAGGTTGAAATACATTTTAAGTCTTCATATTTAAGATTGAAAATTGACTCCATCATGATAAAAACACAATTAAACCTGTAAACAAGAGCCCTTTATAATTTAGTATAGATTGGAACAGACTTCTCATGCCCAATACGTGCATCGATCACTTACCAGGCTCACACTATGTTGTAGATCTTCAACTATCAATCCATATGAATTAATTGAATGCAGAATCACATTTCTTTCTTATTGTTTACCAGAATATATAGTGTCTGTGAAGTCAGGGAAGTAGCTGCTATGATTCAAAAATAGCTATATGATGAATCATCCAAATTGATACAATAAAAAGCCTTTTTGTAGGATGTTTTGAATTCTTTGAACACACGTTCTGTAGGTATCTGTAGCTGAAGAGCCCCTGTTTAGTAAGAACGTTAGTGGTAAAAGTAGCATGCCAGGTATGGAAGTACTTTTTGAGTACCAAATTCTAATAGCATAAGTAATGATGCAACAGTCTTGTCTAAAGCTCTTACAATATATCTTATGTTCTAAGACACCTTTTGAGCATTTTCAAAGAAGATAGGAACTCTCTTCATCATAGGTTTGCCAACAAAACCAACTTGCAACAGTTTTATCTCTTGCGTTTACAATATATCTTGTGTTCTAAGACACCTTTTGAGCATTTTCAAAGAAAGTAGGAACTCCCTCCATCATAGGTTTGCCAACATAACCAACTTCTACTATCTGGTCAATCAGTGCCAAGGCAATTAATTAAATTCACTACCAGCAGGGAACTTAGCAAGAAATCATTAACTGCAAAGATAACCCCATGCTTGCCTTGTATCAGCTGTGGCCAACAAACAATCATTCCAGATGCAGGAAAATCATCTGCGGGGTTACTGTCATAAAAATAATACGGACTCGGTTTTCACTTTTAATTATTTCTTTATAGAGAAAGATGGTATTCTTTACAGACTCGATTTTCGATTTTAATTATTTCTTTACAGAGAAAGATGGTATTCTTTATAGACTCCGTTTTTCATATCCGATCTTACCTGAAAGATTCAAAGCTTTGGAACTAATTTCAAGAAGCTATGATACTCGGTGCTGAGAGGCAGTTGAATGATCATTGCCCTAGTGTTTTTATTTTTAATATTATCTATATGCACTGATTAATTTTTTTCTTTTTCCATCATCGTTAACATATGATAATAAGAGCAAAATTAAGAATCTTAAGAATAATCAAGATGTCATTCTTATGATTAGTTTTCGATTTTTCTTGATTCTGATACATGAACTAGAAGTTGTGCAATCATCTTGGTTTTATTTATTTATTTATTATTTTATTTTTATCTATAATTTTTATTTTGGTCTTTCGGTTTCCACTGTTTCATGCAAATATTGTCCGATTGGTGCATATTATTTTATATTGCTGCAGTCTTTCTCAACTAGATTTTCAATACCCATATTTGTCCGTTATATGTTTTTGGGTCTTTCTCCACTGGATTGTGTGAACTAGGTTTTCTTGGTTTTTATGTAGGGACCTACATCGACAAGAAGTGCCCTTTCACTGGTACTATTTCAATAAGAGGTCGTATATTAGCTGGAACATGTTACAGTGCTAAGATGACACGGACAATTATTGTCCGTAGGGACTATCTCCATTTTGTCAAGAAATATCAGAGGTAACTAGAGAACATTATAGTGAATTGCAATTATATTTCTATACAGTTCCATTTAAGTAGTAATTTTTAAATGTCTGCATACTTAACAGATATGAAAAGAGACATTCGAACATACCAGCCCATATTTCACCCTGTTTCCATGTCAAAGAAGGGGATCATGTTATCATTGGGCAATGCAGGTAAATCTATTTATGGGAATATCCACTAAAATCTGTGACTCTTTTTTGTGTTTTTATTGGTTGTTAACATTTTATATGATTTTCTTGTATCAGGCCCTTGTCCAAGACTGTAAGGTTTAATGTTCTGAAGGTGATTCTTGCGGGTTTTAGCAGTGGTTCTACAAAGAAAGCCTTCACTGCAATATGAATCTGCTTTTTTTTTCTTCCATTAAGTGTGATAGAGTGGGCTTCGACAGAGTTGAGGGTTACTTACTATTTTATCATTTGGTCAAAATTAATTGTGTTAGTTTAATCCTTCTTTTGGTTACTGTGTTGAATTTTGAAGATGTACGACACATGTTTACTCTTTGGTAGTTGAAAGTCCACCGTTCTTGGATACTTTTGTTTTGGTTTTAGCATCCAGTAAACCTTTGAAGGCATATTCTTCAAATATATATATATTTTCCAATAGCCAAATATGACGATGTCATATTTATTTTATTATTTATGGCAAGGAGTTTCGCTTTTAGTTATTTCTTTAGGAGGTGACATTCGTGTGCTTTGAGCTGTTGACTTGGCGATAATAAATATTGCTATCAAATGATCAATACACCTAACTTTCTTAGCATAACTTTGAATTTATGAAGGTGCCTAAGACAATCTAGTTATATGTGATGGTTGCCAATAGTATTTCATGTGAATATGTTGAAATTTAATTCACACAAGAGGTTTGTAATGTGCGTGGATTTTAAACTATAGGAGCTGCAAAGAAGGATTCTCGCTGAGTTTTTTGTACTGATCGAATATCAAGGGTTCTAGGCGTTGTGAATCCTCGTCATTATTTTGATGCTTATTCCATTTTCTATATCACTGGATGCAACTGTCTAGGCTTATTTTGGGGGCTTATGCGAAGTAAATTTTACGGGCATTCAAGGGTAAAGGGTCCTTTCTGATTCTTTACTGGGCCACTTTAATACAATAATCTCTTATTCTCGGATGAAAAAAGAAACCATACAAGCAATTTTAGCAAATGCCCAAAAATTTTGAGATGATTGAAAGAT
Source organism: Pinus tabuliformis (assembly GCA_031772625.1). NCBI lineage: Eukaryota > Viridiplantae > Streptophyta > Pinopsida > Pinales > Pinaceae > Pinus > Pinus tabuliformis. Next base: position 430,597,654 of record CM062807.1, read on the forward strand.
CACTGAAAATAATGAAACAGTCATGCCCTGTGATTTTACTATATTTAGCCGATGTGTGTTGATGAGGCATTGTGCAATTAAATCCAGTTAGTATCAGCATGCATGGCCGTGTGAGAGAATCTTACAAAGGGGATGGGGGGTTCTGATATCCAAATTTGATGTCTAATAATGTGTTAAATTAGATTATTTCTATAATTACCAAATTAAGATGATTGATATAATTGCAATTATTAAAGCATCGAATATGTCTTATAAAGAAATTATTTCATATTGTTGTGTATAAAGAAACTTTTGTGATTGAAATTCTTTACTTTGTATAGATTATTTTAACTCGTGATTAATCAAAGGGCGAATCGTTTTGGATACTTGTGATGGAATCAAAATATGATTGTATAGTCATTATATTCTAGGCTATTTTGGTCAGAGGGAATTGTTTTGGTAATTTGTTATGGCATCATACATATATATATATATATATATATACATACATACATATATATATATATATGTATACATATATATATATATATATATATATATATATAGATATATATATATATATATATATATATATATATATATATAGATATATCTACATATATATATATACATATATATATGTATGTATGTATATATATATATATATATATACATACATACATATATATATATATATATATATATATATACACACACACACACATATATATATATATACATACATACATACATACATACATACATACATACATATATATATATATATAATATGATAATACTCTTTTATTGACTGTTTGCCTCGATACTTAATTATCGATCAGGGAATCATAATAAGTAGAGCTGATGCACTATATGTGCTGACAATAGATAAGTTCTGTTGTCTGCTGCACTATGGTTTAGATAGTGAGTATTACAAACTAACACTTCATTTTACAAACTGTAATTCATTTCGCCACACAATTAATGAAAAACTGGTAATTTGTTATGGCATCATGTATATATATTATATATGATAATACTATTTTATTGAGTGTTTGTCTCGATACTTAATTATCAACCAGAGAATCATAATAAGTAGAGCTGATGCACTATATGTGCTAACAATAGATAAGTACTGTTGTCTGCTGCATTATGGTCTAGATAGTGAGTATTACAAACTAACACTTCATTCTACAATCTATAATTCATTTTGTCACACAATTAATGAAAAACTGGTAATTTGTTATGGCATCATGTATATATATTATATATGATAATAATCTTTTATTGAGTGTTTGCCTCGAAACTTAATTATCGACCTGGGAATCATAATAAGTAGAGCTAATGCACTATATGTGCTGACAATAGATAAGTTTTGTTGTTTGCTGCACTATGGTCTAGATAGTGAGTATTACAAACTAACACTTCATTCTACAAACTGTAATTCATTTTGTCACACAATTAATGAAAAACCAGACAATGCTCAAGTACCGCATTGAATATTCTAAATCAGGGAACAAGTTCCTCCATTTATAGGCTCATGAAATAACAAGATGGATCTAAATTTGTTTCTTGTTACTCTTAATCAATTCAATGCATTTAAACAAGACAATCAAAATCAGTACAGGAAATATGAGTCTTCACTAGTGGCGCATGTAGGTGAATGGTGAGATCTCAAATTTTATCTGATGTGTACTTCAAACAATTAATCATTAAATATATAGCACAAATACAATTTCAACTACGAAAGCATCACTCGTAAAATAAAACTGGAAAGACTAAACTATTTAATAACTTAAACAAAGGGAAAACTTGCCTTGATGGGTTCGGTGGGCCCTTGCTGATCTACTAGGTAAGCTAAAGACTTACAACGCTAAGAAGTAAAATAACACATTGATCTTAACAATTGCTGTTCATATTATTAATGAAAAAAAGGATTACAATATCAACATTACAAATCTCCATTTATAGGCTCATGAAATAACAAGATGGATCTAACTTCGTTTCCTGTTACTCTTAATCAATTCAATGCATTTAAACAAGACAATCAAAATTAGTACAGGAAATATGAGTCTTCACTAGTGGCGCATGTAGGTGAATGGTGAGATCTCAAATTTTATCTGACGTGTACTTCAAACAATTAATCATTAAATCTATAGCACAAATACAATTTGAACTACGAAAGCATCACTCGTAAAATAAAACTGGAAAGACTAAACTATTTAATAACTTAAACAAAGGGAAAACTTGCCTTGATGGCTTTGGTGGGCCCTTGACGATCTACTAGGTAAGCTAAAGACTTACAGCGCTAAGAAGTAAAATAACACATTGATCCTAACAATTGCTATCATATTATTAATGAAAAAAAGGATTACAATATCAACGTTACAAATCTCCATTTATAGGCTCATGAAATAACAAGATGGATCTAACTTCGTTTCCTGTTACTCTTAATCAATTCAATGCATTTAAACAAGACAATCAAAATTAGTACAGGAAATATAAATCTTCACTAGTGGCGCATGTAGGTGAATGGTGAGATCTCAAATTTTATCTGACGTGTACTTCAAACAATTAATCATTAAATCTATAGCACAAATACAATTTGAACAACGAAAGCATCACTTATAAAATAAAACTGGAAAGACTGAACTATTTAATAACTTAAACAAAGGGAAAACTTGCTTGATGGATTTGGTGGGCCCTTGCCGATCTACTAGGTAAGCTAAAGACTTACAGCGTTAAGAAGTAAAATAACACATTGATCTTAACAATTGTTGTTCATATTGTTAATGAAAAAAAGGATTACAATATCAGCATTACAAATCTCAGAGTGCTTTGTTTCCAACCTAATCTCCCTTCTTGGATCTCTCTGAAGACTAAGAGATTAACTATTAACCATTCAAGAAAGATTTTGATTAACCTAATTGTTCGACATACCTCTCTTTTATAAAGAAGAGGGTCGTTACCATAATCTGTGTAATGAAATTGAAATTACATTTGTAACTTTGTCCTCATGACACGAAGTGCATGAGGAGGAAGTGGATCTTGGGTAACCAAGTAAATGAGATGTCTTCAACAACTTCATTGGTTCCATAGTGGATTGTTTGCTAAAGCACTAAGTCTGAAGATGAAGTATGGTACTGGAATCAGACAGTAGACAATGGAATACAGGTACCAACATCGAACAAAGAATATGAGTACTGGAGTTAAAACGATAGAACAATTGGAGTAGTTGGTACCAGAATCAAACTGTGGAGCAATTTGGTTACTAGAATCGAACAATGGAATGGTTGTGATGAGCGCATTAGCCAAAAGCTCGGGTGACGGGTCAAGTGTTGGATGGGTGCACGCGTGGTGAGAAATATAGTTGAGAACACAACTATTGCTCGAGTACTAGATAGGTGCGTAGGTGGTTGATGAGTGCAAGATTGTCGAATGAGTATTGGACGAAATACCAGATCGCTGAGCTTCCCGAGTACTAGAACGCTGAACTAGCTGAGTACCAAAATACTGAATTGATAGAGTATCGAAATGCTAAACAAATCTGGAAGAGTAGAAAATCCAGAGATCTATGAGAACCAATCAGAGAAATTAGAGTAAAAGATCAAATAATGATATTTTTACTATAAGAAAACATAGAAATTGCATTTTGAATAAGTTATTGTAGCATATGCCTCTAATCAATGCCAACAGCATGTCCGTGTTTATTTCAAAATGATTTTATGTATCTAACATCATCTACAATATAATCTGAAAGATAACCCATCGATCATAACAAACCATAGCAGTTAGATTCTTTTAATATCTTAAAAAAACCAATGGATGCAACTTTGCGAGAGAAAAATGGCATTGCCACAGTAATATAAATCATATCAGAGATCTTCATTCATATATATATATAATGAGTATGTACTATAGAGATTTATTTATCTCAATGATAACTTGAGATTCTTCCAGTTATGACAAAAGAGTAAAATATTTAAAATAGAGCATGGACTATAGAAAGTAATATAAATCATAGCAGAGATCTTCATTCATATATATATATATATATATATATATACATATGTATATATATATATATATATGTATATATATATGTATATATATATATATATATATATATATATATATATATATAATGAGTATGTACTATAGAGATTTATTTATCTCAATGATAACTTGAGATTCTTCCAATTATGACAAAAGAGTAAAATATTTAAAATAGAACATGGACTATAGAAATTTATCTAAATGATAACTTGAGATTCTTGAGATTCTTATCCCACGTTGCATACGATTTCAGTGTATGTAAATGAAAAATTAATAGATCAATTTATTCTTAATTTTGACGGATTTGATTACCTATTCTTCCCCACTCTATGCCTTACGACGTTTCCTTTGCAACATAAGGTGCAAATGCTAGTTTATTTTTTTGTGCCACTATATACTCATGTGGTGTTGTCCTTGTACTAAGGAAATGGAATATCTATGCAAAATGGTTGGCTACCTCCTCCACATGAAATAACTATGCATATATTAAGCCATAATTCATGTTCCTAGATCTTTGCTAGAAACGATCCTCAATAAACGTTTTGACCCTACATTTAGCCTACCAAGGTTTACAGTTACCTGAAAGTCGTACTCCTAGAATAACATTAGCCAATTGCATATCATTCCCTCCAACACTAGATTGTTAATGAGGTAGCATAATGCATAATGGTTAGTGTATAACTTAAAAGGTGATCCCAATAAGTTTGCCTAAATTTTTGCAAAGCGTAAAACATTGCAAATCCTTCATGCTCTGTGATGGTGTAGTTATGCTCGACCAAAGATAATTTTTTTTTGGCAAAAGAAATTGGGTGGTCTATATCAGCCTATCCTAGTTGTGTCAGTACAATTCCTAGTGCTATTCATGCTCTGTGATGGTATAGTTATGCTCCACCAAAGATAATTTTTTTTTGGCAAAAGCAATTGGGTGGTCTATATCAGCCTATCCTAGTTGTGTCAGTACAATTCCTAGTGCTATCATTGACGCATCGACATGAACACGAAACTCTTTGCTCTAATCAAGAAACACTAAAATAAATGTAGATACTAATTTTATCTTCACTATATCTAACACATATTGGCACTCTTCAATTCATTCAAACCTGGTGTCCTTCTTCAATAACTTTTCCAATAGTGCAGTAATATACGCATATCCACACATAGATTTCTTGTAATATCTAAGTGTCATAATGTCACACGTAGTTTCCGTAATAAAGTTGGAGGCAAAAGGTTCACTATCATGATGATCTTCACCAAATCCATTGACAATCAACATGCCCTAAAAAAATTCCCATTGACAAAAAAACATTTCTTTAGATTCAGGGGAATTTGTAAATGCCTGCATCTATCTAGCATGAATCAGAAGACTTCAATGTGCGTATGTAGGAGGCTGAATATGATCCAATCATTCAAGTAGAGTTCAAAATTTTTATGAATAAAATCCTTAAAATTTGCCACAACTACTCGAGAAAACACTGTCATTACTTTTTTCAATCCAAAGGGCATGACAATATACTAGAAATATTCCCATTCTGTCACAAACATTGTTTTTTTATGGTTGTATTTGGAAATCATAATTTGAT